>OY992892.1:4034557-4217902 GCA_963921405.1 Cepaea hortensis
TTAGCTGGATTTCCAAAGGCTATAAACGACAGGCTCATGACCATGAAGTTGCCCCTGCTGAAGGAAAGGAAGCATACAACCATTGTGAGTGTCTACGCACCAACTATGACCAATAAAGATGATGTCAAAAACAAGTTCTATGAGGACCTGCACAATGTATTAACATCTGTTCCCAAAGGAGACAAACTTATACTCCTTGGGGATTTCAATGCCAGAGTAGGCACCACCTCTTAGAGTGGCATTATTGGAAAGCATGGAGTCGGAAATTGTAACAGCAATAGACTCCTCCTCCTTCAGACATGTGCCGAACACGATCTCCTGATTATCAATACAATTTTCCGTCTTCCCATGAGAAATAGGACATCGTGGATGCACCCTCGCTCGAAACACTGGCACCTGATTGATTATGTTATCGTCAGGAGGAGAGACAGACAAGACGTTCGGGTGACAAAATCCATGTGTGGTGCCGAATGTTTGACAGACCATCGTCTCATTGTCTTGAAAATAAACATACACATCAAACCACCAAGGCGTCCTCAAGGTGTAAAAATACAAAAAAGACGAAATGTCACCCGCCTAAACAGCAAGAAAATGCAGCTGTCGTGTGAAAATATGCTGGAAGACCGCCTCAAGCTAAATGCTGCAGCTAAACAGGATACAGAAACAGAGTGGAGAGCCCTAAAGGACATAGTTTTCAACACTGCTATGGAAATCCTGGGTCCAACCCCCCGAAAGCATAAAGACTGGTTTGATGAAAATTCCGAAGACATCAACCAATTGCTGGCCGAGAAACATCTTCTGGTCAAGGCACATTTGAATGACCCGAAGTCAACATAAAAAAGATGCCTTCAAGAACATTCAGAGAGTAGTGCAGCAGAAACTTCGGCACATGCGGGACTCCTGGCTGAGCAGCAAAGCTGATGAAATTCAGGGCTTTGCTGACAGACATGATATGAAAAACTTCTACGACTCACTGAAAGCGGTCTACGGTCCTTCATCACCAGGTATAGTTCCCCTCCTCAGTGCAGATGGGGGAACATTGTTCACCGATAAGAAAGAAATCCTTCAACGCTGGGCAGAGCATTTCAGCAACATCTTAAATGCAACCTCCTTCTTCGATGATGAAACCATCAACTGCCTTCCTCAAGTTCCCACCAATGAGACACTTGATGACCTGCCAACCATAGTGGAAGTAAACAAAGTCATCCAGCAACTCTCCAGCGGCAAGGCACCTGGTCTTGACTCCATCCCAGCAGAAATATACAAGGCCGGTGGGCCGGTCCTAACAGAGCAGCTTCACCAAGTCTTTACAAACATATGGGTGAACGAGACCATGCCACAAGATTTCAAGGACGGGTCAATAGTCCACTTTTACAAACGTAAAGGAAACCGCCAATCCTGTGACAACCACCGAGGCATCTCCTTGCTTTCAATTGCATAGAAGATACTCGCCAGAATTCTTCTAAATCGTCTCACAGCCCATCTCTACCAAGGTCTTCTTCCTGAGAGTCAATGTGGCTTCAGAAAAGAACGTGGAACTGTTGACATGATTTTCGCTGCAAGGCAGCTGCAAGAGAAATGTCAGGAACAGAAATGCGAAATGTTCTCCACTTTCATTGACCTTACCAAGGTGTTTGATACAGTCAGCAGAGAAGGACTGTGGAAGATCATGGCAAAATACGGCTGTCCACGAAAGTTTGTCCAAATAGTGCGGCTATTTCATGATGGTATGCAGGCAAGAGTACAGGAAAATGGTGAACTGTCTGAGCCTTTTCCTGTCACCAATGGAATGAAGCAAGGATGTGTCCTGGCACCAACACTGTTCAGCCTCATGTTTTCAGCTATGTTGACGAATGCCTTCGAGAACAACGACATTGGAATAGACATCAACTACCATATGGAAGGAAAGTTATTCAATCTCAGAAGGCTGAAAGCTAAAACCAAAATTAACAGCGACACCTTCAGAGAGCTCCTGTTTGCTGATGATTGCGCTCTATACGCCAACTCAGAGGCGGACATGCAACATAATGTTTCAGCTTTCTCACATACCTGTGCCAACTTTGGGCTCAATATCAACTTGATGAAGACTGTAGTTATGTACCAGCCAGCTCCAGGGATTAATCACACTGTGCCGAATATCAAAGTGAATGGTCATAGACTAAGTGTTGTGGACAAATTCACCTATCTTGGCAGCACTGTGTCACAAGCTGCCACAATTGATGACGAAGTGAATGCAAGAATCTCCAAGGCCAGCGCGGCCTTTGGCAGACTGTGCAAGAATTTATGGGACAGAAATAGAATAAGCCTGCAAACAAAGCTGAAAGTCTACAAAGCAGTTGTATTATCCATGCTGCTATATGCTTGTGAAACCTGGACTGTTTATCAGCGACACGCTAGGAAATTAAACCACTTCCACACAGTCTGCCTTAGGAAGCTACTGAAGATTAAATGGCAAGACAAGATCCCAGACACTGAAGTCCCAGAAAGAGCGTCCATGCCCAATATCCACACTCTACTAATGAAGAATCTGATTCGCTGGGCTGGTCTCTTGACTCGCATGCCAGATCACAGCCTCCCTAAACGAATTTTTTTACGGCGAGTCGCGTTGTGGTAAACGCTCCCAAGGCGGCCAGAGGAAACGCCTTAAAGACACTCTGAATATCTCACTGAATGCTTTTGGAATTCATCATGACACCTGGGAGACTGCAGCCAGAGACCGAAATTCGTGGCGTGCATCATTACGCAAGAGTGCAGTCACGTGTGAGGCAACCAGGACTGCAAGAGCTGTGAAGAAAAGGCTGGACAGAAAAACCACTGCAAGAAATCCTCCTCCAGAAACGTCAAGCATTCTTTGTCCACAATGTCAAAGAACATTTGAGCCAAAATATGGCCTTATCAGCCATCTTAGAACTCACGGCTCCATACTTTCAATCCCACTGGATGAAATGAATGGTCATCATCATTCTTGACGGACAAACGACAACATATGACACACACACAGCAGAGTCATAAATACACATGTAACACACACACATACACACACACACACACACACACACACACACACACACACACACACCAGCGTTATAAATACACATGTCTCGCACACAGTAACTTCACACATACATGTCACACACACACACACACACACACACACACACACACACACACACACCAGCGTTATAAATAAATATGCCTGACACACACTAACTTCATACATACATGTGACAAATACACACACACACACACACACACACACACACACACACATACACAGCACACACACACACCAGCTTCATAATAGCACACAGACTCATATACTAATACCACCTTGCCGTATAAGCATAAATATAGTCTATATAAGTATAGGCATAATAACTACAACTAATGGCCGTAGCGAATGTGACTGATAAGCCAATTCGTGCTGTAAATGTTCGCCCACAATGGATGCATGTGAACACATGGTCATTTCCACCATCATACACCAACTTACGTCTCACGCGCTCAGTGTGTGACCTATCTGCATCATTGTCTCCTATGTCTTTATTCCTCTTCTGATCTTTGTCCTCCATGCAACACGTTCAGCGGCGACTTGTTCCCAAGATGCAATATCAATGCATGTAAAAATCATGTCCCACTTACACATATCTTTGCACTGTAGTTGAGGTCATCCCCGAGATCTTTCACCCATCTTTAACTCATCTAAAAAAGAAATCCTTAGATTTTCTACCGTCATCCATCGTCCTAATATGTCCCATTCATCCAGGTCTACGAAGACTAAGCGTAGAACAAATCGTCACACAACCTGATCTTTCCAGTACTTCATTATTTGTGATTTCGTCTTGCCACATAATATGAAGTATTCTTCACTGACACAGCATATGAAAGCTGTTTACACATTTCTAGTGGTGTGAGTAAGCCGTCCAGGATTCAATATAATACCATAATGAAGGGTACTTAGACCACGGATTTGATCTCCCAAGACTTGAAGTCTGTGTGGAACATTCTGGCAAATATTTTCCCAACAATACACAGAGGTGAGATACCCCTATAGTTGTTAGTCAGTCCGATCCCTTTTGTTCTTGAACAGTGTTATGATGCTTGAATCTTTGAAATCCTGTGGGACTTGTCCTTCTCGCCAGCATAGCTCTATTAGCTGGTGGATCCGTAGAGTGAGTGTGTCTTGCCCACTCCTGGTAACCTCTATTTGAATCCCATCCTTACCTGGAGCTTTGCCAGATGGAAGTTCATTTATAGCTCACTTAACTTCTGTTATGGTGGGAAGTGTGTCCAGGTGGTCAAGAGTTGGCAGGGCCTCTATGGCGTTCAGGGCATCCACTAGTTTGGTCTCGCTTGAGTAAAGCTTCAAATATTGCTCTACCCATCTATCCATCTGCTGTTTCTTATCATTGATGATTTCGCCATTCAAGGTTTTCAGTAGTGCACATCTTTTGATCATTGGGCCACTTCTGTATCCCTTAATACATGCCTCTGTTCTTTCCCTTATCATGTGCATTTTGAATGCACTCGCATAACTTAATCAACATAGTCTTTGGCACACTGCTTGATGCTTTCTTTCACATCCTTCCTAGCTTGCTTCAGCTCACTGAGAGTGTTATCTGTTGTTCATTCCGTGTTTCTTAAGAGAACTATCTTCTTTCTATCAATCAATGGCTGCAGTGTCTGGCTATTTGCCGAAAACGAGCCGTGCCTCTTATGATCCACAGTACCATAAACCCCTACCGCTGTTTTATAAGTTTACCCCACTTTTCACTTGCTGTACAATTTTCTGATGTATCAGTGAAAGCGTCTTCAAGTTGCTGTAGGATCCCACACACGTATCAGGATCGTTGGTGTTAATAATATTAATCCTGGGGCTTGATTTGTGTTTAGCTGTGTAGATTCTCTTTGGTCTCAGTCTAACCCTTGCAACAACCAAAGAATGATCCGTACCAGTCAACACTGTGGTAACTTCGAGTTAATGATATATGGTTCAGATGTTGTCTCAAGTGTGATGATGAAGTCCAGCTGATGCCAATGGTCGGATCTTGGATGTTTCCATGTGACCTTATGCAGCTCTTTTATTTTAAAAAAGGAGTTTGTTATACATAGGTCATTTCTGGCGCAATGCTCCAGCAGTCTTTGCTCATTTTCATTCATCCGACAGATATTGTATTTTCTAAGGCATTATGACCATGAACTCGACTCCTTGCCCACACCAGCATTAAAATCACCGAGCATATAACTGTAGTCGGATTTTGGTCCTGTCTTGATCACAGAGACTAATTTCTCATATAAGGAATCCTTCACATCATCAGAGAAAGTGAATGTTGGTGTATATGCAATGATAATGGTGGTAAAATCACAAGAGGTTGCCAAGCGCAGGGATAATAGTCTTTCATTACCTCCAGCTGAAAATTCAATAATTCCCAAATAGTGAATTCTTCACTGCAAAGCTCACTCCATGTTGTCTTTGTGTTTTCCTTCCTGCCCTCTACCCTTCCATAAACGGTGCAGTAGTGTTCCTTGAGTGACCATTCCTCAGCGAGGCGAGTCTCCTTTCCGGCCAGCAATATCAATGTTAAGACTTTTGAGTTCGGCATCAATCACAGCCGTTTTTTTTCTTCCATATCGTCAATATTCGTTCGGTCAGTGGAAAATCCTGGACACGTGGTCCTTACGTTCCAGGTTGCAAGCCGTAGCTTGAGGTTTCTATTTTTTCTTTTTAGTAGTACCTAGTGCATTGATTTTACAGCCTGCAATTTGGGTTTTGTCCTAGCTCTAAGCACCCATTGAAACAGGCAGGCTGAGAGACAAGGGAAGATTAAGAGAGACGGGGGAGATTGAGTTGGACAGCAGAGAGTGGGAGAGACAGGAGAGAGAGAGAGGATATAGAGAGAGAGAAAGAGAGAGAGAGAGAGTTATGGGAGAACCCGAGAGGCAGAGGAGCTTGAGACAAGGGAGATTTCGAGAGACATGGGAGATTACGAGAGACACGGGAGATTGCGAGAGACAGATTACGAGAGACACGGGAGATTACGAGAGACACGGGAGATTGCGAGAGAGATGGGAGATTGCGAGAGACAAGAAAAATTCCTCGAGGGACAAGGGAGATTGAAAGAGGCTGGAGAGATTAAGGGAGATATTGAGAGATTGAAAGAGAACAAAGACATGGGAGACTGAAAGAGACTAGAAATATTGTTGATTTATTGACAGAGACAAAAAATTATAAGAGAGACATTGGGAACTGAGTGTAAGACCGATAGTCGCAAAAGAAAACAATTATCAAGAAAGAGATGCAGAAAGTAAGCAAACGAGGAAGTCGTGGGAGTGAAGAGGAACAGAGGAAGAATGAGAGATAAACGAAGTTAGAGGAAATAAAACAACAATGGTGGAACAACATGGAAGTTATGGGATGGCCGCCCATTAGCAGACGGATTCTGATTGGTTAACTCGAGGACTTCCGGTTGAGCGTTGCGCGATTCCTGCCCACGTGATGTGTATAAAAGGTCAGGTCCGCTACCAGCCCCGCCCAGTTTGTCCCGTGGGAGCAGCAAGGTCGCACGCGCACCTGGTTCACAGACCTTCTCTTTTCAGAAATCTGCCCGTGAAACAGGATCGCCGGACACTAGGCCCACTTTAGCTGAACCTTAAGACAAGTCACTAGCATCAAGTGCCACGTAACAAGACTCGTGCATATTTTCGTCAGGTTTTCCCGCGCTAGTTATTTCAGGTAAGGAGATTGCTCTGCGTTTTCCCTGTACAAGACAGCCTTGTGTTCTCCCTAGCCAGCAATTTCTTCATTATTTTCCTCTTCTCCGTCACTGTATATTGGTTAGTATCAAGTCAGGAAACATGTGATGGGCGCAGTAGGATGTGCTTCAAACAGGGTGGTGGTCACTGCCTCAACTACTCCATTAGTCCAACATGTGAAGGAACAATCTCTTGTTCGATTTTCGTCTTCTCTAACTGCCAGAACTCTTTGCGGGTCACTATCTTGTGAAATCTTATGACATGACAAAATCATCTAATTTCATGTGTACTTAGCCTAATCCTGGAGCTGTCCCTATTCACCGCTTGAACACATCGTATTTGATCTTGTCTGTTGTTGCTGTGGTTGGAATTCCTTGAAGGCATTTCGTGACTTTTGTTTATATTTTGTTGTCTTTAGAAGTTCCTGTCCAGGTCTGACACTGGCAGCCTCATGTTGGTGGTGTGGTTGTGGTGACCAGTGCTCTTGTGTGTGAATCCTTGCATGTTTGTTGGCCTACAGTGACGCCATCTGTGCAACATATCACATAACAATATAAAACAACACACTTAACTAAGATGATCGATATGGAGATCTGGGGACAGTCATAACATCAATTGGAAGATGCACGACACAGATTCAGAGCAGAATAAGTAGTCAAGCAAAAGTTGTATTTCAGAAAATGAAAAGCATCTAATTGCAGTAAGTCATTGTCATTGACTGCCAGAAAGAGAGTGCTGACATGTTATCTAGAACTGGTTCTACTGTTTGGCCGTGAATCATGGAACGCCAGCGAATAAATTTAAACAGGATTTGAGTTGTCCCTAGAACGAATGTTGCGAATACCTTGGACTGTCAGAGTAACTAGCAATTGTCTGGAAGAGGCTCATGAAACTAGAACATTATATACAACAATAAGAAAGAGACAAACAGCTTTTTCTGGTCATGTAATGATAACAGAGGCATTGGAGAACATCGTAGCGACTCGTAAGATCTGTGGGAGATGAGAGAAATGATACTGGACAGACTGAGACGGTGGCATGGAGAACAATCGCTAGCATTGATCCAGAACCCTCGACGACCGAGATCTGTGGACGTGATTGGACGCCTGCGCCAGTTGGCAGGTCACGTGATTATATATGCCATCCTGTGTTTGTGCATTCACTTTTCAAAGATGATATCTGCATTAGGTCTGGATTTCTTTTGCTGATTCTAATTGATGTTTCTCTATGATCATTCTAGTTTATGTTTCTCTATGATGATTCTGCCGGTCTCTCTGGCTGTGGGGTTACAACACTTTCTCTCTGTAATCCCGTTTATCACGCAGAGTCTCGTAGCGGAGCGAGAACTGAGGCGGTTCGACCCCCGCTCGTGACTTGCGGATACTGAGCCGGCCGCTCAGAAAGCAATGGCAAACTACTGAGCGTAATCTTGCCAAGAGATCAACAGACAGCTGAAAGATGCTGGTGTTGACAGCTAAGTCCTGTAAAGGATATGCTAAAAAAAAAAAAAAAAAAATGATGATTCTAGTTTATGTTTCTCTATTCTATGTCTGTCTATGATGATTCTAGTTTATCTTTCTCTATGATAATTCTAGTTTATGTTTCTCTATGATGATTCTAGTTTATGTGTCTCTATGATGATCCTAGTTTATGTTTCTCTATGATGATTCTAGTTTATGTTTCTCTATGATGATTCTAGTTTATGTTTCTCTATGATGATTCTAGTTTATGTTTCTCTATGATGATTCTAGTTTATGTTTCTCTATGATGATTCTAGTTTATGTTTCTCTATGATGATTCTAGTTTATGTTTCTCTATGATGATTCTAGTTTATGTTTCTCTATGATGATTCTAGTTTATGTTTCTCTATGATGATTCTAGTTTATGTTTCTCTATGATGATTCTAGTTTATGTTTCTTTATGATGATTCTAGTTTATGTTCCTCTATGATGATCCCAGTTTATGTTTCTCTATGATGATTCTAGTTTATGTTTCTCTATGATGATTCTAGTTTATGTTTCTCTATGATGATTCTAGTTTATGATTCTCCATGATGATTCTAGATTATGTTTCTCTATGATGATTCTAGTTTATGTGTCTCTGTGATGATTCTAGTTTATGTTTCTCTATTCTTCTTCTTCTTCTTCTTCTTCTTCTTCTTCTTCTTCTTCTTCTTCTTCTTCTTCTTCTTCTTCTTCTTCTTCTTCTTCTTCTTCTTCTTCTTCTTCTTCTTCTTCTTCTTCTTCTTCTTCTTCGTTCATCCGGAGTTTTTTTTCGGACGTGATTGCGTTGTGCCTGTTTACAGCAGAGTTGCGTTCTTGCGCCGTTAGGCCGACACATCCGACTTCTGCGGGCATTTGTTGACCGGGTTAACCTTCCCGGCTATGATGATTCTAGTTTATGTGTCTCTGTGATGATTCTAGTTTATGTCTCTCTGTGATGATTCTAGTTTATGTCGCTCTGTGATGATTCTAGTTTATGTGTCTCTGTGATGATTCTAGTTTATGTGTCTCTGTGATGATTCTAATTTATGTGTCTCTGTGATGATTCTAGATTATGATTCTCTATGATGATTCTAGTTTATGATTCTCCATGATGATTCTAGTTTATGATTCTCTATGATGATTCTATTTTATGTTTCTCTATGATGATTCTAGTTTATGTGTCTCTGTGATGATTCTAGTTTATGTTTCTCTATGATGATTCTAGTTTATGTTTCTCTATGAAGATTCTAGTTTATGTCTCTCTATGATGATTCTAGTTTATATCTCTCTTTGATGATTCTAGCTTATGTCTATCTATGATGATTCGAGTTTATGATTCTCCATGATGATTCGAGTTTATGTTTCTCTATGATGATTCTAGTTTATGTGTCTCTGTGATGATTCTAGTTTATGTTTCTCTATGAAGATTCTAGTTTATGTCTCTCTATGATGATTCTAGTTTATGTCTCTCTATGAAGATTCTAGTTTATGCTTCAATATGATGATTCTAGTTTATGTCTCTCTATGAGGATTCTAGTTTATGTCTCTCTATGAAGATTATAGATTATGCTTCTCTATGATGATTCTAGTTTATGCCCCTCTATGATGATTCTAGTTTATGTCTCTCAATGATGATTCTAGTTTACGTCTCTCTATGATGAATCTAGTTTATGTCTGTTTATAAGGATTCTAGTTTATGTTTCTTTATTCTATGTCTATCTATGATAATTCTAGTTTATATCTGTCTATGATGTTTCTTGTATATTTTTCTCTATGATGACTCTAATTTATGTTTTATTATTCTATGTATGTCAATGATAATTCTAGTTCATGTCTCTCTATGATTATTGTAGTTAAACTTTCCTCTCTATTCTAGTTTGTAGAAGGCGAGGGAACAGTAAATGCGGTGTATATACTGAGAACCATAATCGAACGTTCTATAGAAGTAAACAAAGATCTACACCTATGCTTTATAGACTACACAAAGGCTTTCGATAAAGTGAGACATGTCGACATGATAAGGATGCTTGAAGATCTACAAATTGATGGAAGGGACCTTAGACTTGTAAAGGACATATATTGGAAAAACAATAAGCTGCCATAAGAATTGATAATGAAGTAGGTCAATATCAGCCTATTAAGAGAGGTGTGAGACAAGGATGTGTAATGTCTCCAGATCTTTTTTCCCTGGACAGTGAACATATTTTCAGAAATATAGAAGATATAGAAGGAATAAACATTGGGGGACGATACAACAATAACATTAGATATGCAGATGATACAGTCTTGATTGTAGACAATGAGCAGGACCTGCAAAATTTAGTAGATGCGGTTGTTGCACACAGTGAACAGCTAGGGTTAGAATTGAATTGTAAGAAGACACAGATTATGGTCGTCACTAGGAAGGAAGAAATACCACAATGTAATATACAAGTAAATGGGAATTTTCTTAAACAAGTGAATCGGTACAACTATCTCGGAACAATCATAACATCTGATGGGAGATGCCTTGAAGTGATTAGAACAAGTTGCCATGGCGAAGGTAGCCTTTTGCAAGATGAAAAACTTACTGACCAATAAAAAGATGTCAATTGAAACGAGAAAAAGAGTGTTGAGATGCTACAAACAACCTGTAGTTTTATATGGATGTGAGGCGTGGACAATGAGCAGTCAAGCTGAAAAACATCTGATGGCTGTGGAGATGTGGTTTCTGAGGAAAATGCAAAGAATACCACGGACAGATAGAAAAACCAATGAACAAGTCCTTCAAGAAACAAATGAAGATCATAAACTGGTTAGAGACATTAGATGTAGACAGTCAAACATGATTGGGTGTGATATGAGAAGAAATGAATTGGTGAACTTGGTGACAACTGGCAAGATCGAAGGGAACAGATCAAGGGGAAGACCAAGAATTAAATACCTGGATGGCTTGGACACATGGCATGGTCGAGACATAAACACGAAGCTGATCCACGACTCTGGTGATCGAGTGAGATGGCAGAACATGATCGCCCACGCTTATCAGCATGGCACATAATGAATGAATGAATTCTAGTTTATATTTCACTGTTCTAGTTTGTCTCTTTATGATGATTCTAGTTTATTTCTCTCTGTGATAATTCTAGTTTATTTCTCTCTGTGATAATTCTTGTTTATGTTTATCTATGATAGATCTAGTTTATGTTTCTCTGTGATAATTCTATTCTACGTGTCTCTATAATTCTAACTTATGTTTCTTAATGATAATTCTAGTGTATGTTACTCTATGACGATTCTAGTCTATGTTTGTTTATGATGATTCTAGTTTATATTTCTCTATAAATACCTAGGGGTACTTATAACATTAGATGGAAGATGTACAACAGAGATTAAGTGCAGAATAGGGCAGACAAAAGCCACATTTCAGAAAATGAAGAGTATCTTGTGCAATAAGTCACTATCACTGAATGTAAGACAGAGAGTGCAAAAATGCTATGTAGAACCAGTTTTGCTGTATGGCAGCGAATCTTGGAATGTAAATGAACAAATTAGGAAGAACTTAGAAGCAACAGAGGTGTGGTTTTTAAGACGAATGTTGCGAATTCCTTGGACTGCCAGAGTAACTAACAACGATTGCCTGAAAGAGGCTAATGAAACTAGAATACTATATACAACAAAATAAGAAAGAGACAAACAGCTCTCTTTGGTCATGTGATGAGAAGAGAGACATTGGAGAACATCGTGACGACTGGAAAGATCGAGGGGAAGAGAGGCAGAGGCAGACGAAGAGAAATGATGCTGGACGAATTGAGACGGTGGCATGGAGGAACATCATCAGCAGAGTTGATCCAGAACACCAAAGACCGAGATCTGTGGAGATGATGATGATGATGATGATTCTAATTTACATTTCTCTTTTCTAGGTTGTTTTTCACTACGATGGTTCTAGTTTATGTGTCTCCATGATGATTCTAGTTTACTTTTCTATGTGAGGTTTCTAATTTATGTTTTTCCTCGATGATTCTAGTTTTATTATCTACTATAATTTTGGTTTATGTACAATGATTGAGTTGAGTTGAGTTGAGTTGAGTTGAGTTGTGCTAAGAACTGACATCACTGCACTAAGGACATTCCCATGGGCGCGGATAGTTTAGTTCTCTCTCTTTCATATCACATTATGATGAACGTAATGCTTCCACCCTCTATGCCACCTCACATTATGTTGAACGTGAAATTTCCACCCTCTCTGTTACCTCACATTATGTTGAACGTGAAATTTCCACCCTTTCTGTTACCTCACATTATGATGAACGTAATGTTTCCACCCTCTCTGTTACCTCACATTATGTTGAACGTGAAATTTCCACCCTCTCTGTTACCTCACATTATGATGAGCGTAATGCTGCTTCTGATATTAGTTGCTGGCCATTGTTGTTTCACTGTTCATTGTTGATTGTCAAAATAGAGCTGTTCATTGTTGATTGTCCAGACAGAGCTGTTCATTGTTGATTGTCAAAATAGAACTGTTCATTGTTGATTGTCCAGACAGAGCTGTTCATTGTTGATTGTCAAAATAGAGCTGTTCATTGTTGATTGTCCAGATAGAGCTGTTCATTGTTGATTGTCCAGACAGAGCTGTTCATTGTCGATTGTCCAGATAGAGCTGTTCATTGTCAATTGCCCAGATAGAGCTGTTCATTGTCGATTGTCCAGATAGAGCTGTTCATTGTTGATTGTCCAAATAGAGCTATTCATTGTTGATTGTCCAAATAGAGCTATTCATTGTTGATTGTCCAAATAGAGTTGTTCATTGTTGATTGTCCAGACAGAGCTGTTCATTGTTGATTGTCCAAACAGAGCTGTTCATTGTTGATTGTCCAAATAGAGCTGTTCATTGTTGATTGTCCAGACAGAGCTGTTCATTGTTGATTGTCCAAATAGAGCTGTTCATTGTTGATTGTCCAGATAGAGCTGTTCATTGTTGATTGTCCAGATAGAGCTGTCCATTGTTGATTGTCAAAATAGAGCTGTTCATTGTTGATTGTCCAGATATAGCTGTTCATTGTTGATTGTCCAGATAGAGCTGTTCATTGTTGATTGTCCAGATAGAGCTGTTCATTGTTGATTGTCAAAATAGAGCTGTTCATTGTTGATTTTCCAGACAGAGCTGTTCATTGCTGATTGTCCAGACAGAGCTGTTCATTGTTGATTGTCCAGATAGAGCTGTTCATTGTTGATTGTCCAGATAGAGCTGTTCATTGCGATAGATAGTTGTGTTTGTGGCTAACTTGCTGGTCTACTGCAAGAGCTTTAGCGATAACCATTGACCTTGTGTCACATTTATCCACGTGTCACAATTATCCCTGTGTCATTTATCCCTTTGTCACATTTATCTATATGTCACATTTATCTCTGTGTCACATGTACGCCTGTGTCACATTTATCCCTGTGTCACATTTATCCATGTGTTACATTTATCACCGTGTCACATTTATCTCTGTGTCACATTTATCTCTGTGCCACATTTATCTCTGTGTCACATTTATCTTCGTGTCACATTTATCCATGTGTCACATTTATCTCTATGTCACATTTATCCATGTGTCACATTTATATCAGTGTCAAATTTATCAATGTGTCATATTTATTCACGTGTCACATTTATCTCTGTGTCACATTTATCCATGTGTCACATTTATCTCTATGTCACATTTATCCATGTGTCACATTTATATCAGTGTCACATTTATCAATGTGTCACATTTATCCATGTGTCACATTTATCCGCGTGCCACGTCATCCATATGCCATTCTGTCACTATATCATTTTACCTAAGTCACGTTATCTCTGTGTCACATTTATCTCTGTGTCACATTTATCCCTGTGTCACATATATCCCTGTGTAACATTATCCCGGCCGGACTCCCTGGCCTAGGGGGTTAGCGACTTTCTCTGTAATCCCGTATACTCTCGTGAGTAATGTGACGACGGCGAGAATCGGTAGCGGTTCTAACCGCGTCGATAACATACAGGGTATGTCAGGCGGTCGCTCAGAAAGCAATGGCAATCTACTGAGCGTAATCTTGCCAAGAAATCAACAATCAGCTGAAAGATGCTGATGTTGACAGCGATGTCCTGTAAAGGATATGCAAACATTTTAAAAATAAACATTATCCATACTTCACATTTATCCATGTGTCACATTTATCCCGATTTCACTTTATCTCTGTGTGACATCTTCCATTGGATGTCACTCTGTAGTACAGGTATTAGACAAGAATGACCAGGTTTTGATGTGAAACCTTTATTTTCATACCGGACTTATCCCAGGAATGCTACCTGGTCAAAAAAGCACGCTAAAGTCGATGTGTTGGCCTACGGGTTTCGGCCCAAGGGCGCATAACAGACACACAGCAATCACATCTGAAAAAACACTCCGGATGAACGAAAAGAAGAAGATACCGGACTTATAATTGTGTGCTGTCTTGGAAACTTGCATGCCTTCAGTTCTGTTAACGTCAAACGATAGTCCCTTCCTTTAAATCGCTTCCACTACTTGTGTCTATAATCCTTTCCTCTAACTCTCCTCCACCAATTGTGTCTATAATTCTGTCCTCTAACTCCCCTCCACCAGTTGTGTCTATAATTCTGTCCTCCAACTCTCCGCCACCACTTGCATCTAGATTCCCTTCCTCTAACTCTCCTCCACCACTTGTGTCAAATTCCTTTCCACAAGTGGTGGAGGAGAGTTAGAGGAAGGGAATCTAGATGCAAGTGGTGGCGGAGAGTTAGAGGAATGGAATCTAGACACAAGTGGTGGAGGAGAGTTAGAGGAAGGGAATCTAGATGCAAGTGGTGGCGGAGAGTTGGAGGACAGAATTATAGACACAACTGGTAGAGGGGAGTTAGAGGACATAATTATAGACACAATTGGTGGAGGAGAGTTAGAGGAAAGGATTATAGACACAAGTAGTGGAAGCGATTTAAAGGAAGGGACTATCATTTGACGTTAACAAAACTGAAGGCATGCAAGTTTCCAAGACAGCACACAATTATAAGTGGAGGAGATTCCCTTCCTCTAACTCTCCTCCACCACTTGTGTCAAATTCCTTTCCTTTAACTCTCCTCCACCACTTGTGTCTATATTCCATTCCTCTAACTCTCCTCCATCACTTTGTTTAGAATAGTTATCGGACTACTTGTGGACTCTGCTACTAAAACTGTGTCCTTTGTTTATGTGAGAATATTTTCGTGCTGTCCGCCAACTTTAGCTGTCTAACCATGTTCCATGTTTCTGAATACTGTCTGGCTGTACATGTTCATAAGATCATGTGATATGACTCATCCTTGTCTAACTTCCTGTTTCATTGATCTGAATTCACCAAACTCTTCGCCAAAACTCAAGGCATATTCTTGCTGCCAGAATGTATTCCTCACTACCCTGAGATCTTTGCCATTTGTGCTGAGTTCATGTAAAATGTCGACAAGGCTTGCGTGTTCCATTTTGTCAAAAGCTGGTGAATGGTTGTAGCGTAGCGTCAGCTACGATGATAAGGAATCTATCAAAGTGCTGTGGATAGACTTTCTACGAATAGAAAAATAGGTCACTGGAGAAGACAAGACTGAATAGCTCGTAATTCTAGGCGGAGTAAAGGTCCCAGAACAAGTCTAATCTTCTGACAGTGTTCAGGCAGACAGGAATGGCGTACAACTATACTGGTTTGATACAGACAGTCTGCCAAGGTTGTCTAGCTACGTGCCTGAAATAAAACAAAGCTCGAGCCCCCAACTCTAATCCCTCTCACCGACACGGAGAAAGACAGAGTAAAATATTTAAAAGCGACAAACTTTCGTACTTCTCACACAGCTATGACTAAGGTTACTGAGGTAACAACTAGAGGTTGTAAAATTAGACTCACATTAATATTTAATATCTTATAACACTTTGGGTGCTCCACTGGAGGCAGCCCTGTACATGAAAAGGGTGGTACACTTCCCTCTATTCTATTGAATATCTAATCTTATGGTTTGAATCTACTAAACAGTCTAATCATTGACATGGCCTGACAAAGCTGGTATTATTTGCATGTAGATGGTGGTGGTCGTGGTGGTGGCCAACGGTAAGTTTGGCCACTTATCTTCTGGTTCTCCGGCTTACACAGTGCATGTATACCCTAGTTAGTAAGCATAAGTGAGATGGTGAGTGATGCTTCGCAATGAGTCACACAGGTTAGCGCATCTAAAGCTTGGCGCTGAAGGTGTCAAATCCTTCTAATCTACTGACCGAACTTGTCAGGTACAAACACTGCTCTAGGAATCTCTCTAATATATTTTAAATATATTTATGGCCGTAATACGTGCCAAAGATAAAACTCTAACACTTTATAAGTATTTTCTCAGAGCCTAGTGACTAGCATGTTTCTACACCGACGTCTAGGTTGCGAAAGAACGAGTTTAGCTATTTTTCTCCTGACCGGAAGTGGTCGTGCCAGGGAGTTCGTTTCCTTTAATTTATCCGACCAAATTGTAAAATAGTCGTAGCCAAATTTGTAGATTTGGCTGGGTACACTACTTTGTAAATTCAGCCTCTCCACCAATCCTAGTATAACGTATTATTTCCCACTAGAGTAATAACATCAATTATCAGTAGATTTATGCTATAGCCCTGGGCTGTCTATACATAGATATATAGGAATACAAACGAAATTAAATTCTTCTATAATTACATAAGGGTTTTAAAAAGAATTTACTCCAATTTAAGCAAAAGATGAAGAGGAAGCTGGGGACTTCGTCACAATGGTCTATAAAACAAAAACGTCTGCTTACATCATCCATGAGCTCAGAGCAAGTAAACATTGTGTACTTGTGTACCTGCAACATGCCCAGCTCTCCTCTCTGACACGCCTGCAGCCATTGTGCTCCTGATACTGTCCATGACAATGTGAAAGAATGGTTTACAAGCACGACTCAATACACTGATCGTTTTGCGCTATACGCATTCTGTTGTTCCTGGTTGTTAAGTAAAGTGATGAAAAGGGATCTGCAGATGTTTAAGGGCATCTCTTCCATGTCAGCCCTTTGGGATCTTGCGTGCAGTGTGGAGAATGTCAGTTATCATTGCGTGGAGTGAATGGTACAACAGGGAGTGATCAGAGGATCTGGCCGACACTCAAGACTCCGAGGAAAGACCACGCGGACACATAATCAGACTGCAACCCGTACCATCAATATTGGGACTCTTCATTGGCTGTTGAAGACGAGGACGAAGCACGTATATGAATGTAGCGAGTGTTGTGATGACGGTTCTTTACTCAACTAAACTCTACTGTGTCATATACGAGGACAAGTCAATAAGGAAGTCACAAATGGCTGTAGAAAAATAACTAAATATGATAACAACTTGAAACCAGTATATTTTTTATACATACATTGTCTTTTTATTTCTCAACATAATTTCCACCAACATTGATGCACTTATCCCATCGTTTTATCTACCCTCCCAAACCCGCTGCATGGAACTGCGTGCTCTTTTTTCTAAACCACGTTTTCACTTCACATTCAACTTCGGCGTCATTCGCGAAATGTATCCCGCCAAGGTGGGTTTCAGTGTTTATGCTGACAAATGTGGGTGGCGGGGTAGGGGTATCCCCTATCAAAGGAGAAGTAAGGTACCTTCTTCACTCTGCTAGCCTACGGGACACCCCTGGGCAAGGTGGAGTACCCGTTTAGCCTCCCGATCAGGGTTACGTGAAGCCATGGGTGCAGATAGTGGTTGAGGTTGAAGAGCAGCCGACAGATAGTTGTGGGTTATGGTCTCCAGCTTCACGACTTTAGGCAGAGGATCTCATTTTTTGAGGATTGATTGATTGATTGATTGATTGATTTAGGAACCGACATCACAGCATTTTGAGGAGATAATGGCTACGGTCATTGACTAGTAAGGTCACTGCTAGGAAGGAAAGCAATGGCAAACTACCTTCTTCACAGATGCCAAGAACATTATGTTTTACGATATCATCGACATTCAGAGAAACGGCGTAAATGAGTGCTCCATGGGAGCAACCTCGCCCGGTAGGGATATTCATGTGCACTAGATGACTTCAGACCGTCATCAGGCTACAAGGTGCAAAAGATTATTATCATTAAAGGTAGGAACCTGGAATGTCAGAACAATGAATACAGATGGAAAATTGGATAACAACAAACAAGAAATGGGAAGAGAGAATATTAATATATTAGGAATGTGTGAAACCAGATGGAGAGGGGCAGGGATCAAGACAGGAGAGGATTATAAGATTATTTATTCTGGAGGAGAAGAACGGCAAAGAGGTGTAGCCATTATGTTAGATCGGCAAACATCAAATTCTATTAAAGGTTATTGGGCTGTGCCAGACATAGTTCTATTAGTAAAATTGAACGGAAGACCTTTTAAAATAAATGTCATTCAAATATATGCTGCAACAAGTGAATGCAGTGAAGAAAGTATAGATGAATTTTATAATGATATGGAGAAGAAGAAAATGTAAGAAGAAATGTAAAAAATCAGAAATAAATATTATAATGGGTGATTTCAACGCAAAAGTTCGAAATCAAGGCGATGGATGCAGTGTAGGCAACCATGGTCCCGGAGAGCGAAACGAAAGACGACACAGACTTGTAGAATGGGCAAAAGAACAAGAAATGGTTGTAGGAAACATCTGGTTTAAATAACATTCTACAAGATTATGGACATGGAGGAGTCGAAACAGCAGGATTAAAAACCAGATAGACTACATCCTGATTAGCGAAATGCGTTAACAGTCGCAAAAACAGTTCCCAATGCTGACTGTTACAGTGATCACAGATTAATTACAGGCACATTGAGGGTAAAGTTAAAGAAAGTCAAGTATACAACCGGAAACACTAAATTTGATTTGTGCAAATTGAAAACTGACAAAGAAATACAAGATAATTTTAACATTTAAATAAAGAACAAATTTGATATATTGTCTGATCTAGAGATCCTGTTTCAAGATGTTGATGATCAATGGGAAATGTTGAAGAATTCAATCAGTTGAGCAGCAGAAAAAACTATTCCAAAATTAAAGAAAGTGGGTCGTTAGACATGGATGAGTGAAGAAATTTTACAGCTAATAGAAACAAGAAGACAGAACAAAAATAATCCTGCCAAATGTAAAGAAATTCACAGAAAAGTCAGAACATTATGTAAGGAGGCAAAAGAAGCATGGCTCGAGAAATATTGCATAGAAATTGAAAAACAACACAACAGTAAAAATACCAAACTAATGCACAAAAGATTTCAGGAGCTTACTAATCAAAGAACACATACATCAGCAGGCTGTCTAAAGACAAATGATGGAAAAATCATAATAGAAAAAAGATCAGATTTTACATGTATGGTCAGATTATGTGAAAAACCTTTATGATGATAAACAGAGAAGAACAGTATGATATTCAAAATAATAATTAAGGACCATCAATTTTGAAGATGGAGGTTCAGAATGCTCTTAATCATATGAAATCTGGCAAGACTCCCGGTTCACAACAGAAATGATTAATGCTATAGACGAATACGGAATAGATAAAGTTACCAGACTCCTGAATACCATATATGATACTGGAGATATACCTCATGGATTATGTAATTCTGTATTTATTGCAATCCCAAAGAAATCAGGAGCCTTGGAATGTGATCAACATCGAACAGATAGTATAATGAGTCACATCACGAAAATTTTGTTAAGAATTATCATGCAAAGAGTTAGGAAGAAAATACAATCTGAAACAGGAGAGGAACAATGTGGGTTTGTAGAAGGCAAGGGTACAGTAAATGCTGTGTACATACTGAGAACAGTAATTGAACGTTCTAAAGAAGTAAACAAAGATCTATATCTTTGCTTTATTGACTACACAAAGGCTTTCGATAAAGTGAGACATGTTGACATGATAAGGATGCTTGAAGATCTACAAATTGATGGAAAAGACCTCAGACTTATAAAAAACATATATTGGAAACAACAAGCTGCCATAAGAATTGATAATGAAGTAAGACAATATCAGCCAATCAAGAGAGGTGTGAGACAGGGATGTGTAATGTCTCCAGATCTTTTTTCCCTGTACAGTGAAAATATTTTCAGAAATATTGAAGATATGGAAGGCCTTAACATTGGGGGACGATACATCAATAACATTAGATATGCAGATGATACAGTCTTGATTGCAGACAATGAACAGGATCTGCAAAATTTAGTAGATGCGGTTGTTGCACACAGTGAGCAACTAGGGTTAGAGTTGAGTATTAAGAAGACACAGATTATGGTCGTCACTAGGAAGGAAGAAATACCACAATGTAATATGCAAGTAAATGGGTATATTCTTAAACAAGTTAATCGGTACAACTATCTCGGAACAGTCATAATATCTGATGAGAGATGCCTTGAAGAGATTAGAACAAGAATTGCCATGGCGAAGGTAGCCTTTAGCAAGATGAAAAACATACTGACCAATAAAAAGATATCAATTGAAATGAGAAAAAGAGTATTGAAGTGCTACATAGAACCTATACTTTTTTATGGATGTGAGGCATGGACAATGAGCAGCCAAGCTGAAAAACAGCTGATGGCTGTGGAAATGTGGTTTCTGAGGAAAATGCAAAGAATACCATGGACAGACAGAAAAACCAATGAACAAGTCGTACAAGAAACAAATGAAGATCGTAAACTGATTAGAGTCATTAGACGTAGACAGTCACAATTGTTTGGGCATGTTATGAGAAGAAATGAATTGGAGAATTTGGTGACAACTGGCAAGATCTAAGGGAGGTGACCAAAGGGAAGAATGAGAAGTAAATACCTGGATGACTTGGCCACGTGGCATGGTCGAGACAGAAACACGGAGCTGATTCACGACTCTGGTGATCGAGTGAGATGGCAAAACGTGACCGCCCACGCTTATCGGCATGGCACATGATGGATGGATGGCTGACAAATGTTTGTCCCGTAAAGCGGTGCATAGCTAGGTAGACAAAGTTACGAGGGCGAGTCAATAAGTAAGTCACACAGTTCAGTGCAATGGCAGATACATGAAAAAAGAGCACGCAGTTCTACGCAGCCGGTCTGGCAGGATTGATAAAACGATGGGATAAGTGCATCAATGTTGGTGGAAATTATGTTGAGAAATAAAGGCACACTGTATGTATATAAAAAAACTGGTTTCAAGTTGTTATCATATTTAGTTATATTTCTACAGCCATTTGTGGCTTACTTATTAACTTACCCTCATATCTTATGGAAGATCTTTATTGTTTCCTCTATGCCAAATTCTCTGGCTACATCACAGGTTTCTACAGAAATATTGTCCACTCCTGGACCATCAACATGGTTTATATTGTTGATGGCGCTGTCTGCCTCATTTCCTAGCACAGACCAGGCTTCCAAGATCGTGTTTATATTTGATTTATCGCCCTTGTTCTCATCAAATAATTTCTCCCCGTATTCTGCCCATCTACGTCAGATAGAATACTACACGTCTACATCGGATATAGTTCTGCCCATCAACATCAGATAGAATTCTGCCCATCAACATCAGATAGCATTCTACCCATCTACCTACATCAGATTAAATTCTACCCATCTACATCAGATGTAATTCTGTCAATTGGAATATTAATTAGGGTATGAATAATCAGTTCTCTTGTGTTGCTTTCATTCAAACTTGTCACACGCAAACAGAACAAACATAGTCCACTTTCTTTCTGTCTCTCATTATCTCTATCTCTCATTCTCTATCTGTAAAGTTCGCTCGGTCGTTCGCTCGGTCGTTCGCGCTCTCTCTCTCTCTCTCTCTCTCTCTCTCTCTCTCTCTCTATCTCATAAATGTTAGTGTTACGCGAACGCGATTGGAGAGAGAGAGAGAGAGAGAGAGAGTGAGAGAGAGAGAGAGAGAGAGAGAGAGAGAGAGAGCATTATAATGGTCACAGAGATATTCCCCACCTGCCTGCGATGACCCCCTCCCCCTTTCTGGTATGTTATTGCACCGGTCTCGCCCCCGGGCCGTCCAGTGGTCTAATGGTCACCCGGAGATGTTTGCCCTCCTGTGCCAGGCTGACCTGGCCAGCTGGGATGACCGGAGCAGACGTCCCAGTCAGTCATTACAAACAATACACAAACATGGCGGCTGAATCCTGCAGACCTAAGTACGGGTGCTGACGGTCTGCTTGGCAGTAATGAGACAGAAAGAGAGACACAAACACTGGCCTGGAGATTGGGAGATAATGACATGTCGCTGGAAAGACTCACACATCCCCGAAGCCCTACCCGAGCTAGCGGACACAAAGCCGAGAGAAGAGGCTGGAGGCAAGATAACGATACTTGATACAGATGTGACATGTCAGCTACAAGCACTGTTATGTTCCGCGGAAGTCACTGCGTGCGCGCGCGCACGCACACGCAGTGATACAGACACATGCGCGCCGAGTGATTTGATACATTCACATAAACACAGTGATAAACAAATAAGCGTTCGGTGATGTGATACATTCACACACATTGATACACACAGGAACGCTGAGTGATAAGATACAAGTACATTAACACGTTACTTCACCACGATTAGCTTAGTGATACATTCACACTAACACAGTCATAAACCTGCGTGAGGGTAGAGTTCTGTGAACTGATTGATTGATGTGATTGATGCATGCCTATAAACTCACTTATTGATTGATGTCTGTGACTAATTGATTGATACGTGTCTGCGAATGATTAATTAATGCATTTTTGTGAACTGATTGATATATGTCTGTGAACTCATTGATTTATGCATGTATGTGACTGATTGATTGATGCATGTTTATAGCTAATCGTTCGATACATGACTGTGATTGATAAATTGATAAATGGCTGTGGACTGACTTATTGATGCGTGCTTGTGACTGATTTATTGATGCGTGCCTGCGACCGATTGGTTGCTGCATGTATGTGAACTGATTGATATATGTGTGTGAACTGAATGATACATATAAGTGAACTGATTGATATATGTTTGTGAACTGTTTAATATACGTGTGTGAACTGATCGATACATATAAGTGAACTGATTGATATATATTTATGAACAGATTGATATATGCTTGTGAACTGATTGATATATCTTTGTGAACTGATTGATATATGTATGTGAACTGATTGATACATATAAGTGAACTGATTGATATATGTTTGTGATCTGATTGATATATGTGTGTGAACTGATCGATACATATAAGTGAACTGATTTTTTATATGTTTGTGAAATGACTGATATATGTTTGTAAACTGATTGATATATATTTATGAACAGATTAATATATGCCTGTGAACTGATTGATATATCTTTGTGAACTGATTGATGCATGTATGTGAACTGACTGATATATGTCTGTAAACTGAATGATATATGTTTGTGAACATATTTATATAGGTTGTGAACTGACTGATATATTTTTGTGAACTGACTGATATATTTTTGTGAACTGATTGATATATGTTTGTGAACTGATTAAAATATGTAAGTGAACTGATTGATACATGTTTGTGAACTGATTGATATATGTTTGTGAACTGATTAAAATATGTAAGTGAACTGATTGATACATGTTTGTGAACTGATTGATATATGTTTGTGAACTGATTAAAATATGTAAGTGAACTGATTGATACATGTTTGTGAACTGATTGATATATGTTTGTGAACTGATTGATACATCTTTGTGAACTGATTGATATATGTTTGTGAACTGATTGATACATGTTTGTGAACTGATTGATATATGTTTGTGAACTGATTGATATATGTTTGTGAACTGATTGATATATGTTTGTGAGCTGATTGATACATGTTTGTGAACATATTGATATATGTTTGTGAACATATTGATATATGTTTGTGAACTGATTAAAATATGTAAGTGAACTGATTGATACATGTTTGTGAACTGATTGATATATGCTTGTGAACTGATTGATACATGTTTGTGAACTGATTGATATATGTTTGTGAACATATTGATGTATGTTTGTGAACTGATTAAAATATGTAAGAGAACTGATTGATACATGTTTGTTAACTGATTGATATATGTTTGTGAACTGATTGATACATGTTTGTGAACTGATTGATATATGTTTGTGAACTGATTGATATATGTTTGGGAACTGATTGATACATGTTTGTGAACATATTGATATATGTTTGTGAACATATTGATATATGTTTGTGAACTGATTAAAATATGTAAGTGAACTGATTGATACATGTTTGTGAACTGATTGATACATGCTTGTGAACTGATTGATATATGTTTGTGAACTGATTGATACATGTTTGTGAACTGATTGATACATGCTTGTGAACTTATTGATATATGTTTGTGAACTGATTGATATATGTTTGGGAACTGATTGATATATGTTTGTGAGCTGATTGATACATGTTTGTGAACATATTGATATATGTTTGTGAACAAATTGATATATGTTTGTGAACTGATTAAAATATGTTTGTGAACTGATTGATATATGTTTGTGAACTGATTGATATATGTTTGTGAACTGATTGATACATGTTTGGGAACTGATTGATACATGTAAGTGAATTGATTGATACATACCTGTGATTGTCTATGACGTGGTGGGTGATAGACGCAGGAGGTAGGCGGAACAAACGAGGAGGGTGATAAGAGCGGAGAGTGGAGAGTGGAGGAGCATCAGGAGGAAGTGGAGATATGTACAGCATAAGTGGAGGTATGTACAGCATAAGTGGAGGTGTGTACAACATAAGTGGAGGTGTGTACAGCATAAGTGGAGGTGTGTAAAGCATAAGTGGAGATATGTACAGCATAAGTGGAGGTGTGTAACAGCATAAGTGGAGGTGTGTACAGCATAAGTGAAGGTGTGTACAGCATAAGTGGAGGTGTGTACAGCATAAGTGGAGGTGTGTACAGCATAAGTGGAGGTGTGTACAGCATAATTAGAAAAACACGGGATTGGGGCGGGGGCGACTCAATCTGAAACCGAGAAAAGGTGAATGAGAACAGATAAAGTGTTTATCTACAAAAACGTCACACACATTATGCATGTGAGAGGGAGACAGACAAAGACAGGGAAGGGACACACACTCAATCACACACATACACGCACACAACAGTGCATATTTCCCAGTACAGCCCACGTGACTAGGGTCGGTGGCAAACGGAAAGGCCGGGTTATTGGTTGTGTACAGTTAGATAGTTTGCCCACCGTTTCCTGTTTGTCCGCGGCCTGAGAAAATCAACTTAATGAAGATAATGATCACTTGCGTCAGTTACTGGCCTGCCCTCCCCACTCATCTCTTAATGCGCAACCACAAGTTGATGGACGCCCAGAAAGCAATCCGCTATTTGAATTTCCGCTCTTTAATCTGTCCATTTTCAGCAAGTTTCTGACAGATACGACTTTCTTAGAGTGGCCTGGCCCAGTGGAGCTCGCGCCAACTGTTGGCTACAGAATCCCGCCAGATTTCGTATTTCGTGAGAGAATTCTGATAAACTGTCCATGTCTGCTACCTTAACCTGTCTGATAAACTGTCCATAGCCGACCTGTCTGCTATCTTAACCTGTCTGATAAACTGTCTGTGGCTGAGCTGTTGAGTTGAGTTGAGTTGAGTTAAGAACCGACATCACTGCACTCATGACATTCCCATAAGTGCTCCGTCCCCTCGTTCAACAGCCAGCGAAGAGTCACACTACTAATCATTCCCACCGCTATCTGATTAAAAGTGCTCCTGGTCTCCCCTCTCAGTTTTGAGATTCTTCCAGAATCTCTGCCGTTCCCCCGCAATCTCAGTCTTTCCACATATGGGTTCTCAATCTGTTCCTCCGCCTTCTCCATCTGGTCTCACAAGCGCACGACCACCTCCCCTTGTCCATAGGCAAAATTCCACCAAGAGGTGCCTTCCCTGCTAGCCTATCAGCCTGTTCATTCCCTCGTACACCCGCATGGCCAGGGCAAAACATCCATACAACTCTTATTAGCCTTATTAGCTAGTGTGAAAGCCTTGGAAAATCAGACAACATTTCAAACAAAATGTTTAAAAGATTTAATGAAAGACATTGGAACACAACAAGAAAGACCTCTGACAAGGGTTCTTGTATCTCAATCTGAGCTGGACCTTCCTGCCATCAAATGAAAGTATCGCAAACTATATACACAATCCCTCAGAGAAGACATGGAGGAAGAGACCAGTGGAGACTATCAGAAAACCTTAGTGAGAATAATTGATAAGGTCGATGAAACTGACCCTGAGACTGGTGAAGATGACTATAATACCCTGACAACAGAACCGGATAAGAAAGATGAATGATGAAGATGAAAAACGTTTGTACCAGGCCATGCGCAAAGCTGCTACAGATGAAGACACAGTTATCGGTATCATTGTCAAGAACTCCAATTCGGACAGACAGAAACTCAATCAGAAGTACCAGGAACTGTATAACCAGGATCTGAACAAAGACCTGAAATCTGAGCTGAGGGGGATTCTGAACAAGTTCTCCTGGCCTGGATGAAACAACCTGCTGAGTTTGACGCTTATTGTCTGCATGAAACTGTCAATGATGCCAAAAGAGATGATTCCTTCCTGATTGGCTCTATTTGCTCAAAGAACAAAAATGAGCTTCGGAATGTCAAAGATATATATAAACTAGCATACAAGAACGATCTGGAACCGGACATTGTCATGACCACTATTGGAGATATCAGAGAGCTTCTACTGCAACTGGTCAGTGGCAGGAGAGAACAGAACCCAATGGATCAGGCTACTTTGAACATTTATTGCAACATCCCATGATGAATGAAATATGAAAGTCTTCTCGTCATATGCTCGTCCATCTATTGTTACACAACCAGTCATTCTTTGAAACATGATCGTTGATATAGCAAATTGACCATTATACCACCTTCATGGAATATCCATCCACTGGATGCATGTCATAAGGAAACTTCTTAATTGGCACATTCTTGTTCCCAAGGATATTCCTCTATCATCAATGATTACTACCACCGTAAAGTGTATGGTATTAAGTCACTAATACATCGTGATAATCAAACCTGGTCATAGCCAACAAACAACCGCTGGTTCTCCAACGAGTAAATATGACCTCCATGTTTGAGGAATTTGTCTAGATTGAATTTCTAAATATCATGATCAATTAATGTCATGATTGGCTGTCAGCTACACCATTCAGTGATGATGCATCTCTATATGTCTAAACTAGCATATATATGACTTACATGTTCAGTGATGATGCATCTCTATATGTCTAAACTAGCATTTATATGACTTACATGTTCAGTGATGACGCATCTCTATATGTCTAAACTAGCATTTATATGACTTACATGTTCAGTGATGATGCATCCCTATATGTCTAAACTAGCATTTATATGACTTACATGTTCAGTGATGATGCATCCCTATATGTCTAAACTAGCATATATATGACTTACACGTTCAGTGATGATGCATCTCTATATGTCTAAACTAGCATTTATATGACTTACATGTTCAGTGATGATGCATCTCTATATGTCTAAACTAGCATTTATATGACTTACATGTTCAGTGATGATGCATCTCTATATGTCTAAACTAGCATTTACATGACTTACATGTTCAGTGATGATGCATCTCTATATGTCTAAACTAGCATTTATATGACTTACATGTTCAGTGATGATGCATCTCTATATGTCTAAACTAGCATTTATATGACTTACATGTTCAGTGATGATGCATCTCTATATGTCTAAACTAGCATATATATGACTTACATGTTCAGTGATGATGCATCTCTATATGTCTAAACTAGCATTTATATGACTTACATGTTCAGTGATGATGCATCTCTATATGTCTAAACTAGCATTTACATGACTTACATGTTCAGTGATGATGCATCTCTATATGTCTAAACTAGCATATATATGACTTACATGTTCAGTGATGATGCATCTCTATATGTCTAAACTAGCATTTATATGACTTACATGTTCAGTGATGATGCATCTCTATATGTCTAAACTAGCATTTATATGACTTACATGTTCAGTGATGATGCATCTCTATATGTCTAAACTAGCATTTATATGACTTACATGTTCAGTGATGATGCATCTCTATATGTCTAAACTAGCATATATATGACTTACATGTTCAGTGATGATGCATCTCTATATGTCTAAACTAGCATATATATGACTTACACGTTCAGTGATGATGCATCTCTATATGTCTAAACTAGCATATATATGACTTACATGTTCAGTGATGATGCATCTCTATATGTCTAAAGTAGCATTTATATGACTTACATGTGAGAAACATTGGGAATATAAAAGAGATCTCCATAACATTTTTGTGGATTTTAAAAAGGCTTATGATAGTGTCCATAGGAATAGTCTATGGAATGCTATGCAGGAATTTGGAATACCAAGGAAGTTAATCAACATGACCAGACTATGCATGGAAGATACTTATAATATAGTAACATATAAAGGCAGGAAATCAGACCCCTTCCAAATAACATCTGGCTTGAAACAGGGTGATGCACTATCGCCGCTACTCTTCAATCTGGCTCTAGAGAAAGTTGTAAGGAAGGTAAAGGAGGAATGTGATATTGGAGGAACATCCAAGCTGCTTGGTTATGCAGATGATATAGATATTATAGGGCAAAGTGAACAAAAGACATTGGAAATATTGACTCACTTAAAGGAAAAAGCCCAACAGATGGGGCTGGTTATCAACCAAGATAAGACAGAATATATGGTAATTTCAAGAGACGGAATGGCTAGAAACTCTGGCCACATACAAATAGATAATATGACCATTAAAAGAACGGAAACATACAAATACCTGGGTACGATCTTCAACTGCTCCAACATCATAAGGGAAGAAATACAAACTAGAATCAACTCTGGAAATAAGATATACTATGCACTACAACATCTACTAAAATCAAAGGCGCTATCTCGTAACACCAAAATCACAATATACAAAACACTGATCAGACCAGTTGTGCTGTATGGCTCTGAAACCTGGAGTACAACGAAAGGAGACGAAGCCTTGTTACAAACCTTTGAGAACAAAATTTTAAGACGCATCTTTGGACCCATTAGGGATACACAAAGTGGAGAGTGGAAAAGAAGAAGTAACAAAGACATTTATGATCTGTTTAAGTCCCCGCTAATCACTGGTATCATGAAGGCTAATAGACTACAATGGCTGGGGCATATAGAAAGAATGGAAGATAATAGGGAAACAAAACTCGCTTACACTCAGGAAATAAATGACCGTAGACCCCGAGGTAGACCAAGAAGGCGGTGGAGAGATAATACATGTACAGACCTACAAGCACTTGGAATCAACGACTGGCAAGAGAAGGTCAACCAGAGAGACGAATGGAGACGGATTGTATTTGCAGCAAAGAACCTCAATGGCTCGGAACGCTGAAGAAGAAGAAGACATGTTCAGTGATGATGCATCCCTATATGTCTAAACTAGCATATATATGACTTACATGTTCAGTGATGATGCATCCCTATATGTCTAAACTAGCATTTATATGACTTACATGTTCAGTGATGATGCATCCCTATATGTCTAAACTAGCATATATATGACTTACACGTTCAGTGATGATGCATCTCTATATGTCTAAACTAGCATTTATATGACTTACATGTTCAGTGATGATGCATCTCTATATGTCTAAACTAGCATTTATATGACTTACATGTTCAGTGATGATGCATCTCTATATGTCTAAACTAGCATTTACATGACTTACATGTTCAGTGATGATGCATCTCTATATGTCTAAACTAGCATTTATATGACTTACATGTTCAGTGATGATGCATCTCTATATGTCTAAACTAGCATTTATATGACTTACATGTTCAGTGATGATGCATCTCTATATGTCTAAACTAGCATATATATGACTTACATGTTCAGTGATGATGCATCTCTATATGTCTAAACTAGCATTTATATGACTTACATGTTCAGTGATGATGCATCTCTATATGTCTAAACTAGCATTTACATGACTTACATGTTCAGTGATGATGCATCCCTATATGTCTAAACTAGCATATATATGACTTACATGTTCAGTGATGATGCATCTCTATATGTCTAAAGTAGCATTTATATGACTTACATGTTCAGTGATGATGCATCCCTATATGTCTAAACTAGCATATATATGACTTACATGTTCAGTGATGATGCATCTCTATATGTCTAAAGTAGCATTTACATGACTAACATGTTCAGTGATGATGCATCTCTATATGTCTAAAGTAGCATTTATATGACTTACATGTTCAGTGATGATGCATCTCTATATGTCTAAACTAGCATATATATGACTTACATGTTCAGTGATGATGCATCCCTATATGTCTAAAGTAGCATATATATGACTTACATGTTCAGGCAGCGCTCAACATCTGTTCAGATTTTTGCGCTGTAATTTATCCAGACATTGTCATGTTGTTGTCTCAGCACTACAGAGCTCAACGTATGGAGTCAACCAGATTACTGATGTCGTCACTGCTTTGTTTGGGGCTCAACTATCTACCTGCGAGAGTTATTTTTCCGTTGTGTAGTGACTTTAACTATGTGGTATATACTATTTGTTATATAATGTATGAAATTGGTTTTGTTCCCCGTGTCCATATATCTACTGTGTTCGCCAGGAATGAGGCGCTAGAACCTCTTGTCCCCGGGTAGATTGGGCCCGTTAGCTATTTCAGCGGCCAATCTAGGAGATGGAAAACTCCGATTATAAACCCCCAAGTTAAGGTGGACCAACATGCCGAAGATTGAATGGCCACGGGTGAGCTAGTCGTGAATGTGGAACGTCTGGTATGCGGGCGGAGCGGCGATAGGCGTATGGACTCCTGAGGGACATCCCCTTCCCCTTCCCAGCAGATAGGCTCTACTAGGGTGACCGATTATATCCTGCCGTCATATCTAACCAACTATGAATAATACAAAGAATTATCGCCGAAGCAACGGAGTACGTGCTTTGTGCTCGATACCTTTGACAACAGCCAACAGGGAGAGAATGAGGCTGAGCTGTCTGCTACCATAACCTGTCTGATAAACTGTCTGTGGCCGAGCTGTCTGCTACCGTAACCTGTCTGATAAACTGTCCATGGCCCAACTGGTTGCTACCGTAACCTGTCTGATAAACTGTCCATGGCCGAGCTGTCTGTTACCTTAACCTGTTTGAAAAACTGTCCATGGCCGAGCTGTCTGTTACCGTAACCTGTCTGATAAACTGTCCATGGCCCAACTGGTTGCTACCGTAACCTGTCTGATAAACTGTCCATGGCCGAGCTGTCTGTTACCGTAACCTGTCTGATAAACTGTCCATGGCCCAACTGGTTGTTACAGTAACCTGTCTGATAAACTGTCCATGGCCGAGCTGTCTGCGACCGTAACCTGTCTGATATACTGTCTGCTACCTTAACCTGTCTGAAAAACTGTCCATGGTCGAGCTGTCTGCTACCTTAACCTGTCTGAAAAACTGTCCATGGCCGAGCTGTCTGCTACCTTAACCTGTCTGATACACTGTCCATGGCAGAGCTATCTGTTACCGTAACCAGTTTGGAAAACTGTCCATGGCCGAGCTATCTCTTACCTTAACCTTTTTGAAAAACTGTCCATGGCAGAGCTGTCTGTTACCTTAACCTGTCTGGAAAACTGTCCATGACCAAGCTATCTGTTACCTTAACCTGTCTGAAAAAATGTCCATGGCCGAGCTGTCTGCTACCTTAACCTGTCTGAAAAACTGCCCATGGCCGAGCTGTTACCGTAACTTGTCTGGAAAACTGTCCATGGCCGAGCTATCTGTTACCGTAACTTGTCTGAAAAACTGTCCATGGCCGAGCTGTCTGTTACGTAACTTGTCTGGAAAACTGTCCATGGCCGAGCTATCTGTTACCGTAACTTGTCTGAAAAACTGTCCATGGCCGAGCTGTCTGCTATCTTAACCTGTCTGAAAAACTGTCCATGGCCGAGCTATCAGTTACCGTAACCTGTCTGATATACTGTCCATTGCCAATCTGTCTGCTACCGTAAACGGTCTGATAAACTCTACATACACATCAACGATCTAACAAAACATACCAACTAGGATCGGAGTCTCAACCCGACCATGAACTTTGAATGTTACGTCAACTGTAAAATGCCCCCTTGACTCAGTGACGTAGACATGTGAAGGAACCAGATTTCGTCACACGTGTGTGTGTGTGTGTGTGTGTGTGATGTTGTGTGTGTGTGTGTGTGAGTGTGTGTGTGTGTGTGATGTTTGTGTGTGTATATGTATATGTGTGTGCATGCATGTTTGAGTGTATTCACGCCTGACCCATACATTATCAAAGATGCTAAGTAGCGCGCATTCCCTACCAAGTTGTTAGTCATCATCAAAACCACCACCACCACCACCATCACCACCACCATCATCATCATCATCATCATCAACAACATCATCATCATCATCATCATCATCATCTTCCACTTTTGTCGTCAAGCGTCGTGTGGAGGAACAACTGGCACGCCAGCGCCCGATGACGTGTGATATTACAGTGTCAGTGATGTGTTATAGTTGTGAACATGTTCCAGTGATGTGTGATATGACAATGTCAATGATGTGTCATCTTGTATTTGTTTGTATCTAGCACAATGAATAAGCTCCGGGTATCCATGCTTGCTGCACTTCTGTCACTTTTGCTGGTGAGTCCTGCCAGTACAGCGGCCATCTCAGAGCCTGCCAGGTGAGCTGCTGTGTGTTGTTCCAAGCTTAAGTGTAACATCCTTACTGTTTTCTGACATGCGTCTCTGCATGTGTATGTATTTTTGTTACGTATCTATGATATTTGATATATGTTGGATACATATCTATGATATTTGATATATGTTGGATACATATTTGTGATATTTGAAGTATTTCAAGGAGAACAGCAGCGATAAGAAGTAGAGGAGAAATATAGATAAAGAGAGGAAATCCCGCACCGTCTCCCGAACTAACAGGATCAGGGAGAGTAGAAATAAAGAAAGAAAGGTTTCGAGGACTCAAAAGACAATAGTTGAGAATGGATATCTCCAAATCCATTCAATGAATGAAGCTGTTAGGCTCTGATGGCAACGGTGATTGCACAAACTAAACTTACACAGACGAAACAGTGAGTGCACAAACTCAACTTACGCAGACTAAACTAAGAAATCAGAAACAACACAAAAGCTCTTTATTTCTCTTCCAAAATCGACAACTTTCAGGGACAACTAATGTTCACACAAACATTGAAGGGACAACTAATGTTCACACAAACATTGAAGGGACAACAAATGTTCACACAAACATTGAAGGGACAACAAATGTTCATACAAACATTGAAGGGACAACAAATGTTCATACAAACATTGAAGGGACAACAAATGTTCATACAAACATTGAAGGGACAACAAATGTTCACACAAACATTGAAAGGACAACAGATGTTCCCACGAAAATTGAAGAAAAATTCAAGAAATCACTGAAGCCAACGGCAGTCTAAATAAGATAGAATGGCGAGTAATATACCATCAGGAATCAACATCATTGTACTCGGGACCTTCCTACACGTGCCTCCAGTAGCCAAGGAAGAGTCCCCATGCTGATGGTGCCAGTGACAGCCTGACTGAACGGCCATCTGCATTTTCGTCTACTAGTCGAGCAGACGATTTGGAATCACATCACTTTGCGTTAATTTCAATGGAATCGGCGTTAGAGGTTAAGAAAGCAATGCAAACTGCAATGGCTGAACGTAACATTTGCTTGTAAATCACAAACAGCCAAAAACTGCTGGGGTTGATTGCGACGCCCTGTAAAGGACATGCAATTAACTTTGTTTTTTCTACACGCAGAAGTCACGGTGGGGCATTCATGTGTTATAATCTTCCCCTGGTAGTTTTCTTCGGTCAGCCGGTGTTTCTGGAAGCTGATGTCTTCAAACACTGGACCTAGACTCTCCTAGAGTCTGACATCTAGATTTGGTTCTCCTGGGTCAGCTGGTTTTTTCTGGAAGTTGGTCTCCTCAAACACTGGGCTCTCCTAGAGTCTGGCATTTAGACTTGGTTCTCCCGGCCGTAGATGAGGCCTATCTGAGCTGTGTGCGGTACATTGTTGTAGTGTCTGTACTGCAGTTTAATGTGCTCACCCAGGTGTACACATTGTGGTAGATATCTTTAGCTGATGTACACATGAGACGCAGTGGTCGTATATACACAAGACTCTTGTAGATGTCTTTAACTTTTCGTCTGTGTACACGTGAGACAATGTGGTCGTTTGTACATATTGCTGTAGAAGATATATTTAGCTTTGTGTATGTGAACCACATGATACTTGTATGTGTAGATAGGATCATATAAATGGGATCAACATGACGGGATCATATAGATGGGACCATATAGATGGGAACAAGTTGACGGAGTCATATAGATGGGATCATATAGATGTGATCATTTAGATGGGATCAAGTAGATGGGATTATGTAGATGGTATCATGTAGATGGGATCATATAGATGGGATCACGTAGATGGGATCATTAGATGGGATCACGTAGATGGGATCATGTAGATGGGATCCTATAGATGGGATCATGTAGACGGGATAATATAGATGGGAACAAGTTGACGGAGTCATATAGATGGGATCATTTAGATGGGATCATATAGATGCGATCAAATAGATGGGATCACATAGATGGGATCATGTAGATGGGATCATATAGATGGGATCATATAGATGGGATCAAATAGATGGGATCATGTAGATGGGATCACGTAGATGGGATCATGTAGATGGGACCATGTAGATGGGATCATATAGATGGGATCAAATAGATGGGATCATATAGATGGGATCATATAGATGGGATCACGTAGATGGGATCATGTAGATGGGATCCTATAGATGGGATCATGTAGATGGGATCATGTAGATGGGAACAAGTTGACAGAGTCATATAGATTTAGTCATGTAGATGATCGTTTCTGTATGTTGATTGAATATCGTCTGTAGCGCCACATGATGATATTGCCCCACTGTCTGTTTTCTCCAAGCTCGCGCACAAAACGCCAGTCTGCAGACGTGAGGACGGCCGAGTACCTGGCCTGGATCGCCTTGGGCGGGAAAGTTCCCTCCCAGGGCTGTGAGCTTGTGGCCTGTGGCCTGATAGACGTGCATGCCAGGTCTGTGGAGGTTGTTGTTGTTGTTGTTGTTGTTGTTGGTGGTGGTGTTGGTGTTGTGAGCAGCTTGTGTCTGGCGCCACACACTACGATTGCTCCATTAAGGCGCCATTCAATTATGTGGGCACCGACCTGGTGACGTCAGTAATGGCGACAAGGTGCTCACGTGATCAGTTTGTATCTCTACCTCCCTGGCATGTGTGTGTGTGTGTGTGTGTGTGTGGGTGTGTGTGAGTGTGTGTGTGTGTGTGTGTTGGAGTGTATGTCTCAGTGTATGTATGTGTTTCCGTGTATGCTTGTATGTGTCTGTGTATCTGCGTGTGTGTTAGTGTGTATGTATAAGTGTCTGTGTGTGTATGTATAAGTGTCTGTGTGTGTATGTATAAGTGTCTGTGTGTGTATGAGTCTTTGTCAGTGTCTATATGTGTATGTGTTAGTGTCTATATGCATATGTGTTAGTATCTCTCAATGTGTGTCTGTTTCAGTATATGTATCAATGTATGTGTTTGTGTGTGTCAGTCTGAGTGCGTGTCAGTGTATATGTATGTCAGTGTATTGGCGAGTGAGTGTCTGTGTGAGTGTGTGTGTGAGTGTGGGTGTGTGTGTCAGTGTGTCAGTTGTATGTGTTTGTGTGAGTGTATGGGTGCCAACAGGACACAGGGTGCACACATATTGGAGTGTTCTTGAGTGGAGCTAGAGCAATGGTTCTCAACCTTTTTTTGGCCCACGCACCCCTTTACCATATGTTCAGAAAGTCAATGCCCCCTTTCGTATTTCCTCTCTATAACACCCCCTCCCTCCAAGCGCCCTACACAGTATACGTAAAAATGGAAGGTGAATTTAATAACACATACTAGAGCAAGTCTAGACGTTTATATAAAACGTGATTTGTGGGTCCACTTACGTTATAAGATGAAATTCAGAAGGGCGAGAAGTACAGAACCGTAAAGTATGGAGGGAAAACAATATCAAGTAATCAGTTCATGTAATAACGCGATCTTGAAATAATCTTAATTCCCCCCCCCCCCCCCCCCCCCCAGCTCCACTCTAGAACACTCCAGCTCCACTATATAACTCTCTAGCTCTCTCTGGAGCTGCGGTGTTCTAGAGTGGAGCTGGAGTGTTCGAAAGTGGATCTAGAGTGTTTTCGAGAGTTCTAGAGTGGAGCTAGAGTGTTCTAGAGAGTTTTAGAGTGAAGCTAGATAGTTCTAGAGATTTTTAGTGGAGCTAGATAGTTCTAGAGAATTCTGGTGGAGCTAGATAGATCTAGATAGTTCTAGAGTGGAGCATGGAAACCCTAAAATTCACCGGGGGGGGGGGGGGGAAGAGAATTTGCCACCGGTTGAGAACCACTGAGCTAGAGTGTTCTAGAGCGGAGCTAGAGTGTGTTAGAGTGGAGCTGGAGTGTTCGAAAGTGGAGCTAGAGTGTTTTCGAGAGTTCTAGAGTGGAGCTAGAGTGTTCTAGAGTGGAGCTGGAGTGTTCTAGAGTGGAGCTGGAGAGTTCTAGAGTGGAGCTGGAGAGTTCTAGAGTGGAGCTGGAGAGTTCTAGAGTGGAGCTGGAGAGTTCTAGAGTGGAGCTGGAGAGTTCTAGAGTGGAGCTGGAGTGTTCTAGAGTGGAGCTGAAGTGTTCTAGAGTGGAGCTGGAGTGTTCTAGAGTGGAGCTGAAGTGTTCTAGAGTGGAGCTGGAGTGTTCTAGAGTGGAGCTGGAGTGTCCTAGAGTGGATCTGGAGAGTTCTAGAGTGGAGCTGGAGTGTTCTAGAGTGGAGCTGAAGTGTTCTAGAGTGGAACTGAAGTGTTCTAGAGTGGAGCTGGAGTGTTCTAGAGTGGAGCTGGAGTGTTCTAGAGTGGAGCTGGAGAGTTCTAGAGTGGAGCTGAAGTGTTCTAGAGTGGAGCTGGAGTGTTCTAGAGTGGAGCTGAAGTGTTCTAGAGTGGAGCTGGAGTCTTCTAGAGAGGAGCTGGAGTGTTCGAAAGTGAAACTAGAGTGTTTTCGAGAGTTCTAGAGTGGAGCTAGAGTGTTCTAGAGTGGAGCTGGAGTGTTCTAGGGTGGAGCTGGAGTGTTCTAGAGACTTATAATGTAGAGCTAGAGTGTTCTAGAGAGTTCTAGAGTGGAGAAAGAGTGTTCCAGACAGTTCTAGAGTGGAGCTAGAGAGTTCTAGATAGTTCTAGAGTGGACTTAAGTGTTCTAGAGATTGTTAGAGTGGAGATAGAGTGTTCTAGTGAGTTCTAGAGAGGAGCTAGAGAGGTATATAGTGGAGCTAGAGTGTTCTAGAGAGTTCTACATTGCAGCTAGAGTGTTCTATAGATTTCCAGAGTGGAGTTAGAGTGTTCTAGTTAGTTCGTGAGTGGAGCTAGATGTCAGCACATTGTCTTTAAAGGGACAGTAGATTACTATTATGTATACATGCCACCACAGCTGTGATATCACGCTGCTGTAGAACAATCTGACAGTAAACAGCTGTAGAACAATATAATAACACACAGCTGTAGAACAATATAATAACACACAGCTGTAGAACAATATAATAACACACAGCTGTAGAACAATATAGCAAGACACAGCTATTGAACAATATAACAACACGCAGCTGTAGAACAATATAACAACACACAACTATTGAACAATATAACAACACGCAGCTGTAGAACAAAATGGCAACACACAAATATTGAACAATATAATAGCCCAAAACTGTAAAACAATATGACAACACAAAACTGTAGAACAATATGACAAAAAACAACTATAGAACAATATGAGAACACACAACTATAGAACAATATGACAACACATAACTATAGAACAATATGACAACACACAACTATTGAACAATATAACAACACGCAGCTGTAGAACAAAATGGAAACACACAAATATTGAACAATATAATAGCCCAAAACTGTAGAACAATATGACAACACAAAACTGTAGAACAATATGACAAAAAACAACTATAGAACAATATGAGAACACACAACTATAGATCAATATGACAACACATAACTATAGAACAATATGACAACACACAACTATTGAACAATATAACAACACGCAGCTGTAGAACAAAATGGCAACACACAAATATTGAACAATATAATAGCCCAAAACTGTAGAACAATATGACAACACAAAACTGTAGAACAATATGACAAAAAACAACTATAGAACAATATGAGAACACACAACTATAGAACAATATGACAACACATAACTATTGAACAATATGACAACACATAAGTATAGAACAATATGAGAACACACAACTATAGAACAATATGAGAACACACAACTATAGAACAATATGACAACACACAACTATTGAACAATATAACAACACACAGCTGTAGAAAAATATAACTACACACAGCTGTAGAACAATATGACAACAAACAACTATTGAACAGTATAACAACACACAACTGTAGAACAATATAACAACACACTATTGAACAATATAAGAACACACAGCTGTAGAACAATATAAGAACACACAGCTGTAGAACAATATAAGAACACACATCTGTAGAATAATATAAGAACACACATCTGTAGAATAATATGACGACAAACAACTGTAGAACAATATAACAACATATAACTATTAAACAATATATCAACACACAGCAGTAGAACAATATGACAACAAATAATTGTAGAACAATATAACTACACACGGCTGTAGAACAATATGACAACAAACAACTGTAGAACAATGTAACTACACACAGCTGTAGAACAATATGACACACCTTGCTGTTCAATAAACAGCTTTTGAACAATGTGACAATACACAACTATACAATAATATGACAGCACACAGCTTTAGAACAATGTGTCAAGATATCACCGCAGGAATGATGGATCCAGTCTAGCATTCACTTTAGAAATGTATGGTCTAGTTCAACATTCACTGTAGAAATGATGGGTCCAGTCCAACATTCACTATAGAAATGATGGGTCCAGTCCACCCAGGGCCAGAGAAACCATGGTACAGGGAGAGACTGATGCCCTTTATACAATGTTTTCCTTCCGCAGAGTTAGAAGATCGTCTGCGGATCAGAGAATAGCAGAGTTGCAGGCCCTTCTAGCCCTGGCTGGGGGGCGGAGTCGCAGCAGGAGTGCCGTGGCGCACGGTCTGTTTGACCCCGACGTCATGTAGGTAGCCTGGCCTGGCACTTGGCACACCCGTCTGCCCGGGACACCGGCTGCGTGATGTGTCTTGACTTGAGGCTGTGGTCGAGACATGTGTCTTGACTTGAGGCTGTGCCCGAGTCATGTGTTGACTAGAGGCTGTGCCCGAGTCATGTGTTGACTTGAGGCTGTGGTCCAGTCATGTGTTGACTTGAGGCTGTGGTCCAGTCATGTGTTGACTTGAGGCTGTGGTCCAGTCTTGTGTCTTGACTTGAGGCTGTGGTCGAGACATGTGTCTTGACTTGAGGCTGTGGTCCTGTCATGTGTCTTGACTTGAGGCTGTGGTCGAGTCATGTATCTTGACTTGAGGCTGTGGTCCAGTAATCTGTCTTGACTTGAGGTTGTTTCCGAGCCATGTGTCTTGACTTGAGGTTGTTTCCGAGCCATGTGTCTTGACTTGAGGTTGTTTCCGAGCCATGTGTCTTGACTTGAGGTTGTTTCCGAGTCATGTGTCTTGACTTGAGGCTGTGGCCGAGTCATAGCGCCATGTTTGCAGCGTCGTAGGTTCTTGTGGTTCTCTGTTCGGTCACATATTAACATCAGCACTGATGTCTTCTTGTGTCTTGATTTATACACATGTCACTGAAGCTACCATACCTTGTCCTTGTGTCTTGATTTATACACATGTCACTGAAACTACCATACCTTGTCCTGGTGCCTCAGGGTAAAAAATTGAGCTGTCTCACTTCGTTCTAGTCTCAAATTGTCATATTGTCTCAGTGACAATCCCTTACTGTTTCATCTTGTTTTACTGTCTTACCCTGTCTTATTTTTTTTCATCTTGTTCTACTGTCTTACCCTGTCTTATTTTCTCATCTTATTCTACTGTCTCACTTTGTCTTACTCTCTCATATTGCCCTGCTGTCTCACCCTGTCTTATTTCCTCATCTAATGTTTCTGTGTCACCATCTGCCCCACAGTAACATTTTGTCCTACTGTCTCTCATTGTCCTACTGTCTCTCATTGTCCTACTGTCTCATTTTGTCCTGTTGTCTTTTCAATTATCATCACGTCTCACCTTGTCCTCATTGTCATCTTGTCCTCCTATCTCATCGTGTCCTCCTGGCTCAGCGAGTCTCATGCTGTCCCATTATGTCCTCCTGTCTCATCTTTCCCTCCTGTTTCATCTTGTCCTACTGTTTCATCTTGTCCTCCTGTCTCATCGTGTCCTCCTGTCTTATCTCGACCTCCTGTAGCATTTTATTCTCTCGTCCCATATTGTCCTCCCGTCTCATCGTGTCCTCTGTCTCAGATTGTTGAACGTTGTTCTCGTATTTGGCCGGACTCCAGGCAGGCATATGTCAACATTTAGTCTTCTTTTGGGTGATGTTAATTTATCATCATCCTTAACCTCATCATCATAATCCTCATCATCACCAGATTCATCATTAGCATAACAATAATGTTAAAAACAAACTAACATCAAACATACAATACAGTGCAGTCTTAGCAGCAAGTAATGACATTTTATAAGATAAGAAGGACATTTTCATCCACACGTTAACAAGCGCATTTTGACCCACAAGTTAACAAGGACATTTTCATCCACAAGTTAACAAGGACATTTTCACCCAAAAGTTAACAAGAACAGTTTCATCCACAAGTTAACAAGGACATTTTCACCCACAAGTTAACAAGGACATTTTCACCCACAAGTTAACAAGGACATTTTCACCCACAAGTTAACAAGGACATTTTAATCCACAATTTAACAAAGACATTTTCATCCACAAGTTAACAGGGACATTTTCACCCACAAGTTAACAAGGACATTTTCATCCACAAGTTAACTGGGACATTTTCACCCACAAGTTAACAGGGACATTTTCACCCACAAGTTAACATAGACATTTTCACCCACAAGTTAACAAGGAAATTTTCACCCACAAGTTAACAAGGACATTTTCACCCACAAGTTAACAAGGACATTTTCACCCACAAGTTAACAAGGACATTTTCACCCACAAGTTAACAAGGACATCTTAATCCACAATTTAACAGGGACATTTTAATCCACAATTTAACAAGGACATTTTCATCCACAAGGTAACAAGGACATTTTCATCCACAAGTTATCAGGGACATTTTCACCCACAAGTTAACGAGGACATTTTCATCCACAAGTTAACAGGGACATTTTCACCCACAAGTTAACAGGGACATATTCACCGACAAGTTAACAAGTACATTTTAATCCACAATTTAACAAGGACATTTTCACCCACAAGTTAACAAGGACATTTTCACCCACAATTTAACAAGGACATTTTCAACCACAAGGTAACAAGGACATTTTCATCCACAAGTTAACAGGTACATTTTCACCCACAAGTTAAAAAGGACATTTTCATCCACAAGTTAACAGGGACATTTTCACCCACAAGTTAACTGGGACATATTCACCCACAAGTTAACAAGGACATTTTCATCCACAAGTTAACAAGGAATTTTCATCCACAAGTTAACAGGGACGTTTTCACCCACAAGTTAACAAGGACATTTTCATCCAGAAGTTAAAAGGGACATTTTCACCCACAAGTTAATAGGGATATTTTCACCCACAAGTTAACAGGGACATTTTCACCCAAAAGTTAACAAGGACATTTTCATCCACAAGTTAACAGAGACATTTTCACCCACAAGTTAACAAGGACATTTTCACCCACAAGTTTACAAGGACATTTTCACCCACAAGTTAACAAGGACTTTTTCACCCACAAGTTAACATGGACATTTTAATCCACAATTTAACAAGGACATTTTAATCCACAATTTAACAAGGACATTTTAATCCACAATTTAACAAGGACATTTTCATCCACAAGGTAACAAGGACATTTTCATCCACAAGTTAACAGGGACATTTTCACCCACAAGTTAACGAGGACATTTTCATCCACAAGTTAACAGGGACATTTTCACTCACAAGTTAACAAGGACATTTTAATCCACAATTTAATAAGAATATTTTAATGCACAATTTAACAAGGACATTTTAGTCCACAATTTAACAAGGACATTTTCATCCACAAGGTAACAAGGACATTTTCATCCACATGTTAACAGGTACATTTTCACCCACAAGTTAACAAGGACATTTTCATCCACAAGTTAACAGGGACATTTTCACCCACAAGTTAACAGGGATATATTCACCCACAAGTTAACAAGGACATTTTCATCCACAAGTTAACAAGGAATTTTCATCCACAAGTTAACAGGGACGTTTTCACCCACACTTTAACAAGGACATTTTCATCCACAAGTTAAAAGTGACATTTTCACCCACAAGTTAACAAAGACATTTTCATCCTCAAGTTAACAGGGACATTTTCACCCACAAGTTAAGGACATTTTCAAACACAAGTTAACAAGGATATTTTAATCCACAATTTAACAAGGACATTTTCATCCACAAGGTAACAAGGACATTTTCATCCACAAGTTAACAGGTACATTTTCACCCACAAATTAACAAGGACATTTTCATCCATAAGTTAACAGGGACATTTTCACCCACAAGTTAACAGGGACATATTCACCCACAAGTTAACAAGGACATTTTCATCCACAAGTTAACAAGGAATATTCATCCACAAGTTAACAGGAACATTTTCATCCACAAGTTAACAAGGACATTTTCACCCACAAGTTAACAAGGACATTTTCACCCACAAGTTAACAAGGACATTTTCATCCACAAGTTAACAGGGACATTTTCACCCACAAGTTAAGGACATTTTCACCCACAAGTTAACAAGGATATTTTAATCCACAATTTAACAAGGACATTGTAATCCACAATTTAACAAGGACATTTTAATCCACAAGTTAACTGGGACATTTTCACCCACAAGTTAACAGGGACATTTTCACTCACAAGTTAACATAGACATTTTCACCCACAAGTTAACAAGGACATTTTCATCCACAAGTTAACAAGGACATTTTCACCCACAAGTTAACAAGGACATTTTCACCCACAAGTTAACAAGGACATTTTCACCCACAAGTTAACAGGGACATTTTAATCCACAATTTAACAAGGACATTTTCATCCATAAGGTAACAAGGACATTTTCATCCACAAGTTAACAGGGACATTTTCACCCACAAGTTAACGAGGACATTTTCATCCACAAGTTAACAGGGACATTTTCACCCACAAGTTAACAGGGACATATTCACCGACAAGTTAACAAGTACATTTTAATCCACAATTTAACAAGGACATTTTAATGCACAATTTAACAAGGACATTTTAGTCCACAATTTAACAAGGACATTTTCAACCACAAGGTAACAAGGACATTTTCATCCACAAGTTAACAGGGACATTTTCACCCACAAGTTAAGGACATTTTCACCCACAAGTTAACAAGGATATTTTAATCCACAATTTAACAAGGACATTTTAATCCACAATTTAACAAGGACATTTTAATCCACAATTTAACAAGGACATTTTCATCCACAAGGTAACAAGGACATTTCATCCACAAGTTAACAGGGACATTTTCACCCACAAGTTAACAAGGACATTTTCACTCACAAGTTAACAGGGACATATTCACCCACAAGTTAACATGGGCATTTTAATCCACAATTTAACAAGGACATTTTCATCCACAAGTTAACAAGGACATTTTCACCCACAAGTTAACAAGGACATTTACACCCACAAGTTAACAAGGAAATTTTAATCCACAATTTAGCAAGGACATTTTAATCCACAATTTAACAAGGACATTTTAATCCACAATTTAACAAGGACATTTTCACCCACAAGTTAACAAGGATATTTTATTCCACAATTTAACAAAGACATTTTAATCCACAATTTAACAAGGACATTTTAATCCACAATTTAACAAGGACATTTTCATCCACAAGTTAACAGGGACATTTTCACCCACAAGTTAACAAGGATATTTTAATCCACAATTTAACAAAGACATTTTAATCCAAAATTTAACAAGGACATTTTCATCCACAATTTAACAAGGACATTTTCATCCACAAGTTAACAGGGACATTTTCACATACAAGTTAACAAGGACATTTTCACCCACAAGTTAACAGGGTCATATTCACCCACAAGTTAACAAGGGCATTTTAATCCACAATTTAACAAGGACATTTTAATCCACAATTTAACAAGGACATTTTAGTCCGCAATTTAACAAGGACATTTTCATCCACAAGTTAACAGGGACATTTTCACCCACAAGTTAACAGGGATATATTCACCCACAAGTTAACAAGGACATTTTCATCCACAAGTTAACAAGGAATTTTCATCCACAAGTTAACAGGGACGTTTTCACCCACACTTTAACAAGGACATTTTCATCCACAAGTTAAAAGTGACATTTTCACCCACAAGTTAACAAAGACATTTTCATCCTCAAGTTAACAGGGACATTTTCACCCACAAGTTAAGGACATTTTCAAACACAAGTTAACAAGGATATTTTAATCCACAATTTAACAAGGACATTTTCATCCACAAGGTAACAAGGAAATTTTCATCCACAAGTTAACAGGTACATTTTCACCCACAAATTAACAAGGACATTTTCATCCACAAGTTAACAGGGACATTTTCACCCACAAGTTAACAGGGACATATTCACCCACAAGTTAACAAGGACATTTTAATCCACAATTTAACAAAGAAATTTTAATGCACAATTTAACAAGGACATTTTAGTCCAGAATTTAACAAGGACATTTTCATCCACAAGGTAACAAGGACATTTTCATCCACAAGTTAACAGGACATTTTCTTCCACCAGTTAACAGGGACATTTTCACCCACAAGTTAACAGGGACATATTCACCCACAAGTTAACAAGGACATTTTCATCCACAAGTTAACAAGGAATTTTCATCCACAAGTTAACAGGGACGTTTTCACCCACAAGTTAACAAGGACATTTTCATCCACAAGTTAACAGGGACATTTTCACCCACAAGTTAATAGGGATATTTTCACCCACAAGTTAACAGGGACATTTTCACCCAAAAGTTAACAAGGACATTTTCATCCACAAGTTAACAAGGACATTTTCACCCACAAGTTAACAAGAACATTTTCACCCCTAAGTTAACAAGGACATTTTAATCCACAATTTAACAAGGACATTTAAATTCACAATTTAACAAGGACATTTTCATCCACAAGGTAACAAAGACATTTTCATCCACAAGTTAACATGGACATTTTCACCCACAAGTTAACAAGGACATTTTCATTTACAAGTTAACAGGGACATTTTCACCCACAAGTTAACAAGGACATTTTATTCCACAAGTTAACAGGGACATTTTCACCCACAAGTTAACAGAGACATTTTCACCCACAAGTTAACAAGGACATTTTCATCCAAAAGTTAACAAGGACATTTTCACCCACAAGTTAACAAGAACATTTTCACCCACAAGTTTACAAGGACATTTTCATCCACAAGTTAACAAGGACATTTTCACCCACAAGTTAACAAGGACATTTACACCCACAAGTTAACAAGGAAATTTTAATCCACAATTTAGCAAGGACATTTTAATCCACAATTTAACAAGGACATTTTAATCCACAATTTAACAAGGACATTTTCACCCACAAGTTAACAAGGATATTTTATTCCACAATTTAACAAAGACATTTTAATCCACAATTTAACAAGGACATTTTAATCCACAATTTAACAAGGACATTTTCATCCACTAGTTAACAGGGACATTTTCACCCACAAGTTAACAAGGATATTTTAATCCACAATTTAACAAAGACATTTTAATCCAAAATTTAACAAGGACATTTTAATCCACAATTTAACAAGGACATTTTCATCCACAAGTTAACAGGGACATTTTCACCCACAAGTTAACAAGGACATTTTCACCCACAAGTTAACAGGGTCATATTCACCCACAAGTTAACAAGGGCATTTTAATCCACAATTTAACAAGGACATTTTAATCCACAATTTAACAAGGACATTTTAGTCCGCAATTTAACAAGGACATTTTCATCCACAAGGTAACAAGGACATTTTCATCCACAAGTTAACAGGTACATTTTCACCCACAAATTAACAAGGACATTTTCATCCACAAGTTAAAAAGGACATTTTCATCCACAAGTTAACAGGGACATTTTCACCCACAAGTTAACAGGGACATATTCACCCACAAGTTAACAAGGACATTTTCATCCACAAGTTAACAAGGAATTTTCATCCACAAGTTAACAGGGACGTTTTCACCCACAAGTTAACAAGGACATTTTCATCCAGAAGTTAAAAGGGACATTTTCACCCACAAGTTAATAGGGATATTTTCACCCACAAGTTAACAGGGACATTTTCACCCAAAAGTTAACAAGGACATTTTCATCCACAAGTTAACAGAGACATTTTCACCCACAAGTTAACAAGGACATTTTCACCCACAAGTTTACAAGGACATTTTCACCCACAAGTTAACAAGGACTTTTTCACCCACAAGTTAACATGGACATTTTAATCCACAATTTAACAAGGACATTTTAATCCACAATTTAACAAGGACATTTTAATCCACAATTTAACAAGGACATTTTCATCCACAAGGTAACAAGGACATTTTCATCCACAAGTTAACAGGGACATTTTCACCCACAAGTTAACGAGGACATTTTCATCCACAAGTTAACAGGGACATTTTCACTCACAAGTTAACAAGGACATTTTAATCCACAATTTAATAAGAATATTTTAATGCACAATTTAACAAGGACATTTTAGTCCACAATTTAACAAGGACATTTTCATCCACAAGGTAACAAGGACATTTTCATCCACATGTTAACAGGTACATTTTCACCCACAAGTTAACAAGGACATTTTCATCCACAAGTTAACAGGGACATTTTCACCCACAAGTTAACAGGGATATATTCACCCACAAGTTAACAAGGACATTTTCATCCACAAGTTAACAAGGAATTTTCATCCACAAGTTAACAGGGACGTTTTCACCCACACTTTAACAAGGACATTTTCATCCACAAGTTAAAAGTGACATTTTCACCCACAAGTTAACAAAGACATTTTCATCCTCAAGTTAACAGGGACATTTTCACCCACAAGTTAAGGACATTTTCAAACACAAGTTAACAAGGATATTTTAATCCACAATTTAACAAGGACATTTTCATCCACAAGGTAACAAGGACATTTTCATCCACAAGTTAACAGGTACATTTTCACCCACAAATTAACAAGGACATTTTCATCCATAAGTTAACAGGGACATTTTCACCCACAAGTTAACAGGGACATATTCACCCACAAGTTAACAAGGACATTTTCATCCACAAGTTAACAAGGAATATTCATCCACAAGTTAACAGGAACATTTTCATCCACAAGTTAACAAGGACATTTTCACCCACAAGTTAACAAGGACATTTTCACCCACAAGTTAACAAGGACATTTTCATCCACAAGTTAACAGGGACATTTTCACCCACAAGTTAAGGACATTTTCACCCACAAGTTAACAAGGATATTTTAATCCACAATTTAACAAGGACATTGTAATCCACAATTTAACAAGGACATTTTAATCCACAAGTTAACTGGGACATTTTCACCCACAAGTTAACAGGGACATTTTCACTCAGAAGTTAACATAGACATTTTCACCCACAAGTTAACAAGGACATTTTCATCCACAAGTTAACAAGGACATTTTCACCCACAAGTTAACAAGGACATTTTCACCCACAAGTTAACAAGGACATTTTCACCCACAAGTTAACAGGGACATTTTAATCCACAATTTAACAAGGACATTTTCATCCATAAGGTAACAAGGACATTTTCATCCACAAGTTAACAGGGACATTTTCACCCACAAGTTAACGAGGACATTTTCATCCACAAGTTAACAGGGACATTTTCACCCACAAGTTAACAGGGACATATTCACCGACAAGTTAACAAGTACATTTTAATCCACAATTTAACAAGGACATTTTAATGCACAATTTAACAAGGACATTTTAGTCCACAATTTAACAAGGACATTTTCAACCACAAGGTAACAAGGACATTTTCATCCACAAGTTAACAGGGACATTTTCACCCACAAGTTAAGGACATTTTCACCCACAAGTTAACAAGGATATTTTAATCCACAATTTAACAAGGACATTTTAATCCACAATTTAACAAGGACATTTTAATCCACAATTTAACAAGGACATTTTCATCCACAAGGTAACAAGGACATTTCATCCACAAGTTAACAGGGACATTTTCACCCACAAGTTAACAAGGACATTTTCACTCACAAGTTAACAGGGACATATTCACCCACAAGTTAACATGGGCATTTTAATCCACAATTTAACAAGGACATTTTATTCCACAATTTAACAAGGACATTTTAGTCCACAAGTTAACAGGGACATTTTCATCCACAAGTTAACAAGGACATTTTCATCCACAAGTTTACAAGGACATTTTCACCCACAAGTTAACAGGGACATTTTCACCCACAAGTTAACAAGGACATTTTCATCCACAAGTTAACAGGGACATTTTCACCCACAAGTTAAGGACATTTTCACCCACAAGTTAACAAGGATATTTTCATCCACAATTTAACAAGGACATTTTCATCCACAAGTTAACAAGGACATTTTCATCCACAAGTTAACAAGGACATTTTCACCCACAAGTTAACAAGGACATTTTAATCCACAATTTAACAAGGACATTTAAATCCACAATTTAACAAGGACATTTTCATCCACAAGGTAACAAAGACATTTTCATCCACAAGTTAACAGGGACATTTTCACCCACAAGTTAAAAAGGACATTTTCATCCACAAGTTAACAAGGACATTTTCACCCACAAGTTAACAAGGACATTTTCACCCACAAGTTAACAAGGACATTTTCATCCACAACTTAAAAGGGACATTTTCACCCACAAGTTAACAAGGACATTTTCACCCACAAGTTAACAATGACATTTTAAACCACAATTTAACAAGGACATTTTAATCCACAATTTAACAAGGACATTTTAATCCACAATTTAACAAGGACATTTTCATCCACAAGGTAACAAGGACATTTTCATCCACAAGTTAACAGTGACATTTTCACCCACAAGTTAACAAGGACATTTTCATCCACAAGTTAACAGGGACATTTTCACCCACAAGTTAACAGGGACATATTCACCCACAAGTTAACAAGGACATTTTAATCCACAATTTAACAAAGAAATTTTAATGCACAATTTAACAAGGACATTTTAGTCCAGAATTTAACAAGGACATTTTCATCCACAAGGTAACAAGGACATTTTCATCCACAAGTTAACAGGACATTTTCTTCCACAAGTTAACAGGGACATTTTCACCCACAAGTTAACAGGGACATATTCACCCACAAGTTAACAAGGACATTTTCATCCACAAGTTAACAAGGAATTTTCATCCACAAGTTAACAGGGACGTTTTCACCCACAAGTTAACAAGGACATTTTCATCCACAAGTTAACAGGGACATTTTCACCCACAAGTTAATAGGGATATTTTCACCCACAAGTTAACAGGGACATTTTCACCCAAAAGTTAACAAGGACATTTTCATCCACAAGTTAACAAGGACATTTTCACCCACAAGTTAACAAGAACATTTTCACCCCTAAGTTAACAAGGACATTTTAATCCACAATTTAACAAGGACATTTAAATTCACAATTTAACAAGGACATTTTCATCCACAAGGTAACAAAGACATTTTCATCCACAAGTTAACATGGACATTTTCACCCACAAGTTAACAAGGACATTTTCATTTACAAGTTAACAGGGACATTTTCACCCACAAGTTAACAAGGACATTTTATTCCACAAGTTAACAGGGACATTTTCACCCACAAGTTAACAGAGACATTTTCACCCACAAGTTAACAAGGACATTTTCATCCAAAAGTTAACAAGGACATTTTCACCCACAAGTTAACAAGAACATTTTCACCCACAAGTTTACAAGGACATTTTCATCCACAAGTTAACAAGGACATTTTCACCCACAAGTTAACAAGGACATTTACACCCACAAGTTAACAAGGAAATTTTAATCCACAATTTAGCAAGGACATTTTAATCCACAATTTAACAAGGACATTTTAATCCACAATTTAACAAGGACATTTTCACCCACAAGTTAACAAGGATATTTTATTCCACAATTTAACAAAGACATTTTAATCCACAATTTAACAAGGACATTTTAATCCACAATTTAACAAGGACATTTTCATCCACAAGTTAACAGGGACATTTTCACCCACAAGTTAACAAGGATATTTTAATCCACAATTTAACAAAGACATTTTAATCCAAAATTTAACAAGGACATTTTAATCCACAATTTAACAAGGACATTTTCATCCACAAGTTAACAGGGACATTTTCACCCACAAGTTAACAAGGACATTTTCACCCACAAGTTAACAGGGTCATATTCACCCACAAGTTAACAAGGGCATTTTAATCCACAATTTAACAAGGACATTTTAATCCACAATTTAACAAGGACATTTTAGTCCGCAATTTAACAAGGACATTTTCATCCACAAGGTAACAAGGACATTTTCATCCACAAGTTAACAGGTACATTTTCACCCACAAATTAACAAGGACATTTTCATCCACAAGTTAACAGGGACATTTTCACCCACAAGTTAACAGGGACATATTCACTCACAAGTTAACAAGGACATTTTCATTCACAAGTTAACAAGGAATTTTCATCCACAAGTTAACAAGGACATTTTCACCCACAAGTTAACAAGGACATTTTCATCCACAAGTTAACAAAGACATTTTCACCCACAAGTTAACAAGGACATTTTCACCCACAAGTTAACAGGGACATTTTCACCCACAAGTTAAGGACATTTTCACCCACAAGTTAACAAGGATATTTTAATCCACAATTTAACAAGGACATTTTAATCCACAATTTAACAAGGACATTTTAATCCACAATTTAACAAGGACATTTTCATCCACAATGTAACAAGGACATTTTCATCCACAAGTTAACGGGGACATTTTCACCCACAAGTTAACAAGAACATTTTCATCCACAAGTTAATAAGGACATTTTCACCCACAAGTTAACAAGGACATTTTCACCCACAAGTTAACAAGGACATTTTCATCCACAAGTTAACAGGGAAATTTTCACCAACAAGTTAACAAGGACATTTTCACCCACAAGTAAACAAGAACATACACAGTAAATCACTCACTCACACATCCATCAATTACACACACAATCTATCATCTGTACACAGTAAATCACTCAATCTCTTACACACCCATCAATCAACTGTACACAGTAAATCATTCACTCACGTATACATCAGCTACAGATATAATCTATCACCTGAACACAGTAAATCTCTCTCTCTCTCTCTCTCTCTCTCTCTCTCTCTCTCTCTCTCTCTCTCTCTCTCTCTCTCTCGCTCTCTCTCTCTCTCTCTCACACACACACCCATCAATTACACACATAATCTAGCAGCATGTACACAGTAAATCACCCACTCACACACCCATCAATTACACACATAATCTAGTAGCATGTACACAGTAAATCACCCACTCACACATACATCAATTACACACATAATCTAGCAGCATGTACACAGTAAATCACCCACTCACACACCCATCAATTACACACATAATCTAACAGCATGTACACAGTAAATCACCCACTCACACATACATCAATTACACACAGAATCTAGCAGCATGTACACAGTAAATCACCCACTCACACACCCATCAATTACACACAGAATCTAGCAGCATGTACACAGTAAATCACCCACTCACACACCCATCAATTACACACATAATCTAGCAGCATGTACACAGTAAATCACCCACTCACACATACATCAATTACACACATAATCTAGCAGCATGTACACAGTAAATCACCCACTCACACACACACATACATCAATTACACACATAATCTAGCAGCATGTACACAGTAAATCACCCACTCACACACCCATCAATTACACACATAATCTAGCAGCATGTACACAGTAAATCACCCACTCACACATACATCAATTACACACATAATCTAGCAGCATGTACACAGTAAATCACCCACTCACACACACACATACATCAATTACACACATAATCTAGCAGCATGTACACAGTAAATCACCCACTCACACACCCATCAATTACACACATAATCTAGCAGCATGTACACAGTAAATCACCCACTCACACATACATCAATTACACACATAATCTAGCAGCATGTACACAGTAAATCACCCACTCACACATACATCAATTACACACATAATCTAGCAGCATGTACACAGTAAATCACCCACTCACACACACACATACATCAATTACACACATAATCTAGCAGCATGTACACAGTAAATCACCCACTCACACACCCATCAATTACACACATAATCTAGCAGCATGTACACAGTAAATCACCCACTCACACATACATCAATTACACACCTAATCTAGCAGCATGTACACAGTAAATCACCCACTCACACATACATCAATTACACACATAATCTAGCAGCATGTACACAGTAAATCACCCACTCACACACACACATACATCAATTACACACATAATCTAGCAGCATGTACACAGTAAATCACCCACTCACACACCCATCAATTACACACATAATCTAGCAGCATGTACACAGTAAATCACCCACTCACACATACACATACATCAATTACACACATAATCTAGCAGCATGTACACAGTAAATCACCCACTCACACACACACATACATCAATTACACACATAATCTAGCAGCATGTACACAGTAAATCACCCACTCACACACCCATCAATTACACACATAATCTAGCAGCATGTACACAGTAAATCACCCACTCACACATACATCAATTACACACATAATCTAGCAGCATGTACACAGTAAATCACCCACTCACACATACATCAATTACACACAGAATCTAGCAGCATGTACACAGTAAATCACCCACTCACACATACATCAATTACACACATAATCTAGCAGCATGTACACAGTAAATCACCCACTCACACATACATCAATTACACACATAATCTAGCAGCATGTACACAGTAAATCACCCACTCACATACACACACATCAATTACACACATAATCTAGCAGCATGTACACAGTAAATCACCCACTCACACACCCATCAATTACACACATAATCTAGCAGCATGTACACAGTAAATCACCCACTCACACATACATCAATTACACACATAATCTAGCAGCATGTACACAGTAAATCAACCACTCACACACCCATCAATTACACACATAATCTAGCAGCATGTACACAGTAAATCACCCACTCACACACCCATCAATTACACACAGAATCTAGCAGCATGGACACAGTAAATCACCCACTCACACACACACCCATCAATTACACACATAATCTAGCAGCATGTACACAGTAAATCACCCACTCACACATACATCAATTACACACATAATCTAGCAGCATGTACACAGTAAATCACCCAGTCACACATACATCAATTACACACATAATCTAGCAGCAAGTACACAGTAAATCACCCACTCACACACCCATCAATTACACACATAATCTAGCAGCATGTACACAGTAAATCACCCACTCACACACCCATCAATTACACACATAATCTAGCAGCATGTACACAGTAAATCACCCAGTCACACATACATCAATTACACACATAATCTAGCAGCAAGTACACAGTAAATCACCCACTCACACACCCATCAATTACACACATAATCTAGCAGCATGTACACAGTAAATCACCCACTCACACACCCATCAATTACACACATAATCTAGCAGCATGTACACAGTAAATCACCCACTCACACATACATCAATTACACACATAATCTAGCAGCATGTACACAGTAAATCACCCACTCACACACCCATCAATTACACACATAATCTAGCAGCATGTACACAGTAAATCACCCAGTCACACATACATCAATTACACACATAATCTAGCAGCAAGTACACAGTAAATCACCCACTCACACACCCATCAATTACACACATAATCTAGCAGCAAGTACACAGTAAATCACCCACTCACACACCCATCAATTACACACATAATCTAGCAGCATGTACACAGTAAATCACCCAGTCACACATACATCAATTACACACATAATCTAGCAGCAAGTACACAGTAAATCACCCACTCACACATACATCAATCGTCTGTTGTGATTAACTTTAAAGTTGTTATGTAATACGTGCTTAGCTCTTCGGGTTATTGTGCTTAATTAACCGTTATTATGATCAAATGTCTTTAACCTTTTTATGTTAACATGTATTCAACCTTTATTATGCTAACAACGGGGGGGGGGGGGGGGGGGAAACTACGTGGTGTCGAGGTATGGTGTCCGCCTCGAGTGCTAGAGATCCCGGGTTCAAGCCCCGGTGGTGACCGGGATTTTTTCACGTGGACTTCTAGTGATAAAATTTCCCCTGGTCTCTGGGTAGTGAGATCGGACGTCCGTGTGTATTGTTGCGCACGTAAAAAATCACTTGGCAGTTGGAAATCGAAAAAGAGTAGCCTAATGGCGCTGCCCGGGCAAAATTTCGAGTTAAAAATCTATCCAAAGTATTTCAGGATCCTCACCGGTGCTACGCAGTTCGTGCACTGAGCCGAGTGTCTCCAGACTCAGGTTTGAGTTAGGAGGAGAAAGGAGCACTTATGGGTTACACCCGTGTGCCGTGATGTTGATCCATCGACTAAACTAAAGTAAACTAAACAAGCGTTTAACCAGCTCATATAACCTAAGGGGAAAAAAACCCAGAAAGATTCATCTGAAAGACCACCCCCTGAAACAAGTAAAGCAATGGCAATCAAAAGACGAGATCGAAAATAGATGCAGTCAGCATAAGATCACCATACAGTGGATGCCATCCTACTGTGGAGTATCCGGAAACGACAGAGCTGATCAATTGGCTAAGGAAGGAGCCAAAGAAGAACAGCCTGATGTGCCCATTACATACCACCAAAAGAAAAGAATGATCAAATCAGTCAGAAAGTCACCAAAACCTGCTCAAGACGACTACCACGTTATGGACAGACCAGAACAAGTCATTATTCTGCGCCTCAGAACAGGACACAATAGATTACGCAACCACATGTATACAAAATTCAAGATTGGTGACTCAGCCATGTGTACATGTGGATTGGCGTCGCAGACAGCAGAGCACATACTCCAAGACTGCCCAAAATATAACATATCCAGGCGAACCTTCTGGCCTAGAGAGACAACAGTGGAAGATAAACTCTATGGATCGCTGAGTGAACTAAAAAAGACTGTTAGATTAACACAAGAGACAACATTGCAGTTATAGACATATTTCAAGCGAACGAAAGAAGAAGAAGATGCAATAACTCATAGAACAAATGACACCAATACTAAAGAACAAACACGTTTCAATAGTCACCAAGAAAGCACTCTACAGCGCAGTCTTCCTACCATCTCTATGCTACCAATGCCAAACCTGGACAATGACAGAAAAGAAAAGAAAAATCACAATAACAGAAATGAGATTCCTGAGAAGAATACTTAATGTATCAAGAAGAGAGAAAATCAGAAATGAAGATATGAGGACTAAAGTGAGAGTTATAGCAGCGTAGATTTTGTCAGAAGGCAGCAAGTTAAATGGTTTGGCCATGTAACTAGATTACAAACTAAAAGTATACCACAACAAGCAATGATGTACAGACCAAATGGAAGCAGAAGAAGCGGCCGGCCACGTAAAAGATGGACAGAGGGAATAACAGTGTCCAGAATCTCGATTCATGAAGTCCATTTATGCTTCTCCTCGACACTGCAAGGTACAAGAGGAACAAGATCAACGAACGAACGAACGAACTTTATTTTCGAAGGGTAACAAATTGGGCACGCAGGCCCGTCTTACATTCGGCCCTTACAATCACTCATCTTTCGTTCATCAGTGCATAGTGCATTCACATAGGAAAACAACATTGTCAAATGAATGTTGTAAGCATAAACAATGCATGTTACCATGTTATGAGACACAACTCCCACCCACACACACCCATCCCTTATCCATGGGCGGTCTTCTCCCCCTCCCCCACACACACACACAAATACCCACAGGCACACACATGACCCCATCCATCCACCCATCCCCCAACACACACATCCCACACACACACCCACATACACCATCTCCCCACACACACATCTCCCACCACCACACCTCCCACACACACACATCCACCACCCACTCACAAACAAACCCAGGCACACATGCATGCAACCACCCCATTCATACCCACGAAATGTGTTTAACAGTTATTATGCTAATATATGTTTAATCTTTACTATTCGAGCACATACTTAAACTTTATTTTGCTAACGTGTTTAACCGTTATATGCCAACATGTCTTCAACTTTTATTATGCTAACATGTGTTTTAACCATTATTATGCTAACATGTGTTTTAACCGTTTTTAAGCTAACATGTGTTCAGCCTTTAGTATTCTAACATGTGTTTAACCGTTATTATGCTAACATGTGTTTAACCGTTATTATACTAAATCATGTTCAACCTTTATTATGCTAACGTGTTTAATCTTATGTTGACTGTTGTAACGTATTTAGTCTTCAGTTGGCTCTTGTAACGTGTTTAAACGTGGAGTTTTGTCTCCCACAGTGGCAAGAAAAAAAGAGATCCCCAGCCCGCTGCAATCTCAGACGAAGAGCGGTACAGCCTCTTGAAGTCACTGATCCAGAGAGCAGCAGAAAACACGATATTATAGATTACTTGTGGGTGTCTAGCATTTAATTTTGTGTTCGAGTGTGTCCTTGCAGAAATAAACCGTACTTAGTAACTGATACAATAGAACTGTGACAACAGAACTGTGACAATAAAAATGTGACAATAGAACTCTAAGACGGTGACAGTAGAACTGTAAGATTGTGACAATATAACAGCAGATTGTAAGAATAGAACAGTAAGATTGTGACAGTAGAATTGATAAAATACCAGTGAGATTATAGCAGTAGAACTGTGAGACTGTGACAGTAGAACTGTTACAATAGAACTGAGACAGTATTACAGCAATAATGTGACAAAAGAACAGTAAGATTATGACAGTAGAACAGTAAGATTGTGACAGTAGAACTCATAAAATAACAGTAAGATTGTGACAGTAGAACTGTAAGATTGTGACAATAAAGCTGTAAGATTGTGACAATAGAAATGTGATAATAGAACTGTAAGATTGTGACAATAAAGCTGTAAGATTGTGACAATAGAAATGTGATAATAGAACTGTAAGATTATGACAGTAGAACTGTAAGATTCTGACGATAGAATTGTAAGACTGTGACAATAGAATTGTAAGATTGTGATAGTAGAATTGTATGATTGTGATGGAAGGACTGTAAGATGATAGTAGAACTGTAAGAATGTGACAATAGAACTGTAAGATTGTGATAATAGAACGGTAAAGCACAGACAGAACTGTGACAATAGAACTGTGAGATCTTGACAATAGAACAGTGTGATCGTGACAATAAAACAGCAAGATTGTGGCAATGGAACAGTAACATTGTGATACTTGAACTGTAATAATGTTACATTAACATGATTGTGACAATAGAATAGTAAGATTGTATTAATAGAATAGTAAGAATATGACAGTAAAACAGTAAGACTGTGACAGTAAAACTGATAAAATAACAGTAAGATTGTGACAGTAGAAGTGTAAGATTGTGACATTAGAACTGATAAATAACAGTAAGATTGTGACAGTAGAACTGTGACAACAGAACTGTCACAATAGAACTGTGACAATAGAACCGTAAGATTATGACAATATAAATGTAACATTGTGACATTAGAACTGCAAAATTGTGACAACAGAAATGTAAGATTGTGACAGTAGAATTGTGCCAATGGAGCTGTAAGATCGTGACAGTATAATTTTAAGATTATGACAGTAGAACTGTAATGTTGTGGCAATAAAATTGTAAGATTGTGATGGTAGAACTGTAAGATTGTGATGGTAGAACTGTAAGAATGTGACAGTAGAACTGTAAAACACTGACTAGAACTGTGACAATAGAACAGTAAGTGTATGACAAATCAACAGTTAGATTGTGACAGTAGAACAATGAGATGAAAACAATAGAACTGCGACAATAGAACAGTAAGATTGTGGCAATAGAACAGTGAGATTGTGACAATAAAACAGTAAGATTGTGGCAATAGAACAGTAAAATTGTCATAATTGAACTTACTAATGTGACGTTAAAATGATTGTGACAATAGAATAATAAGATTGTGTCAATAGAACAGTAAGATTGTCATAACTGAACTGTAAATTTGTGACAATAGAACAATGAGATTGTGACATTATAAAATGGTGACAATATTCTGACAGTAGAAAAGTAAGTTTATGACAATAGAACAGTAATATTTATGTGAACAGAACTATAAAACTCAGACTAGAACTTTGACAATAGAACAGTCATGTTTGATGAATGTTCTCGCTGTGGTCTCGCCAGGTGCTGTTGCTGGTGAGATCACGTGGTTTCCCCAGGTCCGGCCACACGGCACTGAACGACCAGCTTGTCCACCAGATGGCAGTATCCGGCTGTAGAAACGGTTTTCCGCACCAGATATCACAGAAATAAAACTACTACACGATATAGCCACATCCTCTGAGTCTATCTTGTTAGTTAGTTAGTTAGTTAGTTAGTTAGTTAGTTTAGTTAGTTAGTTAGTTAGTTAGTTAGTTAGTTAGTTAGTCGAGGTTCCAACTTCACGGCAACGGGTCGTTCCCATTATGATCTGTTCCTGTACCAGTGAATACCACACAAAATGCTCCTCACTGCCCCATGTGAACAATGGAACAGACAGGAGTATCGGCAATCCAACAGCCCGCACAGGTACACTGTGCATAATGCCGCCGATCCAATGCCGCCGCTAGAATGCCAACACAAAAGTCATCCAAGAAAAGAACAGCCCATCATGGATGGAATCGGTAGTCACTAGAAAGACCTAATTGACCTGGGTTTTCTCACACGGCTGGGTCTCTTCTCGCAGGGCGACCCACCGAAAGCGCCGCACAAAGCACGAGCTCCGTAGCTCCAGCGTCGACTCCCAGGAGTCTTCTGAAAAATGCACTCGTGAACTGAAAAGGCAAATCAGTCAATTCAGCAACAGCCGGTAGCCATTGTTCCGAACATGCAGTTCTCTGTACAAACAAAAGCGAACAGATGTAAAAGCATTCCACTAGTTTGTCATGCCCTCATCATTAAAGTGTGATTTGTTTCTTCTGTCCTCATCCTTTCACTCATCTCTCTCTCTCTCTCTCTCTCTCTCTCTCTCTCTCTCTCTCTCTCTCTCTCTCTCTCTCTCTCTCTCTCTCTCTCTCACCCCCCCCCCCCCCCCAACCACACACTGTCTGACTCTATTAACAGTCTGAAGAAAGGAAAGACACCATTGCTGTGACGAAATACCTTAAAAAGTTGCTTAAAAGTCGACAGGGTCGACTTCATTGCACCGTGTTTTTATCCCATATGGCTGTCGCTTTCCGCAGCGAGGAAAGCGTCACACAAAGCACGAATTCCGTAGCTTCAGCGATGACTCTCAGGTGTCTCCGAGAAAATGCACTCATGAACCGGCCCAGAATCGAACCCACAACCTTCGGAGCCTGAGTCAGACGGCTTGACCACTGCGCCACGGAGATGATCACATACCAGGGGAACTAATCCCAGCAGGAGAAGCAGCCAGCGACCCCATCTACTATGCACTGTGGTTGAAGATCTAGAACAGCGCCATTTGTTGAAGATCTGGAACAGCGCCATTTGTTGAAGATCTGGAACAGCACCATTTGTTGAAGATCTAGAACAGAGCCATTTGTTGAAGATCTGGAACAGCGCCATTTGTTGGAGATCTGGAACAGCGCCATTTGTTGAAGATCTGGAACAGCGCCATTTGTTGGAGATCTGGAACAGCGCCATTTGTTGAAGATCTGGAACAGCGCCATTTGTTGAAGATCTGGAACAGCGCCATTTGTTGAAGATCTGGAACAGCGCCATTTGTTGAAGATCTGGAACAGCGCCATTTGTTGGAGATCCAGAACAGCGCCATTTGTTGAAGATCTCGAACAGCGCCATTTGTTGAAGATCTGGAACAGCGCCATTTGTTGAAGATCTGGAACAGCGCCATTTGTTGAAGATCTGGAACAGCGCCATTTGTTGAAGATCCGGAACAGCGCCATTTGTTGAAGATCTGGAACAGCGCCATTTGTTGGAGATCTGGAACAGCGCCATTTGTTGAAGATCTGGAACAGCGCCATTTGTTGAAGATCTGGAACAGCGCCTTTTGTTGAAGATCTGGAACAGCGCCATTTGTTGAAGATCTGGAACAGCGCCATTTGTTGGAGATCCAGAACAGCGCCATTTGTTGAAGATCTCGAACAGCGCCATTTGTTGAAGATCTGGAACAGCGCCATTTGTTGAAGATCTGGAACAGCGCCATTTGTTGAAGATCCGGAACAGCGCCATTTGTTGAAGATCTCGAACAGCGCCATTTGTTGAAGATCTCGAACAGCGCCATTTGTTGAAGATCTCGAACAGCGCCATTTGTTGAAGATCTCGAACAGCGCCATTTGTTGAAGATCTCGAACAGCGCCATTTGTTGAAGATCTCGAACAGCGCCATTTGTTGATCTCGAACAGCGCCATTTGTTGAAGATCTCGAACAGCGCCATTTGTTGAAGATCTCGAACCATCGCGCTGTTAAGTTTTGCCAGCAAAATCCTACTGCGAATCACCATGGAGAGTGACGAGAGTAAATTAGAATACGAAGTACGTGCAGAATTTGGACAGGGACCATATCTTCAACACGAGAACCATCTTTGAGAAATGCAGAGAGTTCAGTGTAGAACTGTAGATCTTCATACTTGCTTCATTGACTACAATAAAGCCTTCGACTGTGAGCAGCATCAGAAGTTGTGGAACATGGTGAGAGATATTGGGTTTCTAGCACATTTGATCCACCTAAGCCAGTCATTATATCGTGATCAATGAGCAGCTGTTAGAGTAGCCGGTGAAACATCAAACTGGTGTGAGGTGCAACATAAAATAAGACAATGCTGCATTTTCTCCCGATACCAATTCAATATATACTGAAGCAAATTAACAACGCACATCTGAAGTCTGAGTAGGTTCGTTTGATGGCGAGGGACACTGGTAATAGGGACAGCTAATCCACACGAAAAGTTCAGTCCAGTGCTAAGAGAAGTTGCGTGTGTGGACTACGATTGAGTTTACAGCGAGCGAGCATAAAGCAAAAACAGAAAACAATGAAAAGACACGACTGTTATATATACTGTTATATATACTGTTATATATACTGTTATATATACTGTTATATATACTGTTATATATACTGTTATATATACTGTTATATATACTGTTATATATACTGTTATATATACTGTTATATATACTGTTATATATACTGTTATATATACTGTTGTATATATACTGTTATATATACTGTTATATATACTGTTGTATATACTGTTGTATATACTGTTATATATACTGTTGTATATACTGTTATATATACTGTTATATATACTGTTATATATATACTGTTATATATACTGTTATATATACTGTTATATATACTGTTATATATACTGTTATATATATACTGTTATATATACTGTTATATATACTGTTGTATATATACTGTTATATATACTGTTATATATACTGTTGTATATACTGTTATATATACTGTTATATATACTGTTATATATATACTGTTATATATATACTGTTATATATATATTGTTATATATACTGTTATATATACTGTTATATATATACTGTTATATATACTGTTATATATACTGTTATATATACTGTTATATATACTGTTATATATACTGTTATATATACTGTTATATATACTGTTATATATACTGTTATATATACTGTTATATATACTGTTATATATACTGTTATATATACTGTTGTATATACTGTTATATATACTGTTATATATACTGTTGTATATAATGTTATATATACTGTTATATATACTGTTATATATATACTGTTATATATACTGTTATATATAATGTTATATATATACTGTTGTATATACTGTTATATATAATGTTATATATACTGTTATATATACTGTTATATATATACTGTTATATATACTGTTATATATACTGTTATATATATATACCGTATATATACTGTTATATATACTGTTATATATAATGTTATATATATACTGTTATATATACTGTTATATATACTGTTATATATACACTGTTATATATATACTGTTATATATACTGTTATATATACTGTTATATATACTGTTATATATATATACTGTTATATATACTGTTATATATACTGTTATATATATATATATATATATATATATATATACTGTTATATATACTGTTATATATACTGTTATATATACTGTTATATATAATGTTATATATATACTGTTATATATACTGTTATATATACTGCTATATATATACTGTTATATATATACTGTTATATATACTGTTATATATACACTGTTATATATAATGTTATATACATACTGTTATATATACTGTTATATATATACTTTTGTATATACTGTTATATATACTGTTATATATATATTGTTATATATACTGTTATATATACTGTTATATATATACTGTTATATATACTGTTATATATACTGTTATATATACTGTTATATATATATACTGTTATATATACTGTTATATATATATATTGTTATATATACTGTTATATATACTGTTATATATATACTGTTATATATACTGTTATATATACTGTTATATATACTGTTATATATATATACTGTTATATATACTGTTATATATATACTGTTATATATACTGTTATATATATACTGTTATATATACTGTTATATATATATACTGTTATATATGTTATATATAATATATATTATATGTTATATATAATATATATTATATATATGTTATATATAATGTTATATATATCATCATCATCATCATCATCTTCCACTTCTGCCGTCAAGCGTCGTGGGGAGGAATAATTTGCGTTCCAGCGCCCGGTGGACGGCACTGGATAGTGTCATTCCGTGAGGTTGTACAATGTCTCTGATGTCGTCAATCCATTTTCTTCTTGGACGTCCTCGTGGTCTCGTCGCAGATGATCTTTGATGTAAGGCCAGTGATGGTAGTTGCTGGTGTTGCATTCTAATGACATGGCCAAACCACTTAATCTTCTGTCTGTCAATAAATGTGGCACAAGGTGTTGATCCCACAGTCTGTCTGATAGTAGCATTTCTTACTCGGTCTCGGATTGTTAAGTTGGCAGCTCTCCTCAGGCATCTCATTTCGCAGGTGTTGATTTTGCGAAGGTGTAATTTGGATAAAGTCCAGGTTTGAGATTGGTAGCATAGGGTTGGTGTGAATATGCTGTTTATTATCTGTCGTTTTGCGGACATGGGTATGTTTGGATGTTTCAGTAAGGGTGATAGTTGATATGTAAGTGCACTAGCTTTTTGACATCTGATGTCAATTTCTCTGTCCAATCTGCCATCTTCTGTGATCATACTTCCAAGGTATTTGAATTCTTTAACTTGTTTCAGAGGTGTGTTATTTATCTGTATATTTAGTGGGCCTGGCGATCTGCCAACTTGCATTACTTCGGTTTTGGCTGTGTTTATACTCATATTGTATCTGCTGCAGGTTGAACTCAGATTAGTAATATGATTTTGTAGTCTGCCCTCATCGCTGTAAAACAGGCACTGATCATCTGCAAACAGAAGTTCATTTATTCCCTGTGGGTCAGTTGTTTCATCTGGAGTAAAGAGTTCTAAATTTTCTGAATCTGGTCTGTCGAGACTTGCTTCTTTGGAAATTCTGTTATATATATACTGTTATATATACTGTTATATATATACTGTTATATATACTGTTATATACACACTGTTATATACACACTGTTATATATACTGTTATATACACTGTTATATACACTGTTATATATACTGTTATATACACTGTTATATATACTGTTATATATACTGATGCCGTGAAACTGGGTTTGGAGGGGGAGAGGGGAGTGTGGGAATGGATTTTCCCGTGTTTGTCATGAGGTAGAGAGCGAATGGCTGCTGGATGGAAAGTGCATGATTCATCCCACGGGTTTAAGTACAGACTACATAAAAACAATGACAGTTACACGCGCAACATGATTTCCAATAGCTAGGTTATGGGTTTGTTATCCCGCCCCCTATCTATCTATCTATCTATCTATCTATCTATCTATCTATCTATCTATCTATCTATCTATCTATCTATCTATCTACCTACCTACCTACCTACCTACCTACCTATCTACCTATCTATCTATCTATCTATCTATCTATCTATCTATCTATCTATCTATCTATCTATCTATCTGCCTGCCTGCCTGCCTGCCTGCCTGCCTGCCTGCCTGCCTGCCTGTCTGTCTGTCTGTCTGTCTATCTGTCTGTCTGTCTATCTATCTATCTCACACACACACACTCTCTTCATCACACACCTACACACACATTCTCCCTCTCTCATTCTCTCTTCTAAAAACACAAGAAAGATATTCTATACTTCCCAAATACAAGCACATATTGATTATTGCTCCACAATCTGGGATGGATGCTCCAAATCAATAACAAAACGCCTTTATTCACTCCAGAAAAGGGTAGTGCGTTTAATTAATGGTGAAAAGCTTACCGACAATTCTAACCTACATAAACGTCTTCGGTTGACCACTCCACAAACGCCTACTTTTTAATAAGGCTAAACTAATTCACAAAATCCTGTTTCAAAATGCTCTAAGCTACCTTTGGCCATTGTTCAAATATAACGCAAGACATAGCGAGCGACTAAATATACTTCATGTCCCTAAACCTAGGATAGACTTATATAAAACAAGCTTAGCATACTCTGTCGCTCGTTGTGGAACAATTTTCCACAAAAAATCAAAGACACCACCAATCATTATACACACAGTTGGAACCTGTTTCAACACTATCTCAGTACAGACTACATGCCCCCCCCCCCCCCACCCCCAACAAAAAAAAACACAAAAAAAAAAAAAAAAAAAAAACAATAATAATGGAAAATTATCTCAAACGACAACTAGCCAAAAAACATTCCCATATGTATGGTACGTTACAATTTCCTTAGGTATTTATAATGCCCATGTTAAAGATTGCCTCAGTGAGTCATGCATTATTGAATATTGTTCATGCGTTTTAATGTTTATTGTTATTTTGTTGTCTAAGTTTAGCTTCATAAGTGATGTTGAATGAAATAATGTATGTGAGGAAATAGAGAACGTGAGAATATTTACTGGAACGAAGTAGCAGCAATTAAAATGGGAAATAAAGAGGGTAGTTACGAACAGATAAAGCTAGGAGTACGACAGGGGTGTGTCTTGTCACCAGATCTCTTCTCCTTATGTAGCGAAGTAATAATGAGAGAGATCAAAGAGATGCCAGGAATACTAATCGGAGGTTATAATATAAACAATATACGCTATGCAGATGACACAGTATTGGTGGCGGATAAATCAACAGACCTACAAGAATTGTTGGACACTGTAGTAACAGAGAGTGCACAGAAAGAACTCTTCTTGAATATCAAGAAAACAGTAACAATGGTGATATCGAAGAAAATGGTGACACCAAAATGTGACCTAGAAATGGAAGGAAAACTCCTTAACCAAGTGGATAATTTTAGATATCTAGGAGCATTTATAACATCAGATGGAAGATGTACAACAGAGATTAAGGGCAGAATAGGGCAAGCAAAAGCCGCATTTCAGAAAATGAAGAGTATCTTATGCAATAAGTCACTATCACTGAATGTAAGAGAGTGCTGAAATGCTATATAGAACCAGTTTTTCTGTATGGCAGTGAATCTTGGAATGTAAATGAACAAATTAAGAAGAAATTAGAAGCAACAGAGATGTGGTTCCTGAGACGAATATTGCGAAATCCTTGGGCGGCCAGAGTAACTAACAACGACTGACTGAAACAGGCTAATGAACTATAACATTATATACAACAATAAGAAAGAGACAAACAGCTTTCTTTGGTCATGTGATGAGAAGAGAGGCATTGGAGAACATAGTGACAACTGGTAAGATCGAGGGGAAGAGAGGCAGAGGCAGACCAAGAGAAATGATGCTGGATGGATTGAGACGGTGGCATGGAGGAATATCAAGAGCAGAGTTGGTCCAGAAAATTAAAGACCGAGATCTGCGAAGAGCCATGAACGCTTACGCCAGCCGACAGGGCACTTGATGATGATGATGAGGAAATAGAGAAGAAGCGCAGAATGTCAGATGGGCCTCCGTGCCCAATTCTTAACCCTTTGAAAATAAACTTTGTTCGTTCTCTCAGTATCTCTTTCTTTCTCTCTCCTTATCTCTTTCTTTCTTTCTTTCTTTCTTTCTTTGGTTTGCTCACTCACTCACTCACTCACTCACTCACTCACTCGCCCAAGTGAGCGAAAGGTAAAAATAGGGATTAGTAGAGCACTACAGCCGGCTATGTGGCAAAGGTGTCATGGACACAGTTCGCAATTACGCACCGACACAACGATTTGGATGCAGACCGCCCTGCGTGTGTTTTCATAAAATAGTATGAGTGCCGGTCGCGCAGAAAGCAATGAAAAACCACTGAAAGCAAACTTGCCAATAAATCACAAACATCACACATAGTGATGGGGCTGACTGCGACGTTCTGTAATGGATATGCAACTAACTTTTTAGTGGACTACACAAATGCGGGGATGGCGTGGAAGAGGGGGGGGGGCGTTGAAAGTTAAATGAAACTGTGTTGGAAATTGAGGCCATGAGGGGAGAGTGAACCCAACTGGAAGATGAGACGGTTTTCCTATGCCTTATGATCGCGTTCGTGAGATGCGCACGATTTCATCGCAGTGACTTGTATGTCAGTCATACCACAGTGGTCAGAACTGTTGAAGTGTATGGAAACCGGTTTCTGTGCACTACTGTTAATATCAGAGAGGTGTTGTCTAAATCTGTCAGCCAGACGTAGAACTATTTACCCGATAAATCTCATGCCACAAGGTGTGCAGATAATCGCACAGATAACGTTGCGACTCGTTCACTCGTGCATGACAAACCCTCACGGATGTGGAAATTGGTCTTATTGAAAGCCAGACTCTGGATTTGAAGTACATATGGACAGGTATTACAGCGAGATCGAAGACAAGCCACTGTGACAGGAAGAGCTTGTGAGACTGGGGTAGACTGCTATGGACCAGCACATCCCTGAGGTTACGATCCCGCCTGTACGCCACAATGGGTGCCCCTGAGATGACATCTCGGGTGACTGGGTCTGCCTGGGGAATGGATAGATGCTTCAGGAGGATATTCTTAGCAGCAATATTATGGGGATGATAGATTAGTGAAAGTATAGGTCTATTATTTCATGGTTTCGGCCCGGAGGGGAGAACCTCGGTACGACTGATAGACTGGCAGCGGTGAAGAACTGTAGACAGAACATTCTCAGGATAACCACGAAGGCGGAAGAAATCCAACATTTCGTGGGTTTTTTGACGGAAGTCGTTATTATTAAATATTATCTTGACAAAACCGTCGGAGACGTAGCAGTTGGGAGAAAGGAATAGAACCCTTACACGAGGGAAGATGGGAGGAGGTATACAGAAGGAATGCGTGCGAGTCAGTTGGTTTATAATAAACCGTCGTGCATAGACCAGCGGAACCTAAAGAGACTGTTAGATCTAAGAAATTGACAGCCGACGAAGAAATTGTGGAGGTAAGTCTCATGCTGGGATGAAAGTTGGAGAAATAGGCAGTGAAGTCCTGGAGATCAGACAAGGACATGTCTGAAACATCAAAGCAGTCATTGATATACCTCATGTAGAGCTCCAGGAGCCTACCGGTGTATTGACTCCATACCTGGTGTTCAAGATAGCCCATGAACTGACAGGCTTAAATGGGACCCATCTTAGTACCCATGGCCACCCCGCTAATCTGGTCGAAATAATCCCCATTGAACTCAAATGAATTGAGGTTGAGGACTAACTCTGCCAGACGCAACAATGGTCCGGTGGCTATGGTGGGGCCGTGTCTTTTGTCTAAGAAAAATTCCAAGGCTTTAAGGCCGTCAGAGTGAGGAATAGATGTGTAGAGTGAAGTCACATCTAAAGTGAAGATGTGGTACGGAGAAGGGGTTGCGAAACTGATGGAATCGAAGATAGAGATGGTGGTTGGTGTCTTTGATATACGCTTGTCACGCTTGTCTATTGCGGTAGTGGGTAAATGCTCTCGCTCCCGGGACCCACGGCTGAGTCGGTGGTGGTAGAGGCAGTATCGTATCTCAACGAGGAGTCGAGGCAGAGACAATGAAGAAGTGTACAGAGTATGGAAGGGAGAAGGGCGGGGAGGAGATGGAGGTGTGGGTGGGTCGATCGGAGTGCATTGCCCGCCAGCAATGTTTGCGGGGCCCAGCGCGCCAGATGACCGCACACCGTTCAAGATAGACGAAAAGACGGGAAGAGCGCTGTGAGGGAAACATTTCCACCCTAAGTTGGGACTGCAAAGAAAAAACAAAGGTTACACTGGTCTCAAAAATGTTTTAAATAATGCAAAGTACCTCGAGTGTGCAAAATGTTTTCAAAGTCCTAGACAAAGTGTACAGAGCACAATATAGGGCAGTCAAACTCAACTCAGTATAAATACCCAGCATCGCCCCTAGAAAAAGTGTACAAAGCAATGCTTTGGCGCCATCAGTTAAAAGTGTACAGAGCAGTTTAGTCTTGTTATTCGTGAGGAAAGACAATGAGTAGTGTATAAAGCCTCGGCTTGTAAGAAGCGCTTAAAGGAGTCTCTCTCCTCCTGTTGTAGAACAAGTGTACAAAGCAATTTTTAAAATGTGTACAGAGTAATATAATTTCTTACGGCAAAAAGTGTATCTCATCTCATCTCATCTCATCATGTTCCTCTTGTACCTTGCGGTGTCGAGGTGAAGTATAAACTTCGTGAGAGTGCCCGGTTATGGGCTTCGTATATCGACATTCAATCTTTTAATTTGTACAAGAGTATATAGAAGTTGGGTCCTTCACCCGCTCTAGAAAAAGTTTAAGAAGCAAGCAGTCTTACGCAAGCCTCGTCACACGCAATATCAAGTGTACAGAGCAGTCTGGTCCGGCAATGATTCGTTACAAAGCGCAATCTTGTCACAAACCATGTACGGAGTAGCTTGACCTAGGCTTGTTGAGAAGAGTGTACAGAGGTACGTCCCCCCCTCCCCCCATGAAGAAGTGTACAAAGCGACGTCAACAGAAGAAAGTAACTGTGGCATTCGGTAAGAACAAAGTCACAGAATAGTTCCCTCCCATGGCGAGGTGGCTGTACTTTCAGGACCGAAGTCGCCCAAGCACACTGACAACGGCAGATCGTTTAGGAGTTTGCAATTTCCACCACAAAGATTATTTTAAAACAAAAAGTGCGTTTAAACGTGTTTGTTTTACTTAATTATTATTGTTCAAAGACTTTTAACTCAGCGAGCTTGCTTCTGTGGCAGTCAGTCTGGGTCTCGCGGGAAACACGCGAACAAAAGGAGCGCGCATATTTATGAGCCTCGGTGTCATGGCCAGCAGGAGTGGCGGAGCTCTTGCAGCCGTATAGTTGTGATAAAAAACTGCCCTCGTAAACATCCCGACCATTGGTAAAGTCGTTAGCCAGCGGTCGAGGTGAGGAATGGAACTGGTCAGCGCATATCATGTGGATAAAATTCACCGCTGTGTGATGTAATGTGTTAAACCGAATTATCCAGCTAGCAAACACACTGATCATGTAAACCAAACAGACTCCCTATTCATTCATCTCCTCTGCCCCCGGCCACTCGCAAACCGAGGCAACACAATCACAGACGAAAGCAACAAGCACATTTAGTTTTCGCCGCATTTAAAAGGGGAGAGAATTTTATTTTAGCGGTTATATCTGTTCAGTCGTGCCCGGAGTCGACGAGGGAAACAAGAGGAAGAGAATCGATCACCGCACATCAAGCGAGAACTCTTTGTCTGCTGTGCAACCCCTTGCCGTTGTTAGCGAAAACATTGGTCACTGGACTTGCCAGAACAACAACAACAGCATTGGAACTGACAGTTGGCAAACATGCAACGAAACTGCCAAAATTGTGTCACCGGCAGCCTCAAATGTGTACTTAGAAATGTATGGGGCAGTAGAAGCGGTCGATGTGATATGGACGAGATCGTTCACCGAGTGCGGGTTAGTTATACAAATATGGTTTTAGCATAATATTCCCAACGCGCTTTACGGCGTTTGAAAGTGGCCTTTACATGTGACACTGTTTGGCTGTATGAGACATTGAAGAAACTAAACCAGCCGTGGCATGTATCACGTCAGCGCACATACAGCTGTCGTTATAACAATAATACACTCACCCCCACATCAGCCCAGCCAATCGGCACCGAGCTGCCACATTGGCGGAAGTAACGTTCATGCGAGGACAGGCACAACTCGCGCTACGAAGAAGAGAAATGGACAATGCACATCAAGATAGAAGGCAATGAGAGAGAGAGAACTGATCAACCCATGTCATAGAAACATCACCTGGTGTGTTTGCTAGTGGAAATATCTGGCTCGTTTTCATAGTACTCGAGCGGTCAGCTCACGTGACCACGTAAGTGTTCGAATCTTTGTTAACCACTACTTCAAACACTTCCGTTGCTGACTAGACCACTTCACATCTTCCCGACACTTCCCACCTTCCCGACACTTCCCACCTTCCCGACACTTCCCGACACTTGCCACCGTTCCAACACTTCCCACCTTCCCGACACTTCCCACCTTCCCGACATTTCACACCTTCCCGACACTTCCCACCTTCCGAACACTTCCCACCTTCCCGACACTTCCCACCTTCCCAACACTTTACACCTTCTCGACGCTTCACATCTTCCCGACACTTCACAGCCACGAACGCAAAGGTTTAAGCATAATGCTTAATTAAAATTCACATGGACAACCACATATACGTTTGTTTTATCATATCAAAACCTTGAGAAATGAAACAAAGACATGTTTGAATGAACAACTGTTATTAACAGACGTATTTTTGTTTACAAAACAAGTTCCAGAACAAAATGACATTTTACACCAAGAAGTCCTATACGTGGTGAGAGGAAGAAAAATAAACCTGAAGCAGATTGTTTTATAAGCTGCGAGAACTAATATAAGTAGAAATCTAAACGAATACTTCTTAAAATCAAGTAATATGCAAATGAAAAAAAACAAACAAAACATGCTAAACATCATAATACAATTGCTAGCTCTCTCTTCCTGAGACAACTTGAGAATGTTACAGATGACCAAAATACAATATTGTACACCACGAGATCTGAATGATGAGATGTCTGTGTTGTGATTAATTTAAATTTTTATTTATACCAAATATTTGCAAATGTAAATAATGCAATAAATCCTAATGTAAGGACATGATGAGGTACATGTTAAAGAAATTATGTTGCTGGTAGCACACAGATGAACAACTAAACATTATGTTGCTGGTAGCACACAGATGAACAACTAAACATTATGTTGCTGGTAGCACACAGATGAACAACTAAACATTATGTTGCTGGTAGCACACAGATGAACAACTAAACATTATGTTGCTGGTAGCACACAGATGAACAACTAAACATTATGTTGCTGGTAGCACACAGATGAACAACTAAACATTATGTTGCTGGTAGCACACAGATGAGCCACTAAAAGGTTTCAATTGTCAATGCATAAGTAATCAAATGCTAGTCGAAGTTGTAAAGTATGTGCCTATGTCAACAACAATTAATGAGCATTGAATGAGTGAAACAGCCAGAAGCAATAGTCTCATAATGTCACTTTAGTACCACTATAAATGACAACCAGGCAACTAGCTCAGAGATGCTGTCACTATTATTAGCTGCTGGGTTTAGTGTGCACAATAAACTAACAAAGCTACCAGACATCGGATGATACACTTCACTAACAAAGCTACCAGACATCGGATGATACACTTCACTAACAAAGCTACCAGACATCGGATGATACACTTCACTAACAAAGCTACCAGACATCGGATGATACACTTCACTAACAAAGCTACCAGACATCAGCTGATACACTTCACTAACTGGTTTTGAAGTAAAACCACGCACCCAATTCATGCAACTCATGAATTACTGTGACACAATTTTCATTCACCTACTTGATATTACATTTACCTGTATTCACACACATCACACAAGCATATGATTATCACATCTCAGCAACGTTAACACTATCTGAAACTTTTACACATTCATTTCTTCACACACACAAACTGTCAGAAAACTGAAAGTACGGATCGCTGTTTCTTGATCAACTTGGGAAACACATTTAAACAGTAGGGAAACTTGCAACGTTGGCAATTCCACACTGGTTGTGCTTGTTACGTGACATCAAGATGTATCCGTTATCTCCCCATGACACACCCCAGCTGAAAATAAATGTTAATACACACATATACATATGGCTGTTGTTTTTATTTCATGGTTCAAAATAACGCAGAGTATAAAACTGGTCAATCTAAAATACCTTTAGTCATGTGAGATTTTCTGTTATGAGAATTGTTTTCTTTTCAGGTGATACTGCACGAATAAGAAACGTTACGTCCTAATGTCTTCATTAATAACCTCATCACCAAGTGCCATGTCAGCTGGTGAAGGCATTCATGTCTCCCCACAGATCGCGGACTTTGGTGTTCTGTGTCAACTCGGCTGATGATATTCCCCCTGCCACCGTCTCAGTCCATCGAACATTTCTCTTAGTCTGCTTCTGCCTCTCTTCCCCTTGATCTTTTTTGTCATGATGTTCTCCAATGCCTCTCTTCTCATCAAATGACCAAAGAAAGCCGTGTGTCACTTATTACTGTATGCAATGTATAGTTTCATAAGCCTCTTTCAGGCAATCGTTGTTAGTTACTCCGGCAGTCCAAGGAGTTTGCAACATTCATCTCTGGAACCCCGACTCTGTTGTTTCCAAGGACTTACTAACTTGTTCGTTTACATTCCAAGAGTCAGTATCATACAGCAAAACAGGCTATATATAGTAATTCATGAATAACATAACTGTTTTAAAAAACACAAACATATGATGCAATAAATTATGTATAGATACAAATATTTCCTTCGGTTATATGAAATTACGGTACCATTGGCATACAGAGAATATAGAGAGACACACTTCATTATTCAAGTATAGAATGAAAAGAACTGTAGTGTGAAAGTGTTCAAGAGGAAGACAAGTGTTACATGTGGGTAGACATCATAGACTAGATGAAGCCTATCTGAATATCATATGAAGATGCAGGATAATGTGTTGAAGACTCATTACTGCTGAACTTTGATGCAGAGACATTACTAGGCGACAATGATGATGACATCACAGAGACATCACTGGACGGCAATGATGATGACATCACAGAGCCTCACTACCCCTGGACATTGAGCCGTCGTCTGCTGATAATAAAATAGCAACAATCTATGGGGAAATTATGACCAGCCCAGGACTAATCCCCAGCAGTCTCTGGGGAAAACATGACCAGCCCAGGACTAATCCCCAGCAGTCTCTGGGGAAAACATGACCACCCCAGGACTAATCCCCAGCAGTCTATGTGCCGTGCTGAATCATGACTTGGCTGCATTCTATATGCCACTCTCAAGTTGTTGATTTTAGTAATAGTCTTGCACTGGACTGATTTCTGCATAGTTTGTTAGCTTTCCCTATCAACAGTGTCCCTCACTATCAGGTAAACCTACCCCGACTTCTGAGGTACGTATAATTTACGTGCCCAAGTCAAGGACAAGAAGTCAATATTTTAGAGTCCAACTGACCGGTGTAGAAGTTGAATTTGCTCCCTCGGAATCAGCGCACTGGAAGTTTAAGAGCAAGTGATCTTATTCATCATTCGGCCATGCTGGACCCCCCCCCCCCCAGTTAAAGTTCCAATCTTCCAGAGGATTGACCTTTCAACCCTAACAGAACCTCTCATGATTCTCACCTATTTTTGACAATCCAGTAATCTTGACCATTTAGGCTTCCATACCCCACAGCCAACATAGCATGATTCATACGCAGCGGTGTTGAGCTACAAACATGGTCATTGTAAATTCCTGAAATAGAAACATTTTTACATGCATTACATAATCGTTTCATCACATTTTATGAATTTGTATACATACACTTTCATATTTCTAGAAGACTGGCTACTTCTGGGTTTGAATGAAACGCAACAAAATACATCATGTCACCAAAAAATACAACAACAACAAAGTACATCATGTCACCAAAAAATACAACAACAAAATACAACGAGGTGTCAACTGGAAATGCAAAATCTAAATTAAATAATACCCAGGATTAATGTATTACAGTATACCTATCGTGTTTACTGTAGCTTCTAATAGATTAAAAAAAAAATCTGATGTCATATTACAATTTGTATTCATAGGAACAAGTCAGACCATGAGCCATACTACATAAACTGTACTGGACAGCAAGAGGAACCAACAACTCTCTAGTCTACATCCTTTAAACTACCCTGCACTCACTGACTTAGGAAATCTACAATCCTCAAAGCTTCCAACAACGAAAAGACGTGTGTATCCCACTACTTCGCAAAAGGAAGAAAAGAGAAACTCCCACTTCCGAGGATCAGATTTACAACAAACAGTGTGATAACATTACATTTCAATTTCACATAAACCATAGTTGTTGATTTTATAGCTGCTGAGTTGTCTACGATTAACAGCCCAATGGAATTTCTATGATGGTGCAGGTCCACGGCAGCTGTTCCAGGGATTCTTAGAGGGAGTAATTGACATGGTTGACTGTGCAGGTCCACTGCAACTATTCCAGGGATTCTTAGAGGGAGTAATTGACATGGTTGACTGTGCAGGTCCACTGTAACTGTTCCAGGGATTCTTAGAGGGAGTAATTGACATGGTTGACTGTGCAGGTCCACTGTAACTGTTCCAGGGATTCTTAGAGGGAGTAATTGACATGGTTGACTGTGCAGGTCCACTGCAACTATTCCAGGGATTCTTAGAGGGAGTAATTGACATGGTTGACTGTGCAGGTCCACTGTAACTGTTCCAGGGATTCTTAGAGGGAGTAATTGACATGGTTGACTGTGCAGGTCCACGGCAGCTGTTCCAGGGATTCTTAGAGGGAGTAATTGACATGGTTGACTGTGCAGGTCCACTGCAACTGTTCCAGGGATTCTTAGAGGGAGTAATTGACATGGTTGACTGTGCAGGTCCACTGTAACTGTTCCAGGGATTCTTAGAGTGAGTAATTGACATGGTTGACTGTGCAGGTCCACTGTAACTGTTCCAGGGATTCTTAGAGGGAGTAATTGACATGGTTGACTGTGCAGGTCCACTGTAACTGTTCCAGGGATTCTTAGAGGGAGTAATTGACATGGTTGACTGTGCAGGTCCACTGCAACTGTTCCAGGGATTCTTAGAGGGAGTAATTGACATGGTTGACTGTGCAGGCCCACTGCAACTGTTCCAGGGATTCTTAGAGGGAGTAATTGACATGGTTGACTGTGCAGGTCTACTGTAACTGTTCCAGGGATTCTTAGAGGGAGTAATTGACATGGTTGACTGTGCAGGTCCACTGCAACTGTTCCAGGGATTCTTAGAGGGAGTAATTGACATGGTTGACTGTGCAGGTCCACTGCAACTGTTTCAGGGATTCTTAGAGGGAGTAATTGACATGGTTGACTGTGCAGGTCCACTGCAACTGTTCCAGGGATTCTTAGAGGGAGTAATTGACATGGTTGACTGTGCAGGTCCACTGCAACTGTTCCAGGGATTCTTAGAGGGAGTAATTGACATGGTTGACTGTGCAGGTCCACTGTAACTGTTCCAGGGATTCTTAGAGGGAGTAATTGACATGGTTGACTGTGCAGGTCCACTGCAACTGTTCCAGGGATTCTTAGAGGGAGTAATTGACATGGTTGACTGTGCAGGTCCACTGCAACTGTTCCAGGGATTCTTAGAGGGAGTAATTGACATGGTTGACTGTGCAGGTCCACTGCAACTGTTCCAGGGATTCTTAGAGGGAGTAATTGACATGGTTGACTGTGCAGGTCCACTGCAACTGTTCCAGGGATTCTTAGAGGGAGTAATTGACATGGTTGACTGTGCAGGTCCACTGCAACTGTTCCAGGGATTCTTAGAGGGAGTAATTGACATGGTTGACTGTGCAGGTCCACTGCAACTGTTCCAGGGATCCTTAGAGGGAGTAATTGACATGGTTGACTGTGCAGGTCCACTGCAACTGTTCCAGGGATTCTTAGAGGGAGTAATTGACATGGTTGACTGTGCAGGTCCACTGTAACTGTTCCAGGGATCCTTAGAGTGAGTAATTGACATGGTTGACTGTGCAGGTCCACTGCAACTGTTCCAGGGATTCTTAGAGGGAGTAATTGACATGGTTGACTGTGCAGGTCCACTGCAACTGTTCCAGGGATTCTTAGAGGGAGTAATTGACATGGTTGACTGTGCAGGTCCACTGTAACTGTTCCAGGGATTCTTAGAGGGAGTAATTGACATGGTTGACTGTGCAGGTCCACTGTAACTGTTCCAGGGATACTTAGAGTGAGTAATTGCTGGGGTTGACTGTGCAGTCCACTGTAACTGTTCCAGGGATTCTTAGAGGGAGTAATTGACATGGTTGACTGTGCAGGTCCACTGTAACTGTTCCAGGGATTCTTAGAGGGAGTAATTGACATGGTTGACTGTGCAGGTCCACTGCAACTGTTCCACGGATACGTAGAGTGAGTAATTGCTGGGGTTGACTGTGCAGGTCCACTGTAACTGTTCCAGGGATTCTTAGAGTGAGTAATTGACATGGTTGACTGTGCAGGTCCACTGTAACTGTTCCAGGGATTCTTAGAGTGAGTAATTGACATGGTTGACTGTGCAGGTCCACTGCAACTGTTTCAGGGATTCTTAGAGGGAGTAATTGCTGGGGTTGACTGTGCAGGTCCACTGCAACTGTTCCAGGGATTCTTAGAGTGAGTAATTGACATGGTTGACTGTGCAGGTCCACTGCAACTGTTTCAGGGATTCTTAGAGGGAGTAATTGCTGGGGTTGACTGTGCAGGTCCACTGCAACTGTTCCAGGGATTCTTAGAGTGAGTAATTGACATGGTTGACTGTGCAGGTCCACTGCAACTGTTCCAGGGATCCTTAGAGGGAGTAATTGCTGGGGTTGACTGTGCAGGTCCACTGTAACTGTTCCAGGGATTCTTAGAGGGAGTAATTGACATGGTTGACTGTGCAGGTCCACTGCAACTGTTCCAGGGATTCTTAGAGGGAGTAATTGACATGGTTGACTGTGCAGGCCCACTGCAACTGTTCCAGGGATTCTTAGAGGGAGTAATTGACATGGTTGACTGTGCAGGTCTACTGTAACTGTTCCAGGGATTCTTAGAGGGAGTAATTGACATGGTTGACTGTGCAGGTCCACTGCAACTGTTCCAGGGATTCTTAGAGGGAGTAATTGACATGGTTGACTGTGCAGGTCCACTGCAACTGTTTCAGGGATTCTTAGAGGGAGTAATTGACATGGTTGACTGTGCAGGTCCACTGCAACTGTTCCAGGGATTCTTAGAGGGAGTAATTGACATGGTTGACTGTGCAGGTCCACTGCAACTGTTCCAGGGATTCTTAGAGGGAGTAATTGACATGGTTGACTGTGCAGGTCCACTGCAACTGTTCCAGGGATTCTTAGAGGGAGTAATTGACATGGTTGACTGTGCAGGTCCACTGCAACTGTTCCAGGGATCCTTAGAGGGAGTAATTGACATGGTTGACTGTGCAGGTCCACTGCAACTGTTCCAGGGATTCTTAGAGGGAGTAATTGACATGGTTGACTGTGCAGGTCCACTGTAACTGTTCCAGGGATCCTTAGAGTGAGTAATTGACATGGTTGACTGTGCAGGTCCACTGCAACTGTTCCAGGGATTCTTAGAGGGAGTAATTGACATGGTTGACTGTGCAGGTCCACTGCAACTGTTCCAGGGATTCTTAGAGGGAGTAATTGACATGGTTGACTGTGCAGGTCCACTGTAACTGTTCCAGGGATTCTTAGAGGGAGTAATTGACATGGTTGACTGTGCAGGTCCACTGTAACTGTTCCAGGGATACTTTGAGTGAGTAATTGCTGGGGTTGACTGTGCAGTCCACTGTAACTGTTCCAGGGATTCTTAGAGGGAGTAATTGACATGGTTGACTGTGCAGGTCCACTGTAACTGTTCCAGGGATTCTTAGAGGGAGTAATTGACATGGTTGACTGTGCAGGTCCACTGCAACTGTTCCACGGATACGTAGAGTGAGTAATTGCTGGGGTTGACTGTGCAGGTCCACTGCAACTGTTTCAGGGATTCTTAGAGGGAGTAATTGCTGGGGTTGACTGTGCAGGTCCACTGCAACTGTTCCATGGATTCTTAGAGTGAGTAATTGACATGGTTGACTGTGCAGGTCCACTGCAACTGTTTCAGGGATTCTTAGAGGGAGTAATTGCTGGGGTTGACTGTGCAGGTCCACTGCAACTGTTCCAGGGATTCTTAGAGTGAGTAATTGACATGGTTGACTGTGCAGGTCCACTGCAACTGTTCCAGGGATCCTTAGAGGGAGTAATTGCTGGGGTTGACTGTGCAGGTCCACTGCAACTGTTCCACGGATACGTAGAGTGAGTAATTGCTGGGGTTGACTGTGCAGGTCCACTGCAACTGTTCCAGGGATTCTTAGAGGGAGTAATTGACATGGTTGACTGTGCAGGTCCACTGCAACTGTTCCAGGGATTCTTAGAGTGAGTAATTGACATGGTTGACTGTGCAGGTCCACTGTAACTGTTCCAGGGATTCTTAGAGTGAGTAATTGCTGGGGTTGACTGTGCAGGTCCACTGTAATTGTTCCAGGGATTCTTAGAGGGAGTAATTGACATGGTTGACTGTGCAGGTCCACTGCAACTGTTTCAGGGATTCTTAGAGGGAGTAATTGCTATGGTTGACTGTGCAGGTCCACTGCAACTGTTCCACGAATACGTAGAGTGAGTAATTGACATGGTTGACTGTAGTTAGTCGTTAGTTAGTAGTGGTTCCAAATTTATGGCAAAGGGTCATCTCGTAATGCGCCATTCTTGTGCCAATGAGTATCACATAAAATGCTCCCCACTGCCCCATATGAAAAGTGGAATAGACTGCAGTCTCAACAGACTAACAGCATGTACAGACATACATGCATAAGTCCGCTGCCAGAATGCCAACACAAAAGTCTGCCACTAAAATTGCACTTCATCATCAATGGAAGCAGCAGTCACTAAAACAACAGCAGTTGTACACACATTGCTGCATAAGGCAAAACCAACTATTTCAGCTGCTGGATGGCAGCCATTTTTTCTTAAGCATGCAGTTCACCCCTAAACTGCTGTAGTCCCCCCCCCCCCCCCCCCCCATTGCATTTGAAAGTGTCAGGGCACTTGAAGAGAAAATGATTAGTCATTTAATAAGAGAAAACATATGGTTGCATGTTAGGGACTGATATGATTTTGGTGGCTAGTGACTAGCTTATTTCCTATTATTTGGAGGCTAGTGACTAGCTTATTTCCTATTATTTGGTGGCTAGTGACTAGCTTATTTCCTATTATTTGGTGGCTAGTGACTAGCTTATTTCCTATTATTTGGTGGCTAGTGACTAGCTTATTTCCTATTATTTGGTGGCTAGTGACTAGCTTATTTCCTATTATTTGGTGGCTAGTGACTAGCTTATTTCCTATTATTTGGTGACTAGTGACTAGCTTATTTCCTATTATTTGGTGGCTAGTGACTAGCTTATTTCCTATTATTTGGTGGCTAGTGACTAGCTTATTTCCTATTATTTGGTGGCTAGTGACTAGCTTATTTCCTATTATTTGGTGGCTAGTGACTAGCTTATTTCCTATTATTTGGTGGCTAGTGACTAGCTTATTTCCTATTATTTGGTGGCTAGTGACTAGCTTATTTCCTATTATTTGGTGGCTAGTGACTAGCTTATTTCCTATTCGAAACTGGAAAGTCAGATTATTATTTTCTGCTAAGGCCATTGATGCTGTCAACTGCTTTTGGTTGGTTCATAACATTAAAAAGAGTGGCTTGAAAAAAAATCCATTACAGCATCGTACGCCATTGGTGGTGTCTGCAGGGAGGCTTCGTCCAGGGCTGAGCTGTAGATTCCCCGTGTCCAGGCAACTGCCATGCTGTGTACAGAGTTTGTTCACTATTTCATTTCCTGGAGGGAAAAACTGTGTGTCAGACAGAATTAGTACCAGTGCCTCCTTACAAGACAGGTACCAACCCAAATGCTTGGCCACATTCTTCACTCACTCATTAAAGTGTAGTTTAGCAAATAAATCCTTTAATAAAACAAATTATGTGTAAAACAGTCATTCCCTACAGCAGCTAACATGTGTTTTCTTACCTCCCTTGTAGAACTTGAACGTGGGACTTCTAGCATCGATGGCGATAGAGACAGGACCAATGTTTCCAATAGCTACCTTCAATGCATTCTCATCACCATAAGGAACAACATCTGAGCAAGAGCTGATTGAGGCAACCACTTTGCTTTTAGAAAATCTGCATTGATCATCCTGGGACAAGAAAAATATGTTTGAAAATTCAGAAAAATATTTTCTCATAATTTTCAAGCAGTTTTATATTTAACATCTCCAAGCAAATTAAACAGCTTGTTTTCTTTTCATATTATCCTTCACATGTTAACATTTATTACAATATATTATTTCCTAGTGCACATATGATTTCCGCAATTACTTTAATACAAGCAGTAGTGAGCCAGCCAAAGATGCATAAATGATGCATGGTAACGCGTGGCGCCCCATGTCTACCTCTCGCTTTGATTCCGAGTGTCGGAATGTCGGATGTGGTAAGCGCCTCCCAACATTCGGCGCAACAGAAAGCAGGTAAGACTGCAAGAATAGCAAATTAAAACACGAACACTACGCAGGAAGCCAAAGGATTGATAAACCAACACAGAACTGGTGTCGTTAGCCGCTACACGCTGCAGGATTTGCTGAGGAGGGGATCCGAGCACTTATGGACTGAATGGTTCGATGTGCAATGAGGATGATCTGTCGACTAACTAACTCAATCTATATGATCAGAAACGATATTTTTTTTATTATAAGAGTTGTTTTCATCTTCCACTTATGCTGTCAGGCTTTGTGGGGAGGGGTTATTGAAGTTTCAACGCCTGTCCTCCAAATTCCTCCATGATTCAAGACAAGGACGAGAAGTCAACATTTTAGTCCAACTGACAGTGTTTTCACTCTCACGCCTTATTATACCAATCATTAAGAGAATAAATCTTTTAACTTTAATTTATAGCCTACGCCTACGATGGGTAGCGTTGTGATATTCTGTTGTGATAATTTGGTGTGTCCAGTGTGTGCCGCGTGGTTACACACCCGCTTCACACGCGTGATCCGGGGCTTGTTTCCGGATCCGGTCAGGGATATGCACTACTGACGAGCTCAAACGAGGGCGAAACTCGAGTATAGTGCTTCCATATTGACGTGGATAGGCCTTAGGTTCATACCAGAATGCGATCGGCGTTGCCAGTAGTGGGTTGTGCTCAATATTTAAATTTCAAATCCCGAAACAACCACATAATCAATTTAATTTATAGGCTTTAAATCTATCTGTTGAGAAACTAGTCTTGCTTTTTCTCGAGTACTGAGTATAAACAGTATGTAGTAATAATATACAAGAATAACAATGTTATGAGTACGTTTGCAATACCTCAGCTGCATAAGGGTAAGCCCCCTCACTGTCCAAGCCTCCGATATCAATAACATAATCATAAGCATAATCCATAATACCACCTCGGCAACCCCAATCACCATAGCTAGTGGAACAATCAACCAGCTGCTGCTCAGACAGAGGAATCAAATTGCCGGTATGCTTGAACCACTGCCCTTCAGCCGCGCCAGTCTGCAAAAGATTAATCACCAACTGACTGTAATCTGTTTATATATCAAAATACAATTTCTAGAACTACTTTACCTAAGACAAATAATAATCATTTTGTTGTTGTTGCATATCCCTTACAGGACGTTGCAGTCAACACCAGCATTTTCCAGCTGCTGTTGATGTACTTGGCAAGTTTTAAATTCAGTAGTTTGCCATTGATTTATGAACTACAGGCTCACATACTCCCGTAAGTTACCAGCGCGGCGCGATCCGCTGCCGAATCTCGAGCAGCTGTTTTCCCAACATAGATATACGGGATTACGAACAACGTCGTTAATTCCTTGGCCAGGGAGACCGGCAATAATCATTATGTCTTGCCAAATAGCATAAGCATTCATGCCTCATCACAGATCCAAGTCCTGGGTGTTGAGGAACAATCCATCCATCATGTGCCATGCCGGTAAGCGTGGGCGGTCATGTTTTGCCATCTCACTCGATCACCAGAGTCGTGGATCAGCTCTGAGTTCCTGTCTCGACCATGCCATGTGGCCAAGCCATCCAGGTATTTGCTTCTAGGTCTTCCTATTGGTCTGTTCCCTTCGATCTTGCCAGTTGTCACCAAGTTCTCCAATCCATATATTCTCATAACATTCCCAAAAAATTTTGACTGTCTCCGTCTAATGTCTCTAATCAGTTTACGATCTTCATTTGTTTCTTGAAGGACCTGTTCATTGGTCTTTCTGGCTGTCCATGGTATTATTTGCATTTTCCTCAGAAACCACATTTCTACAGCCATCAGATGTTTTTCAGCTTGACTGCTCATTGTCCAAGCTTCACATCCATATAAAAGTATAGGTTCTATGTAGCACCTCAACACTCTTTTTCTCGTTTCAATTGACATCTTTTTATTGGTCATTATGTTTTTCATCTTGCTAAAGGCTACGTTTGCCATGGCGATTCTTGTTCTAATCTCTTCTCTTCAAGACATCTCCCGTCAGATGTTATTACTGTTGCGAGATAATTGTACCTATTCACTTGTTGAAGAATATTCCCATTTACTTGTATATTACATTGTGGTACTTCGTTCTTTCTAGTGACGACCATAATCTGTCTCTTTTTACAATTTAATTCTAACCCTAGTTGATCACTGTGTGCAACAACCGTATCTTCTAAATTTTGCAGATCCCGTTCATTGTCTGCAATCAAGACTATCATCTGCATATCTAATGTTATTGATGCATCGTCCCCCAATGTTGATTCCTTCCATATCTTCAATATTTCTGAAAATATTTTCACTGTACAGGGAAAACAGATCTGGAGACATTACACATCCCTGTCTCACACCCCTTTTAATAGGCTGATATTGGCTTACTTCATTATCAACTCTTATGGCAGCTTGTTGTTTGCAGTATATGTTTTTTTTACATGTCTAAGGTCCTTTCCATCAATTTGTAGATCTTCAAGCATCCTTATCATGTCGACATGTCTCACTTTATCGAAAGCCTTTGTGTAGTCAATAAAGCAAAGGTGTAGATCTTTGTTTACTTCTATAGAACGTTCGATTACGGTTCTCAGTATATACACAGCATTTACTGTACCCTGGCCTACTACAAACCCACATTGTTCTTCTCCTATTTCAGGTTGTATTTTCCTCCTAACTCTTTGCATGATAATTCTTAGCAAAATCTTCGTGATGTGACTCATTATACTAATTGTTCGATGTTGATCACATTCCAAGGCTCCTGATTTCTTTGGGATTGCAATAAATACATAATTACATAATTCATGAGGTATATCTCCAGTATCATATATTGTATTAAGCAGACTGGTAACTGTATCTATTCCATATTCTTCTAAAGCATTAATCATTTCTGTTGTGACGCTGTCTGAACCGGGGGTCTTGCCAGATTTCATATGGTTAAGAGCATTCTGAACCTCCATCTTTAAAATTGCTGGTCCTTCATTATTATTTTGAATATCATACTGTTCGTCTCTGTTATCGTCATAAAGGTTTTTCACGTAATCTGACCATACATGTAAGATATGATCTTTTTCTATTATGAAGAACAATAGTATATGTAACATTCCACTATGCCATTATCTGAGACCATCCAACATCATTTCTCCCAGCCTGCCTCAGTCTCTTCTACTGCCGAGATATCCAGTAATTACAATGTTCAACACCTCTCTCCACATTATGTGACTAAAGAACACCATTTCTTTCTTATCATCATGTATAATATTGTACTCTTCCAGGCAATCATTATTTACTCGCAGGCCAAGGTATTTGCAACATCGATCTCAGAAAACCATCTCCACTGTCTCCAAGCTCTCCCTAATTTGTCCAATCACATTCCAAAATTATATATGTTTTAAAAATGGCAATATAAGAAGATACTGCTGACACATGAAGTGGATACAGAATAAGCAAATACTACACATCATTTTAGACACGTGATCATTTTAGACACGTGCATTTTCTTCTACGTAAACGCGCACACACACACACACATGCACACATCCAGCTATAAAACAAACACACATATACACACATACATGTGTATGCCCATTACCCCCAACAAGTTGCTCTCAGCTGTTAACACACAACAAACAGGGGAAAAAAAGAACTTTCCTCAGTTGTTCACTATGTCCAATAGCTGTGTAATGGAACATCAATATAAGCTGAACACAGCCTCACACAATCTATAACATTCATGTTGTATACATTTACCCTGTAATTATATTATGGGATGTAGCTATGTGTAACTCTTGATTCCAAGCCAGATATATGTGATGGAATCTTCCCCATGAATCCCAGTCACCGCACAATGTGTTCTGACAGTTGTTACATTTGATCACAACAAACTAAAGAAACTCACTCCCCAGTGGTCACTTCCACTATGTAATTAACCTCTTTGAAAGTAATGCACTTATTTTTCCATAATAGTTTTTCCCCTTTGTGCATTTGTTGTAAAGCATTCTGGAGCACTAAAATACACAAACACCAGAAAACAAAAACAAATCTAAAACAAATACTTACAGTACTGAATGCCCAGCAAGATCCACAATTTCCCTGGGGAAAAAAAATCAGAAAAATAAAAACAAGAATTAAATCAAATTAATGTACAGCTGTTGCTGAACTGCATTTTCGGTTCACGAGTGCATTTTTCAGGAGACTCCTGGGAGTCGACGCTGAAGCTACGGAATTCGTGCTTTATGCGACGCTTTCGGCGGGTCGCCCTGCGATAAAAGACCGAGCCGTGTGAGAAAACCCGGGTCAATGAGGTCTTTCTGGTGACTGCCGATTCCATTGACGATGAACTGGTACTGGTATTCGTGGATGAATTTTGTGTTGGCATTCTGGCGGCGGCATTATGCACAGTGTACCTGTGCTGGCTGTTGGATTGCCGAGACTCCTGTCTATTGCACTTTTCACATTGGACAGTGGGGAGCATTTTGTGTGATATTCACTGGCACGGGAATGGAGCATAATGGGGACGACCCGTTGCCGTGAAGTTTGCCAACGCGCGTCCATATATAAACTTGGAACATTAACTGTAAAGAATGTAACTCAACGTAGCTCGCTTTCAATGAACAGCGCTTTGGTTTAAAACCATAAGAACAGATGAGGCCGAATAGTTGACATGTTTGTATCAGAATCAATCTCTGTTTAATTTGGTAAACAGGTTATTGGTTGTTGCATATCATCAAATAGTCATCAAATTCTACCGTGCCTGGTGGTCTAGCAGGGCGGCCGGTAAGTACATAATTGATATTCATATTAAATGTTAGCTTCCACAAACCTTTAAGTACTTGTTCTTGATTTGCGATCTATGTCTTTCAATTCACCTTCTCTCCATCCTACAGGTCCATTTGTTGCCGTTCTGAATTCTCACTAATTTTTCTCGGCAAACGGTTGATTCATTTTCAGCATGTTCTCCTGAGAGCGTGTCACAATATCTTTTCTATCAATAACTGTGATTCCTGCCACTTTATCTCTGTAGATTATTGGTTTGCCAGTTTAAATGTCCAGATAGCTTCATGCACAGCCTGCCATGCTCAACTCCAACCAACTCTGTTGTCCTGTGACGTCAGAATGACGGTTTCTCTGTTACCAACTAGTTTCATGGTTTTTTCTGCGGTTTTCACTTCTAGGATATACATCTATTTTCTGTGACGCAATTTTGGGCTTAGCTATATGGCAAAGTTGGAACCTCGACTAACCTAACCTAACGTAATGTACTCATCAGAGCTGTAAAGCAGAAAGAAGTCTAACACAGAATTCTACAAACTATCATTCTATGGTACATATTTACCTTTACACAACATAAACCTGATAGCAATAGTCAGTCAATAGCTACAATTGTGTAATACAAACCATATTTAAATATTTAAAAAATAAAATACCTGATCTTTCACAGCTGTGACGTAACCTTTGATTCTCCAGTCGACTGAATCTGGAACATTTTTGGTTTTTGGGTGGTAATCGTTGCACTCAGTTCTGGAGACACGGGTTGTGTTGACACCGAATCCATTCAGCATGAGGTACTCCTCATTTGTCTGTAAACAAGACAAAAAACACCAAATTCAATATGATAACACTAGAATTTAATAGATAACTTTATGGCAATAATTAACAATGAAATGTATCAATGAAGGTGAGAAACATTTCAAGAGTTATACAAACCTAATTTTGAAACATGAAAGTTAAATGTCGACCCCGGAAAGGCTAATTATCAACAACATGCCAAAAAGAAGTCTGGCGTAGTAACCAATAAGAACAAATATTACAGCTCTGCTGTGATCAGACTGAACAAAGACTGTACAAGAATTGTATCTTAAATATCGGACTAATGCAGAAGGGCTGTCAGCAGATTAATGAGAAATTACTAAGGTTGCAGAGATGTTCTATAGAAGGCATAATATCATAGGCAGTAAGAAAGCTTGAAAGTAACTTACTCAAGAAGAGATGTTTACTCATATTGAAAAGACAGTCCACATGCTTCGCACACCAAAAGGGTAAAATTGAATTAAATTGTGATAGCAGGAATGTTGGGGCAGAAGGCGAACATGAGAAGGCAGAAGTTGCTAGTGTGACAACATGGTATGAGGGAACGTCAAAACATGAAACAGACTAAACAAAGATGATTTGGCATGGACTATAACAAGAGAAACATTGAACCTATAAATAATAATGCGACTTCATCACCAGCTTGCAAACATCTGTCAAGCTTTCGGCATTTCTTCTCAGGACACCCAAGATCTGACAGATTTCACTTAGGTATTTTATTGCTGTTGTTGTGGAAATGCTTATTTCTTGTTTAGTCATGTATGATCTTGAAGAAAGTAACATCTCTGAATGACAAGACATGCAATAAAATGATTTCATTTAAGAATACTAACAATCAGTAATGTTGAATGACATTTATAGCAGTGGATATTAACCGAGCGATTTGCTGAAATCCATATTTACAGCTATACCACAAAGACCAAGAGCAATTGAATGTGAAGATTTTCGTACAATTAACCTCATAAACCATGTCACTAAGCTTCTACTCAGAATTATAATGAGAAGAACAAGAAAGAAAATAAAAATGAAAATTAGTGAAGAACAGTATGGATTTGTGGAGGGAAAGGGCACAAACAATGCAATATATACATTACGGACACTAATAGAGACACAGAAAGACATATTTGTGCTTCATAGATTATACTAAGGCATTTGATAAAGTAAAACATGATGAGCTGATTAAAATGTTTGAAGATATCAACATTGATGGGAAAGATTTAAGGAAAATAAGGAATATTAACTGGAGCTAAGTAGCAGCAATTAAAATGGGAAATAAAGAGGGTAGTTACAAACAGATAAAGCTAGGATTACGACAGGGGTGCGTCTTGTCACTGGATCTCTTCTCCCTCTATAGCGAAGCAATAATGAGAGAGATCAAAGAGAAGCCAGGAATACTAATCGGAGGCTATAATATAAACAATATACGCTATGCAGATGACACAGTATTGGTGGCGGATAATTCAACAGACCTACAACAATTATTAGACGTTGTAGTAACAGAGAGTGCAAAGAAAGAACTCTCCTTGAATATCAAGAAAACAGTAACAATGGTGATATCAAAGAAACTGGTGACACCAAAATATGACATAGAAATAGAAGGGGAAATTCTTAACCAAGTGGATAATTTTAAATACCTAGGAGCATTTATAACAATAAATGGAAGGTGCACAGCAGAAAGTAAGAGAAGAATAGGGCAAGCAACGACTGCATTTTAGAACATGAAGCATATCTTACGCAATAAGTAACTATCAGTGAATGTAAGAAAGAGAGTGCTGAAATGCTATATGGAATCATTTTGCTGTATGGTATCGAATCTTGGAATGTAAATGAAGGAACAGAGATGTGGTTTTTAAGACGAATATTGCGAATTCCTTGGACTGCCAGAGTAACTAACAACGATTCCCTGAAAGAGCCTAATGAAACTAGAACACTATATACAACAATAAGAAACAGAGAAACAGCTTTCTTTGGTCATGTGATGAAAAGAGTCATTGGAGAACATTGTGACAACTGGAAAGATTGAGGGTAAGAAAGGCAGAAGCAGACCAAGAGAAATGGCGCTGGATGGATTGAGACGGTGGCATGGAGGAATATCATCAGCAAAGTTAATTCAGAACACCAAAGACCGAGATCTGTGAAGAGCCATGAAGGTCTACGTCAGCTGGCAGGGCACTTGATGATGATAAAAAATCAGTAATCATAGAATATTTCTACTGACAATGTCTGAATGAACTTATAACCTCAGAATGATGAGTCACAGTTAAGAGTCATAGATAACATATGTGTCATGGTTATACAAATGATTTCACTTGTTTAACCACTCTTGACTAAACTTGTCATTTATAACTGCAGTGTTTTCATTCATAATGTTACCGTCACCTTGCCGTCTTGACAGATAATAGTGTGTTGCATTGTGCTACAATAAAGTCTTGACAGATGATAGTGTGTTGCATTGTGCTACAATAAAGCCTTGACAGATGATAGTGTGTTGCATTGTGCTACAATAAAGCCTTGACAGATGATAGTGTGTTGCATTGTGCTACAATAAAGACATAACAACTACAACTCATGGTGGGGACTAAGCATCAAGTTATACCTCTCAATAGCATTTAAAATGTAATAATGTAATTTATATGCAGTAATTTGTGTTAAATTATGTTCTTTAACACTTCAAATGAATTCTTAACAGAAAATTAATATGCAACCCAATTTCTAAAAAAAATATAATATAATGAAGTTCTATATTACAAGATGAAGGGAACAGATGTGCATTAGTCTGAAACTCACGAGATCGGTGAAATGATTGACGTCCATGTAAAAGGTAGACTGTCCGTTGTGGTACCCCCAGTTCTGGTACTCAATTAAGTTAATGTTTTCCATAAAAATGCTGTATCTCTTTCTCTCTTCTTCTTCAGTTGCATACTGTTTGTCTGGAAAAGACATTAGTAATGACAACATTAGTAATTAATATCACGCACACAAACTTAAAACTGTATTGTAAGATGCTAAACTTTGACTCAAGACTGATTTCAAGGAGCCAAAAACAAATTGTGCTCTTCAGTTTCAAAGATTCTCTAGTAATATTATCAATAAAAATAAAGGTTATTTTCATATTTTCTGGGGAGCTATTACTGTTTTTATCTCAACATATTCCATCTATGTGGCACGCATACTTTGTACAATCTTACAATACATACATAGGTGCCATTTTTGCACATGTCCAAATATTTTAATACTGCCTTGAGTGCACTGTGATTGTTGGTCATGCCCTGGACATTGAGGCATTATGAAAATTGTTCCATTGTTTGGATACGATTTTAATGAATATGTGGATATGTTTAATGTAAAATGTGGCTTGCAGTAGACCAGATATTGTAGAAAAGATCTTCATAACCAAACAGTGAATGTTAGTGCCGATTTCGTTGATACAGGCACATGAAGGAGTGATGGGAATTGGACAGAAGCAACGAAAGGCAATGTAAATAACACATATATGTATCTCTGAGAAAACATGACATTCAAACGGCAATTAAACAAGGATAACATAAGAATGCACGTTAACATGGAATTAACAGTTGAAAGGAAGACATGCATACAAATTGATGAGTCTTTCCGCAAGAACATATCAGGCAACAAATAAATGTAAAATATTTCAGTTCCCGTTAATCATATCAGCTGTTACAATATATCCCAGCTGTTACAATATATTTCAGCTGTTACAATATATATCAGCTGTTACAATATATTCCAACTGTTACAATATATATCAGCTGTTACAATATATTCCAGCTGTTACAATATATTTCAGCTGTTACAATATATATCAGCTGTTACAATATATTCCAGCTGTGCTTTTCTAACGACATGGCCAAATAATGCTAGCCTTTTCTCTTCTCTGTCGACTTTGTGCATTTCTGTGTTAAATTTTTGTGTGTGTCTTGTACTAATTTAGAACAATGTTCATTGTGTCTGCTCGTGGTGATTTAAGCATTCTGTAAAATCATCTGTGTATCTAAAATACATTCTCTCGCTTGTTTAGGCATTGTCCATAATTTACAACCATGTGCTAACATTGGTTCTGTATATCCCCTTGATAATCTCGCCTACTTACTGTGAATATTTTTGAAGGATTGCCATGTCTCTTGGTAGTCGGCATATGACAGCTTGTACACAGCACCATCAGCTGATCCACTAGCCACGACAGACTTAAAATTGTCGGAATATTCCGGTCCACGGTTATTTCGTGCAGACTCCACGTTAAAATACTTCAGATAGGCAGGCCCGGCCAAGGCACAGCCCACAGTTAGCACAAATGCAACAGCTCCAAACATGATGTTCAACACTGACAGGAAGAAACAAATATATATACACACACACAGACACAATTATTTTATACTTAAAAGCAGTAATTCCTGTCAATAAGACATAATTCTCTACAATAAAGAAAAACATAATAAAATACAAATGTTAAATATTAAATACTGCATTCAATAATGAAGGCAATATGAAATACTGAAAATGAAAATGTCAGTACCTGTCTAGGGGCTAGCTTTACTGTGTGAGCATCAGCTGCCACAACTAACTGAGTAACTGGTATGTACTTTGTTACTGTATGAGCATCAGCTGCCACAACTAACTGAGTAACTGGTATGTACTTTGTTACTGTATGAGCATCAGCTGCCACAACTAACTGAATAACTGGTATGTACTTTGTTACTGTATGAGCATCAGCTGCCACAACTAACTGAGTAACTGGTATGTACTTTGTTACTGTATGAGCATCAGCTGCCACAACTAACTGAGGAACTGGTATGTACTTTGTTACTGTATGAGCATCAGCTGCCACAACTAACTGAGGAACTGGTATGTACTTTGTTACTGTGTGAGCATCAGCTGCCACAACTAACTGAGTAACTGGTATGTACTTTGTTACTGTATGAGCATCAGCTGCCACAACTAACTGAGTAACTGGTATGTACTTTGTTACTGTATGAGCATCAGCTGCCACAACTAACTGAGTAACTGGTATGTACTTTGTTACTGTGTGAGCATCAGCTGCCACAACTAACTGAGTAACTGGTATGTATTTTGTTACTGTATGAGCATCAGCTGCCACAACTAACTGAGTAACTGGTATGTACTTTGTTACTGTGTGAGCATCAGCTGCCACAACTAACTGAGTAACTGGTATGTACTTTGTTACTGTATGAGCATCAGCTGCCACAACTAACTGAGTAACTGGTATGTACTTTGTTACTGTATGAGCATCAGCTGCCACAACTAACTGAGTAACTGGTATGTACTTTGTTACTGTATGAGCATCAGCTGCCACAACTAACTGAGTAACTGGTATGTACTTTGTTACTGTATGAGCATCAGCTGCCACAACTAACTGAGTAACTGGTATGTACTTTGTTACTGTATGAGCATCAGCTGCCACAACTAACTGAGTAACTGGTATGTACTTTGTTACTGTATGAGCATCAGCTGCCACAACTAACTGAGTAACTGGTATGTACTTTGTTACTGTGTGAGCATCAGCTGCCACAACTAACTGAGTAACTGGTATGTATTTTGTTACTGTGTGAGCATCAGCTGCCACAACTAACTGAGTAACTGGTATGTACTTTGTTACTGTATGAGCATCAGCTGCCACAACTAACTGAGTAACTGGTATGTACTTTGTTACTGTGTGAGCATCAGCTGCCACAACTAACTGAGTAACTGGTATGTACTTTGTTACTGTATGAGCATCAGCTGCCACAACTAACTGAGTAACTGGTATGTACTTTGTTACTGTATGAGCATCAGCTGCCACAACTAACTGAGTAACTGGTATGTACTTTGTTACTGTATGAGCATCAGCTGCCACAACTAACTGAGTAACTGGTATGTACTTTGTTACTGTATGAGCATCAGCTGCCACAACTAACTGAGTAACTGGTATGTACTTTGTTACTGTATGAGCATCAGCTGCCACAACTAACTGAGTAACTGGTATGTACTTTGTTACTGTATGAGCATCAGCTGCCACAACTAACTGAGTAACTGGTATGTACTTTGTTACTGTATGAGCATCAGCTGCCACAACTAACTGAGTAACTGGTATGTACTTTGTTACTGTGTGAGCATCAGCTGCCACAACTAACTGAGTAACTGGTATGTACTTTGTTACTGTATGAGCATCAGCTGCCACAACTAACTGAGTAACTGGTATGTACTTTGTTACTGTGTGAGCATCAGCTGCCACAACTAACTGAGTAACTGGTATGTACTTTGTTACTGTATGAGCATCAGCTGCCACAACTAACTGAGTAACTGGTATGTACTTTGTTACTGTATGAGCATCAGCTGCCACAACTAACTGAGTAACTGGTATGTACTTTGTTACTGTATGAGCATCAGCTGCCACAACTAACTGAGTAACTGGTATGTACTTTGTTACTGTATGAGCATCAGCTGCCACAACTAACTGAGTAACTGGTATGTACTTTGTTACTGTATGAGCATCAGCTGCCACAACTAACTGAGTAACTGGTATGTACTTTGTTACTGTATGAGCATCAGCTGCCACAACTAACTGAGTAACTGGTATGTACTTTGTTACTGTATGAGCATCAGCTGCCACAACTAACTGAGTAACTGGTATGTACTTTGTTACTGTATGAGCATCAGCTGCCACAACTAACTGAGTAACTGGTATGTACTTTGTTACTGTATGAGCATCAGCTGCCACAACTAACTGAGTAACTGGTATGTACTTTGTTACTGTGTGAGCATCAGCTGCCACAACTAACTGAGTAACTGGTATGTACTTTGTTACTGTATGAGCATCAGCTGCCACAACTAACTGAGTAACTGGTATGTACTTTGTTACTGTGTGAGCATCAGCTGCCACAACTAACTGAGTAACTGGTATGTACTTTGTTACTGTGTGAGCATCAGCTGCCACAACTAACTGAGTAACTGGTATGTACTTTGTTACTGTATGAGCATCAGCTGCCACAACTAACTGAGTAACTGGTATGTACTTTGTTACTGTATGAGCATCAGCTGCCACAACTAACTGAGTAACTGGTATGTACTTTGTTACTGTATGAGCATCAGCTGCCACAACTAACTGAGTAACTGGTATGTACTTTGTTACTGTATGAGCATCAGCTGCCACAACTAACTGAGTAACTGGTATGTACTTTGTTACTGTATGAGCATCAGCTGCCACAACTAACTGAGTAACTGGTATGTACTTTGTTACTGTATGAGCATCAGCTGCCACAACTAACTGAGTAACTGGTATGTACTTTGTTACTGTATGAGCATCAGCTGCCACAACTAACTGAGTAACTGGTATGTACTTTGTTACTGTATGAGCATCAGCTGCCACAACTAACTGAGTAACTGGTATGTACTTTGTTACTGTATGAGCATCAGCTGCCACAACTAACTGAGTAACTGGTATGTACTTTGTTACTGTATGAGCATCAGCTGCCACAACTAACTGAGTAACTGGTATGTACTTTGTTACTGTATGAGCATCAGCTGCCACAACTAACTGAGTAACTGGTATGTACTTTGTTACTGTATGAGCATCAGCTGCCACAACTAACTGAGTAACTGGTATGTACTTTGTTACTGTATGAGCATCAGCTGCCACAACTAACTGAGTAACTGGTATGTACTTTGTTACTGTATGAGCATCAGCTGCCACAACTAACTGAGTAACTGGTATGTACTTTGTTACTGTATGAGCATCAGCTGCCACAACTAACTGAGTAACTGGTATGTACTTTGTTACTGTATGAGCATCAGCTGCCACAACTAACTGAGTAACTGGTATGTACTTTGTTACTGTATGAGCATCAGCTGCCACAACTAACTGAGTAACTGGTATGTACTTTGTTACTGTATGAGCATCAGCTGCCACAACTAACTGAGTAACTGGTATGTACTTTGTTACTGTATGAGCATCAGCTGCCACAACTAACTGAGTAACTGGTATGTACTTTGTTACTGACAGTGAATATGTGAATAATTAATACTGATATCACACATGATCACATGATCCAATACCATACTTTTTGTTTGTTTGTTTGTTCAGATATCCTTTACAGGACATCTCTGTCAACATCAGCATCTTTCCCGCTGACTGTTGATTTCTTGGCAAGATTACACGCAGTAGTTTGCCATTGCTTTCTGAGCGACCGGCTCACATACCCCTAAGTTACCGACGCGGAGAGAACCGCCACCGATTCTCGCGCAACGTCACGTCACCCACTAGAGTATACGTGATTACGGAGAAAGTCGTGTAACCTCTAGACCAGGGAGACCGGCATACCATACATAACACTTGTTAATTAAAAGGTAGTTGCATGTCCTTTACAGAACGTCACAATCAACCCCAACATGTGTTTGTTGTTTGCGATTTACTGGCACATGTTTACTTCAGTAGTTTGCCACTGCTTTCTGAACAACCGATGCTCATACCATCAAAATCAACACAAGATGGTATGTGTCCACATCGTCTCCAGCTGGTTTCCAAACCTCGGCTCGGTATGTCCAGGAAATGTGAAACGTGTTCACTGTCTCCTAAGCCACAGATGCTGACAAGCAAATCACTATACATTGATATTTCTTGTATAAGTTATCCTGCAAACAGCTAAAACACTATTTTTCTCAGCACATTCAATAAAAAGCAACTAGTAACTGTGCATATGCTGTAAGCATCTCAATGGGAGATTACACAGAAGACATACTACAGGAAATAAATGGCAGCATTGGTGCACATCTACTGGTATATCCAATGGCTGCTGAGTTGAACTCGACTGTGGAATCAAACTACAGAACTCATTGGAATAACGGCCGGCAAGGACGAATCTGTTCTGTAGCTCACCATTTTGCAACAGGGATAATATGTCTCTACATCATTGCCTTCTGTTTGGAGACTAAGAACTTATGGGCTTTCTGGCTTGCAATGACGCAAATTCTTCACTACAAGCATAATGCCGAACAATAAGGATCCAAAGATTGAAGGCTCAATAGGTACATACATCAGAAAAATGTACTAACGCCTTCTGTGGTGATTAATTGAATTAGAAATGGTCTGTCAGACTGTCAGCAGGCGATTGAACCCAAAAGAGTATCAACATTGAAAGTAGGAACTTGGAATGTAAGAACTATGAGTGGGGATGGCAAATTTGATAACATTGAGAATGAACTGTGAAGATTAAATATTAACCTGTTAGGTATATGTGAGACCAGATGGACAGGAATGGGCATTATAACATCTGAGGAATATAGAATAATATATTCTGGTGGAGAGAAACAACAGCGAGGAGTAGCAATTATAATGGATACAGAGAGATCAAAATCGATCAAAGGAAATTGGACTGTATCAGACAGAGTGTTACTGGTGAAGTTGAGTGGAATACCTTTTGATGTCAACGTCATACAAGTTTATGCACCAAACGCTGACAGTAGTGATGACAGCACCGATGAATTTTATAGTGATTTAGAGAAAGCCTTCAAGAAATGCAAGATTTATGAAGTAAATATCATAATGAGTGATTTGGATGCCAAAGTTGGAAATCAACAGGACGGATTAATAGTAGGCAAGTCCAGCAAGTCCAGCAACTAGGGGAACAGAATGAAAGAGATTGTAGACTTGTACAGTGGGCAAAAAGAGCAGGATTTGATTATTGGAAACACCTGGTATCAACAACACCCAAGGAGATTATGGACATGGAGGAGTCCTGATCATACGATCAGAAATCAGACTGATTACATTCTCATCAACAGAAGATTTCGAAATACCTTAAAAATCCCAAAACCAATACCAAGCGCAGACTGCTACAGCGACCATGGATTAATCTTAAGCAATTTACATATAAAATTAAAGAAAGTCAAATGTTCGCAAAGAAACACAAAATTTGATCTACAGGCACTAAAGAGTGGGGAGATAAACGATAAATTCAACTTAGAGGCAAAGGACAGATTCGATGCATTGTCAGATATGGAAATACTATTTCAAGACGTCAGTGAATAAATATTAAAGAAATCAGTCAACCAAGCTGCAGAAACAACCATCCCAAGAATAAAGATAATAGGAGGCAAGAAATGAACGACGGAAGGCATCTTAATACTCATGGAAATAAGAAGAAATAACAAAAATAATAAGGAAAAATATGAAGAGATTTACAGGAAAATTAGGAAGCTATGCAAAGAGGCAAAAGAAACATGGCTTGAGGAAATTTGCAAGAAAATTGAAAACTACACAACAACCGGAATACCAAATTAATGCACAAAACAACACACATCAACGGGTTTCCTAAAAACCAAAGATGACAAATCATAATAGAAAAGATCAGATTTTACATGCGTGATCAGATTATGAGAAAGACCTTTAAGATGATACAAGAGAAGAACAACATGATCATTGGAATAATAATGCAGGACCATCAATTTTGAAGATGGAAGTTCAGAATGCTCTTAACCTATGAAAACTGGTAAGACCCCGGTTACAGATAACATCGCAAGAGAAATGATCAAGGCATGAGAAGAATATGGAATAGATCAAGTCACCAGACTGCTGAACGCAATATACGATACTGGAGATATACCTCCTGAATTATGTAATTCTATATTTATTGTAATCCCGAAGAAATCAGGAGCCTTGGAATGTGATCAACATCGAACAATTAGTTTAATGAGCCACATCGCGAAGATTCTGCTGAGAATTATCATGCAAAGAGTTAGGAAGAAAATACAACCCAAAATAGGAGAAGAACAATGTGGGTGTGTAGAAGGCACGGGTACAATAAATGCTGTGTATATACTGAGAACAGTGATTGAACGTTCTGTAGAAATAAACAAAGATGTATATCTTTGCTTTATTGACTACAGAAAGGCTTTCGGTAAAGTGAGACATGTCGACATGATAAGGATGCTTGAAGATCTACAAATTGATGGAAAAGACCTTAGACTTGTAAAAAACATATATTGGAATCGACTAGCTGCCACCAGAATTGAGAACGATGTAGGTCAATATCAGCCTATTAAAAGAGGTGTGAGACAGGGATGTGTAATGTCTCCAGATCTTTTGTTCCCTGTACATTGAACATATTTTCAGAAATATAGAAGATATGGAAGGAATCAACATTGGGGGACGATACATCAATAACATTAGACATGCAGATGATACAGTCTTGATTGCAGACAATGAACAGGACCTGCAACATGGAGTAGATGTGGTTGTTGCACACAGTGAGCAACTAGGGTTAGAACTGAATAGTAAGAAGACACATATTATGGCCGATACTGGGAAGAAGGAAATACCACAATGTGATATACGAGTAAATGGGCATATTCTTAAGCAAGTGAATCGATACAGTTATCTCGCAACAGTCTGATGGGAGATGCCTTGAAGAGATTAGAACAAGAATTGCCATTGCGAAGGTAGCCTTTAGCAAGATGAAAAACATACTGACCAATAAAAAGATATCAATTGAAACGAGAAACAGAGTGTTAAAGTGCTACATAGAACCTATACTTTTGTATGGATGTGAAGCGTGCACAATGAGCAGTCAAGCTGAAAAACATCTGTTGGCTGTAGAAATGTGGTTTCGGAGGAAAATGCAAAGAATACCATGGACAGACAGAAAAACCAATGAACAAGTCCCTGAAGAAACAAATGAAGATCGTAAACTGATTAGAGTCATTAGACGTACACAGTCAACATTTTTTGGGCATGTTATGAGAAGAAATGACTTGGAGAACTTGGTGACAACTGACAAGTTCGAAGGGAAGAGACCAAGGGGAAGACCGAGAAGTAAATACCTGGATGGCTTGGCCTCGTGGCATGGTCGAGGCAGAAACACGGAGCTGATCCACGACTCTGGTGATCGTGTGAGATGGCAAAACATGACCGCCAACGCTTATCGGTATGGCACATGATGGATGGATGGATGGATGGCAAATCAGAAAACGAGATTGAAAGTTTATGCAATAAGGCAAAACAACTCTTTGGACAAATGTCACCAATACTAAAGAACAAACATGTATCAATACACTACTAAGAAAGCACTTTACAACACAATCTTCCTACCAACTCTATGTTACCAATGCCAAACCTGGACAATGACAGAAAAGGTGAAAAGAAAAATCACAACAACAGAAATTAGATTCCTGAGAAGAATACCCAATGTATCAAGAAGAGATAATATCAGAAATGAAGAAATCAGGACTACAGTGAGGGTTATAGCTGCGCCAGATTTTATTAGAAGGCAGCAAGTCAAATGGTTTGGCCATGCAAGTAGGCTACCAACTGACAGTATACCACAACAAACAATGATGTACAGACCAGATGGGAGCAGAGGAAGAGGCTGGCCACGAAAACGATGGAGGCAGGGAATAACACAGTCCTTGGGAATGTCGATACATGAAGCCCATAAGCGGGCCCTCTCCCGCTGTTTATACTTCACCTCGACACCGCAGGGTAAAAGAAGAACATGATGAGATGAGATGAGATGGGATGAGATGGGATGAGATGAAGGAATCAAAACACTATTACTGCTTACCCGCTGACCTTATACGAGTTCTACTAATCTCTTTGTCATTATGATGATGAAATTTAAACACTAAACTAAATAAACTAAGTTTTGCTTTAACAGTTGCATTATAATCGTGAAAGATTATTTTACGTTCAGACTCATAAATAGTGTAATTAGTTACTAATGGCCAGAGAAATTCAAATAAAGACCGAAGAAGGTAGAAAGAATAGTTGGTAAACTTTAGACTAAGTTAGCATTATTATACACTACTAATTGTAGCCACAAATCTACTAAGGCAGAAACGTCTCTAAAGGAACACCACAACAGAAAAAACAACTATAACTTACACTTGTCAACTTCTTGGCTAAAAACTTTTCCGCTCAAACTGAACGATCACAGACGCTTAGAAACTGGACACTCCGTCAATTAAAGGGTCCAGTGGAGACCACGGGACACAAATCATATGACCATAAAGCGGTGTCACGAGGTTTCTCTTGTTGTTGCACCGATAAGGGTGACATAGTTTTCACCCACCCCCACACAGCCTGCATCGCCATCCTTTGTTGCAGCACCTTGACCGAGGGGTATGCATAATCACCCACGTGAGGACAGACATGGACCGTGAGATATGCATGATCACCCACGTGAGGACTCGCCTGTGACCTAGAGAGGTAATGCATGATCACTCACGTGAGGACAGGCCTGGGACATTTGTCATTTAGGTCATGTACTTGCCTTACATACTTTTTTTTTTTTAAATTCGCATATCCTTTTACAGGACATCGCTGTCAACAGCAGCATCTTTCAGCTGTCTGTTGATCTCTTGGCAAGATTACGCTCAGTAGTTTGCCATTGCTTTCTGAGCGGCCGGCTCAGTATCCCGCAAGTCACGAGCGGGGGTCGAACCGCATCAGCTCTCGCTCCGCTACGAGACTGCGTGATAAACGGGATTACAGAGAGAAAGTGTTGTAGCCCCTCAGCCAGAGAGACCGGCGCCTTACACACTGGTCATTTAAAAACACAGATAGTTGCATATCCTTTACAGGACGTAGAAGTTAACCCCAGTAATTTCAGACTGTTCGTGATTCCTGGGCACGATAACGTTCAGTAGTTTGCCATTGCTTTCTGAACAACCTGAGCCCAAACCATTTCATACAAAAACCAACGTAAGGAGGTCTGAACCCCTCTCCATGGTGAAGGTGTTACAGACACAGTTCGTAATCTCGCATACCCGCGTTCGAAGGACAGACCGCCATGCGTTGGTTTTTTAAGAAATGGTATGGGTGCTCTAATTTGCTCCAATAGGCCAGATTGAGTGGGTGCATAACTACGAGAGTTTGCCTAAATGCTGTAAGCATGTATTAGGTATGTATGTATGTATTTATGCACGTGATGTGTATGTGTGTCTGACTGCCTGCCTTTTTGGGTGGGTGGAACATTTTTGTGTGGGTGAGCTTGTGTGGATTGGGGTTATGTGTGAGTGGGTGGAAAGATGCTGTGGGTGGGTGAGGGATGTGTGTTACGGTGGGTGCGAGATGTCTGGGTTGGTGGCGGGATCTGTGAGTGGATGGAGAGATGAGTGGGGGATGTGAGTTGAGTGGGGGATGTGTGGGTATGGGTGAGTGATGTGTGAGTAGGTGAGGGATGTGTGTGTGTGCGTTGGTGCCGGATGTGTGTGTGGGAGGGGGATGTGTCACATAACATGAGAATATGCATTGTTTATGCTTACAACATTCATTTCACAATGTTTTTTTTCCTATGTGAATGCATCATGCACTGTTGATGAACGAAAGATGAGTGATTGGAAGGGCCGAATGTAAGACGGGCCTACGTGCCCAATTTGTTACCCTTTGAAAATAAAGATCAATTCAATTTTATTCAATTTGTCTTATAACATGGTAATATGCATTGTTTATGTTCACAACTTTCATTTGACAATATTCTTGTTCTATGTGGATGTAACATACAAAATAGTCAATTGATGTAGAAAAAATGAGTGATTGGAAGGACTGAATGTAAGCCTGCTCATTTTGTGACCCTTTGAAAAAATATCCTTCGTTGGTTTAGAGTAACTCTGAGTTACTTGGTGAAGCTAAGTAAATATGATATACATAGCTGGACATATTGGTGAAGATATCTAACGGGGACCTGTTCAATAATGACAGAAACATTGATTTACTTCGCTTGTATACTTAATTCTCAAGTACAGCAGGAATGAAGTAAGTATACCTTCTCTCACAGCTGCGAGGAAGATGAACTGCACAACCCAAGCACAGACAACAACAACAACAACAACAACAACAACAACAACAACAACAACAACAACAACTGTAAAAGACCATTTGACATGTCTTGATACGCACAGGGCTTGAGTGGCACCTTGCAGTCTTGACAGACCAAAGTATGTGAGTTGGAATGTGGCCAAACTTCCATCACAATGCCTGGGCAGAGCTTCAGAGAAACATGTGGTGCCCAAACGACATGATCCCTCTCTCGGCCTAGCCTTGTGTATTCCAGAGAAATGGGTAACCAATACGTCTGGAAGCACAGGGCTTATGATAAAGTAAAGTAAATGAACCTTTTACACGATAGTTGCATTTAGCATGTGGTGATACAACCGTATTTGCAGACGCCTAATGCATTTGGAATACGGTGATAATACCATATTGTTTATAGACCTTCGACATTCGATGGATGATGTGTTCATTATCACACCGGCTACTTTTACTTCTGAAGACACTTTCTGGTACATCTGTGTTTATATGAGAGCACAGGTCCATTTTAACAAGCTCCGCTTTGAAACGGATTCGCATGCATGACCACAAGGCCGACAGGAAGCACATTAGCCACTGCCCGACAGAGACGAGAAGAAACAAAGGTTACACAATGAAAGCTTTAGACTGGAAATGCAAAGAAGGTGAAATAGGAGCGTTTAATGGATGAGATTAAATGGGACGATGGGCACATTCTAGAAGCTACATATGCAGATGAGCAAAGAGGGGCGACCTGATTGGGTAAGTTGAACGCTGAAAATGGGCAGCCCTTGACAACGTACAGGGAGAATGGAAAGCCTTCATGGAGAGATATGCCGAGCAGACAAGAACACTAGATGTGCAGTCGGTGAGGATTTTGCTCAAGTAATCGAATAATACTAGAACAAGGTGAATGTGAAAGACATCACACACATGCAGAAGAAAACAAAGAACGGTGCCTCGGGTCCCGACGCGTTAAGATATGCTCAGATGAGAAATCTAAGCGATACAGAACTGGAAGAAATGGTGGATTATTCCAACTCCAGTGTTGATACATCGTCAGTGCTCCCTGGCTGGCTGCATAGCCATCTAACTATGTAAGCTAAATGACGATCATACTAGACTGAATGGCTAGTATTATTTTAACAATAACAACAACAACAACAACAACAACAACAACAACACAAATAGATATGGTAAGGTTACGCAGAAGAGGATGGCGACAAAGTTACATGAGCGCCTAGACAGATGTAGACTGGTCCCAAGAGGACTATGAAGTTATCGACCAGCAACAGACACCCGGAGAAACGCGATAACTCTGGCTTATCATATGTAAGAAGGATTTCAGAGTAAGCATAATATCGTGGTAGGGCCTTGGATCTAGAGGACGCATAATTTATTATGATTGTTTGATGTGTACACTTATGGCCACGATGATACATCCCAAGGTCGTCAACTGAATTACGCTGGTTTTTTTTTTTTTTTTTTACAAAGGTGAGGTCGCTCTGCGCATGAGCTCTTGGAGATTCGAACCTTGCACTATTGCACCGAGGCTGCCTCAAGGATCTGCTATTTCCCTGCTCCTTTTCAAAGCTTACACAAGCTGAATTTCGATGAAAGAGGCAGTAGGTGTTTCGCGTATTTTGACATCTGAGAACGATACCAATGTTTATAGACAAGGGATAAATAGAATGGAACAATCTAGAGAAATGCAAGTTTCGGTGAATACATTTGGTGTGCTGAAACGGGTGGACGAAAACGGGTTCCATCACACACCCGACAAAGCTCATATGTTATGATGATCTTTAACTAACAAAGTTATTGGGGGTTAGTGCCTGACCATCACCATCATTATTAGTCCGATCAAGAGAGAGAACACCGCGGAATATCTCGGAAAAAAGTTTGGCAGAAGTTTGTCTTTCAAGAGTCTCCTGGGAGATATGGTATCAATAATCATGAAGGGACTCATAGGACAGAACGTGAATGCAGCGGCGGACATGGAATAGAAATTGGTATATGCTATCTTGTCAACAATTGAATATTTTAGTGATTGAGTATGGTCTGAAATTGGGGACAATATCCCACCGCCAGCTGTAGAAGACGGAACGTGTCCAACACAAGACCATGAGGGGTATTTGTAAATTCTACATGTCCCCCTGATCTCTTGGGTCAGTGGTTCTCAACCGGTGGGGAATCTCCTCCCCCGGGAGGAATATTAGGGTTTCCAGAGGAGGGGGGGGGGAGGAGGGTGTAATTAAGATTATTTCAAGATCGCGTTAATATAAGAACCTATTACTTGATATAGTTTTTCCCTCCATACTGTACGGTTCTGTACTTCTCGCCCTTCTAAAATTCGCGTTATAACGTAAGTAGACCCGTATATCACGTTTTATATAGACGTCTAGACTTGTTCTGGTATGTGTTATTAAATTTAGCTTAGATTTTTTCGTATACTGTGTAGGTGGTGGGGGAATTTATAGGGAGGAATTACGAAATAGAACCACTGTCTTAAGTAGTCAGATCAGACACGTAGCTCTCTAACATAAGGGAGAAAAACAGGAGGCTTCGTGTGCACGTTGGAGGAAGTGATTGATAGAGGACCGACAGAATGTGGCTACCCGGAGGAAGTGATTGATAGAGGACCGACAGAATGTGGCTACCCGGAGGGAGTGAAAGAGACTGACCTAAGCCAGAGACAGCATTTCAAAAGATGAAGCATACTCTCTACTGTTTATCATCATCAGTCGATGTGAGCGTCAGAGTATCTAAGAACTATGTAGAGTCAATCCTGATGAATGGAAACAAATTACGGACAATAAGAAATAATGAGGAATTAAGAGGAAGCTACGGAGATTAGATTATATAGAACAATTATTAGAACACAGTGGACAGATAGAAAGAGCGGTGACGATATCTTGAAAGAAGTTGACTCACAAAACCAAGAGAACTGGCTACTGGCATATGAAGAAAATAATTCACATTTTGTGTGCATGTCATGAGAAGGGGAACGCTGGAGTATGTTATCACAAACGGGAAAGTTGGAGGTGAAGAGAGGCAGGGAGAGACAAAGATAGAAAATACTTGACAGTCTGACATCATGGCATGGGGGAATATCAGTCTGAGACATGACTATCAGCTCGTGTGACAGAGAGCTGTGGACAGACACTATCACCAATCTTACACGGCATGGAGTATAAGACGAAGACACAGAAGAAACAAAAAGTTTAGTTTAATTTAGTCGACGGATCAACCTCACGGCACACGGGTGTAACCCATAAGTGCTCAGTTCTACTCCTAACTCAAGCCAGAGTCCAGAGAATCTCAGGTCGGTGCACGAACTCCGTAGTACTGGTGAGTACCCTGAAATAATTTGGGTAGATTTTTAACTCGGAATTTTGCCCGGGCCAGTTTTTCGATTTCCAACTGCCAAGGGATTGTGTTACGTGCGCAACAATACATACGGGCGTCCGATCTCACTACCCAGAGACCAGGGGAAATTTTGTTACTAGAAGTCTACGTGAAAAAATCCCGGCCCTTACCAGGGCTTGAACCCGGGACCTCCAGCACTCGAGGCAGACAGCATACCTCGAGACCACTCAGTCCCCAGAAGAAAACAAATTACCGTTAGGTGATGCAGGTACTAACACTCAGCGCTCTGAAATCGAAAGGCGACCAGGTGGAGTGCGCGGTGTTTATCGATATCGTACACAAGCGCTGCTGTTTAAGAGAGCCGAGTAATAGCATGTCAAACTAAAAATTAACAAAGTTAATGTACGTTACAGGTGTTGTTTAGTACCAGCAGTAGTGATCTCAGTGCAAGCATAGACTTGGGCAGTTTGATCGCCCGAGACAGTATCTCTATAGAAGCGACTTAAAACAAGTTCTGTGTGAGTTAATGGTTAGTTAGTTAGTCGACAGATCCTCCTCATTGCACATCGAAACATTCAGTCCATATGAAAATACAGATAATATCGGATTATAATGGTTTGTTCGGTTAAAGTTACTTGTATGTCTTTTACAGGATTTCAGTCAACCCCAACATTTGTTGGCTATTTATGATTTTCTATGCAATTTTACGTTCATAAGTTTGCAATTCCTTCTTGTGTTACGGGACCCTAAAGGAAAGAAAAGAATAGTAAGAACCACGGTATCCTACCTTGCGTGTCGTAAGAGGCGAATCAGGAGTTCGGTCTCTGTGTTAATGTAATCCTAAAGGGAAGTAAAGCACATTACAGAGACGGCGCGTCGGGTCCAGAGAGACGAACAGCACTGATTGGGAGAGAGCTCGGCAGGTACAACATCGACATTGCAGCCTTGAGCGAGACACGACTTGCAGAAGAAGGCCAAATCTGTGAAATTGGTGCCGGCTACACATTTTTCTGGAGTGGAAGGAAAAGCGAGGAAAGACGCCAATCCGGTGTGGGATTTGCCATTAAGTCGGCCCTGGTCGGCAAATTAGCTGGATTTCCAAAGGCTGTAAACGACAGGCTCATGACCATGAAGTTGCCTCTGCTGAATGGAAGGAAGCACGCAACCATTGTGAGTGTCTACGCACCAACTATGACCAATGAAGATGATGTCAAGAATAAGTTCTATGAGGACCTGCACAATGTATTAACATCTGTTCCCAAAGGAGACAAACTTATACTCCTTGGGGATTTCAATGCCAGAGTAGGCACGGACACCACCTCTTGGAGTGGCATTATTGGAAAGCATGGAGTCGGAAATTGTAACAGCAATGGACTCCGCCTCCTTCAGACATGTGCCGAACATGATCTCCTGATTACGAACACAATTTTCCGTCTCCCCATGAGAAATAGGACATCGTGGATGCACCCTCGCTCGAAACACTGGCACCTCATTGACTATGTCATCGTCAGGAGGAGTGACAGACAAGACGTTCGAGTGACAAAATCCATGTGTGGTGCCGAATGTTGGACAGACCATCGTCTCATTGTCTCGAAAATGAACATCCACATCAGGCCACCACGGCGTCCTCAAGGGGCGAATATGCAAACAAAGCTAAATGTCACCCGCCTAAACAGCAAGCAAATGCAGCAGTCGTTTGAAAATATGCTGGAAGACCGCCTCAAGCCCAATGCTGAAGCTAAACAGGATACAGAAACAGAATGGAGAGCCCTAAAGGACACGATTTACAACACTGCTATGGAAATCCTGGGTCCAGCCCCCCGAAAGCATAAAGACTGGTTTGATGAAAATTCCGAAGACATCAACCAATTGCTGACCGAGAAACATCTTCTCCTCAAGGCACATTTGAATGACCCAAAGTCAACATCAAAAAAAGATGCTTTCAAGAACATTCAGAGAGTAGTGCAGCAGAAACTTCGGCACATGCGGGACTCCTGGCTGAGCAGCAAAGCTGATGAAATTCAGGGCTTTGCTGACAGACACGATATGAAAAACTTCTACGACTCACTGAAAGCGGTCTATGGTCCTTCATCACCAGGCATAGTTTCCCTCCTCAGTGCAGACGGGGGAACATTGGTCACCGATAAGAAAGAAATCCTCCAACGCTGGGCAGAGCATTTCAGCAAAATCTTAAATGCAACTTCCTTCTTCGATGATGAAACCATCAATTGCCTTCCTCAAGTTCCCACCAATGAGACTCTTGATCACCTGCCAACCATAGTGGAAATAAACAAAGCCATCCAGCAACTCTCCAGCGGCAAGGCACCTGGTCCTGACTCCATCCCAGCAGAGATATACAAGGCAGGTGGGCCGGTCCTAACAGAGCAGCTTCACCAAGTCTTCACAAACATATGGATGAACGAGACCATGCCACAAGATTTTAAGGACGCGTCAATAGTCCACCTTTACAAACGTAAAGGAAACCGCCAATCCTGTGACAACCACCGAGGCATCTCCTTGCTTTCAATTGCAGGGAAGATACTCGCCAGAATTCTTCTCAATCGCCTCACAGCCCATCTCGATCAAGGTCTTCTTCCTGAGAGTCAATGTGGCTTCAGAAAAGAACGTGGAACTGTTGACATGATTTTCGCTGCAAGGCAGCTGCAAGAGAAATGTCAGGAACAGAACTGCGAAATGTTCTCCACTTTCATTGACCTTACCAAGGCTTTTGATACAGTCAGCAGAGAAGGACTGTGGAAGATTATGGCAAAATATGGCTGTCCACGAAAGTTTGTCCAAATAGTGCGGCTATTTCATGACGGCATGCAGGCAAGAGTACAGGAAAATGGTGAGCTGTCTGAACCCTTTCCTGTCACCAATGGAGTGAAGCAAGGATGTGTCCTGGCACCAACACTGTTCAGCCTCATGTTTTCAGCCATGTTGATGAATGCCTTCGAGAACGACGACATTGGAATAGACATCAACTACCGTATGGATGGAAAGTTATTCAATCTCAGAAGGCTGAAAGCTAAAACCGAAATTAACAGCGGCACCGTCAGAGAGCTCCTGTTTGCTGATGATTGCGCTCTATACGCCAACTCAGAGGCGGACATGCAACATAATGTTTCAGCTTTCTCACATGCCTGTGCCAACTTTGGGCTCAATATCAACTTGGAGAAGACTGTAGTTATGTACCAGCCAGCTCCAGGGAATAATCACACTGTGCCGAATATCAAAGTGAATGATCATAGACTAAGTGTTGTGGACAAATTTACCTATCTTGGCAGCACCCTGTCACAAGCTGCCACAATCAATGACGAAGTGAATGCAAGAATCTCCAAGGCCAGTGCAGCCTTTGGCAGACTGTACAAGAATGTATGGGACAGAACTGGAATAAGCCTGCAAACAAAGCTAAAAGTCTACAAAGCAGTTGTATTATCCACACTGCTATATGCTTGTGAAACCTGGACTGTTTATCAGCGACACGCTAGGAAATTAAACCACTTCCACACAGTCTGCCTAAGGAAGCTACTGAAGATTAAATGGCAACACAAGATTCCAGACACTGAAGTCCTAGAAAGAGCATCCATGCCCAGTATTCACACTCTACTGATGAAGAATCAGATTCGCTGGGCTGGTCACTTGACTCGCATGCCAGATCACAGGCTCCCTAAACGAATTTTTTACAGCGAACTGCGTTGTGGTAAACGCTCCCAAGGTGGCCAGAGGAAACGTTTTAAAGACACTCTGAAAATTTCACTGAATGCTTTTGGAATTCATCATGACACCTGGGAGGCTGCAGCCAGAGACCGAAATTCGTGGCGTGCATCATTGCGCAAAGGTGCAGTCATATGTGAGGCAACCAGGACTGCAAGAGCTGTGAAGAAAAGGCAGGACAGAAAAACCACTGCAGGAATTCCTCCTCCAGAGACGGCAAGCATTCTTTGTCCACATTGTCAAAGAACATTTCGAGCCAAAATAGGCCTTATCAGCCATCTTAGAACCCACGGCTCCACACCTTCAACCCCAACGGATGAAATGAATGGTCATCATCATTCTTGATGGACAAACAACAAAGCACATTAACAGTGCAACCTAACATACGACTGCCAGTTCTGGACAATTAGTAAACAAGCGAAAAACATCCCTGGAAGCCTTGGAGATGTGGTTGTATAGAAGAATGCTGAACATTAATTGGACAGCCAAAATGTGCGATGTGGACGTTTAAGGGGAAGCTGAGTCACAAAGACAACTTATCACAAACATCAGAAAGAGGCAGTCACTGTTTTTTGTTTTGGCCACGTTATGAGAAGACAAAAACTGGAACATGTTGTGACAACCGGAAAGATTTGCGGAAAGAGAGATATAGGAAGTCAGCGTGAAAAGATTATTGAGAGTCTTGTGTCATGGCACGGAAGGGAGTCAACACAGGAATTGATGACGTACGAGATCGTAATATGTGGTGAGGCATGATCGGCCACGCCAGCCGGCAAGACCCCCGGATGATGATGATGATGATAATGATGATGATGATGATGATGAATCATGGCGTGTGCGAGCGCACGTGAATGTTGATTGTATTTGTGTTCATATATGGTTGTAGAAATCTCAGCTGTCCGGGTACCCTTGAACACATTGAAATATCATGAGACATACATGCACAGACATTGATCAACACTCACAGAAGTAGAGGAGAAAAGCAAAGATTAGTGGACACACTGACAGTGTGTCATAGACCTTGCTAATGAAGACATCGTTTTTTATCCCCATAGGTGTCTAGCTGGTAATCCTACACTTGATCCTACAGTGATTGATTGATTGATTGATTTAGGAACCGACATCACAGCATTCGGGACATTCCCATAAGCGCTCCGTCCCCATCCTCAGCAGCCAGCGAAGAGTTCCAACACTAATAGTTCCAGTAGCAATCTGATTATATGTCCGTCTCGCCTTTCCTCTGAGCGTCGATCGTCGGCCAGATCCCCTCGTCACACCTCGCTGTCTCATTCTTACCAGACTATGGTGATATCCTACAGTGAGACAGTGTTGACAATTTTCTGGCAGCAGATTTCCTAGATTGCTTTATTTATAATGTATTAGTTACATGTTGACGCATACACGGTTAAATTAGGCCAAGTGCCATCCATCCATTCATTCATTCATTCATTCAGTAGCATGTCCTTTGCAGAACCTCGCTCCCATAACAACCTTCCGGAAAACCTCTCAATCATAAGCAAGAACAATCATGAAAGTGCAAACCAAGAAACAGTAAATATGAACAGTATACACTGAACGATATTCAATCAATCAATCAATCAGGTGCCGTCTCCACAAGGTTGGCTGCAATGGATCCCCAACACTGTCTGTCTCTCGTCTTGACTGTACATTCTGCCAGGCTGATGTTCGTCCATCTCTTGATGTTATCCTCCCACTTGTATCGTTGTCTACTTCTTGCTCGCTTGCCCTCAACCTTGCCTTCCAGTATGGCTTTGATAAGAGTATCATGTCGTTTAACTTGGCCGAAATATTTCACTTGCCTACTCTTTATTTCTTTCATCAATTCTTTCTTCACGCCCAGTTTTTCTAGAATCTCTGCATTTGACTGTTTTTGTTTCCATGAAATACGACATAATCATCTGTATATCCACATCTCCAGGGTTTCTATGTGACTTTCTAGTTGCTTGTTCAATGTCCAGGCTTCCGCGCCATACAGTAGCGTTGAATATACGTAGCATTTGACAATTCTCATTTTTAATGCGTTATTAATCTCTCTAGATGTTAATACTGATTTAATGCCGTTGAAAGCATTTTTGGCTATTCCTATTCTCTTTTTGATTTCTATTTCTCTTCTGCCATCATCTGTTATTATATGTCCAAGATAGGAGAAACGATATTAAGGAGATACAAAACAAATGTAACATATATATGCAGAACATATTTGATGCACTGGCAAATCTAGAAATGTTATTTCAAGATGTTAATGATCGTTGTGAATTACTGAAGAACTCAATCAGCAAGGCCTTAGAAACAGCTATTCCAGAATTTAAAATGATAGGCCTTGGGTAATGAATGATTGAAGAAATCTTAAAACTAATAGACACTGTAGGAAACACGAATTTAAAAAAAAAATTTAAAAAAAAATGTGACGAGTTTAAAAAGCAAAAACAAAAAACAGACAAACATGCACCAAAAAAAAAAAAAAAAATAAATAAATAAAAAAGGCAAAAAAGAAGCAAAATTTGAGGGAAAATGCAAGATCAACTGAAAAATCACACAAAACTCAAAATTCCAAAATTATCGCACAAGAGAATTAAAAGGAGTGAGTTCACAAAAGAACATCCACATAAAAGGGTTGTCAGAAACTAAAGAAGGGAACATCACAATGGCCAAGAATAATATTTGAGATATGTGGTCAGATAACCTGAGAGACATTTACCACTATAATATTTGAGATATGTGGTCAGATAACCTGAGAGACATTTACCACTATAATATTTGAGATATGTGGTCAGATAACCTGAGAGACATTTACCACTATAATATTTGAGATATGTGGTCAGATAACCTGAGAGACATTTACCACTATAATATTTGAGATATGTGGTCAGATAACCTGAGAGACATTTACCACTATAATATTTGAGATATGTGGTCAGATAACCTGAGAGACATTTACCACTATAATATTTGAGATATGTGGTCAGATAACCTGAGAGACATTTACCACTATAATATTTGAGACATGTGGTCAGATATCCTGAGAGACATTTACCACTATAATATTTGAGATATGTGGTCAGATAACCTGAGAGACATTTACCACTATAATATTTGAGATATGTGGTCAGATAACCTGAGAGACATTTACCACTATAATATTTGAGATATGTGGTCAGATATCCTGAGAGACATTTACCACTATAATATTTGAGATATGTGGTCAGATAACCTGAGAGACATTTACCACTATAATATTTGAGATATGTGGTCAGATATCCTGAGAGACATTTACCACTATAATATTTGAGATATGTGGTCAGATAACCTGAGAGACATTTACCACTATAATATTTGAGATATGTGGTCAGATATCCTGAGAGACATTTACCACTATAATATTTGAGATATGTGGTCCAGATAACCTGAGAGACATTTACCACTATAATATTTGAGATATGTGGTCAGATAACCTGAGAGACATTTACCACTATAATATGTGAGATATGTGGTCAGATAACCTGAGAGACATTTACCACTATAATATTTGAGATATGTGGTCAGATATCCTGAGAGACATTTACCACTATAATATTTGAGATATGTGGTCAGATATCCTGAGAGACATTTACCACTATTCACGTGAGGAACAGTGTACTATTCTCAATAATAATGAATAACCGCCATTTCTAAAGATGGAAGTTCATTTTGTTCTTTGACTAAAATAAAGTTGAAACATGGAAATCAAAACAATGTATGATCTATATCTATAAAACAGAGTGTATGCGGTTTTGTGTGTTTGTGGGTAGTTTTGTATTGGATGCGTTCGATAACGGTACATCCGATTGAGATGAAATTTTCTACACGTCTTCCTTTCATTCCTATGCAACCGACTATAATAGTTTCATAGTGTAAAATCTTCTACTTATTTAATAACATTTACTTTTTAATTTTTCATTATATAAGTTCTATATAGCAGGGGGACTTCACTCTAGAAAAGTTATTTCAAGGGGCATAATTTTTAATAACATTTCTATATAATTTATAGTCATATTGTTGGACTTACTTGCACTATTGTTAAACTCTTTGTCTATAGTTATTTTCAGGCATATGAGTTATAATAAATAATAATATAATTTTTAAGGCATTTTCAAAGTTTGCATAAAAATAATGCATAATGCATAACATTGTAATCCATCTTTTTCTGCTTACAGAACTTATCAACTGTCATGTCGGTGATTAAAAACAGTTTTCATTAAAAATAATGAATGGTGTATGGAAGGACATTCTTTTAAGTTACTGTGCGCCAGGGTCTGGGCGAAACCACGCCGGGTCAGATAGATAGACAGACAGACAGATAGTCGGGAACGGAAGCTTATTTGACTACTTATATGAATTAAATGACATGCTCCCCACCAGGGGCTGGGTGAAGCCGGGCCGGGTCAGACAGACAGACAGACAGACAGACAGACAGACAGACAGACAAATAGTCGGGAACGGGAGAGCTTATATGACTACGTATATGAATTAAATGAGATGCTCCCCACCAGGGACTGGGTGAAGCCGGGCCGGGTCAGACAGACAGACAGACAGACAGACAGACAGACAGACAAATAGTCGGGAACGGGAGAGCTTATCAATCAATCAATCATGTGCCATGCCGGAAAGCGTGGGCGGTCATGATTCGCCATTTCACTCGATCACCAGAGTCGTGGATCAGCTCAGTGTTCCTGTCTCGTCCATGCCATGTGGCCAAGCCATCCAGGTATTTTCCTCTCGGTCTTCCTCTTGATGTGATCGAGAGCTTATATGACTACTTATATGAATTAAATGAGATGCTCCCCACCAGGGACTGGGTGAAGCCGAGCCGGGTCAGCCAGACAGACAGACAGACAGACAAACAAGCAGACAGACAGACTGATAGATAGATAGATCCCCTCCAGGGCCTGGGCGAAGCCAGGCCGGGTCAGCTAGTATCTCATAAAAAAAAAAGAACCTAAGAAATGGTGTATGGCAACAGTATAAAAATGCCACGTCCTGCAACTCTTATTGGACTAGCAAATTAAGTCATTTATGCAGTTTCCAACTCTTTACATTAGACGAAATAACAGATCCGCCAGAAATGAATGAGCTTTTATTTACAGACCATCAATGCCTGGTTTACAGGACGAGAGCAGACTACAAAATAATATTAATGAGCTGAGATTAACATGCAGAAGTTAGGATAGGAACATAACTATACCTAAAGTGAAGTAATGTAAGTTCATAGATATTATGATCCACTCAATGTACACTATACCCCTGAAGTGATTTAAAGAATTATCATGTCACTTGGCTGTTGTTTGATTGATTGTTTGATTGATTGATTGATTGATTTAAGAACCGACATCACAGTATTCGGGGCATTCCCATAAGCGCTCCGTCGCCATCTTCAGAAGCCAGCGAAGAGTTCCAACCCCAATAGTACCAGTAGCAATCTGATTATATGTGAGTCTCACCTTTCATCTAAGCGTCGAGCATCGGCCAGATCCCCTCGTCACTCCTCGCTGTCGCATTCTTGCCAGACCATGGTGATCCATTTGCTCCTCTGTGGTGTACACGTGCTCCCACAAGGCCGCAACCACATCTGCCTTATCATGCATCAATACTCCACCAAGTTTTGCAGAGCCAGCCAATCTGTCTGCCTGTTCATTCCCCCAGCACACTAGCATGCTCCGGAGAAAAGATCCAGACGATGCTTGCCACCTGTGACTTCCGAAGCCAAGCAAGCCACTCGGCACGAAGCTTGCCTGTCCTCACCCTACTCAGCATGCTTTCTGAGTCAGTTACAATCACGATGTGTGTGTGTGTGTGTGTGTGTGTGTGTGTGTGTGTGTGTGTGTGTGTGTGTGTGTGTGTGTGTATCGTATTCTCCATCCAGCGGAAAGCTGCACTGACTGCCTCCACCTTCATTCTTAAGCTAGATGTTGTGGTATCATATGCCAAGCTCTCCTGCACCAAACTTCGACCATTAGCCTTTGCCAAGAGGCCTGAAACCAGGGTGAGGAAATGCTAGGTACAGTGGATATTTAACTGTGCTCCGTGGGAAATAAAGTTACTATTACTTCACATCATAAACCTGACCTAGTACATCCGAGGGAGAATTGACCATTTATCCACATCACAAGGGATAATCTTCCACGCCACATTCACATTATGTATCAGTATTGTATTATGGTTTTTCTTATTTATCATCATCAAGTGCCCTACCGTCTGACATGGGCGATCATACTTTTCCACATCTTGCGATCTTCAATGTCATTAATCAGTACCAATTTATAATTTTTCTTCTCGTTTTTCAAGCATGACACAAAGTGGAGTTGTCACAAATAAGCTTAACGCATCAACAGAAATGGCCGAGTTTGATGCCTTGTTCCCAGAACTTGTTGAAGCGTTGACCAAGAACGAGATAGAGAACCCTGAAATAGCAGATGCTTACATCAGTTTCAAAGAGGTGATGATATATGCCTTATGATTGGTTGGTTGGTGGAAACTTATCTTGAAGACTGTGAGTGTGTACGCTTTACTTCCACACATTGTAGATCATGTTGTCTGAGCCCTTAACTGAGTTGCGTCTATTGGATGTGGTGCACGTAGAGACTTGTCGCCCGTCGAGATTCCAAAGAAATATCTAACAAGGCACTGTGTTATAAAGTTCTTCTCCCAGAGGAACCAAAGGGCCCACACTACCGCTACTAAAACTATATATTTGGAATGAGGCATGTTAGGATGTAACAGGCCATAGTGTCACTTGTTTTCCCGGGAGGAAGTTGGAATCAACAAGCACATCTTCAAACTTATTATCTGTTGGGATTATTGACTGACTTCTGTCTACACTCCTCCCTTCTGTCTTCCCTTCCATATATCTATTTCTTTCACTCTCTCTCTGTTATTCCCTCAACACATACTCCGACAACAGTTCCTTTCAACGATAAATAAAAGATTTATTAATAAAAAAACTATGTCTGGTGTATGTATGGATAGTGTCTATGTAGTTGGTATTGTCTTCTAGTGTGGATGCCAGATAAGATGTTGATAGATAGTCTCCGTGTCTTCTCTCGTCTCTTCTCTCGGCTAAAGTACAGGACAGTACATAGATACAACGGAACGGTCTCACCCTGAATGCTCCGTCTGCTTGAGTCTGTAGATATATCCGTTTTTTGTAAGGAAAATTGTTCACCACTGTATCAATGAACTTAAACCGATCACTATATATTGTCCGCTTAGACTGAATGTTCTTTGCTCTTTATAACGTTCCTAATTCCATCCTGGAAAACACATCGATTTTCTAGTATTTTCTATTTTGTCCTGTAAAAGTTCTACACTGGATAGTTCTTAATTGGTATAGACACTTGGTATGCGCCTTGCAACTCTTCGATACTGAGTCATTTGAGTCTTACTATTATGTTATAGGGTCTCTATTTTCCGTTCTCTGTCATCCTTACTTTTTACGATGACACTTCTTTTCTCTCCTTTCTTATGCACAAGTGTCGTGCGTTATTATTTGAAAGTGCTTTCTTTGGGGTTATCAACACTGATTAATCTTTACCACAGCCATCTGTGTTATATCTTCGTTGATATGTCCCGCACTGGTATTGGAACCGTATAATTATCCTTGTCTGAATTGGGAGTACTAATGCACAATAGATACACAAACGTTCCTCCGAACGCAGCACCACCCTTTTCATACTCCCTTGTCTCATGGAAATCAAGAATCACACTCAACTTCCACAAAGAAGTGGCCACTCTTTATAGGTCATTTTTGCCGCATAGTCCTTGACCTATCTGGACACCTCAAGTCAATACCTCATTATCCCCGTTAGTGGAAATTTACTGATCGGAAACTTTTCCGTTATTTCTAAAACCCTCATTGTTTTGTTCCTTCACTCTGAGTCAGACTGCAATATGCTGTGGAAATTTTCCTCAGTAACCAATCTCCCCACCTCCTTATCAGCCCCAACTCTGGCGGCTCTTTTAACTCTGTTCCCGGTAGTTCACCATCCGCGTAATCAGCGCTGACTCCCTCTCTACACCCACCTGACACTATCTGGTTTTTCAATCCTGTCTTTATCCCCTGACCGCGATACTGTCCAATAGTGCTGTCTGCCTTTGTCGCAAACCTATTTGTCCACGCGACAGTTTACCTGTGCTGTCTGCGGGCACTTTCGTGTCTTGACCTATAAACACATGCGCCTGGTCACTCAACCCGACATTTCGTGATGTTTGTGACCATTGACTTAACCTCGTCATCCTACACTCTCGTTGACCTGTGCCGCTGTTATTTCTACGTTAACACTTCAATCCGTTAACATTGGGGGTAATTGACTCCGGTCACACCGTGGTTGATTATCCTTACTGTTTTGTTTGTTAACCCTTCTCCTACCTGGTTAGTCGTTTTATAAGGTCGTCTATCTGGGAATCAATAAACTATCATCATTCTGTGACACATAGTTCAGGGCACTATATACGGACTAGCTGGGGTTGAGCCTCGGTTGAGAATGTTCCACCCACAGGGTTGAGGTGTTTCATTGTCAACATAATTCAACCGAATGTCCAAGGAAAGATATGTCACATCAAATATTAAAGAATACAAATTTGACAGATGTTGTTACAGACTTGTCAGTATAAGTCTACCATCATCACCATCAAGTGCCTTGCCAGCTGGCATTGGCTTGTTGTCTCTTCACAGCTCGCGGTCATTGGTGTTCGAGGTCAACACTGCTGATGATATTCCTCCATGCAACCTTCTCAGTTCATCCAGCATCATTTCTCTTGGTCTGCCTCTGCCTTTTCCCCCTCACTTGGACTAGACGTGGATTTATGTTTCTTCCACGGAATGTATACGTTTCATTGTTATCATATTTCTTTCAGGGAATGTATGCGTTTCATTGTTATCACTTTTCTTTCAGGGAATGTATGCGTTTCATTGTTATCACTTGTCTTTCAGGGAATGTATGCGTTTCATTGTTATCACTTTTCTTTCAGGGAATGTATACGTTTCATTGTTATCAGATCTACATTCACGGAATGTATACATTTCATTGCTATCAGATTTCTTCCACGGAATGTATAAATTTCATTGTTTTTCCGATTTCTGACACAAAACCAATAGAAGTATACAAATGATTACAGTTATTGATAAGTGTTTGGGCTTAATTTGTAATGGCTTCAGTTTTGTTTAAATGGTTTGCTTGTGCTAGGTCAGTTGCGCACGGATATAGCGTGCAATAATAGAGTAAAGAAATAACAAAGAAGGAACAATTATTTGATTTGAAAGTGTATAATTATATTACAGAGACCTATTGTTTGTCAACAGGTTTTACTTTATAATGTGCCACACGGCCGGAAAATAAGAGGTGTCTCAGTTGTGACAACGTACAAGCATTTGGTTTCTGGGGCATCTGAGGCAGACGTGAAACTTGCCCGTGTTGTGGGCTGGTGTACAGAATTGGTAAAAGATATTTATATTATTTGCCATGCATTGTGTAGCCTAATTAAGAAAATATATCGGTTATTGTTTCTCTTATAACACTAGTCAACAAATTGTCAAAAAGTTAATTGTATCATAATTTAAGTACACTATTTCTTATTGATTTTGGCATGCTCAATTTATTTTAGCTCCATGAGAAGACCAGACTTGTAACATCTCCTATATGGCTTTTAGCTACATGAGAAGAACAGAAATGTAACATCTCCTATATGGCTTTAAGCTAGATGAGAAGAACAGAATTGTAACATCTCCTATATGGCTTTTAGCTACATAAGAACAGAATTGTAACATCTCCTATATGGCTTTAAGCCACACGAGAAGAACAGAATTGTAACATCTCCTATATGACTTTAAGCCACACGAGAAGAACAGAATTGTAACATCTTCTATATGGCTTTTAGCTACATGAGAAGAACAGAATTGTAACATCTCCTTATGGCGCTTAGATACATGAGAAGAAACAAAATGGTAACATCTCCTACACGGCTTTTAGCTACATGAGAAGAACAGAATTGTAACATCTCCTATATGGCTTTTAGCTATATGAGAAGAACATAATTGTAACATCTCCTATATGGCTTTTAGCTACACGTGAAGAACAGAATTGTAACATCTTCTATATGGCTTTTAGCTACATGAGAAGAACAGAATTGCAACATCTTCTTATGGCGTTTAGCTACATGAGAAGAAACAAAAAGGTAACATCTCCTATACGGCTTTTAGCTACATGAGAAGAACAGAATTGTAACATCTCCTATATGGCTTTTAGCTGTATGAGAAGAACAGAATTGTAACATCTCCTATATGGCTTTGAGCCACACGAGAAGAACAAAATTGTAACATCTCCTACATGGCTTTTAGTTGTATGAGAAGAACAGAGTTGCAGTAAATCTTCCAATTCTGTCAGCTCTCAAGTGGTACAGAGTTCAGTCAAATGTGCATGTCCTATGCAGAGCTCAGTAACACGTGCATGTCCTATACAGAGCTCAGTAACATGTGCATGTCCTGTGTAGGATGTCGCGATACACTCCAGGTTGATCTCATCTAGGCAGTGTTATGTTATATAGACTGCCATAGTGCTATGAACAAGAAGACAACGTTTTAGTCCATCTGACCGGTGCAGGGAATCAACCCACTGCCCCGCTGTCAGCGTCAACCCACTACCCCGCTGTCAGCGTCGAGAATGTTTAATAACCAGCGTTCTTAACGTGTCCTCCTCGCTGAACTGTGCAGAGCTCAGTAATGTGTGTGTGTGTGTGTGTGTGTGTGTGTGTGTATAACGCGAGACAATAAGCTTTACTTCACTATATATCTATAGTCTCAGCTGTCCCACGAGCGTGGCGTTATATATATCAGACATAACAGTCTCAGCTGTCTCACGAGCCTCGCCTTATATTCTGTATAACAGACATACCAATCTCAGCTGTCTCACGAGCGTGGCGTTATATATAACAGACATACCAATCTCAGCTGTCTCACGAGCCTCGCCTTATATTCTGTATAACAGACATACCAATCTCAGCTGTCTCACGAGCCTCGCCTTATATTCTGTATAACAGACATAACAATCTCAGCTGTCTCACGAGCCTCGCCTTATATTCTGTATAACAGACATACCAATCTCAGCTGTCTCACGAGCGTGGCGTTATATATAACAGACATACCAATCTCAGCTGTCTCACGAGCGTGGCGTTATATATAACAGACATAACAGTCTCAGCTGTCTCACGAGCCTCGCCTTATATTCTGTATAACAGACATAACAGTCTCAGCTGTCTCACGAGCCTCGCCTTATATTCTGTATAACAGACATAACAGTCTCAGCTGTCTCACGAGCCTCGCCTTATATTCTGTATAACAGACATAACAGTCTCAGCTGTCTCACGAGCCTCGCCTTATATTCTGTATAACAGACATAACAGTCTCAGCTGCCTCACGAGCCTCGCCTTATATTCTGTATAACAGACATAACAATCTCAGCTGTCTCACGAGCCTCGCCTTATATTCTGTATAACAGACATAACAATCTCAGCTGTCTCACGAGCCTCGCCTTATAAGTAGTATAGGTTGGCGCCCAGACCCCACTTTCAGCCTACCCAGGTAGGTTGATAGGGTTTATGAAGGAAATATGGGTAAAATTTGTCGACTCGGCTCCAGAACCTGGAGGCTGATTTATGAAGGAAATATTTTTGGGCGGGTGAAATTTTTTTCGGCGTGCCTCGTGGGAACGGGTTTTTTTTACGCTGCCTGGTGGGGTGTAAAACGTAATTAAGGTAAATGTTTAGTTGGTTCTGGAAAGCGAAGGGGGAAAGTTATTTTGGTTACGTATATGAATGTGTAGTGATAAACAAGGGTGTGATGGGTCGTTCTACTCATGGGTATATGGTGGTGGCGTATATGAATGTGTAGTGATAAACAAGGGTGTGATGGGTCGTTCTACTCATGGGTATATGGTGGTTACGTATATGAATGTATATGTGTAGTGGGTATATGGTGGTTACGTATATGAATGTGTCTGTGTAGTGATGTATACACAAGGGTGTGATGGGTATATGGTGGTTACGTATATGAATGTGTATGTGTAGTGATAGACAAGGGTGTGATGGGTCGTTCTACTCATGGATATATGGTGGTGGCGTATATGAATGTGTATGTGTGGTGATGTATAAACAAGGGTGTGATGGGTCGTGGTTATACTCGACGAAGTAAGAGGTGGTTACTATCATCTGAACAGTGTGATAGTAGTGAAGGTAAAGGGTGGTATATTCACCGATTACAAAGGAAAGCATATAAAGTTATAATGGGTATGGTGGTAAGGGGTATTAGTGATCAAGTAGGAGTGATATAGGGGTGGTCATAAATATAATAAGAGGTGTTCGCAGTTACACACTGGTCAACCAGTGGTCAAGTGGTCAAGTAAGGGTCAAGTAGTCAAGTAAGGAAACTTTAGGGAAAAGTGATTGTAATGATATGGTGGTGATTAAAGAGTGGTAAATTAGTGGTCAATCAGTGGTCAAGCAGTGGTCAAGTAAGGAAAATTTTAGGGAAAATTGGTCGTAGTGACATGGTAATGCTTAAATTAGTGGTAAATTAGTGATCAAGTAGTGGTCAAGTAGTGGTCAAGCAAGGAACATTTTTGGGAAATTTTAGGGAAAAGTGATTGTAATGATATGGTGGTGATTAAAGAGTGGTAAATTAGTGGTCAAGCAGTGGTCAAGTAAGGAAAATTTTAGGGAAAATTGGTCGTAGTGACATGGTAATGGTTAAATTAGTGGTCAATTAGTGATCAAGTAGTGGTCAAGTAGTGGTCAAGCAGTGGTCAAGCGGTGGTTAAGTGAGGAAAATTTTAGGGAAATTTTAGGGAAAAGTGATTGTAATGAGGTGGTGATGATTAAAGGGTGGTAAATTAGTGGTCAAGTAGTGGTCAAGTAGTGGTCAAGTAGTGGTCAAGTGGTCGAGTGACCACTTAAATTGTAGAGGACGATGTGCTTAAGATTATGGTAGTGATTAAAGTGATCGATGACGTGGTCAAGCAGTGGTCAAGCAGTGGTCAAGTACTCGAGTGACCACTTAAATTGTAGGGGAAAGTACGTATAGTGCAATGGTGGTGGGTAAAGTGAGGAAGAATCAATAGTAGTGATAATAGTACTACCAATATTATCGACAAGAATATTAGCTGGTACGTTATTATACTATATTTTTGTGGGGTGTGTAAAAATCATACAAAGAGGGTCATACAAACACAAAGAGGATCACACAAACACACATACAAATACAAAGACAACCAAACATACACATAAAGACAGACAAACACAAAGACAACCAAGTACATACTTGATACACACAAATACAAAGACAACGAAACACACACACGTACACACATACAGATACAGAAGTACAGACAAACCATACTATTACTACTGTCATCACAACAAGTACACACCCATAGTCAACAAAGGCAACCATACACAGACAACCCATACCATTACTACTGTCATCACAAGTACACACACGTGTACACACATACAAGTACAAAGTCAACCGCACACACCCATAAACATCCACTCAAGTACAGACACAGGAAAACAAAGAAGCAAACAAGGACAGACACACTCACCCATAATCAATTACACAAATACACACCTACAAACACAAAGACAACCACACACAGACACATTTGTACATACAGACATACACATAAAGACAGACAAGCACAAAGACAAACCATTACTACTGTCACAACAACAGATATACACATGTGCAGACACACTCACCCATACACAAGAACACTCAAAGACAAATACAAAGACAGCCAAGTACACACACACACACACACATACACACCCATCGCCTAGGATTACTACTGTCATCACAACTATACTCAAGTACAGACACACCCATCGCCTAGCACTACTGTCATCACAACTATATACAACCACGTACAGACACGCGTACAACAACAAAGACAGATACAAAACACATACAGACATCCATACACACTTGATACACTTGTACATACAGACACATAAGTACACAAAAAAAAAGACACACCCATACCATTACTACTGTCATCACAACTATACTCAAGTACAGACACACCCATCGCGTAGCATTACCACTGTCATCACAACTATATACAACCACGTACAGACACGCGTACAACAACAAAGACAGATACAAAACACATACAGACATCCATACACACTTGATACACTTGTACATACAGACACATAAGTACACAAAAAACAAAGACACACCCAAAACATTACTACTGGTACCTCAACCAGTACAGATACACTTACCCATAAGACTAAACTATACAAACCACATACCCCTTTTGGTAAAGAACGCGGATGTCCGAGACAGCCCCTACGTCATCACCGCCATGTGCAAAAGTCATTAAGTATGAGTCATCGGTTTATGGGAAGCAGGCATGAGAATAGCTTGTCTAACTGCCACGTCAGCTACGTCGTGTGCAGAACCAGTGTATAAAATAGAAGGCGTCTCTTGTGAGCTCAGTACCAGTTCACGGGCTGACTTGGGTATCTACAGAGGTGCGTCAGGCTGGTGTGAGCAGTGTTCGTGTAGTAAGCAGATATTGTTCACGTACTGACTTGGTTAGCTACAGCAGTGAAACAGGTTGGTGTGAGCATTGTTCGTGTAGTAACCAGCTATTATTCACGTAGTGACTTGGGTAGCTACAGCAGTGAAACTTGGTGTGAGCCTTATTCGTGTCGTTGGCCTCTGATAAAACAGTGAAACATTGTATACATCAGAACTTTTTGGTGTTGTAAGAAAAAAAAACAGTTTATCAATATGACCACCAGATCTACTTTCACGTGTTCAGTGTGCGACAAAGCCTATTGTTATAAGTATAACCTTAATCGTCACATTCGGACCATTCACGGTACGAAATCATACTTATGTCATATCTGTGGACAACGTTTCAACAGAAAAGACAATCTACAACAACACATACGAATACGTCATCACCGGCCTATGGATACATCAGAACCAGAGACAACTACCTCTTCACCATCAGAGACGAAACCACCAAATGAAACCAATATAACTAACAGTCAGATACAACCAGACGAGAATATTCTTGAACAACTGGTAGAAGACGAAGTGAGCATCTTAGCAACCGGAGAACCAGAGACACTACACATCCTTCCATCGGATATTCAACAAATATATAGAGAAAATTGGGAAGCTATCAGGACACATCACAAGATTAACAAGTATTTATCGACATACACCTTCTTTATTAGCCCGGAGATACAATACCCTATCAAATGGACAGATACGTTGTATAAGATTTTCAATGCTCAAATTAGTCGCTTTAAGATCAACTTTAGCTTTCATCTTGTGTTACGACATAGAGAAACACAAGATCTTAGATTCTATCATGCATCATTTAACAATTCTTCTGTTTTAGAATTTCCAGCGCTAATAAATAACAGACACGACTTTGACGCCTTCCTTACAACAGTACACGAACATGACATTCATTCCTATGCCATCCAACAACGTGCAGACACCAAATATACACTAGAGACAGTAGCTGGCATATGTTTTTACCTCTTTCATATGCCCGAGTTCCCGATAGTTTGATGTCTAGGTCATCCCCCAACTACATTGTTTTATATTTTTGTCACTAAGCATGTATGTCATTGATGTTTTTCTTATATCACTAAACTATTTTCATGAATAATACATTCTTTGATATATTGAAACCAAGATTTTTGTTGAATTTCTTTAATGGTTTTGTGCTTACTTCTTGTTCCGAGAGACATCAACACTGACAGACAATGAAACAAAGACACATACTGAAATGTATTATGTATTTATTCAACTGATGCTTGCAATCAAGTATAGAAATTACACCATCCACCTCGCAGTAGCCAATGATGTAGTTTATCAGTCATATACGTGCCTACAGATGTAGCGAAGCTTTCCTCTAGGTCCTGGACATTCACGTCTGTATTGTAAGAATTATTAACCAGATGCTTACCCAGACGCATACCAAGTGTAAAAACCATCATTATTCTCCCGTAGTTGATGACGTTATCGGCAAAGACTTCGTCAGCAATTGAAACAAAGACCGGGAAAACGTGTTCGGGTTTGATACAGACTTCTAGTCTCGTGAATAACACATCATGTTGGTTGGCTATCTGACGTACTAAGCGACACAACCTCGAGTTATTGGCCTTTGTGGGCATGTATGAACTAATAATAGTCAACGCCATACTCACCACCTCGGTGTGAACTTGTGTCAAGTCGACCATTGGTTCCATCATTATTATACCAATAGCTACCAGAGACCCACTGGCGTGCAGTTGGTGGTCAAATGGTCTAATATTATCACCCCGATACGTTTATAAACACCAATGCGACTAGATAGGTGGTTATTAATACTCATGGATCCTAGGTGGAAACATCCTTTTACGGCTTTGATTGCGGGCCCAACAGGGAGTGGTAAACCGTCTTTGTCCAACAGTTCTTGGCTCATCTACCAGTCATGGTAGACCCCCTTCCAGAGGAAATTATATGGTGCTATGGGGAATGGCAACCCATCTACGAAACTATGAAGGGTGTTCAATTTAATGAAGGTCTGCCAGATATGGAAAAATGGACAGGTGATAGACGTCGGTTAGTAGTCATAGATGATCTAATGTCTGAGACAGATGACAGAGTGACTAAATTATTTACTAAAGGCAGTCATCATCGCAACCTCAGTGTTATGTATATAGTACAGAACCTATTTGGTAAGAATAAAGAACAAAGAACTATCAGTCTGAATTCACACTACCTAGTGGTGTTTAAGAATCCTCGAGACGGGTCTCAGATTACCAATCTCGCCAAACAGATGTATCCAGGCCGTGTGTCATATGTCCAAGAGAGTTTTAAAGACGCGACATCGGCTCCACACGGGTATTTGTTATTTGACCTGCGACAGGAAACACCGGATCAGCTCCGCTTACGAAGTCATATATTTCCCGACCAGCAGCAAGTCGTCTACGTCCCCAAATAACATGTCTAACCGACTTAAACGTAACGAGGGTATGTTACTTTTCTTGGGTCAGACCAACCCAGCCACTGTGAAGGCAGTAATGAAATCAGCTTCCCCTGATCTCGTCCAATCAATTTGCGAGTGCTGTCACAACGTTTTAAAAGGTAATGTTCCCCTGACACCAGCTCAGAAGAAGCGTCTGCAACGACACAAAGACAGTCTGAGAGCACTCACTCATAAGAAATTATCGCTCAAGAAAAGGAAAGAGATTCTACAACAAGGTGGTTTCATAGGCGCCTTACTAGGCCCCATACTAAATGTGTTGAAAAGCGTGGTGGGATTGTAATGGCCAAGAAGATGATCTTGATCGATCCCCGGTTGCTAGAAAAACCCTATGTACCACCCGACACACTAAATGATAGTCTACAGGATTTGGATCGTCAGATGCAACAAGTCATGGAAACAGAAGATCTACCACCCCGTGACAAGGCCAGAGCGTATCAGCAAACACTACAGAGGTATCTGAATCGACTCGAACAGTACAGACACAAGCCGCTGGGACTAGTAGATATCAAGGAACAAAAACCTGAAGTCACCAGTGTACCGACACCAGTATCCGAGACACCTCTTCAACCAACACCTCTTCAACCTATTCAACCGGCTCAAGTAGTCGAATCCAAAACAGTCGAGACCACACCACCTTACAAACTCAGGCGAAGCAAGAAGAAGACTAAGATACCTACCCCCAAGTGGCAAAAATGGCCGCCCAATTAAGAAAATATTACTATGACCCTAAGAAACCGGGAGCCTATGGTGGAGCAGCCGCCTTAAAAAGAAATACTAACCTGAAGAAAATAGATAAATGGTTACGTCATCAGGATACCTACACGTTACATAAACCGATCCGTCGCCGATTTCAGAGACGTCAGACCATAACCGGTGGTATAAATCAACAATTTCAAGCCGACTTGATAGATATGAGACTATTACAAAGATACAACGATGGGATGTCGTACCTAGTGACTTGTATCGATGTGTTTAGTAAATATGCTTGGGCTATCCCGATCCAGAAGAAAACGGGGAAAGCACTGGTGGTGGCTATGAGTAAAATCTTTGGTGATAACCAACCGATACATTTTCAGAGCGATAAAGGTTCGGAATTCGTTAATCGGACCTTCTTAAAATTTCTGAAAGATCGAGGTGTGCACTTCTTTACCACCGAGAATGAAGATGTGAAGGCAGCGATAGTGGAAAGATTCAATCGAACCCTGAAAGAAAAAATGTGGCGTTATTTCACCAAGACCAATACACTGCGCTACGTCGACGTGATAGATAAATTGATCCAGAACTACAATGGTTCGTATCACAGAAGTATTCGCATGGCCCCTGTACAAGTCAACTATAGTAATCAAGAAGAGGTGTGGGATAACTTGTATAAGCTGACATACGTATCGAAAAAAGTGTATTTTACACCTGGGGATCGAGTCAGACTGGCTGAACCCAAACAACCTTTTAAAAAAGGGTATATGCCCTCGTGGACAGAAGAATTGTTTACCGTCAGTCGCATAAACCAGACCAGTCCAGTGACCTATGTGGTAAAAGACGATTCGGGACAGGAACTACAGGGCTCGTTCTACAGAGAAGAAATACAACTAGTTGGAGACAAGCAAGTGTATCGTATCGAAACAATCTTACAAGAAAGACCCAGGCGAGGTGGTGGGAAAGAGTATTTAGTGAAGTGGTTTGGTTATCCCCATTCATTCAATAGTTGGATAGCTGACACGCAACTAGCTAGTTATGGAGACTAGTGGTGTGACTGAAGACAGGGTGGAAACTATGGGGGTGCGCCCACAACTGACAGAGGGAGAAAGAACATCGATCTGGTCATTCTTTGGACAACGTGTACCGAGGCCAGAGATTGTATTTATGTGTCAAATGGTAGTTATATATGCCGTAATTGCCGTGTCTTTGTTCAATCTGACTCAAGGCAGCGCAGACGCACCAGACGGCAAGTTGTGGGTAGCTCTAATGAGTAGTTGTTTGGGCTATATGCTACCTAATCCTAAATTAGAAAAACGATGAGTTTCTATATAACTTTACCGAGTAATTCTGGACCAAAGGTATTTCCCAACAACCAACCCGGTCACTTTTTTGTCAAGTTGCCGCAGACCATTGATGTAACGACCCAATACGAAGTGGCCCTGGTCGAGATTCAGTTCCCCAATTCGTATTTTAATGGTTTGCCTGGTGAAATTTGGTTCCAATACTTTCCACCTAAAGGTAGTGGTATGGAACCTATAACCTTTGAATGTCCACCGGGTCCGTTCAGCAGCCCTGAAACTTTCATCGAGGAGTTGAATAAGCTGTGTGTAGAAACCCAACTAGACGAGAAAGTAAACATCAAATTCTTTCTAGGTGCACCTTGGAAAAAGGTCGGGATGAAAATTTTTGAAAAAGGCGCCCAGGCAAAAGTTAGTGACAGATTGAAGAATATGTTGGGTTTTCCCAGCTCTACTCTATCAGACGATAATGTCTTATTATACGGTAATATAGAATTAGAGATGGATAACGAAGTTAAAAATATCTACGTCTATTCAGATCTCGTAGCCGCGAGACCAGTTGGAGACGTCATGGTTCCTTTACTAAGGACTGTTCCTATATTGGACCGACTGTCACCTTCAGTGTTTCGTCTTTATGATAAGCCACATTATGTACCATTAAGTCGATTTTCCTTCGACACGGTGGAAATACTTTTAACTGACGATACGGGTAAAACACTCTCATTCAACGATGGGACTTCAGTACTAACTTTACATTTTCGAATCAGGAAGCATTCAGACCTTGAATAGACTAATATGAGTTTCTACGTAACACTGACGAGTAACGCGTCATTACAAATATACCCCCAAAATAATGCCGGACATTTCTTTGTCAAACTATCACAAACTATTGAGCTCACCTCCCAGTACGAAGTTGGTTTGGTTGATATTCAGTTTCCCAACACCTATTTTAATATTTTGAAAGATGAGGTGTGGATAAAGTACTTTCCACCTCCAGACCTAGACGAACCACCGATGACGATTACGCTGACGCCTGGTCTGTACAAATCAATAGAAAAATTCATTGGAGAATTGAATAGATTGCTTTTCGAAGCTGAGAGATTTATCAATGAACTGGAATGGGTGCGTCTCGATGATGCCTTACAAGAACATAACCGAATGATGTTCTCTTATAACGATATTTCGAATAAGGCTCGTTTCCAATTATATGAACAGGGGGCTGAAGTTAGACTTAGTGACAAGTTGGCAGAAATATTACAGTTTCCCTCGACACATGTCACCGAGACTGAACCCAGTCTGTCTGGTGTGGGTGAAGTGGATTTAGACCAGGGCACAAAAAATGTCTTCGTCTATTCCGATATTGTCACCTCGCGGGTGGTTGGTGATGTGATGGTACCATTACTGAGGACACTACCTGTTCTAGACAGATCTACCACCTCGGTATTTAGGATGTATGACAAGCCACATTACGTACCCCTCAGTCGATTTTCATTTGACACGATTGAACTTCTTATAACCGACGAGCAGGGGAAACCTATCCCATTTACAGGTGGAACTTCAGTAGTGACGTTACATTTTCGAACAACCAAACGGTTTGATCTAGGCTAACCATGGTTAGGCACGTGCCAATCCAACGCAACCCCAAACTATACGAGGAGTATTTCTGCAATCAAGCTGGAAGTGGTCTCCCTGTTTTTGTAGGTGGTCGAAGTCAGCGAGGTCATGGAATTGGTAGTTTCTTTAGTGGTCTTGGTCGCACAATTCTTCCTTGGTTGAAGACTGGTGGCAAAGCCCTATTGAGAGAAGGACTGAGGACGGGTTTGCAAGTGGCTCAAGATGCCTTAGCTGGTAGAAATGTTGGTGAGTCCTTCACAGAACACGCCAGAGATGCTGGTCAACGACTACTCCATGGCGCAGCTCAACACATCAGCCAATCAGGTAGTGGTGTTAGGAAACGAAAACGAACCGCCCCGCCAGGTCAGCCCAGTAAATGATTAAAACCAACAGTCAGAAAGCCATCGAGTCATAAGACACATCACCACCAAGCGGGACATTCGGATATTTTCGCATAATGGCGTTAATTCATCCCAAGTCATGTGAGTGTCTGCATTCTGGTCTGGATCTGTTTAGTGTACCTCCCACCCAGACAGCCGTAGAAGAGGGACAGTTTGTGGAGATTCATCCATTGGCCACTTTAGCTTATGGGGCACCCATCGAATTCACCATTTCTGGTGTCGGTGAAGATTACATTGATTTGTTTAATACTTTTCTGCACGTGAGAGCCAAAGTTACACTGCCCAATGGCGACGACCTACCAAACACAGCCGAAGTTGGTCCGATAAATTATTATTTGCATAGTTTGTTTTCTCAAGTAGACGTGTCCCTGAACGACACTCTTATTTCACCGAGTGAAAATTCGTATCCGTACCGGGCCTACTTGGAAGCTCTTCTGAATTACGGTGAAGAGGCCAAAAAGAGTCATCTGACGTCAGCTCTATACTATCAAGATACTCCTTTGCACATGGCAGACACAAACGGTGATACCAATACAGGTCTAGCCAAAAGAAGATCTTTAGCCAGCTATAGTGTGCCTCTGGATATGATGGGGCGCCTACATTCCGACATTTTCAATCAGGACCGGTACATGTTGAATGGTGTCGATATTAAAATCAAACTAACCCCATCAAAATCCGTCTTTAATTTGATTGCCACGGATGTAAGTGGTGGGTACAAAAGTGTCATTACTTACGCCGCCCTCTTGGTGAGGAAAGCTAAGTTAAATCCAGCTATCTCTCTGGCCCATGAAAAAGCCTTATTGAGATCCAATGCCAAGTATCCTTTTAAAAGGGTCGTGGTAAAGACTTTTTCTATTCCTAAAGGTATGTTTTCACACACACAAGATAACCTTTTCCTCAGCCAGACACCGACCCGGGTGGTGATCGGATTAGTGAATGCTTCCTGCTTCAATGGCGAGCTGAATACGAACCCCTTCATATTCAATCATTATCAGTTAAACTATTTGAGTCTGATGGTAGATGGGCGTAGTGTTACAGGCAAACCCTTAACCATGAATTATACCACAGGTCAGTACATGCGAGCTTTCCATAGTACCAACTTGGCCCTTGGTCTGACCGGTAAGGATGTCGGGAATGGTATAAATTATGAAAGTTATAGTCAAGGGAATTGTCTCTATAGTTTTGATCTGACTCCCAGTATATTAGATGGAGAACAGTTTGAAATGGCGAAATCTGGCCCATTGTCAGTAGAACTAAAGTTTGACGTTATAACGACTGTACCTCTACAAGTCATCGTATACGCCGAACTCGATTCGGTCCTAGAAGTTTCCAAGACGAGACAAGTGCTAACAGATTACATAGCATAATGGATACCCAACAACTAAGACAATTACTCATGTCTGATCTGTTTGTTCGTCGCCTTCCACTAGTCAACGTATGCGCTAGAGATCATTTGCCTAGACACATTGATAGAACACAGCCAGCTGCTTTGATCGTCAATACTGACACCGGTGCTTACTCTGGTTCACATTGGATCGCCCTATATTTTAATGATCTAGGTCAGTTTGAATATTTCGATTCGTTTGGCTTGCCACCATTACACGCCGACATTATCCATTTTATACAACGAAACTCGGACAGATCACCCGTGTACAATGCCCGTATGCTACAAGACATTAATAACACTACTTGTGGTCTGTATGCGTTGTATTTCTTATTAATGAAATGTCGTGGTTCGAGCATGTCACGTATCCTACAACGCTTTGGACACAGACAACACGTGAACGATCGTCTCGTGTTTCGATTGGTTACTCCGTGGTTAAAAAAAGACAAGTCCAGAACTGTTTAAAACTAGATAAATTCTTCTTCTTCTTCTTCAGCGTTCCGAACCATTGAGGTTCTTTGCTGCAAATACAATCCGTCTCCATTCGTCTCTCTGGTGGACCTTCTCTTGCCAGTCGTTGATTCCAAGTGCTTGTAGGTCTGTACATGTATTATCTCTCCACCGCCTTCTTGGTCTACCTCGGGGTCTACGGTCATTTATTTCCTGAGTGTAAGCGAGTTTTGTTTCCCTATTATCTTCCATTCTTTCTATATGCCCCAGCCATTGTAGTCTATTAGCCTTCATGATACCAGTGATTAGCGGGGACTTAAACAGATCATAAATGTCTTTGTTACTTCTTCTTTTCCACTCTCCACTTTGTGTATCCCTAATGGGTCCACAGATGCGTCTTAAAATTTTGTTCTCAAAGGTTTGTAACAAGGCTTCGTCTCCTTTCGTTGTACTCCAGGTTTCAGAGCCATACAGCACAACTGGTCTGATCAGTGTTTTGTATATTGTGATTTTGGTGTTACGAGATAGCGCCTTTGATTTTAGTAGATGTTGTAGTGCATAGTATATCTTATTTCCAGAGTTGATTCTAGTTTGTATTTCTTCCCTTATGATGTTGGAGCAGTTGAAGATCGTACCCAGGTATTTGTATGTTTCCGTTCTTTTAATGGTCATATTATCTATTTGTATGTGGCCAGAGTTTCTAGCCATTCCGTCTCTTGAAATTACCATATATTCTGTCTTATCTTGGTTGATAACCAGCCCCATCTGTTGGGCTTTTTCCTTTAAGTGAGTCAATATTTCCAATGTCTTTTGTTCACTTTGCCCTATAATATCTATATCATCTGCATAACCAAGCAGCTTGGATGTTCCTCCAATATCACATTCCTCCTTTACCTTCCTTACAACTTTCTCTAGAGCCAGATTGAAGAGTAGCGGCGATAGTGCATCACCCTGTTTCAAGCCAGATGTTATTTGGAAGGGGTCTGATTTCCTGCCTTTATATGTTACTATATTATAAGTATCTTCCATGCATAGTCTGGTCATGTTGATTAACTTCCTTGGTATTCCAAATTCCTGCATAGCATTCCATAGACTATTCCTATGGACACTATCATAAGCCTTTTTAAAATCCACAAAAATGTTATGGAGATCTCTTTTATATTCCCAATGTTTCTCGGCTATTTGTCGTAAGATAAATATCTGATCTATTGTTGATCTGTTTTGTCTAAAACCTGCCTGGTAGTCACCTAATATGTCTTCTGAATATGGTTTTAATCTATTTAGTAATACTGCGGATAGTATCTTATAGCTTGTGGACAGTAGTGATATTCCTCTATAATTTCCACATTGGAACTTGTCTCCTTTCTTAAAGATAGGTATCAATAATGACTCTTTCCAGTCATGGGGTAATTCTTCTGTCCTCCAGATTTTTATTATTAGTTCGTATAGCTTTAGATGTAATGCATGGCCACCTGCCTTTATAAATTCAGCAGCAATTCCATCAGTCCCAGTTGCCTTATTGTTTTTAAGTCGTGTGATTACATATAGGATTTCGTCAAATGTAGGTTCTTGTAGCGAAACGCCAGTGGTCCATGCCCTTATGCATTCTTTTATTTTGGGTAGACAGGGGGGAACGGCTTTCGGAAGCTCTCAGTTCTCTTGTTCTCTCAAATCTCCATGAAAGATGGTTCTTTGGGTTATCTTCCTATCACAATCTTTACATGGAGCAAGTAGCCAATGTCTTTCACATCGGGTAAACCCGATGGAGCGCCTTGCGCCAAATGAGCGCTGGTGCGGCTGCTAAGCAATTCATGGCCGTGTACACACCTACCGTTGGATAGTGGCATCTTGTCAAGTCGATTTGAAGATTGGGACAGAGATGCAACCTCCTACTGAAGTGGTGAAGAAAGGGTCCTCTTCTATGGGAAGTGACTATGTCTTCGAAGGGACATTATCACCGGTGCTTCTAGGTTAACGTAAATATGTCCAACGAGGCCAACTCAAGGCAAGGTGCAGGTCTTGAAGCAAGGACATTTTGTATGACTGGTGCATTGCCGGTTTTGTTTTAACAACATACGCCTGAGAGCAGTTGTTGTCCGGAGGGAGCCTAAGAGTGATTTTCTGGCATACCCATTTTATCCCGGACATTAAAAGGACCCAACCATTATCCTTCACAAACACCTCACCTTATCGGCAACACTAAAGCTTTTCATAGGTCAGTGAAGACCTAGTGCCGAACTAATTCAGATGACAATGAACAGAAGTCCTCAACACACCAGTCGCTTGGATTCTACAAAAGCCGGTTGAACCTACACCCAGTTGTTGGAGAAGGAAGGAGATTCGGACATCTTTGGTGAGAAGTGTGTGGACAGATCAGACAGTATCTGAAGCTGGATCTGTGACTGTGGCGACTTGAGGCTCTGTGTTAGAATTTACCAGTGTAGTGTCTGTGTAGATCTATCTGTTTATCTGCCTTTATGTGTTCCTGTGCTGTTCTTGATTAGGTTAATAAAATTACTTCCAAGTTGTTCTGACGACTGCCATGTTATTTATGCGTCAGCCAGAAGAACACTGCAGGAAATAGGTCCCTAGGTCGAAAGGAAGCGTGACAGTGTGTCCAGGGAAAACGGAGGAGGGTTGGCAGGTAAAGACCTATCTAAGCCAGGGCTATAGAAGATATTTGAAATATTGTGACCGGGCTATTTGGGACCCTCCACGTAGCTTGTTACAATTTCTGGGGGCTCGTCCCGGGATATTTGTAATCCTGGTGAAGTTCTGGCTGATTTAGTGATAGGGGACAGATATCCTTGTTTTCTATTAATAGGTTCTGCCTACCGTGCCTGGCTATTGTCTATACTCTTCCTGACACAGACTGACCGACATACGACGTGTTGTGGTCGTGTAATGTAACTTGTTGTGTAATTGTGAGAAAAATTTTATTAGACAATTACCTCTTCCCTTACCCTCTGAGTTTAAGATGGCATCAGCTGGGTTTAATGTCGCTGACGTACAGGCTACAGGGCGTGAGATGGGATATGATGGAGCGGAGTTACAGAAATATGTGCGGGAAGTGGAAAGAGACTACAGACAGGATGTGCGCGAAGCCAAGAGGATTGAGGCGGAGGCTGAGGCTAAGAGGATGGAGGCTGAGGCCAAGAGGATTGAGGCGGAGGCTGAGGCTAAGAGGATGGAGGCTGAGGCCAAGAGGATTGAGATGGAGGCTGAGGCTAGGAAGATGGAGGCCGAGCAGGCAGTCAGAGACCATGAGTTCCGTATGAGAGAGTTGGAGCTGAAAGCTCAAACTGCCAAGGAAAGAGACGGTGCAGTGGGAGACGCAGTTCTCCCTGACTCAACAACTTCTGGTGGCGGTCCATGCCAGGCAATGAAGTTCAAGTTTGGCTATGGGATTGGAGCGAGGGAAATGGAACTTGAAACTCTCACAGGGCCTGAGGGGGACCGCATACGAGGTCTATTCTAGGTTGCCACCTGGTATGGAGAATGACTATGAAGCTCTGGAGAAAGCACTGTTGAAAAGGTTTCAGATGACAGCTCATACTTATCGACAACAGTTCAGAAAGTCGAAGAGAGAGCCAGGAGAGATGTTCGCAGCCTACAGTGTCAGATTGAAGTCTTACCTTTTGAAGTGGATGTCTTTAGCTGGATTTGCTAACGACTATGAAAGTTTGGAAGAATTGGTGGTCGTGGACCAAATGAAGAGAATGATGCCTAAGCCTTTGCAAACCTTTTTGCTTGAAAATGGGGCAGAAAGGTTAGAGCTAGTCAACACGTTGGCTGAAAGGTATGTGCTAGCTCATGGGGATAATGGGGAATTGTCACAACACAATCCCCGACCACCAGACACATGGTCTGGAAAGAAGAAGAACCCTAAAACCGCTCACACCAGGAAGGAGGATCCTTTCGATAAAGTTCCTAGTAAGAAACCCTCTGGTAAGAGTCCACCTGGATCTCCTAAAAGAAAGTGGAGTGAAAAGTGGTGCGCCTATTGCAAATCTCCCACACACAATACGGTAGATTGCCGGCGTAAACAGAAAGACTCTCACTATGCTGCTTGTCTTGTAGAAACCGGGGAAGGGTCTCACAAGGAGGTAGAAGGGAGGGATCTTGGGACCAAAGATTTAGAAAAACCACCAGTAGTAGAAACGGTACTTGTGAACGGTCAACCAGTTGAGTGTCTCTACGACACAGGTCTGCAGTTTGAGGCTGTAATTTCATCACATTTAGTGAGCCCAGAGCAGCTAACCGGGGAATCTATTGAGATTCAAACGGCGACAAAGAGTGCGGTAGCGATGTCTCTTCCAATTGCGAAGGTGGACATCAAATCAAAATATGTTACCGGCACTATACAGGCAGCCGTTCTGCTAGATCCTATCTTCCCAATGATCTTGGGTTGTCGCTACGTCTTTCTAGGGATTCCAACCGAACCCATGTACGTAGGGGCAATGCAAACCAGATCTCAATTGGAGGATGAGCAGACGCCGGCCTTGATTGTGAATCCCTTGCCTGGGGAGTTACGAGCTGCTCAAAGCCAGGATGCTACTTTGCAACCTTGCTTCAACCAGTTGCCAAAAGGTTCTGACCCACCAAGACGGGGTCAGTATTATATGAAGAATCGGTTACTGTACCGGAGAGCCGGAATGGAGGATCACCAGCATGGACAGCTGGTGGTTCCTAAGGCTTATCGGGAACAGCTTCTTCATATGGGACACACCATTTCTTTCAGTGGACATATGGGTGTCGGGGCAACTCTCCAGCGCATTTCCTGCCATTACTACTGGCCAGGGATGACTGGAGACGTGCGTAGGTACGTCAAGTCGTGCCCAGAGTGCCAGCGTGTGGCACCAAAACACTGGACAGCTCCGGTAGTCCTGGGAGACATGCCTATTATGAACTCTCCTTTCGAGAGAGTTGCCATCGATCTTGTTGGTCCTCTTCCTAGGACTAGGAAGAGGAATAAGTACATTCTCACGATGGTGGATTGCTGTTCCATGTGGGGCGAGGCGATACCTTTGGCCACAATCGACTCTAAGCGAGTGGCTGATGCACTGATGGAGACCTTTACTAGGTTGGGATTTCCCAACCAGATCCTAACGGACAATGGGTCTCAGTTCTGTGGTAAACTGATGGAAGAAGTCTTTCGTATCTTCCAGACCAACCACATTCACACAAGCCCGTATCACCCTCAGTCTAATGGGCAAGTAGAGAGGTTTAATGGTACCTTGATGACCATGCTTCGGAAGCTGGCACAAGAGAAACCAGACAGATGGGATGAGTATATCTCAGCCGCCTTGTTCGCCTATCGGGAGGTTCCCCATGGGTCGACCGGGTTGCCACCAGCCACTCTACTATTCGGGAGGCCAATCAAGGGTCCCTTAGAAGCCTTATTGAGATGTTGGACAGAGGAAGAAACTTCCGAAGAAGTGGTATCCTCTTATAAATACGTCGAAGAGTTAAAGAAAAAACTCCAGACGGGTTGGGCTTTGGCAGCTCAGAATCTGAGAGCGGCCAGGAAGAGACACGCGGCCTACTACAATAGAAGGACGAAAGATAGGTCTCTTAAGGTGGGGGATCGGGTTCTGTTGTTACTTCCAGTAGGTTCCAATAAACTCGAGATTGGTTGGCAGGGGCCTTTCCCGGTAGAAAGGGTTGTCTCCCGCACCAACTATGCCATCCGGATCAGGGGGAAATCTAAAATCTTCCACATTAACCTTCTCAAAAAGTATGAAGAACGATCTGATGGTACTTCTCTCCCACTCATGACTATGGCGGTCGCGATGGAAACTGAATCGGGCGAAGAAACGGATAGGGGGTATCCATTACACCCTGGGGAAACCTATAGGGATGTACATATAAATCCTGATCTGTCGGCTGAAGAAACAGACCGTGTCATCCGTTTGTTGGAGTCCCATCAGCAGATTCTTACCGATCGGCCAGGGCGGACAGGGTTGGTCGAGTTTGATATGACTCTGACTACCCAAGACCCCGTTCGCCAGAAAATATATCCAGTGCCATTTTCGAAAGAGAAGGCCCTGGAAACTGAAATCCAGAAGCTTCTGGACGACGACATCATCACTCCTTCGACTTCTCCTTATAATGCCGGGGTTGTCTTGTTGAGGAAGCCAAGCGGGGAACACCGCTTATGTATTGATTACAGGCATTTAAATAGTTGTACGACATTCCAAGTTGAGCCGTTGCCAAACACAAATCAATTGTTTGCCGGATTAAATAGGGCAAAGTACTTCTCAAAAATTGATTTAAGCCGGGGATATTATCAGATCCCTGTGAAGCCTGAGGTTCGGCCCATGCTCGCTTTCAGTACTCCGAGTGGCCATTACGAATTTAAGGTGATGCCTTTTGGGCTGAGCAATGCGCCCAGTGTGTTCACTCGCATGATGAGAAAGTTATTAGACCCTTTAAGGGATCCCTCTGTCGTCTCGTTTATGGATGATATTCTCATCGCGTCTGACAATCTGAAGGATCACCTGAAATCCTTGGAAAAGATCTTCATAAGATTGAAAGAGGAGGGGTTAACCGCCCGTCCAGCCAAATGTATGATTGGATATCAATCCTTGGAATTTCTGGGACACACTATTACCCCAGGGGGACGGGTACCGGAAGAAAAAAATATTGAGAAGGTCCGTCTCGCACCCCGTCCTAAATCCAAAAAGGATGTTAGGTCTTTCTTGTCTCTGTGTGGGTTTTACCAGAAATTCATTCCAAAGTTCAACGAAATTGGAGCGCCGTTAACCGAAACCCTGAAGAAAGGATCGCCAGATCCTATAGTCTGGACCCCGAGCTGTGAAGAGGCTTATGGGAAGCTGAAACAGGCGTTGGTGGATAGGCCAGTCCTGCAACTCCCGAATTTAGAGAAAACGTTTGTTCTGAGAACCGACGCGAGTAACATAGGGATTGGAGCAACTCTGTTGCAGGAAGGGCGAGATAATCCTTCGGTGTTGTGTCCGGTGGCGTATGCCAGTAGAAAACTGTTACCCGCCGAACGGAATTATTCCACCGTCGAACGGGAATGTCTAGCTCTAGTGTGGGCGGTACAGAAATTTCAACCTTATCTGTATGGAGTCCAGTTCAAAGTGCAGTCCGACCATCAACCTCTGACGTTCTTGGCAACTTCTAAGAAACTGAACGCGAGGTTGATGAGATGGTCATTGCTCCTACAACCGTATCAGTTCACGGTCGAATACATCCCCGGAAGGGAGAATGTGGGAGCAGATTTTTTATCACGGCATCCTATGGTTGAATGTGAGGGTGGGGTCATTCGAACAGAACCACTGACAGTAGAAAGTTCGTAGGGTTCGACTTTCTTAAGAGGGGGCCTATGTAGCGAAACGCCAGTGGTCCATGCCCTTATGCATTCTTTTATTTTGGGTAGACAGGGGGGAACGGCTTTCGGAAGCTCTCAGTTCTCTTGTTCTCTCAAATCTCCATGAAAGATGGTTCTTTGGGTTATCTTCCTATCACAATCTTTACATGGAGCAAGTAGCCAATGTCTTTCACATCGGGTAAACCCGATGGAGCGCCTTGCGCCAAATGAGCGCTGGTGCGGCTGCTAAGCAATTCATGGCCGTGTACACACCTACCGTTGGATAGTGGCATCTTGTCAAGTCGATTTGAAGATTGGGACAGAGATGCAACCTCCTACTGAAGTGGTGAAGAAAGGGTCCTCTTCTATGGGAAGTGACTATGTCTTCGAAGGGACATTATCACCGGTGCTTCTAGGTTAACGTAAATATGTCCAACGAGGCCAACTCAAGGCAAGGTGCAGGTCTTGAAGCAAGGACATTTTGTATGACTGGTGCATTGCCGGTTTTGTTTTAACAACATACGCCTGAGAGCAGTTGTTGTCCGGAGGGAGCCTAAGAGTGATTTTCTGGCATACCCATTTTATCCCGGACATTAAAAGGACCCAACCATTATCCTTCACAAACACCTCACCTTATCGGCAACACTAAAGCTTTTCATAGGTCAGTGAAGACCTAGTGCCGAACTAATTCAGATGACAATGAACAGAAGTCCTCAACACACCAGTCGCTTGGATTCTACAAAAGCCGGTTGAACCTACACCCAGTTGTTGGAGAAGGAAGGAGATTCGGACATCTTTGGTGAGAAGTGTGTGGACAGATCAGACAGTATCTGAAGCTGGATCTGTGACTGTGGCGACTTGAGGCTCTGTGTTAGAATTTACCAGTGTAGTGTCTGTGTAGATCTATCTGTTTATCTGCCTTTATGTGTTCCTGTGCTGTTCTTGATTAGGTTAATAAAATTACTTCCAAGTTGTTCTGACGACTGCCATGTTATTTATGCGTCAGCCAGAAGAACACTGCAGGAAATAGGTCCCTAGGTCGAAAGGAAGCGTGACAGTGTGTCCAGGGAAAACGGAGGAGGGTTGGCAGGTAAAGACCTATCTAAGCCAGGGCTATAGAAGATATTTGAAATATTGTGACCGGGCTATTTGGGACCCTCCACGTAGCTTGTTACAGTTCTTCAATTTGTGGTTCGCATGTTAGAACCTCTTCCTGTGAGAAAATGTTACTTGGAGCTTCACAATTTAATAATTCAATAAAATATTCTTTCCATGTGTTGCACATTTCCTCATTGGTATTTATCATATTCCCATTTTTGTCTTTTAAACCATATGTGTTTTGTTGGTGCCCTCGTTTCATTGACTTCAGTTCTTTAAAAAATTTTCTGGATTCATTTTTCTGGTGATTAGTTTCCATATCTTTGATTATATTACTCATATATTCTCGCTTCTGCTGTCTGACTATTTTTGTAGCCTCTTTACATTCATTTCTATAATGCTCTTCCTTTTGGATGTTATTGATGTCATTTAACCATACATGTCTGGCATTCTTCTTCCTAGTGACTGCTTCTTCACATTTTTGATTGAACCATCTGTTCTTTCTATACGTGGTTAACACACCGAGACATTCTTCTGCGGTAGACTGAATTGTATTCTTGATGTTCAACCAAGTTTGGTCAATGCTTTCCTCCAAAGGGTTTTGCAGAGTTTCAAGTTTACATTTTATTTCATCTGTAAATTTCTCTTTGACTGTAATGTCTTGCAGTTTTTCTCTGTTATATGTTGGGTGTAATCTTTGTAATTTAGTATAGAAAGCTCTCTTAAGTTTTATTTTAAATTTTGCTCCAACGAGGAAGTGGTCACTGTGGCACTCAGCTCCTCTATAACTTCTGACTTGCTGTATGTTTGATGCATTTCTGTTGTTAATTAAAATGTGATCTATTTGATTATAGGTTCTCTTGTCACATGATTTCCAAGTTTGTTTGTGTATATCCTTTCTTTGTAGTCTGGTACTGCTAACCTGCAGTCCTTTGGCTTCTGCCAGGTTGATGACTCTCCATCCATTATCATTTGAAGTTGTATGTAGGCTTTCCATACCGGCCACTTTTTTATTAGTTTGCTCTCTACCTATTTTTGCATTGAAGTCTCCCAGCACAATCAGGATGTCCTGTTTGGGGGTTTCTTCTATGACATCTTCCAGATCATTATAAAAGTCTTCTTTAATATCATCTTCTTTCTCTTCAGTAGGTGCATGTACATTAATCATCGTTATATTTTTCCATTTACCTTTTATTCGTAATTTACTAATCCTGTCATTAAAAGCTTTAAAGTTTAAAACGTTCCCCCATAACTCTTTTTTGATGACAAATCCTGTTCCTAATTCATGTTTATTTTGGGTGTTTCCTCCATATATTATAATCATTCCATTTTGCTCTAAAGTACCCTCTCCTGGCCACCTTATTTTTTGAATTGCTGTTATATCCATTTGATATTCAATCAGCTCCCGGGTTAGTTCTTCGGCCGCTCCAGCTCGATATAGTGTCCGTACATTCCATGTTCCAAATCTCAAAAGTCCTTTAACGTTCCAAGGTCGTTGTCCAGATCTAGATAAATTCGTCGTTATAAACTGTCACCGCTTTCAAACTGTTGTCTAGTTGTCTGGGCATATCATCAGGTCGTGACATGAATAACCACTTGGGTGTAGACATCTTGATCGTTGTAAAAACAAAAAGACGAGTGGTCGTCTCATTTTATAACTAGATAAATTCGTCGTTATAAAATGAGACGACCACTCGTCTTTTTGTTTCTACAACGATCAAGATGTCTACACCCAAGTGGTTATTCATGTCACGACCTGATGATATGCCCAGACAACTAGACAACAGTTTGAAAGCGGTGACAGTTTCTCAAGACACAGGAACAATGACACTCCATCTATATCAATCTACCGACAGTCAAGACAAGCCTCTGAAAGACCAGACATCTTTCTACAATAATCAAGTCCCTCTGCTCCCTTTGGATCGTAAACGAAGCCATTTTTAAATGTTGTATACCAATAAAAGCCATTTGAAAATGTTATTATTTGTTTCTCTATTTTATTATGTTTTTGTTTATGTATTTGTTATAGGTGTTTGTACTTGAGTGGTTGTTTATTTGTTTATGGGTGTGTGTGTGTGTGTGTGTGTACTTGTGATGACAGTAGTAATGGTATGGGTTGTCTGTGTATGGTTGTCTTTGTAGGTGTGTATTTGTGTAATTGATTATGGGTGTGTACTTGTTGTGGTACCAGTAGTAATGGTATGGTTTGTCTGTACTTCTGTATCTGTATGTGTGTGTGTGTGTGTTTCGTTGTCTTTGTATTTGTGTGTATCAAGTATGTACTTGGTTGTCTTTGTGCTTGTGGCTAATATTCGTAGTAGTATTATCACTACTATTGATTCTTCCTCACTTTACCCACCACCATTGCACTATACGTACTTTCCCCTACAATTTCCTTACTCGACTACTTGACCGCTGCTTGACCACTGCTTGACCACGTCATCGATCACTTTAACCACTACCATAATCTTAGGCACATCGTCCTCTACAACTTAAGTGGTCACTCGACCACTTGACCACTGCTTGACCACTGCTTGACCACTACTTGACCACTAATTTACCACCCTTTAACCATCACCATGTCGCTACGACCAATTTTCCCTAAAATTTATTCACTTGACCACTTGACCACTGCTTGACCACTGCTTGACCACTAATTTAACACCCTTTAATCATCACCATATCATTACAATCACTTTTCCCTAAAATTTCCCTAAAATTTTCCTCACTTGACCACTGCTTGACCACTACTTGACCACTACTTGATCACTAATTTACCACTAATTTAAACATTACCATGTCACTACGACCAATTTCCCCTAAAATTTTCCTTACTTGACCACTTGACCACTGCTTGACCACTAATTTACCACTCTTTAATCATCACCATCTCATTACAATCACTTTTCCCTAAAATTTCCTTACTTGACTACTTGACCGTTACTTGACCATTGCTTGACCACTGGTTGACCAGTGTGTAATTGCGACCACCTCTTATTATATTTATGACCACCCCTATATCACTCCTACTTGACCACTAATACCCCTTACCACCATACCCATTATAACTTTATAAGATTTCCTTTGTAATCGGTGAATATACCACCCTTTACCTTCACTACTATCACACTGTTCAGATGATAGTAACCACCTCTTACTTCGAGTATAACCACGACCCATCACACACTTGTTTATACATCACCACGCATATACATTCATATACGTAACCATCATATACCTATCACACCCTTGTGTATACATCACTACACATACACATTCATATACGTAACCACCATATATCCATCACACCCTTGTGTATACATCACTACACTACGCATATACATTCATATACGTAACCACCATATACCCATCACACCCTTGAGTATACATCACTACACCACGCATATACATTCATATACGTAACCATCATATACCTATCACACCCTTGTGTATACATCACTACACATACACATTCATATACGTAACCACCATATACCCATCACACCCTTGTGTATCACCATGCATACACATTATGTCTACACCACCACCATATCCTTCTTTATAAGCTTTTCGGTGAAGAACCCACCCTTGCAGTTACTACCACCTATAACACCACCCCGGCGGCCTCTTTTATCCCTAAGACCGGAGAATGCCTTCGTATTACACGACCCTGATTGTTTCATTATTGAACCCACTTTGTTTTTACTTTTGCCTCTGTGTTTTACTGTGTCAGACTCCTACAACTCTCTTTTTGTTCAGTAACCAACTACACCTCCTTGTTCAGTAACCACCTCTTACTTCGAGTATAACCACGACCCATCACACCCTTGTCTATCACTACACATTCATATACGCCACCACCATATACCCATGAGTAGAACGACCCATCACACCCTTGTTTATCACTACACATTCATATACGTAACCAAAATAACTTTCCCCCTTCGCTTTCCAGAACCAACTAACCATTTACCTTAATTACTTTTTACACCCCACCAGGCAGCGTCAAAAAACCCGTTCCCACGAGGCACGCCGAAAAAAAATTCACCCGCCCAAAAATATTTCCTTCATAAATCAGCCTCCAGGTTCTGGAGCCGAGTCGACAAATTTTACCCATATTTCCTTCATAAACCCTATCAACCTACCTGGGTAGGCTGAAAGTGGGGTCTGGAAGCCAACCTATACTACTCTTATATTCTGTATAACAGACATAACAATCTCAGCTGTCTCACGAGCGTGGCGTTATATATAACAGACATACCAATCTCAGCTGTCTCACGAGCCTCGCCTTATATTCTGTATAACAGACATAACAGTCTCAGCTGTCTCACGAGCCTCGCCTTATATTCTGTATAACAGACATAACAGTCTCAGCTGTCTCACGAGCCTCGCCTTATATTCTGTATAACAGACTTACCAATCTCAGCTGTCTCACGAGCCTCGCCTTATATTCTGTATAACAGACATAACAATCTCAGCTGTCTCACGAGCCTCGCCTTATATTCTGTATAACAGACATAACAATCTCAGCTGTCTCACGAGCCTCGCCTTATATTCTGTATAACAGACATAACAATCTCAGCTGTCTCACGAGCCTCGCCTTATATTCTGTATAACAGACATACCAATCTCAGCTGTCTCACGAGCCTCGCCTTATATTCTGTATAACAGACATAACAATCTCAGCTGTCTCACGAGCCTCGCCTTATATTCTGTATAACAGACATACCAATCTCAGCTGTCTCACGAGCCTCGCCTTATATTCTGTATAACAGACATAACAATCTCAGCTGTCTCACGAGCCTCGCCTTATATTCTGTATAACAGACATACCAATCTCAGCTGTCTCACGAGCCTCGCCTTATATTCTGTATAACAGACATAACAATCTCAGCTGTCTCACGAGCCTCGCCTTATATTCTGTATAACAGACATACCAATCTCAGCTGTCTCACGAGCCTCGCCTTATATTCTGTATAACAGACATAACAATCTCAGCTGTCTCACGAGCCTCGCCTTATATTCTGTATAACAGACATAACAGTCTCAGCTGTCTCACGAGCCTCGCCTTATATTCTGTATAACAGACATAACAGTCTCAGCTGTCTCACGAGCGTGGCGTTATATATAACAGACATACCAATCTCAGCTGTCTCACGAGCGTGGCGTTATATATAACAGACATAACAGTCTCAGCTGTCTCACGAGCCTCGCCTTATATTCTGTATAACAGACATGACAGTCTCAGCTGTCTCACGAGCGTGGCGTTATATATAACAGACATAACAATCTCAGCTGTCTCACGAGCCTCGCCTTATATTCTGTATAACAGACATAACAATCTCAGCTGAGAACTGAACACATACTGCTGTGTTGGTAAGCCGGGATCATAATACAGTGTGTTTGACCTAATGTAACACACGCAGCTAAACCTATAGATAATTGATCATTACGATATTTGTTGTTGTTTGTGTAATTTGATTATTGCTGAACATTTGATGTGTACTGCTACTGCATAAATGATTGTTGTCTTTATTTTTTTTTTTTAAATGAAAACACAGATGCAGGCAGGTTTCCTGATTGTTGATGATATCATGGACAATTCACTGAAACGCAGAGGCAAGACATGTTGGTATAGAAAGGTCGGTATCTCCATCCATCCATCCATCATGTGCCATGCGGATCACCGTGGGCGGTCATGTTCTGCCATCTCACTCGATCACCAGTGTCGTGGATTAGCTCCGTGTTCCTGTCTCGACCATGCCATGTGGCCAAGCCATCCATGTATTTACTTCTCGGGCTTCCCCTTGGTTTCTTCCCTTCGATTTTGCCAGTTGTCACCAAGTTCTCCAATCTATTTCTTCTCATAACATGCCCAAAAAACTTTGACTATCTACATCTAATGTCTCTAATCAATTTACGATCTTCATTTGTTTCATGAAGGACTTGTTCATTGGTTTTTCTGTCTGTCCCTGGTTTTCTTTGCATTTTCCTCAGAAACCACATTTCCACAGCCATCAAATGTTTTTCAGCTTGACTGCTTATTGTCCACGCTTCACATCCATACAAAAGTACAGGTTCTATGTAGCACCTCAACACTCTTTTTCTCGTTTCAATTGATATCTTTTTATTGGTTATTGTTTTATTGTTTTGAAGCAGCTTGACAAGGTCCAAATAATAGTCAAGCTGCTGTTTTAGAAAAGGTTAACTACACGCTGTGTAAGACACTGCAAAACAGGCGCTGTGTAAGACACTGCAAAATAGGCGCTGTGTAAGACACTGCACAACAGGCGCTGTGTAAGACACTGCAAAACAGGCGCTGTGTAAGACACTGCAAAACAGATTGTGCACATATATAAATGAAACAACTGAAACTATTAACCACTCTGGATTCTGCATGTGTAAAGGAAAGCAAATCCATTTACAAGTGTCACAATGGTAGATGTTACCAGCTCTGAGTGTTGTTCATGCTCAAAATGTGCTTTAGACTCTGGGGTGTAATGTTTGATGAATATTGTTTGTCCATTAAGATTGATGATGACCATTCATTTCATCCAGTGGGGTTGAAAGTATGGAGCCGTGAGTTCTAAGATGGCTGGTAAGGCCTATTGTGACTCGAAATGTTCTTTGACAATGTGAGCAAAGAATGTTTGACGTTCCAAGCGGAGGATCGCTTGCAGTGGTTTTTCTGTCCAGCCTTTTCTTCACAGCTCTTGCAGTCCCGTTTGCTCCACAAGTGACTGCACCATTGCGTAATGGTGTACGCCACGAATTTCGGCTTTTGGCAGCAGTCTTCCAAGTGTCATGATGAATTCTAAAAGCTTTTAGTGAGATCTTCAGTGTCTTTAAAGCGTTTCCCCTGGCCGCCTTGGGAGCGTTTACCAGAACACAGCTCGGCATAAAAAATTCGTTTAGAGAGCCTGTGATCTGGCATGCGAGTCAAATGACCCCAGCGAATTTGATTGGAAGTGGTTTAATTTCCTAGCGTGTCGCTGATAAACAGTCCAGGTTTCAAAAGCTTACAGCAATGTGGATAATACAACTGCTTTGTAGACTTTCAGTTTTGTTCGCAGGCTTATTCCATTTCTGTCCCATACATTCTTGTAGTCTGTCAAAGGCCGCGCTGGCCTTGGATATTTTTGCATTCACTTCATCATCAATTGTGGCAGCTTGTGACACAGTGCTGCCAAGATAGGTGGATTTATCCACAACACTTAGTCGATGACCATTCACTTTGATATTCGGCACGGTGTGATTATTCCCTGGAGCTGGCTGGTACATAACTACAGTCTTCTCCAAATTGATATTGAGCCCAAAGTTGGCGCTTGCCTCTGAGTTGGCATATAGAGCGCAATCATCAGCAAACAGGAGCTCTCTGACGGTGTCGCTGTCAATTTTGGTTTTAGCTTTCAGCCTTCTGAGATTAAATAACTTTCCATCCATGCGGTAGTTGATGTCTATTCCAATAGCACTGTTCTCGAAGGCATTCCTCAACATAGCTGAAAACATGAGGCTGACCAGTGTTGGTGCCAGGACACAGCCTTGCTTCACTCCATTGGTGACAGGAAAGGGCTCAGACAGTTTGATGAATAAGGTGATGACCACACACGATAACAATTTCAGGAGATAACAAACTCGGTTGCAGCTGCGTCAGTATTTATAAAGCAAGATCTGACAAAATATGTATTCACAAGTTGTGCGGCTGTTGCAGAATACTCTGCAAATGGCCTCCCAGGTCTGATGTAGAGTCTCAGATCCGGAGATTTCGTTGTCCCACTTCTGTAGGGCACCTTGTGGTGGTAGTTGTGATGTGTGGCCAATACCAGATTACGTGCTTTATTTTTATGACTTTTGTTCGGATTCCGACTACTTGTTTTCTTAAGTCATTACTGCCTCTCATAACCACACATTGCAATGATTGGTTGGTGGATCCACGTGAGGGTTGAGTTTTACTTCTTAAAATCTGATGCGCTGTCGTTCAGGGTGTGTGAGTCGTAAACGGCTTGCATCTATCAGAGAGAAGCTGGTGTCAAATATTTTCTCCTCAGTCTGTATTACAGAGCTCCCATTCCCCTCCTTCAATCCCAGAAACCAGCTAGGTATTTATGACCAGTACGGTCACTTCAGGTTTGCAGAGAGGTACATCCGGCTGTGACCTGGTCATGGTTCATCACAGCACACACGCACTAGCTGGGAACATGACCTGTACGGTGACTTCAGGTCTGCAGAGAGGCATATCAGGCTGTGACCTGGTCATGGTTCATCACAGCACATACGCACTAGCTGGGAACGAACGAACGAACGAACAAACTTTATTTTCGAAGGGTAACAAATTGGGCACTCAGGCCCGTCTTACATTCGGCTCTTCCAATCACTCATCTTTCGTTCATCAGTGCATAGTGCATTCACATAGGAAAAAAAAACATTGTCAAATGAATGTTGTAAGCATAAACAATGCATGTTACCATGTTATGAGACAAATCCCCCACCCATCCACCAATCTATCCATCCGTGTGTCCCCCACACACACGTCCACCACCCAACCACACACATACCCACAGGCACATACATGACCCCATCCATCTACGCATCCCCCAACCAACACATCCCAAGCACACCCCCACATACATCATCTCCCTACCCACACACATCTCCCACCCACCACACATCCCCCACCCACCCACACGCCCAGGCACACATGCATGCAACCACCCACCCATACCCACACACACACGCACACATCCTCCACCCATCCCATAAACTACCAACACTCACCCACACACATATCCTCCACCACCCACCAACACACCCCCAAACACTCAGCCAAACACACATCCCATAACCACATTTCCAACACCCCCACACACACATATTCCCGCCAACTCACATATTCTGCACTTACCCACACACAAAACCCGAACCCACCCACACATCCCCCACTTGCACACATATCACCCAGCACACAAATCCCCCACCCACTCATCCCGCACCCACACATCCCCTCCCACCCCCAACCTACACACACTCACCCTACCACACATCCTCCACCCACCAGCTCGCCAACCATCCCACCCCGATCTCCTAACCCCAATCATACATCCCTTAACTACACATCTCACCAACCATACACACTCACACACACACACACACACATCTCCCCACCCATACACACATCCTCACACATCAAACAGTTCTGGAGGGTCTTCTCTGCTGGTACATTTGTGTATCTCAGACATAACAAACTTGGTCTTCTCTGCTGGTACACAATTAACACTGATAACTTCTCTGTCGGTACACATTTAAGACTGGTAACTTCTCTGCTGGTACAATTGCGCATCTCAGGCACAACAAACGTGGTATTCTCTGCTGGTACGCAATTAACACTTGTAACTTCTCTGTTGGTAGACAACCGAAATGGGTAAATTCTCTGCTAGTACACAGTTAACGCTGGTAACCTCTCTGCTGGTACATAATTAACTCTGGTAACTTCTTTGCTGGTACATAATTAACACTGGTAACTTCTCTACTGGTACATAATTAACTCTGGTAACTTCTTTGCTGGTACATAATTAACACTGGTAACTTCTCTGCTGGTACACAGTTAACACTGGTAACCTCTCTGCTGGTACATAATTAACTCTGGTAACTTCTTTGCTGGTACATAATTAACACTGGTAACTTCTCTGCTAGTACACATTTAACACTGGTAACCTCTCTGCTGGTACATAATTAACTCTGGTAACTTCTTTGCTGGTACATAATTAACACTGGTAACTTCTCTGCTAGTACACATTTAACACTGGTAACCTCTCTGCTAGTACACATTTAACACTGGTAACTTCTCTGCTGGTACATAATTAACTCTGGTAACTTCTCTGCTGGTACACAGTTAACACTGGTAACCTCTCTGCTGGTACACAGTTAACACTGGCAACCTCTCTGCTGGTACACAGTTAACACTGGTAACTTCGCAGCTAGTACACGATTAACACGGGTAACTTCTCTGCTGGTACACAATTAACACTGGCACTTCTCTTCTAGTACACAATTAACACTGGTAGCTTCTCTGCTGGTACACAATTAACACTGGTAGCTTCTCTGCTGGTACACAATTAACACTGGTAACTTCTCTGCTGGTACATAATTAACACTGGTAACTTCTCTGCTGGTACACAATTAACACTGGTAGCTTCTCTGCTGGTACACAATTAACACTGGTAACTTCTCTGCTGGTACACAATTAACACTGGTAACTTCTCTGCTGGTACACAATTAACACTGGTAACTTCTCTGCTGGTACACAATTAACACTGGTAACTTCTCTGCTGGTACACAATTAACACTGGTAACTTCTCTGCTGTAGGAGATCAGCATGGCCGAATGGAAGGAACCCTCGTTCTGACACATCCGGTGCGCTTATGCTGAGGTAGGGGCTGAACCCCTACACAGGTCAATTGGACTAAAATGCTGATTGGTCGTCTGTGAATTGGGGATGTAAATTACAAGTGTCTCTGAAGTCGGATTGGGTTCGCTGACGGTAAGGGGCACTGGTAATAGGGAAAGGTAATCCACAATAAAAATCCAGTCCAGTGCTGTTATTTAATAAATAAATAAATTAATTTCGTGGAATATATTTACGAGTATGAGCACTGTCTTGACAGAAACGCTGCATGTGTTACTTTCCCAGCAACTATTAGATTGAAAGTACTTTTCCTGTATGGGAGTGCCTTTACTTTAGCAGTGGGGAAACTTTTTCATTAGCAGTTCATGAAGTGTCATAAAGATATCATTGTTTCAGGACAACGTTGGCGCTGCGGCAATAAATGATTGCTTCTTTCTGGAGTGCTGCATTTATACCCTGTTGAGGAAATACATCAGAGATAAGCCCTACTATTTGGCCATTACGGGGTTGTTTTCTCTGGTAAGATTTCAATCTTTTATAAAATTATTTCCACAAATAAAGTATTTCCAATTAAATATATACTAATTGATTTCTAATTTGGTGTGCAGTACTTTCAATCTTATGAGCTTAGGTTACTAATGTAAACAAGGAAGTAATAAATAATAGGTTGCACAATTTGTTGGCTGACATATTTCATATCATCTCGCCAGATGCATGCAGCTGAGTTAAATAGCATATGAAATGAACAGATGCTAATCGTGGATTCACTATGCAGTCTGATCAACAGGGATTTTACACCCTTAATGACTAGAGCTTCAGAATATCAGAATAAATGAAAGTAAATTTCATACAGTAAAAACATACGCCCGTCTCCGTGGCGTAGGGATTTACGTCTTTCTCCGTAGTCGCGTATATTCTCGTGAGTAACGCAGCTACGCGAGATTCGGTAGCGGATCGCGCCGCGTTGTTTTTTTTTTACGGGGTATGTGAGCCGGTTGCTCAGAAAGCAATGGCAAACTACTGAGTGTAATCTTGCCTAGTACATCAACACAGCTGAAAAATGATGGTGTTGACTGCAACGTCCTGTAAGGGATATGCAACATAAAAAAAAACAGGTCTGTCTCCACGATAAATTACATGTTCTGGCCCTACAAGTAACTTACATGCAAAGGTTCTGCTAATAAGTTACAATTCCTGGTTGTGTGAATAAATTACTTATCTGCCCTACTAGTAAATTGCACGTTTTGGCTCCATCAGTCAATTACATATACTGGCTCTGAGTAAAGTATCTGCGATAGCTCCGCAGAAGTGATACATTTGGTGATTCATAAATCATGTTGTTGCTATCTTTACAAATAGTTACTTCAATTGTCCCGAATGAGTTTCCCGCTTTAAGTCTGCGATGTGATAGAGTTATCAGCTTGTATAGGCTTGAATACACCAGGGAATAGTTGGCCTTATCATGTCCTCACTTAGTGAGATGACGAGCGGAGGCTTCCAACCCCCTTCAGACCTCGCTCGAGATATTATCCGCGCAGCTCCATATCAACACTGTTAATGCGCCCGGTAGTTGTATAGAATGCCCATTTGAGATAGTATTTCAGGCTTCCGGCCTTAGAGTATTTTCTTGTTTGCCGCTTGTGACGTCACGAGTGATAGGTAACGCACGGAAGTCTTAAGGGGTGATAAGATTCATATTTTAGTGGGCAAATGGCATATAACCGATGCCGATATTCTTAACTATATCCGGTATTGGGTATTTAAAAAAAAACAATTGAAAATTAAAAATGGTGTTTATTATTGTTTACAGGGGCGGGACTTAAACACTAGCATCATACGTGTTACATATGTTCAAATGAGAAAAAAAAAAATAAACTAAAAAAAAATAAATAGATAAAGATGGCGGTTATTATTGGTTCTTGTTAAAGGACTGGGTGGCCGAGTGGCGGAGTGGTTGTAGAATGGGTGTAAGACGGGGTTTCCTTGTTAAGGGTGTAGTCGAGTGGCGGAGTCACAATACAGTGGAGGTCAGTTTTACCTTGTTAAAGGGTGGGATGGCTATAGAGTGGAGGGTGGTTTTCCTTGTTAGTAGGGTAGTCGGGCGGAGTGGCTATGGAGTGGATGTGGATTCTTTCTTTGTTAGCACGGAGTTGCTATGAGGTGGAGGTCGGTTTTTCCTTACTAAGGAGAAGGTCTAACAGACTGGCTGTGGGGTTGGTGTAAGACGGTTTTCCTTCTTAAGGATGTGGTCGGTCAGAGTGGCTAAGGGTTGAAGGTCGGGTTTTCCTTATTATGGGTATGGTCGAGTGGAGTGGCTATGGACTGTGTTTAGGACGATTTTCTTGTTAAGGGGTAATCTTGTGTTGGAGTAGCCAGCGGCGTCACTAGGGGGGTGCGGGCCGCACCGGGTGACACCATCAAGGGGTGACACCAAAATAAACAAATTGCAAATTTGACAAAGCAGACATAGCAAAATAACAAAAATTTAACTTTGTCCGAGTTTGTCGAAGTTCTTTATTTATGTTTTACCTGAAGTATTGAAGTTATATTGTTCAATTTGTTTTCTTTCTTATGTCCTTATTAACTTTTTGACTTATTTTACAAACATTACTATATGCGATTATATATGGTACAGGAACACTCGGAAGAAGACCATGGTGAAAGTCTAGAGGGGTGACACCAAGAGTTTACCGCACTGGGTGACACCAACCCCAGTGACGCCACTGGGAGTAGCTATGGAGTGGACGTAGGTTTTTCCTTGTTAATGGACTGGGTGACCGTCGCGCGTTATAACTCCGTCGTGTGGACATAACCCCAGTAGCCGCCGTGGTCGGGTTATAACTCCGTCGTGTGGACATAACCCCAGTAGCCGCCGTGGTCGGGTTATAACTTTGTCGTGTGGACATAACCCCAGTAGCCGCCGTGGTCGGGTTATAACTCTGTCGTGTGGACATAACCCCAGTAGCCGCCGTGGTCGGGTTATAACTCTGTCGTGTAGACATAACCCCAGTAGCCGGTGCTGTCGGGTTATAACACCAGGGTCACGGAAGGAACCTTTTCGTCATCAGAGCATCGGAAGTTTAAGTCTATCTCCCTTGTTGTCATTCTCTTGTCTATGTCCCTATAGTCCCAGGGTCACCGAGTAACATCACGGATATGAAACCATTATCCCATCTTCAGCCGTCACAGTGCTGGCTAAGATTATCTCGTAAAATCTTCCGAGAGTTTGTGGGATGACGAGAGCATTCTATATAAAACAATAGGTATACAAACAGATCGTTAAGAGACACGATGATGATGATGGGTAGTCAAATATGGGTTATTTGTATCGACACGTTAGTTGCTTTCTTCCTTCTTGTGTGCATTGTTTATTTGTAAATGTGTTATATTGTCTTTTATCCAGGTAACACTACAGACAGCAACAGGCCAACGCCTTGATACGTTAGCGGCTCCAACCGAAGCCAAAGGTGATTTCTCCAAGTTCACCATGGAGAGATACAGCGCCATCACCAAGTGGAAAACCTCTTTCTACTCATTTTACTTCCCTGTAGCTATTGCCATGCACATGGTAAGCAATCATCAGTTGTTATGTGGGAGTGAAGTGCTGCAGATATGGTTTATACTAGAATGGACACTGTTCCTTATACCATACTTCGTAAAGACATCACATTCACAAGTAGACCCAAATACGATATATTACAATGTTAAAATAGGCTTTTTTTTTCATTTTTTTTTCGTTCGATAGTTTTGAAATCTAACGTAGTTAGCACTGGATTAATTTTTGCATATGGGCCAGCATTCCCTACTGTATGATCCACGCCACCTGGCGAACGCTCTCCGAATTCTGATGTACTTTTTGTCTCCAAGTCAAGGACACATTTACATAAGTACACAAAGACACAAGGCCACATTTAAGTCCAACTGACCGGTGTAGGGGAGAGAACCCTCTACCCAGTTTAAGAGCGAGCCCTATTATCCGATCGATCACGCGACTTCCAGTCACAGGTATAAGACCACAAGAATAAAGAATGTGATGTCAATTGTAACTGTCGAGTATCACATGTCATTAGACAACTAATCATCACTAACCTTGCACTGTTAGTCTTTAGAAAGCACAGTGATGACTATAGCCCGTGATTGTACCCTTGGTGAATATTAGTGAGAACCAGTACAGACCAGACTTGTCCTGTAACATTGTAGGTGTTCATTCTGCAAGTAGTGTTACCTTTCACCATTGGCCATCTTGATAACGTGGGTTGTGTAAGTGTAGCCTGCAGGTTTAACTGAGTAGAAACTCGCGCGCACGCACGCACGCAGGCACATACGCACGCACGCACGCACGCACGCACACACACGTCATCATCATCATTGGCACCTTGCCGTCTTGACAGACGATAGTTTGTGCTTTAAAAAGGCATAATAACTTTTAACTATGGCGGTAGCGAGTGTGACTGATAAGGCCAATTTGCGCTGTAAATGTCCGTTCACAGTGGGTGCATCTGAACACGTGGTCATTTCCACCATCATGCACCATCTTACGTCTCAAACGCTTGGTGTGTGACTTTTCTGCAATAATTTTCTCCTTTGACTTTATTCCATTTCTGATATTTGCCCTCCATGCAACACGTTCAGCGGCGACTTGCTCCCAATGTGCATTATCAATGCCTGTATCAATCATGTCCCGCTTACAGACATCTTTGTATCGTAGTAGAGGCCGACCCTGAGATCTCTTACCCATCTGTAATTCACCAAAAAAGATATCCTTTGGTATTCTACCATCATCCATCCTCCGAAGATGTCCTATCCATCTAAGTCTACGAAGACTGAGCATGGAATAAACTGTCACACAACCTGATCTTTCCAATACTTCAGTATTTGTGATTTTGTCTTGCCACTTAATACCAAGAATTCTTCGCAGACACCGCATATGAAAGCTGTTTAAATTGTTCTCTTGGTGTGAGTAAGTTGTCCAGGTTTCACTGCCATAGAGAAGAGTACTAAGGACACAGGCTTGATAGACAAGGACTTTTGTTTTGGCAGTAAGCTTCCTGTTCTCCCAGACTCTTTTTCTTAACCTGTTCATTGTTGTTGCTGCCTTACTAATCCGGATGTTGATTTCCTGATCTAGGGATAATTTGCTATTTACCACTGATCCTAGATATGTAAAATGGTCTACTATCTCTAGTTCGGCGTCGTCAATAAAGATTGATGGTACCCCATGTGCACCTTGTGACATAATCTGTGTCTTCTTTTTGCTAATTGTTAAACCAAATTCAGAACAAGCATTGGAGAATACAGATAGTAGACATTGCAATTCTTCCTCAGAGTGGGTCGTAACTGCAGCATCATCTGCAAAAATCAACTCTCTGATCAGTACCCTCCTAATTTTGGTCTTAGCCTTCAATCTCTGAGCATTGTAGAGGCCGCCATCTGAGCGTGAGTGAATGTATATACCGTCATCCTGATCACGAAATGCATATTTCAGTAGAAGTGAAAAGTATATTCCAAAGAGGGTGGGAGCTAGTACACAACCTTGCTTAACTCCACTCTTGATTTCAAATTCTTCAGAAGTTGCACCATCAAACTTGATTATACCCTTCATGCCTGTGTGCAACGATTCCACAATAGACAGAAGAGTTGGTGGGCAGCCAATCTTCTTTAGTGCCTTGAACAGACCCTCACGACTGACCAAATCAAATGCCTTTGTGAGGTCGATGAAGGTAATAAACAGTGGTTGATTCTGTTCACGGCATTTTTCTTGCATTTGTCGCAATGAGAATATCATATCAGTGGTAGACCGGTTCTGTCGAAAGCCACACTGTGATTCGGGGTAGACTTGATCTCCTAGGACTTGAAGTCTGCGCAGAACAATTCTGGCAAATACTTTTCCAACAATACACAGAAGTGAGATACCCCTATAGTTGTTGCAGTCGCTCCGATCGCCCTTGTTCTTGTACAGTGTTATGATGCTTGAATCTTTGAAATCTTGTGGGACTTGTCCTTCACGCCAGCATAGCTCTATTAGCTGGTGGATCTGTATAGTGAGTGTGTCTTGCCCACTCCTGATAACCTCTATTGGAATCCCATCCTTACCTGGAGCCTTGCCAGATGCAAGTTCATTTATAGCACACTTAACTTCTGTTATGGTGGGAAGTGTGTCCAGGTGGTCAAGAGTTGAGGGCATCATCCGCTAGTTTGGTCTCACTTGAGTAAAGCTCCAAATAGTGCTCTACCCATCTGTCCATCTGCCGTTTCTTGTCAGTGATGATTTCTCCAGTCAAGGTTTTCAATGGTGCACTTCTTTTTATCACTGGACCACAGGCTTTCTTTATTCCTTCATACATGCTTCTTATGTCTCCCTTATCACTTGCGATTTGAATGGACTCACATAACTTGATCCAATAATCATTTGCACACTGCCTGGCAGCTTTTGCACATCCTTCCTAGCTTGCCTTAGCTCACTCAGAGTGTTACGCGTTGGTCTTTCCTTGTTTCTTAAGAGAGCTTTCTTCTTCTTATCAATCAAGGGCTGCAGAGTCTCGCTATTGGCTGCAAACCAGTCCTGCCTCTTATGATCCACAATGCCGTAAACCCCTACGGCAGTTTTATAAAGAGTTTCCTTAATTTGACCCCACTTTTCATTTATTGTACAATTTTCTGGTGTATCAGTGAAAGCGTCTTCAAGTTGCTGTTGAAACTGAAAGCTCTTTTCAGGATCATGAGTATTAATAATATTAATCCTGGGGCTAGATTTGTGTTTGGCTGTGTAGATTCTCTTTGGTCTCAGTCTAACCCTTGCAACAACCAAAGAATGATCCGTATCACAGTCAGCACTGTGGTAACTACGAGTCAATGATATATGGTTCAGATGTTGTCTCCGTGTGATGATGAAGTCCAGCTGGTGCCAATGGCCGGATCTTGGATGTTTCCATGTGACCTTATGCATCTCTTTTGTTTAAAAAAAAAGAGTTTGTAATACATAGGTCATTACTGGTGCAATGCTCCAGCAGCCTTTGCCCATTTTCATTCATGCGACCGATGTTGTATTTTCCAAGGCACACTGGCCATGAACTCGAGTCCTTGCCCACACGAGCATTGAAATCACCGAGCATATAAATGTAGTCAGATTTTGGAACTGCCTTGATCACGGAGTCTAACTCCTCATAGAACAAATCCTTCACATCATCAGAGGAATCGAGTGTCGGTGCATATGGAGTAATAATGGTGGCAAACCCACAAGAGGTTGCCAAGCGCAGGGACAATAGTCTTTCATTTCCTCCTGCTGGAATTTCAATCATTCCCAGTAGCGAATTCTTCACTGCAAAGCCCACACCGTGTTGCCTTTTTTCTGCGTGCCCTCTACCCTTCCAGAAAAAGGTGTAGTTGTTTTCCCTTAGTGACCCTTCCTCAGCGAGGCGAGTCTCCTGCAGGCCAGCAATATCAATGTTAAGACGATTGAGTTCGGCATCAATCACAGCCGTTTTTCTCACATCGTCAATATTGGTCAAGTCAGTGGAAAATCCTGGACACATGGTTCTCACGTTCCAGGTTGCAAGCCGTAGCTTGAGGTTTCTATTTTTATTTTTGTTTGTACCTGGTGCATTGGTTTTACAGCCTGCGATTCAGATTTTGTCCTAGCCCCAAGCACCCATTGAAGCAGGCAGGCTGTGGCGGATCAGCACCCAACTGGCTGGGGGCTGCCCAGCTTGAGGCGGGCGGTAGCTGATCAGTGACACCTATAGGTGTCTCCCACCGTCATTGGCACAATGTGGGGTGTCGGGTTTGGCAAGCGCCGCCCAACGTTCGGCGGTAACAGAAAGCAGGTAGTACCGTCTACTGTTATACGGTAGCTCAGTCATATCTGACTAAGACCTGACTGGAGAGAACACACACGCACGTACACATACTTTTTCTACTTCTTTTCTCATAGTCCATACCGTGTAGCGTTGGGTTGGTGACTATGTTTGTCCACAACCGTCTGTCTCGTGTGCTGCCAATAATTTCTGCTGTCAGACTGTCCAGCATCTTCTCACTTGGTCTTCCCCTGCCTCCTTTCCTCTCCAACTTCTTCGTTGACATCCACACTTACAATCACGAAAACACACAGTTCATTAGTGTACACATTTTGTGTTGTATCACATTGCCATTAAATAGACCAGATCTCCCATATATCCCTCCTCCTCCCTCCTCCTCCCTCCTCCACCTCCCTCTTCCTCCTCCCACCTCCTCCTTTTTCTTCTTCTGATGCTGCTGCTGCCGCTCCATTTACCCAAGTTAATTGTTGGGGGAAGATGTAAAGATCTTTCAAGTGCTTTTTCTAATGCTTTTTGTGAGTTGGTCTTCGTTTATCTAAGGAAGGTTGTTCTAACTGCAAACAATAAATATGAATTAAATGAGATACTCCCCGCTTTGGTAACGGGAACGGGAGCAGGGGCCGATTATGAATTAAATGAGACGCTTCTCGCCAGGAGCTGGGCGAAGCCGGGCCGGGTCGTCTTTGTTGGGAACGGGAGCAGGGGCCGAATATGAATTAAATTAGACGCTCCCCGCTTTGGGAATGGGAACGGGAGCAGGGGCTGAATATGAATTAAATGAGATGCTCCCCGCCAGGGTTTGGGCGAAGCCGGGCCGGGTCAGACAGACAGACAGATAGATAGACAGACAGATAGATAGAGAGATAGACAGACAGACAGATAGACAGATAGTCGGGAACGGGAACGGGAGCTTATATGACTACTTATATGATTTAAATGAGATGCTCCCCACCAGGGGCTGGGCGAAGCTGGGCCGGGTCAGACAGACAGACAGACAGATAGATAGACAGACAGACAGACAGACAGACAGACAGACAGACAGACAGACAGATAGATCCCCGCCAGGGACTGGGCGAAGCCGGGCCGGGTCAGCGAGTGTGTGTGTGTGTGTATATATATATATATATATATATATATATATAGAGAGAGAGAGAGAGACACACACACACACACATACACACACACACACACACACACACACACACACACATCTAGTGGAACAATCACTATATGTTTCTGTCAACTATGTATATATGTCATGTGATTGCAGGCTGGGATCTCCGATGAGGAATCTCACACGAAAGCAAAGACAATATTGTTACAGCTGGGTCACTTCTATCAAGTGCAGGTAAGTCTTCCTCTTCTTTGTCTCCTCCTCCGCCTCATCTTCCCCCTCCTCCTCCCCCTCCTCCTTTTTCTTCTTACTCTTCTTATCCTTATTCTTCTTCTTCTTTTCCTTATTATTATTACAATTATTATGAGAGGACTTCAAATGAAAACCTTAAATGTGTGATAGAAATTACAACAACCGCGCCATTGTCTTGTAGCCAGTCAGTATTGTTGTTAAGGATGTCAAAAGTGACACGTGATACCGCTGTGTAGACGAACATGGTGACGTCTCAAGAACAGTTTAAAGATGGCCTGCCCAATTTTTGACATGCACCAAAGAGGAGGAGCGTTCTGTTATCCGATGTTTGATCAGTGAAGGGGTGAAACCTACAGAAATTCATCAGCGAATGAAGGTCCAGTGTGGTGATGCATGCCTGTCAGTCCAGCAAGGGAATGAGTGGAGTAGAAAGTTTCGACTCGCAATAAAACCCAGACGACGTGGAATTCTGAGTAAAGGTGTCCTTTGCAACATGACAGTGCTCAACTCGACCCCATACTGCCAGTACCACGGTTGAAACCATCGAAGACCTCCACTTTCAGTGTGTACCACATCCCACGTACTCGCCAGACCTAGCCCCAAGTGACTTGCACTTCTTTGGACAACTCAAAGACTTTTCGGTGCGATGAAGAGGTACAGCAGGTGGTGTATGAGTGGTTACACATGCAACCAAGAGAATTGTTTTCTACAGGAATTCAAGCACATTATCGTCGCTGCACGGTACACAGTGATGACTACATCGAAACATGATACATTTGTTCTTTACTTCTTCAGAATATATTTACCAATAAGAAATACATTTAAGGTGTTCATTTGAAGTCCCTTAGTATTATTATTTCGCTTGCTTCAAATGTATTGTCCAAATATGCAATGTTGTCTCTCGTGTAAACTTCGCTATTTTAATTCACTTAATGGCCCACATTGTTTCTCTAGGCAAAACATTTGCTTTGATTTGTTGTATTCGGGTCAGTCTTGGAGTCCGCGATTTGCTGTCTGCAGCCCCAATGCACATGTGCGCATGGTTGGTTGATCACTCGTGAATTGTATATACCTTTGGTGGTGTAACCGAAAGCGTCTTGATCTGATGCGTAGAGCAATTATTTGTTCTGGCTTGTACTTAAAATGGTAATCATCATTGTTTGTTGCTTTCTTGTTGATTTGTTGACTCTTTTCTTTTGGTGGCATGTGACAGGTACAACAAGGGTTGCTCTTCCGTTACTCCTTCTTTAGTTAATGAATCATCTCTCTCGTCTCCAGGCACTCCACAGTGAGATGGCACCCACTGTATGGGGACATTATGATGGCTGCCTAGTTCATATAGAAGTTTCAGCAGTACTGGTATTATTACTACTGCTGCATTATTATGTCTATCATCTCTCAGTGCAGTTTAGGCGCGCAAACTCACGCCAAGCACCTGTTAGACGTGTTCATGATTAGTAGGATTTGGAATCTAAAGTTGACTACGGGATGAGTTAGACATTCATGGTGGGTTCCAGTATTACTATGTTTTATTTCCCGGATAGGTCGCAGGAACACACGGGCACAGGTAAGTGATGCTGAATATTTGTTCTACAGGGAATGCTATATATTTTCTTCTCTGATCCTCTCTTGAGGGCAGCATGTCACACCAATTATACACCTCTGTAGCTCAGTAGAACAGCGTGTCGACTTAAGTGTGCATTTAGACCAAATTCCATCCATGGTTACTGGGTCTACATTTTCTTGGGTAAATCGTAATTCCTAAAATGTTGCCTGGACAGTGGCCTTATACTATGTGTGATAACCTACTGCCGTGAAATTTTAAACGTGCGCAGCTTCCACACTTCCGGTCTTATAAGGCCTTGGGGTGTTGTGTGCTTCTGGCCACGGTTTGATTATGCATTTTTCTCACTTGGACTTGAAGTACATTGTTCCGTCACCCAGCTACTGAGCTGAGTGCTTAGTGTGACGCTGTGAGCACTGGAGTTCATTTGGAATCCTTGTTTTCGTCTATTTGTGCGTGTTTGTGCTGTAAAATGCATGTTCATTAAAATGGTGGGTGGCCAGTTGCTGAACTAGCTGGTTATGTAGTAATGCGTGTGCAACTGCTGGTTTTCTAGTGAGTGGTGCTTCCATTGACGTAGTTTTAGTGGTTGACTGTTGCTTTGACATTCTGGTTGCGGCCTTATGCATGCATTAGTGTGCATTCTGTGGGTCTGTCGAGATTGCTTTCTGTTTTACTTGACACCAGGGTACAGGGAGGAGCATTTTGTGTGATTTTTCGCTGGCACAGGAACGGAACAATTGTAGAGTGACCAGTGCCGCGAAGTTGGAACAGCGAAGAACTAAGTTTTAGCAACGGATCTCTTGTTGTCTATATGTCCCTGACAGGGCTGAGTATTTGATCTCTCGACCCAAGCGATCAGGGAACATGAGATGTTAGAAACTAGTTGAGTTTATAAAAGCTTTCTCGTGAAATGTCTGAAGTTTTATGTTAGGATTTAAAAATGTTAACTTTGCGCTTTATCGCTATCATAAAGTGTGTTGGGTTGCATTGTGTCGTCAAGCCTGTGGCTCAGTACATCCACCATGTTTACTCAAGCCTGTGGCTCAGTACATCCACCATGTTTTCTCAATCCTGTGGCTCAGTACATCCACCATGTTTTCTCAAGCCTGTGGCTCAGTACATCCACCATGTTTTCTCAAGCCTGTGGCTCAGTACATCCACCATGTTTTCTCAAGCCTGTGGCTCAGTACATCCACCATTGTCAGCAACCGATGCTTCAGGCATTACGGGATACTTCTCTCGCACCACACAAAAGATTTGTCAGTCGTATGAGAGGTATTGATTATACATTTTATTGCCACAGGCTCTTTACATTACATCAATGCACAAAAACGGTCGCTAATAAATCACACATGAATACACCACAGAATTGCCTATCACTAGTCGTTCCTAACCCTATTGCTAATTCTATCTACTGGCTAAAGAATACGCATCGACGCTAAGCGATGCGCTCACTACAAAGTCTGTCCCCTGTCTGCGGAAATCTCCGCGTGCTGATTACACGGTACGCGGAGTGACCTTGTGCGTACTTCGGCTTCTGTGTGCTGCATTACTCAGCACGCTTGGAGTCGTGGTCTCTCTTGAGTCTAGTTCTCTGTATCTGTCACGCTGGCGTGATTACGCCGTGACCAGAGTGCTTACTCTCTGTTTGACACCTCCGTGTCTCATGAGAGAACTGTTTGATAGTTCCCCTTCCTATTTACCACCTACACCTACCCTGCCCTCACTTAGGGGCACTGTGTTACCTCTAATCTACTTGAGGTAGACCACTCATTCAGGGTGGTCTTCCCTGAGTCTTTGACACACACCCTCCCCTCCTGTGTTGCGTTACAAACTTTGACTCATTGGTTGTGACGCAAGACGTTTCTAAAAATTAGTGTAGCTAATTTTTGTCAAAGACTATTGACAACTTGGTTCTGGGTACCTCAATAGACTTCTACTGACTATTGTCACAGTGTAGTATCACTTTACTTGGCTACTGGTGATCGCCACAAACTTGTCTGGTTGGCGTGAGCCCTCTTCTCAATCGCAATATTATATTAATTAGAGGTTTGTCTGAACCGGACCATTGTCTTATAAGACCTGCCCTCAAATAGCAAATTAACTCACTACCCATACAAAGTTGACTTTCTTAGGGTCAACACATGAATTGCTTCATGTCCCCCATATAATATTAAACAACCCTTGCACAAGTTGTGTGCGACAGGCTTTACCTATCTCGCTTCCGCGTGTAAAGCTATCTTCCACTGTTAAGTTAGTGTTTCGTTGTCCATTGTGTCCCCTGACCCGAAGTTATCTCCCTTTGTTATAAAAATGTATGTAATTTACCTGTTTGTTTTTCTGGTTGTTTGCGTGTTTGGATCTAACTAATAATATACTTTACCTTCTAACATGTGTGTCTGTCTCTATTATGTATGTAAGTTAGTTTTCAAGTGCCATAATTCGGTTAAATGTGGCCACAAACAAGTGTATAAAACTAATTCGTGACCACGTTCCCGTCTTATGAGACTTAAAATACTTTTCTTAAGGTCTACACTAAACTACATGTAACACATTGAAGACGGCACATTTCAACATTGAAAGCAAACGCTTGACGCAGACAAATAATAAAAAAGTCGCGTTGAGCGGCAGAAAAAATCCGCTAGTCGTCCTCACTCTCCCTTGCATATTTTCCATCTTCTCTCACTTTCACACTTCTGTCACACATCTTTCATCCTCCTATTCTCTCACTTTCACATTTTTGTAATACATCTTTCATTCTAATATTTTAAAAACCTTGAAGTGACACTGTACAAGTTTGGCTCAGTTTGAAAAGAGTTGAGCTTCATGACTGTGCGTAACTTACTGCACGAGTCATATTACAAAATATTTTCATGGATGAACTAGGGTTGATATTTTGCACCCTGATGTTATTAAACACTATATTCTCCTGAAATACTATTACTACTTCTATAAATATTTATATCCTAATTTGTTGTACACTATTATTCTAATTTAAGGGAAGTAATGTAACTATCTAAAAAAATGAAAATGATGTGAGATGAGTTATGCACCTTTCTGAAATGGGAAATGTGAAATGTAACAAAATTATAAATAATGTTTTAATGTTTAAATAAAATAAAAAAATAAAAAAAAGATATGATTAATATTTTAACTATACATGGTGTAAATGATGTATGTTAAATGTATGATACTTTTATCCTATATCACTTTATCCTATAAATTCTAACCTAATTTTAATTCTAAATGATGAGGTTGTTAACATGTTCATAAAGATGGAATGAAATCAAGTGAAATGAAATGAACTAAATGGTACTGTTCCTATCTAAACTAAATGGTGTTGTTGTTATCTAAACTAAATGGTGCTGATGCTATCTAATCTTTTTTTATCCTAGAGTTTAATGAGCTGTTAATAAATTTATAGTCCTATCCTAATCTACTTTTCTGCTAAGTAACTGGGTACATTAATGATTTATCTAAGCTACAAAAAAAAAAAAAAAATCTATTATATTCACTAAATCTAATCTAAATATATAGTAAAGTAGCTAATCTAACTATAATTTATCCCTATATTAAAATCTGTTATAATACATATCACAATACCTAAATATATATACATGGTATTTATTTACCTCAGGTTAGTGGTTGCCATAACGTACGGAAAATGCTTTCGTTGGCATAGTTTATATATATACAATTGTCCTGGGTATCTTAAATACACTACACAGTCATACTTGTGTCTTATGGGTATTCTTCCACTCGCAGAGTCCGCTGGTGTCGTAGACGCGTATATTTCGTGTCTGTTCTTTATGCATTGTTCTGACACTGTTCTTCCACATTAACACAGGTGATTCACCGGAACACAAATGGAGCATAGTAAGTAATGAGCTGTCTATGTACACACGGTGATCAACTTGTTATTGGAGCACAGTTCTTATCCTGCTGACTACGGACACATGGTAGTTCACTGTTCTTAGCACACAGTCCTGATCTTGATGTCTATGTAATACATATGATATTTTACATAGGATATTTTAAGTGTACTAACTTAACATTTCTTACACTACCTTTTCATGTGTAATATCAGGTATTTATACCTCAGATGGTCGACTAAGGGTATCAGCAAGAATGTTAACCCTACCCTTAATATGTTCTATACTAAAAGTATAATTCTGTAATATTAATGACCACGTGTAGATGCGGTCGTTGCGATGCACCCCACTTTGTATGACCGTCATAGGGGAATTATCGGTCTGGACTACGAAGTGATTACCCGCTAGAAATCGATGCAACTTCCTCACCGAATAGATGACGCTTAGGGCTTCCAACTCTGATATGGAATATCTGGACTCAGCAGGTGTGATCTTGCGGCTCACGTAGCAAATGGGATGGAAGATGCCATCATAAAACTGGCCTAGTACTGCAGCGATGGAAATCCTGCTGGCATCTATCCTAAGATAATAAACGAGCCTAGGATTAGGCAAGCGGAGGATTGGTACATTACTAAATAGGATTTTAAATTTTGACAATGCAGAAATTAATAATGCATCTTTGACATCTAATTTTACTGATGCTTTTAAAACATTTGAAAATACACTTGTAATTTCAGCTAAGTTTGGTATGAACTTACTATAATAATTTACTAAACCCAAAAGGCTCCTGACCTGCTTTTTTGTTGTTGGCATGGTCAGGTTCATAATTTTAGTAATAATTCTATTGTCAGTTTTCAGTTGTCCATGTGAAATGACATGACCCAAAAAATCAATTTCTTGTAGGCCCAATTCAACTTTGCTCGGTTTGACCGTGAGACCGAAGAGTCGCAACCTATCGAGACATGTCTGAGTTTCAGTAAGTGTGTTGTCCAGTCCTCTGTATGGACACAAATATAATCTATATATGTCACAGTATTCGTCACTCCATGTAGTAAATCTCTAGTTAAGCGTACGAAAGTGGCAGGAGCGTTACGAAGTCCGAAAGGAAGAAACCGCCACTCGTAAAGACCTAAAGGTGTTGAGAATGCAGTAAGATGGATGGATTGAGTCTGCATAGGGACCTGCCAATATCCCTTAGAAAGATCTAATTTAGAAAAGATTTTGGAGGTGGACATATCCAAAATGAGATCTTCGCAGGAAGGAATTGGTTCTGCGTCGATCTTAGTGACATTGTTAAGTTTTCTATAGTCCACACAAAGACGAATTGTGGAGTCTTTTTTTCTTGACCAAGACGATTGGAAAGGAGTACTCAGATGTAGATTTTTGAATAATTCCACTAGCTTCTAAATTCAGAATTTCTTTATTTAAACTTTCTCTATAGCTAAGTGGGATAGAGTACGGCCTGCATTTGATAGGCTTAGAGTCCGACAGAAGGATGGAGTGCTCGATTCTGTCCGTCCTACCTGGAATGTCGGAAAATATGTCCTTATACTCTGTTATTAATTCTATTGTCTGTCGTCGTTGCTCGTCTGTTAGTCCCTGTTCTAACCGTATAGAATCTAAGGTCGCAGTCTTATCTACAATTGGAACAGGTAGTTCCATTCCGTCGTCGTCTACCTGATTCAGTACGGTGGTGGTGCTAAGAGCGTTTTCTGTAAACTCACTAAGTGTATGCATCTCGTCGGATTTGCCAGTCTCGCTAACTAGTGTAGTTGCGTTGTGTAAGTCTGTCGTCTCATCCATAGGTGTGGGTGCATTGTGTTCGTCTGTCTCTAAATCTGTCTCTTGTCGTGAAAAGTAAGGTTTCAACATGTTGATATGAAATATCTTTAAGTGTCCGTTTATCGATATTTCATAGTCGACATCTGAAAGTCTTTGTATCACCTTGAAAGGCCCTTGCCATGAAGTTACCATATTATTACGTTTGTCAGGTAGTAATAGCAATACATCTTGACCAGGTTCAAGAATTATGGGTCTAGCACTTTTGTGGGGATTGTGATTGAGGATATCTGCACTGTTCACTGGAGTGAGTCTATTCTTCTCCTCCCAGGCAGCTATTTCTTCATCTGTGCAGTGTCTTAGCTGGGGTAGACACCCAAGAATTAACTCAGTACAAGGGTTGTCTAGTATTGCACATGTAAAGGTACCAGAAAGGAATGGGGTGTTTATACGGACTCTTGCCAGAGGATAGGTTTCTATATTTCCAGAAAAAGTACGGCATTTTACAGAGTCACCAGTATAATATTTTGGATCAACCAGTTCCTTTTTTACCCCAATAATAGAGCTACCACTGTCAAGCAAACATCGGCATGGCTTATCATTGACCAATGCAGTGTGAAACATCAAATTGCCTCTGGAGGCTACAGCTCCGTTTGCATTCTCTAAGGAGGATGTTACAATGTGTCCACATGTGAGTTTGCCGTCTGCATGAAATTGTTGACATTGGTTACAATTATCAAAGTTTAAAATATCGTTTACACAACACACATCTACCGATTAGTTAAAAGGTAATTCGTTTTGGACGTCACACTCAGTCTCACTCCCACTATCAGAGGATGTATCAATCAAAATTGCATTGTTGGCCTTCATTCTTTGGCGGCCCAGGCACTTATTAGAATAATGGCCGTAGCTAGAACAGAAGAAGCATTTGACTGCACGCCTGTATGCAGTTCTCTTGTTTTGTTGTTTCTTAATGACCATCTCAAGATGTGTCGGATAGTTTGGTGATTTATCGCACATAGAATAAGTATCATGAAAAAGTTGGCAATATACACATTTTGACACTTTCTGATCTTTCTTGTCGACTCTCTGAAATGGTTTTTTACTGCTACGATAGCTTTTAGGTTAGTCCTTAACAAAAGAGACTATTTCAGAGTCGATATTAGATGTTTTAAAAATATCCCTATTTGAGGAAAAATATGCTGAGCCTCTCTTCTCAAATTGTTCTATGGTTTCTATGTCTGACTGCTGTAGGAATTTAGCGAAAGGAGATGGTATTGTGGATATGACTTTATCCATGGCTATTAAATTTTTAAGTTTTTCAAAGTCCTTTCCTATATTTGCTGCGTTAAGCCATCTATTTAGTACGCTTTGGACATTCGAGACATAATCAATGAAAGTCTCACTTGGTTTTGGTTTTAAATTTTAGAATTGCACTTGATACCCAGGGGCATCAAGTAAGAAATGTTGCATTATCCTATCGTGGATGTATTGATAGTTAGATCTAAGATCAGTTGGAATAGATTCTATAACTTTAAGGGGCTCACCACTGAGGTTCTTCATGTAAATCATGGCCCACATATCTATTGGTACTTGGTGATATTTCAGCTGATATTCTACATTTTCTGTCCAAGATGATATGGAATCTTCTTTACAGAATGGCTTAATAATATTTTTGTATTTGTTAAATTTATTCTCTTCTTGCTGACTCTTTAGTTTTGTAATGGAAATATCTAAGTGTGAGTCTACTTCCATACCTTTCATCTTTAACTGTGTCTCTGATTCAGTCTGTATTTGTTTTTCTTTCACTCTTGCCATTTCATCTATCTCTCTTTGCTTTAACTCTAGGTCTTTTTGTTTTAATTCTTTCTCCTGATCTAATTGTTGTTGCTTAAACTCCTTATCTTGTTCTAATTGCTTTTGTTTTATTTCTTTGTCTTGATCTAACTGTTTCTGTTTAGTTTCTTCAGCTAATTGTGCCTCTTTGTGTTTTATTTCTAATTCCTTTTGTTTAATTTCTTTGTCTTGGTCTAACTGTTTCTGTTTAGTTTCTTCAGCTAATTGTGCCTCTTTGTGTTTTATTTCTAATTCCTTTTGTTTTGTTATCTCAGCTAGTTCTACAATCTCCTTTTGATGTTGTCTTTCTTGTTCTCAAATCTCCTTCTGATGTTGTCTTTCTCGTGCACGTTCATCTCTCTCAGCATCTTTTGCTTCTCTAAATTTTTGATCAGCATATTGCTCTAATTCCTTTCCTGTGTACTCTAATTCTTTGCCTGCTTTTATGAAATCAGCTAAAGTTGCCATGTTGATGGGTACTTAGCTAGTTTTGACAGGCACTTAAATCTCTACTTTGGTTTATTTGATATGTTAAGTTTTTAAATCTTTGTGTATAACAATACACCCTTAGATTGACCTTGAAAAATAGATCACAAAAAAATGTATTAATAGATCACACCCTGAAAAAGAGATGCATTATTAATCATATTGCATTGAAAATAGTTTGGGTATACTCATCTTAAAATTCCAGAGAATCAGGTACAATCGTTCGGCACCTCAAGTCTAATCGTTCGGTACTTCAACAAACAGCGTGAGATATTCTCATACACAGCTCTTGTTACATCTGGTTTACAAGAGCATCAACAATTAACAATTTGTAAACGACATATGACTTTAGACAATTTGGTACAATCACATGCCCCCGGACAAAACAATGTAGTTTAATTAATATTAAATGTCAATGTCCTGTCTTCGTTCTACCGTTTTCTGCCTTCCTAACTATGTCGTTTAATCTATGGGAGTGATGTGCAGACCGAGTCTTATTTGCATAGCAAAAGTAGTGCCATCGTGACGGTAACAAATAGAAACAATCTTCAAATAAATAAATAAATGCTTTGAAATAAATATAAAAGTAATAATAATGTTTAAATAAATAAATATATTTAATAAATAACTGGTATAAACAAATAATATGTAATATAAGCCACAGATTTAGGCGAGCAGCCGCTTGGCGATTTGTAAACAATCCTTCGCTGAATGCAAATGGCGTAGGGCAGCTGTTTGTCAGTCGCGATACGTCATAGGCGCAGCGCTATTTTTAGATTGGAAAAATCAATACTGTCGCCGGCTCATTCTTGTGTATTGCTCCGCCGTAAATCATTTTTGACAAATATTCATAAACAAATAAGTAATTATAGAAATAAATGATACAAAATAATAATAATAATACTTACAAATCAGAAGAAAACATGTTCATAAGCACAAAATATTCTAATAAGCATAAATAAACATAACTTGGTCACGATGGGCACAGCTCGCACTTTGTTCTGTCTGCACACGCCATTGTCACTAACATAAACTAAACCCTGTGATTATCTAGCCGTAATATTATTTTCGAGCCGTGGGTGAGTGTTTTAGCTTGAACAATTGTCCAAGCCACACTTCTGACACCACTTTATCCTTGCCTGTCAGCAACCGATGCTTCAGGCATTACGGGATACTTCTCTCGCACCACACAAAAGATTTGTCAGTCGTACGAGATGTATTGATTATACATTTTATTGCCACAGGCTCTTTACATTACATCAATGCACAAAAACGGTCGCTAATAAATCACACATGAATACACCACAGAATTGCCTATCACTAGTTGTTCCTAACCCTATTGCTAATTCTATCTACTGGCTAAAGAATACGCATCGACGCTAAGCGATGCGCTCACTACAAAGTCTGTCCCTTGTCTGCGGAAATCTCCGCGTGCTGATTACACGGTACGCGGAGTGACCTTGTGCGTACTTCGGCTTCTGCGTGCTGCATTACTCAGCACGCTTGGAGTCGTGGTCTCTCTTGAGTCTAGTTCTCTGTATCTGTCACGCTGGCGTGATTACGCCGTGACCAGAGTGCTTACTCTCTGTTTGACACCTCCGTGTCTCATGAGAGAACTGTTTGATAGTTCCCCTTCCTATTTACCACCTACACCTACCCTGCCCTCACTTAGGGGCACTGTGTTACCTCTAATCTACTTGAGGTAGACCACTCATTCAGGGTGGTCTTCCCTGAGTCTTTGACAACCATGTTTTCTCAAGCCTGTGGCTCAGTACATCCACCATGTTTTCTCAGTTTGCTGTTCCTAGCCTTTGACTGTCCCCAATGAAACTAAAAAGCAGCAGGTTTGTGTATCGCCTCGTCTGGTTCATAACCTTTGACTGTCCCCGGTCAGCCTACAAGGCAGCAGGCTTGTGTATCGCCTCGTCTGGTTCCTAGCCTTTGAACTGCCCGTCATGGGAGACCCTCAAAATAGCTGCGCTACCATCGGCTATAGTTCTTGGGGGCCATTGGAACACAACCCCTTTCTTTTACCTCTGTAGAAGAAGTCTTCTTGGATACACAAAAGTGCGGATGTCTGTGTCCGAGGTGAACACTGTAACCTCTCAACTATGACCTCCCACTAATGTATATATTATCCATGATTAGGAATGCAATTTATACCATGCTGGTTCACGTTTATCTTTAAGCTTGATTGCTTAGAATATTAACAAACACGTTAGTGTGGTTGATAGAGGGCTGCCCTGATGATGTCATGAGCTCGATCAGATGAGGGTTCAAACTCTGTGATCCTCGCACTGCACGCAGGTCTTCACAATGTCCTGGCTCTATAACAACACAGGTCTATCGCTGGCAACTGCTTCACGACAAATTATTTCACTTATGTCCATGAAATGTCGTGTGTTCCCAGTGGCAGCATCATTGGGGGATTGCCTAAACTGTTTGTATGTAGTGTCCATCCAGAAATCTAGTCAATACAAGTAGTCAACTGTTCGGACACTTGTCCATGAAGTAGTGTGATGCTACGATGGTCCTCAAGATGATTATATTGCCCATACATATGTAGTCTTCTTATTATAGTCCATGCCGTGTGGCGCTGGTGATCATGTCTGTCCACAGAGCTCTGTCTCGTGTACTGCCAATCTTCTTATAGTCCATGCTGTGTGGCGTTGGTGATCATGTCTGTCCACAACCTTCTGTCTCGTGTACTGCCAGTCTTCTTATAGTCCATGCCGTGTGGCGTTGGTGATCATGTCTGTCCACAACCTTCTGTCTCGTGTACTGCCAATCTTCTTATAGTCCATGCCGTGTGGCGTTGATGATCATGTCTGTCCACAACCTTCTGTCTCGTGTACTGCCAATCTTCTTATAGTCCATGTCGTGTAGCGCTGGTGATCATGTCTGTCCACAGACCTCTATGTCTTACTGCCACCTATTTGTCATACTAATGTTCCTCCATTCCATGGTGTCAAACTATCCAACATCCTTTCGCTTGGTCTCCCTTTGCCTCTCTTCCATTCCAGTTTTCCCGTGTATCTCTTCAAGATATACCAAAAGACTCTTCTTCTGATACGAGTACCCAGTTCTCTTAGTGTGTTAATTTGTGTAAATATATCTTCATTGCTCTGTCTATCCGTCCATGGTGTTGTCTTCATTCGTTTATAAAAGCACATGTGCCCTGCTTCTAACATTATTCCTCGCCTGTCTTCTAATGTAGTTCTTCAGAACTGTTTTCCTCACGTTGATTGATACAGATAAAATGCGGAGAATATTCTTATTCTTGAGAAGTGCAGTCATTGCTTGGGTTTTCTACATTTAACTTTCTTAATACATGTTCCATCTGCTGTTATTAAAGTACCCATATCCTTAAATGTAATTACTTGTTTCAGATTGGCTCCACGCACTTGAATGTTGCACTTGGGTATAGAATTGTTTTTGCACTAACCATTACTTCTGTTTATCTGTCATTCAGACTAAGTCATTTGTTTTGACTTTTTGCTACAATTATATATATATAATTTCTTGTAACTGCGTTAAATTTTTAAGTTACGAAAACTGTCATTAGCATAACGCTTGTTGTTTACATTACGCCCACCAGGTACTCTTGACATGTCTTGCATGGATCTCACTATTGTAGAACACTATCAGAAATCTAGCGCTCATGTCAGTCATTTGTTAGTGAGCCAGTTGACGGGGACCATGTGAGCCAATTGACGGGGGGGGGGGGGGGGGGGGGGGGGGCCGTGTGAGCCAATCGACGGGGACCATGTGAGCCAATTGACGGGGGCCGTGTGAGCCAATTAACGGGGGCCGTGTGAGCCAATTGACAGGGGCCGTGTGAGCCAATTGACAGGGGCCGAGTGAGCCAATTGACAGGGGTCGTGTGGGCCAATTGACGGGGACCATGTTAGCCAATTGACGGGGACCGTGTGAGCCAATTGACGGGGACCATGTGAGCCAATTGACGGGGGCCGTGTGAGCCAATCGACGGGGACCATGTGAGCCAATTGACGGGGGCCGTGTGAGCCAATTAACGGGGGCCGTGTGAGCCAATTGACAGGGGCCGTGTGAGCCAATTGACAGGGGCCGAGTGAGCCAAATGACAGGGGTCGTGTGAGCCAATTGACGGGGACCATGTTAGCCAATTGACGGGGACCGTGTGAGCCAATTGACGGGGACCATGTGAGCCAATTGACGGGGGCCGTGTGAGCCAATTAACGGGGGCCGTGTGAGCCAATTGACAGGGGCCGTGTGAGCCAATTGACAGGAGCCGTGTTATCGTTTCCGCAGAATGATTACCGTGACTGTTATGGTGCTCTTGAAGTCACGGGAAAAGTTGGAACTGATATTGAAGAGAACAAATGTACTTGGCTCGTTCTGAAAGCACTGGAGATTGCCTCCGACGAACAGAAGGAAGAACTTAAGGTAGATTTTATTTTTTGTCCTGTTTTTATTTAGCTCTTCCCTGCTTCACTTTTCCTTTATGAATATCAAATATATTTAATGAAGGCGGCATTAAAGTAAGGAAATTAATGTCGTCAAAGAGCTAGCTATATTCCGGTGTAAACGAGGAACAGATGATGCTGTTCGTTTAGATACTTGAATACATGTAGAAGAGACCTACTAATTCTCGTACAAATTATTGAAGATTGTGTTGATTAGAATATATATAGAGCTGACCAACTAATGGGAGCGAAATGGGAGGAGCGGCTGGCCGAGTGGCTAGAACGCCGGATTCTCCTTCAGGAGACCCGGGTTCATTCCTCGGTAGGGTGTGGGATTTTTTTTGCTGTCGGGGACAAAAAGAAAGTCCTAACCTGCACAGTTCGCGGCGACTGCACTAGCCAGGTGGCCATAATTCCCTAGGCCCAAAGACCCCCTACCATACACCGCAAGGTGCTATATTGGCAGTCAATGACAGACAGAAAATGGTTCAACAACTAATTACAAATTACGAAGGTTGTGTTGACACAAAGATAATAAACACCGAGAAAAATTAAATGGAAAAGAATTAATAACAGACAAAAATAATCTAAGAAAATAAAAGAGAGCCAAACATGAAAAGGTACAGAAGAGAATTTAAAATATCTATATCTATAAAACAGAGTGTATGTGGGTGTGTTTGTAGTTGGCTATGTATTGGATGCGTTCGATAACGGTACATCCGATTGAAATGAAATTTTCTACACGTCTTCCTTTCATTCCTATGCAACCGACTATAATAGTTTCTTAGTGTAAAATCGGCTACTTACTTAATAACATTTAATTTTTCATTTTTCATTATATAATTTCTATATAACAGGGGGACTTCACTCTAGAAAAGTTATTTCAAGGGGCATAACTTTTAATAACATTTCTATATACTTTATAGTCATATTGTTGGACTTACTTGCACTATTGTTAAACTCTTTGTCTATAGTTATTTTCAGGCATATGAGTTATAATAAATAATGATATAATCTTTAAGGCATTTTCAAAGTTTTCATAAAAATAATGCATAATGCATAACATTGTAACTCATCTTTTTCTGCTTAAAGAAGTTATCAACTGTCATGTCGGTGATTAAAAACAGTTTTCTTTAAAAATAATGGATGGTGTGTGGAAGGACATTCTTTTAAGTTACTGTGCGCCAGGAGCTGGGAAAAACCACGCCAGATCAGATAGATAGACAGACAGACAGATAGTCGGGAACGGGAGCTTATTTGACTACTTATATGAATTAAACGACATGCTCCCCACCAGGGACTGGGTGAGGCCGGGTCGGATCAGACAGACAGACAGATAGTCGGGAACGGGAGCTTATATGACTACGTATATGAATTAAATGAGATGCTCCCCACCAGGGGCTGGGTGAAGCCGGGCCGGGTCAGACAGACAGACAGATAGACAGACAGATAGTCGGGGAACGGGAGCTTATATGACTACGTATATTAATTAAATGAGATGCTCCCCACCAGGGACTGGGTGAAGCCGGGCCGGGTCAGACAGACAGACAGACAGACAGATAGACAGACAGACAGATAGTCGGGAACGGGAGAGCTTATATGACTACTTATATGAATTAAATGAGATGCTCCCCACCAGGGACTGGGTGAAGCCGGGCCGGGTCATCCAGACAGACAGACAGACAGACAAACAAGCAGACAGACTGATAGATAGATAGATAGATCCCCTCCAGGGCCTGGGCGAAGCCGGGCCGGGTCAACTAGTATCTGAATATTGGAACAGAAGTTCAAATAATAGGAACGTTAATTTAAAATCCGTTCGTGCCGCGCCGCGCGTAACTGCGTAAGTTAAACATGATCATGTCATAGTCATGTGCTAAGTACTGACCAATGAATAAAAGAGCACTTGCTTATCGTCCCATGATGCATAGGTTCTGTTTTTGATCGTTGAGAAAATGGCCGGGTTGATCCAAAATCTGTCCAAAGAAGCTCAAAGAGCGGTGATTCAGTTTCTTCATTTGAAGGATGTCGACCAGTGGACATTCATTGAACAATGCAGGCAGCGTACGATAACAAATGTGTGTCGAAGGCAACAGTGACAGACTGGGCACGAATGTTTCGGAAAGGACGTCAATTCACAACAGATCTTCGACGGCCGGGTCAAGCGCATATTGTTGCAACAGAAAAAAACCATCGCCAAAATTGATACAGCAGAACAGATGAGCCGTTGTCGAAGCAACCGCTCGCTAGCGAAAGAAAATTTGATATGTCAATTGGGACAATTCAAAAGGTCGTTCGTAAGAAACTGCAATATCGGAAGGTGTGTTCACAGTGGGTACCACGGATGTTGACCGACCACCAAAAAGAGGAACGCATGGGATGAAGTTTGAACCACTTGCTACGTTACAGAGTGGAGGGTGATGTATTTCTCTTCCGCATAGTGGCAGGCGATGAATCATGGTGTCACCACTTTGAGCCGAGCAGCAAGAGAGAGAGAGAGAGAGAGAGAGAGAGAGAGAGAGAGAGAGAGAGAGAGAGAGAGAGAGAGAGAGAGAGAGAGAGAGAGAGAGAGAGAGCATGTAATGGAAGCAAGCTGGATCACCAAAAGCCAAAAAAATTCAAGTTACAGGTTTCCGCTGGTAAGGTTATGTTGAGCGCATTCTTTGACCATGACCGACTTTAAAGAACCCGGTGTCAACATCAATCTATCCACTACTTGGAAATACTAGACAAGCTGCAAAAAAGCCACCAAGAATAAACGACCCGGCTTGCTTCCTTGCGGTGTGATTTTGTTGCACGATAATGTTCGTTAGCATGTTGCAAAGATTGAGCAGGAAGCATTCGCTAGGAAGAAGTGGGAAATTCTGCAATATCCAGCCTATAGTTTTGATTTGTCACAATGCGATTTTTATTTTTTTCCGACCTCTAAAAAATGCTCTCAAGGGGCAACGATTTCACACATATGCAGACGTAATGGACGCGGTAAAAGCTTGGTTCAGTGAGCAACCACAATCCTTTTTGCGGACGGCATTCGCCGTCTACCTAAGCAATGGGATGCTTGCCTGAATGCCTACGGCGGCTTCTTCTGACCAACCCATGGTGCATAATTCATTCAAAATGAATGCTTTGTTTAATTCTACCACACCTGTTAATGTTTCTTTCATGCTTCTGTAATAAAGCCATTGGAACGGGTTTCAAATGAACGACCCTCCATCTGAATATTGGAAGAGAATTTAAAATATATCTGAATATTGGAAGGTAATTGATCACGGACTTCCGGTCGCCAATATGGCGGTTAGGCGTTGAACCGTAAAAGCCTGTGGCGTGTTTATGCTTGCAGCTACGGTTTGGAATCGCATTTTCCTCATGTTGGACTGGTAGTACACGGTTCCGTCGCCCTGCTACTGAGTGAGTGCGTGGACAACACTGTGAGCTGTGAAATTCGCGGGGAATGCTTTTACATATGTCCCGAACAGTGACCTGCATGTTCGGAACAATGGCTACCGGCTGTTGCTGAATTTGCCTTTTCGGTTCACGAGTGCATTTTCAGGAGACTCCCAGGAGGGTGCCTCACCGGGAGGAGAAGTGAGGCTGCGGTCTATGGGAATGGTGTTTCCAGGGTGCCTCACCGGGAGGAGAAGTGAGGCTGCGGTCTATGGGAATGGTGTTTCCAGGGTGCCTCACCGGGAGGAGAAGTGAGGCTGCGGTCTATGAACGTCTATGAATTATCTAGAACGTGCGCGAAATAGAAGGAATATGGTGAGCAATGAATAAATCCAGATCAATATTGACAATAATAAAATCAGATGGATATGTGTGATAGAGATTGAAAGGAGAATAGGCAAAGAAAAATCTGCGTTTCATAAAATGAAGAGTGCGTTGTGCAATATGTCCCAATCACTGAATGTCAGAAAGAAATTCAACATTATCAACATGTGCCATGCCGATATGCCATCTCATATGATAACCAGAGTCGACGATCAGCAATGTGTTCATATCTCGACCATACCACATGGCCAAGCCATCCGGTATTTACTTCTCTGCCTCCCTCTTGTTCTTGTCCTCTCAATCGTACCAGTAGTCACCAAGTTCTCCAGTTTATTTCTTCTCATAACGAGTCCAAAAATCGTGACTGTCAACGCCTCATTTCTCTGATTAGTTTATGGTTTTCATTTGTTTCTTGTAGGACTTGGTCATTGGTTTTACTGTCTGTCCATGGTATTCTTGCAAGTTTCCTCAGAAATCACATTTCCAGAGTCATTAGATGCCTTACAGCTTCTGATTGTCCGCTCTTCACATCCATACAAAAGTACAAGTTCTATGTAGCACTTAAAATCTTTTTCTCGTTGCAGTTAACATCTTTGTATTGGTCGGTATGTTTTTCATCTTGTTAAAGGCTACTGGGATGTTATTAAAGAACCCGTACTGCTCTTTAGCAGGAAATCAAGGTACTAAAAGAACAAAGCAGGAAGCGCTTGGAGATAACGGAGATGTAGATTCTGTGTTTTCTTTGTTGCGAATAACTTGAACTAAAAAGTAGAACATGATATACAATAGTCAGGAGATAAGCAATGTTCTATGGTTATGTAATGAGGTGGGAGGTACTGGAAAACATCGTGTTGACTGGTCAAATCTGTGCCAGAATAGACAGGGACAAGCTAATAGAAGCAATGCTAGATCGAATGAAGTTGTCATGTGGAGGTATATCATCTATAGATTATTTAATTAATTCATGGCAAAGGATCGTCATATAATGCTCCGTTCCTGCGATAGTGGATATCACACAAAATGCTCCTCACTGCCCCATGTGAACAGACGGGCTCAATATCACCTTGGAGAAGACTATAGTAATGTACCAGCCAGCTCGAGAGATTAATCAAACCATGCCAGATATTAAAGTGAATGGTCATAGACTAAGTGTTGTGGACAGATTCACATATCTTGGCAACACTGTGTCCCAAGCTGCCACAATTGATGACGAAGTGAATGCAAGAATCTCCAAGGCCAGCGCGGCCTTTGGCAGACTGTACAAGAATGTATGGGACAGAAATGGAATAAGCCTGCAATCAAAGTTGAAAGTCTACAAAGCACTGCTCTATGCTTGTGAAACCTGGACTGTTTACCAGCGAGCGAAACGCCAGGAAATTAAACCACTTCCACACAGTCTGCCTTAGGAAGCTACTGAAGATTAAATGGCAAGGCAAGATCCCAGACACTAAAGTCCTAGAAAGAGCATCCATGCCCAGTATCCACACTCTACTAATGAATAATCAGATTCGCTGGGCAGGTCACTTGACTAGTATGCCAGATCACAGGCTCCCTAAACACATTTTTTTACGGCGAGTTGCGTTGAGGTAAACGCTCCCAAGGCGACCTGTGGAAACGCTTTAAAGACACTGAAGATCTCACTAAAAGTTTTTGGAATTCATCTTGACACCTGGGAGACTGCTGCCAAAGACGGAAATTCGTGGCGTGCATCATTACGCAAGGGTGCAGTCACTTGTGAAGTAACCAGGACTGCAAGAAATGTGGAAAAAAAGGCTGAAAAGAAAAACCACTGGGGGAGATCCTCCTCCTGGAACGTCAAGCATTCTTTGCCCATGTTGCCAAAGAACATTTCGAGCCAAAATAGGCCTCTTAGAACTCACGGCTCCATACTTTCAACCCCACTGGATGAACTGAATCGTCATCATCATTCTTGATGGACAAACAACATCACACAAAACGCTCCTCACTGCCCCATGTGAAAAGTGGAACAGACAGGAGTCTCGACAAATCAACAGCCCGAACAGGTATATATGCATAAGGCCTCTGCCAGAATGCCAACACAAAAGTCCACCACGAAAAATGCAGTTTATCATCGATGGAAGCGGCAGTCGCTAGAAAACCAGCAACCACATATTACTGCATAAGGCAAACTGACTGGTCGTCATTTTTCTGAACATGCAGTTCACGATACCTACAACCGCGGAAAGCTTTAAAGCACTCCGTATGAAATCTACTGCTCACAGTGCCGCTGCAAGCACTTTACTCAGTCCAACATGAGAAAAGATTTCTGAAACGTATCTTGTCTTTAGAAAGATCTATTTTCGATATATTAATTGCTTCTCTTTTCTGTGCTTTGCCTCTGCTAACATCCTGAATGATTGAACACTCTTAGTAGTCTGAAATAATTACTAACATCCTAAATGACTGACCACTCTTAGTTGTCCGAAATAATTACTAACATCCTAAATGATTGAATCTCTTAGTTGCCTGAAATAATTACTAACATCCTGAATGATTGAACACTCTCATTTGTCTGAAATAATTACTAACATCCTGAATGATTGAGCCTCTTAGTTGCCTGAAATAATTACTAACATCCTGAATGATTGAACATTCTTAGTTGTCTGAAATAATTACTAACATCCTGAATGATTGAACACTCTTAGTTGCCTGAAATAATTACTAACATCCTGAATGATTGAACATTCTTAGTTGTCTGAAATAATTACCAACATCCTGATTTAAACTATACTATGGCCACTAAATTATTAGTGTACTCCTCCTCATTTCATTGTGTGTGTCCTCCAGCTGTACCGTTTTCTGCAACCTTCATAGCTGATCTACGTCCATATACTGGGCAGTGTAACTGGTATGCTGTTTATTAAGAGGGACTTATGTTAGATGTGAATGGAACACGGTAGCCAATAAGAGGGACTTATGTTAGATGTGAATGGAACACGGTAGCCAATAAGAGGGACTTATGTTAGATGTGAATGAAACACGGTAGCCAATAAGAGGGACTTAGATGTGAATGGAACACGGTAGCCAATAAGAGGGACTTATGTTAGATGTGAATGGAACACAGTAGCCAATAAGAGGGACTTATGTTAGATGTGAATGGAACACGGTAGCCAATAAGAAAAACTGCCCTCAATTGTTTTCGTGTTCATGTTAAAGGACCAGAGGTAAATAATATTTAATTTTTATTCAGAAAAATATTTACAGCTAGGTTTCCTTTGTATTTATGTTTTAGCTGAATTACGGAAGGTGGGACAAAGAAGCAGTGGAGAAAGTGAAAGCTATCTACAGAGACCTGAAACTAGAGGATATCTACAAGCAGTATGAAGAGAGCAGTTACCAGGAAATGATCAAGTTAATTAACTCTGCAGACTCTGTGGTGCCTAGACAAGTCTTTCTAGACTTTGCTAATAAGATCTACAAGGAGGTCGTGTACTTCCAGATTGTTGATGGCTAACATCCTGAATGATTGAACACTCTTAGTTGTCTGAAATAATTACTAACATCGTGAATGATTGAACACTCTTAGTTTTTGATCGCTAACATCCTGAATGATTGAACACTCTTAGTTGTCTGAAATAATTACTAACATCCTGAATGATTGAACACTCTTAGTTGTCTGAAATAATTACCAACATCCTAAATGATTGAGCACTCTTAGATGTTGATCGCTAACATTCTAAATGATTGAACATTCTTAGCTGTCTGAAATAATTACTTACATCCTGAATGATTGAACACTCTTAGTTGTCTGAAATAATTACTAACATCCTGCATTATTGAACACGCTTAGTTGTCTGAAATACTAACTAACATCCTGAATGATTGAACACTCTTAATTGCCTGAAGTAATTACTAACATCCTAACTGATTGAAAAATCTCAGTTGTCTGAAATAATTACTAACATCTTAAATGACTGAACACTCTTAGTTGTCTGAAATAATTACTAACAAATTACACACTTTTATTTATTCGTGCATACGTAGAGTGGAATTAAAATTGAAACTTCAGAATCACCAATGTGAAACTCGCGGGGAGAACTACATTATTCTGGGTGAATCAGCAGGCGAGGAGACGACGCTGATGAAGGTTAAAGAATACGTCGTAGAGGCAGCGTGTCCACAGTATAACTGATGATGAGTAGGGAATACATAGAGACAAACTGGTCATAGTATAACTTATGAAAGGTGGGGAATACGTACGAACGAACGAACGAACGAACGAACGAACGAAAGTCTTTATTTTCAAAGGGTTAAGAATTGGGCACGCAGGCCCGTCTGACATTCTGCCCTTCTTCTCTATTTCGTCTCATACATTCTTTCATTCAATATCACTTATGAAGCAAATTTTGGCAACAAAAGAACAATAGCATTAAAACGCATGAAAAATAATCAATAACAAATGACTCACATGGGCATTATAAATACTTAAGGAGGGTGTAACGTGCCATACATAAGGGAATGTTGTTTGGCTAGTTGTCGTTTGAGATAAGTTACCATTATTATTGTCTTTTTTGTTTTTGTTTATGGGGGAATGTAGTCAGAGACAAACTGGTCATGGTATAACTGATGATGGGTAAGGAATACGTAAAGACAACCCGTTCGTGGTATAACTGATGATAGGTAAAGAATACGTGGAGACAAACTGTTCATTTTATAAATAGAAAGTCCTTCCTCAGGAAGTCACAGGGTGAACGAAATAAAAACTTAAAAGACACGACGGAGAAGGGAATTGGAGTCATACATGAATAATGTGGGGGAAATTGGGGTTTATGCTCCATTGAATAATAAAATATGAGATTTTGTATTTATGCCCTGTGGAGATTGAGCTACTATGAGTCATATATGTAAAATTATTGCATATTTATCAAATAGGTGGACCTTTTTGCTACAGTTATCTACAGGCATATGCGTTATAATCCTCCTCTCCCCCCCCTTCCCCCCTCCCTCCCTCTTCCCTCCCTCCCTCCCTCTTCCCTCCCTCCTCCTTCCCTCCTTCCCTCCCTCCTTCCCTCCCTCCCTCCTCCTTCCCTCCCTCCTCCTTCCCTCCTTCCCTCCCTCCTTCCCTCCCTCCTCCTTCCCTCCCTCCCTCCCTCCTCCTTCCCTCCC
>OY992892.1:4218102-4250602 GCA_963921405.1 Cepaea hortensis
AGAGACCGAGTCATATGGGATAAAACCCGGGTCAATGAAGTCTTTCTGGTGACTGCCATTTCCATCGACGATGAATTGTATTTTTCAAGGAGGACTTTTGTGTTGGCATTCTGGCGGCGGCATTATGCACAGTGTACCTGTGCGGGCTGTTGGCTTGCCGATACTCCTGTCTGTTCCATTATTCACTTTTGGCAGTGAGGAGCGTTTTGTGTGATATTCACTGGCACAGGAACAGAGCAATATATGGACAACCCGTTGCCGTGAAGTTGGAACCACGACTAACTAACTAACTAACTAATTCCCCCCCCCCCCCCCCAAAAAAAAAGAATCCAAATTCGGTCTCGTTTAACCTGCCTCCTCAGCTATGGTTATTGTTGAGATCCGTGGTTGTGTGGACTGATAGTCCTAATTCATACTGGTTTGATTGGTTCCCCTCTGTTTGTCAGATATAGTTATTTTGTGTTGTCTGGTTATTTTCTTTCTATCTTATACTGGTCCTGATAAAGACCGTTCCTTGGTTGTGCCTACTAGGTTCCGCAGTCTTTCGTTTGTTGGTTTCTTTCTCTATTAGCACTACTACTTGCTGGTTGTTTCTTGTGTTGTCCTCACCGGGGCTAGTCCCGGTCATGTCCAGTCCTCATAAGGACTCAGTGTAGGCAAAGGTAGAGAGTTTAAGTGCAGACTCAAGTTGTTCCCCTCGGTCAGCTGCCCGTCCTCCTCTACATTCGCTTTCTCGTTTTCGTCATCGGTGTATGGGTTGGTGCAACAACAAGACGACCCGGTCTCCCTGTCATCCACGTTCAGGAGCCCTTCCGGAAGAGTCAACTCACAATCCTGCCACTTACCCCGACACATTCAGCTGTCCCTCTCAGGACAGCAATGGCATCCATTTTTTTAATTAATATAGATACGTATATATATATATATATATATATATATATATATATATATATATATATATATATATATAGAGAGAGAGAGAGAGAGAGAGAGAGAGAGAGAGAGAGAGAGAAACAAAAAGGACCCTCCCCCCCCCCCCTCCCCCCCCACCAAAAAAAAAACAGAAAAAAAAACTGGGAAGTTATATGCTTTTCCCTGTTCTGCTTACGAATTGTCAGACCAGCCGCTGTATTTCTGAATTGCTGTTTATGTGCAGGCATTCTGTCATTGTCATTGCAGTCTTAGTTTTGACGAAGTAATCTGTGAGAGATCGTATGTTGGGCGGCGCTCACTATAACTGGTGAGCGCCGCCACACTTCACCACGGAGTCGGGGCCACCGTGGTGAAGTGGTTGGCCGGCGCTCACCAAACCCGACACCCCACATACTCTACCAATGTCCTGAGATTCCACGAGGTTTTTATAAACAGAATCAAAATGCACCAGACAAATATCACTTCATTTATTTATTCGTCAGAAATTAGCCGTCGTTTAGAGACACAGAAGAAATAACTTGTTAGAAAGGTCACAAATAGCTCCAGGGCTAGTGCCAGCACGACACGTCCCCATCATTTCTGTGAAATTCTTATCGGCGGATTAGATCTGAAATAGAAAACATCGAATGTAGAGTTCTTCCGGCTATATGCAGGTGGCTGCATGAAATATGAGACATGGTTGTGTTGGTATTCTGGCAGCGGCCTTATACATGTATGCGTGTGCGTGCTGTTGGTTCAACTGTTCACATCGGGCAGTGATGAGCATTTTGTGTGGTTTTCTCTGGCACAGGCACGGGGAAATTATGGTGTGATCTTTGTCATGAAGTTGGAACCGCGACTAACGAATAACTGCTATTGGGCGATGAAGTGATAGTCCTTCACACATTCTAGTCTACTTTCTAATGAAGTCACCTGGTTATTCGTGTAAAACTGTGTCTTTTCTATCTCTACGTTGACATGTGTAGACAGACAGACAGACGGACGGATAGAAAGACAGACAGACAGACAGACAAATAAACAGACAGACAGACAGACAGACAGACAGACAGACAGACAGACAGACAGACAGACAGACAGACAGACAGACAGACAGACAGACAGACGACGGACGGACGGATAGATGGATAGATGGAAGGGCGGATGGATGGACGGATGGATGAATGGTTGGATACACGAATAAAAATAAGAGTATGAAGAATACCTTTCGTGGGACTTTAAACATGTCTTCTCAGCAGGCCATAAGAGTGCACGCCACTTCACCACTAACACAGAAACACCTGTTGCAGGGATCTGGGGTCCTCTGTCCGTCCTGATACTCTCGTCCGTTGACAATGCACGTCCCTGAACGTCCTTGAACTGTGTTACAGATACAACAAAACAACCACTAATGGACATACGATAATAGGTATCTGGACATAATAACTATGCTGAAAAACTCAAAGACGTAAAGTGTTAAAGACAGTCATACAACAGTTTCACTGAATACAGACTCTGTTACTATTGCACGTATGGAATTATTCCGAGAGCTGTGATGCCCATTCTTGATTCAACTTAACTCAGCTCAACACAACTCATCTCAAAACTCATCTGATAGACAGAGCCCCCTTGTTGTGGCTGCTCCAGTGTGAAGCTAATACAATTAGTCACAACTGCACATACTGAGAGGATGTTGGAGGTATCACATCTGGGAACTTCACGGCTCTACAATGTCATCCACAATACACTTACCTGGATGTTTTACAAGGCCCATGAACTACCTCTCCGTAAAGGTCCATAACCTACTCTCACTCAAGGTCCATAACCCACCTCTCCGTATATATCCATAACCCACCTCTCCGTCTATATCCATAACCCACCTCTCCGTCTATATCAATAACCCACCTCTCCGTCTATATCCATAACCCACCTCTCCGTCTATATCCATAACCCACCTCTCCGTCTATATCCATAACCCACTTCTCCGTCTATATACATAACCCACCTCTCCGTCTTTTCCCATAACCCACCTCTCCGTCTATCCATTACCTACCTCACCGTCTATCCATAACCCACCACTCCGGCTACATCCATAATCCACCTATCCGTCTATATCCATAACCCACCTCTCCGTCCTTATCCATAACCTACCTCTCCGTCTGTATCCATAACCAACCTCTCCGTCTATATCCATAACCCACCTCTCCGTCTATATCCATAACCTACCTCTCCGTCTATATCCATAACCAACCTCTCCGTCTATATCCATAACCCACCTCTCCGTCTATATCCATAACCTACCTCTCCGTCTTTACATAACCAACCTCTTCGTCTATATCCATAACCTACCTCTCCATCTATATCCATAATTTACCTCTCCGTCTATATCCATAACCCACCTCTCCGTCTATATACATAACCCACGTCTCCGTCTTTTCCCATAACCTACCTCTCAGTCTATCCATTACCTATCTCTCCGTCTATCCATAACCCACCTCTCCGGCTATATCCATGTCTATATATCTATTGATATCTATAGAGTCCCTCAAAGGCAGGCCCTGTTGCCTCTCTCAAGTCCGTCTGTCCTCTGCCAGTCTCCGCGTGTCCTAACTCGACACGGGCGGTAACTCTGTCCGAGTTCCTCGTGGACCCCGCATTAGGCGGGCCACATCAGTGTCCACGGAATCATGGACTTGGTGACCATCTCTTTTGAGAAGGTTCTAGATTACTCGGGTCCTGCTCGACTCAATGGTTTCCCTTGGGCTGAATTGCCGCCCTTTACTAAATGTGTAAGTGAGGCGGTGACAGGATCCCTCCTCCCCCGTGACATGATTTGTTGTTGGGAATTAGATCCGTTCTAATTCTGTCACTGACTCACATACAGTTGGTGTTGTAGTTTGGTGGATAGTAACCTGGCAACCTACCTATTAGCACTAAGAACTCATGTATTCTACCATACAACACTTGTCTGATTTGGTGCAGAGATCCCTGTCTCTCGTGTGCTTAAATATGCTTATCAGACCGAAGTTACGTGGCATTTTAGTAGTTGTATTTACAACTTGCCCTTCTCATAGTACCCAAAATGGTACCCAGACAAATAACCCCTATATAATAGAGGGTTAACAAGACCGAAGTCTTGGCTAAATAAGTACACCTTCAAATCTTGATCTGTGTGTGTATTTCTATACACTTTTACTCCCGTATGTTATATAATGCTAAATATGTAGTTACCTTGTTCTTTTATCCCCTTCATACTACAAGTGTCCCTGTTGGCTTGTTAGTGTGCTTTGACTAATAAGTTGATGTTTCTAATAAAGTGACTGTATTTTAACTTGATAGTGTTGAGTTTTAAGGTTTGTGTACTGTGTGTGCTGAATGTGTGGCGTAATTCCAAGCGTCACGAGTTGGGATAACCTCAATCATGAACTACTGCACTGTGTGCAATACATGACCAGGCATTCCAAGTAGTGGTGCTTAGATGTATCCTAACTGCTAAGCTAAGTATATTAACTCACTATTAAACTAAGTACTAAACATGTATTCACAAATTAGACAAGTCATACAATTTACATGAAAGACGCAGACAAATTAAAATAAATCCGGTTTGCGTACAATTTGTCCGCCAAGTGTATCGTTCTCCCATTTAATCCATTCACACAATCATTCACTCACTTTTCATTAAAAATAGTATTTGGTTAAAATATATAATTAAAGTTGAGGTAAGTGTTATTGCCCTTAAAAAAAATGGGCTAGGCGATATTTGCCCTTTAAGAAAATACGTACTTCTTGTACGATGACTCACAAATGGGTTCTAATTTAAATAGAGACAATTGTATAGGACGGTTCTTTAGCTTAGGAATGGTACCGCCTGTAATATTAATGTCGAATATGTACAAATTACAGGTGAATACAATTTATATACAACAATAATGGAAATATAATACATATTTAATCCTAAACTAATTAATTAATTAAATCCAACGATGATGTGCGCGTCGTCCTCCTGTCGCTAGCGTGTTATGCCATGAATGGTAAAGCTAGTATGGCTGTCTCTTGAGTGTTGTCGTCGATGTCGTTCTGTTTCGGCTGTTTGTAAAGTTACGTAGTAACAGCAAGTATGGCATGTTCTTAATGTCCTATATAACGAGTTCTTACAGAATCGGAGTTAGTTCGTAGGTTGATCTTATTGGTGGACACAAACACAGTTACTGTTTCTTGCTGGAATCGTTCTAGCGCTTAGGCACTTGATGGTATAGTTCTCAAAGTAACGTATCATGTTCTTTGGTGTCGTAATTCAACTAATCACTGAGAGTACTCTAGCAGGTGTAGAGTTCCACTGTAATATGCAACCGACTAAAAGTATCACAGTTTATAGTATGGCTAATGGTCGATGTGATCAGAGTCATTCTATTGGCGCATTCACCTGTCGTGACAAAAGGTCAGCCACAATGTTGTCGGTGCCTCTGATGTGGCGGATTTCGAAGTCGAAATCTTGAAGTAGAAGACACCATCTTTGTAGCCGATGGTTTTTAGGCGACCCCTGGTTAAGGACCAATAATGGCGAACTGTCAGTGAGGACCACAAAGTGACTCCCTAAGAGGAACTTCGATAATCTCAATATACAAAACACTAGGCTTAAACACTCTAATTCAACTGTGGCATACCGAGTCTCAGCCTTCTTTAGTTTGCGGCTTACATAGAGAATTGGGTGTTTTATGCCATCCATTTCCTGCATCAAGCATCCTCCTATTGCGATAGCGCTCGCATCTGTGGTCAAAATAAAGGGTAAATTTATGTTGGGTAATCGTAAGACTGGTGGATTAGAAAAAATATGTTTCAATTTACACATTGCATCATCTAAGCTGGTACTTTTACAAATTTTTGATGGATGATTTTTAGTTAACATATCCGAAAAGATTGAGGTTAGTTCTGCCCAATGTGGAATAAATTTAGAATAATAGTTAATCAGACCTAGTAAACTTCTAACTTGCTTCTTTGTGGTAGGTACTTCTAGCTTAAGGATCTTGGAAACAATTTTATCATCAGTCAATAATTTTCCTTCAGAAATTCTATGACCAAGGAAGTCTATTTGTGTATAACCTATTTCAACCTTGGAAGGTTTGATAGTAAGTCCAAAAAGAGAGATTTGGTGGAAGACTTGTTTAAGGGTGAGTAAGTGAGAAGTCATATCAGAAGAATGGATGCATATATCATCAATATAAGCAACTACGTTATTAATTCCGTGTAATAACAATCTTGTTAGTCTTACAAATGTGGCCGGTGCGTTCTTGAGCCCAAACGGAAGATATAGCCATTCGTACAAGCCGAGAGGTGTTGCGAATGCTGTTATATGTCTACAAGAAGGGTGTAATGGAACTTGCCAATATCCTTTAGCTAAATCGGTCTTAGAAAATAAGGATGATTGAGCCATATTTAAGATAAGATCTTCACAGCTGTTCATTGGCTCTGCATCCGTTGTTGTTCTTGTATTTAATACCCGATAGTCAATGCACAAGCGAATTGTCTGGTCCTTTTTCTTCACCAGAACAATCGGTGACGAATATTGAGACATCGATTTTTGAATAATGCCATTTTTCTCTAAATCTAAAATTTCTTTATCTAAATTAGATCTGTAATGGAGAGGAATAGAATATGGTCTACATTTGACCGGTCTCAGATCTGTCAGCACAATTGAATGTGTTATTTTATCAGTGCGTCCAGGTCTGTTAGAAAAGATAGATTTATATTCGTCAAGGATAGTCAAAATGTCTTGTCGCTGTTGTTGTGTCAAAGTGTCAGAGATATGTATGTCATTTATACTTCCGTCGTCAGTCATGATTGGTACAGGGATTTCAGTGTTGTCCACGTCTGTCTGATTTACCACAGATGCCACTGTTTGTAAATTGTCTTCAATGTCATTGTCGTCGTCGTTGAGATCAATCGTTGTCAATATGTCGTCAAATTTGTCGTCGATGTCGATATCACAGATTGTCGGTAATGTCCATATGTCTTCGTCGTTTTCGTCGTCGTAAGAGTGTGTCGTTAACGATGCTTCGTTTGTCGAGGTGTCATTTCGTTGAGAAATTGTCGTTTCGTCTCCGTCGCCAGTTCGTTGAGTCAGTTCATTTGTCTCATTGTCCTGTCTAACATAATATGGTTTCAACACATTTATATGAGATAATTTCAAGTTTCTATTTAAAGAGAATGCAGTAGGGATATTCCCCTTCTTGACCAGTTTCTGACATATAACACAAGATGTACAAAAGGTTTTAATGTCTTGGTTGACCTTTGGCCAATAAAACTGGGTCATGACAATAGCCCTGGTCATTTCGTATCTCATGTGACCTCCAAAAGGGGAGTAATGGGCTAATTTTAGCACTTTGTCTCGATGTGCTTGTGGTAACACTATTTGCTGTGTCGTGGTCTGGTTTGTTGTGTAAAATCTCGTTAAGATGTTGTTCTGTAGTCTAAATGTCCACGATGCGTTATTTGTTAATTTTGGCTTAAGGCCTACTAACTTAAAGTATGGTGCCAGTGTTGTATCTGCTTTTTGTTCATTACCAAAAGTGATGTTAGTTGAGTTTGGCGCTACTATTTCTAATGATTCCTGTAGTTGGTCGGTGTTGGTTTTGTGGGTTGTCTGTCGTGTTATTGCGTTTGTGTGTTGTGTGTCTTGTTGCACATTTACAGGCTCGGTACTTGGTAGTTTGGTCGCATCCTCAATTCGAGGTTTTAATTCGGTCGTATCGTTTCTTGATTCGACCGCCCCTGCATTGTACACCTCGGTAAATTCTTCCTGAATTACCTCAGTGGTTGTCTCCCTTGGTATTTTGGCAGTTTGAGACAAGCAAGAATGGTGTTTCTCTTTTGTGTGGCTATTTCTGTGGTGGATACCGTGCTTTTGCTCCCAACTTTTTATTTCTCTTTCAGAGCATGGATGTATGTTGGGTAAATTACCAAGTATAATATCCGCGACGGGATTTTCAAGGATAGCACACAATACTCGCCCCGATATGAACGGCGTTTGAATTTCGACCAAAGCAAGGGGGTATTTCTCTATTGTACCTGAAAATGTGCGACACGTCACATGTTTGTCTGTGTAGTCATTAGCGTCTATTAATGTCCTCCTCACTCCACAGAGAGTTGCGCCGGAATCACGAATTAACGTGCCCTTTTTGTTGTTAACAAACCCTGTATAAAAAACTAGCTTGCCTGTAGATGATAAGGCAGCGTTAGCTATTTCATTTGCAATTGGGATTATGTGACCACAATGTAGTGTTGTGTCAATTTGGAACTTTGTACAGGTGTTGCACTTACTGTCTGTTATGGTGTTGATGACGTGTACAGCATTCCCAAGCTCGCTTTCATTGTCGTGTTGATTTTCACATTCATTTAGTGACTCAAGCTCTTCGTCAGTCGACGTTTCTACTAATGCCGCATTGGCCTGTTTCAATAACTTTCGGCCTTGACAATCTTTATTATAGTGACCCCAGCTATTGCAGAAATAACATTTAATTGCTCTGTGGTAAGCCATGCGTTTAGCTGTTTGCTTCTCTACCATCTTTTTGAGGTGTTCAGGGTAGGTGGGTGATTTGTCACACATACCGTAACTGTCGTGATGAAAATTGCAATATTGGCACCTTACTACTTTACCGACATTGGATCGTGGTTTAAATCTGCTCTGTGATTGTTTGGAGTATTTGGTGTTCACTACTGCAGCTGCTGTATCATTGTGACTTATATTATGTTGAAAAATATCCCTATTTGCTGTAAAAAATGCATTCCCTTTCGCCTCGATTTCCTGAATGCTCTTACAATCCATTTGTTTTAAGAACTTGGCAAAAGGTGTGGGGATGGTGCTAACTATTTTATCTATTATAATTAGTTCCTTAAGTTTATCATGGCTATTGTTGGTTTTAGCCGAGTTAATCCATTTTGTGCATATGTCTTGGACTGTACTGACATAATCTATAAAGGTTTGGTTTGGTTGTGGAGATAATTTGGCAAATTGTTGTTGGTAACCTGCAGTGTCTAAAGAAAAATTTTGGAGAATGCGTTGTTTTAGGTAGTCATAGTCTTTTCGCATTTCCTGTGGTATTGTTTCTATTACTTTCAGTGGTTCAAGAGCCAAATTCCTCATTAGAATAAATGCCCAATCTGATTTACTGATTTTATGATGAGACATGAGACATTCAAAATTTTCTAAGTAAGCGGAGATGGAATCTCCAGAACAGAAAGCCTTCACGAGACCTTTATATTTATTATATTTTTGCTCTTCTTCTTTGCTTCTTAACTTGTTTATTGATATTTCTGCGTTGGCCTCCATTTCCATCTGTTTTAGTTTAATCTGTGTCTCGGCATTTAGTTGGGCCTGTTTGGCGGCGGCCTCAAGTTCCATCTGTAATTTCTTTCCATCGGCCTCGATTTGCAATTTCTTTTCCTCTGCTTGCATCTGCAATTTCTTTCCATCGGCCTCGATTTGCAATTTCTTTTCCTCTGCTTGCATCTGCAATTTCTTTTCCTCTGCTTGCATCTGCATTTTCTTCTCTTCGGCCTCCATTTGAGATTTCTTTTCTTCTCGTTCTATCGCTCTTTCTTCACGGGCAATATTTTCTGCGTGTGTTTTCTGTGCCCATTCTGACAATTTCTCTTCTTTATAACCTAACTTTATTCCTTGCTCAATGCATTTATCTAAGGAAGACATTTTGTGTTTTACTTGTATGTAATGTTTTTAAAGTTAAATCCCTTAGAAAAATATGTTGTGTGGTCGAAAATTTGGTTAACTCCCCTACTTATTAATGTATAAATCAAAATGCAAGGTTATGTTGGTGAAAATTTCATGAATATGCAACGAAATCAATATGATACAAAATAATGCATTGATGAAACATGAGAAGTACAGCTTAGAAGTACAATGAGTATGAGGTGAAACTTAGCTCTGAATTTTGAAGCTCCTCGATGTTATCTTGCACTCTCGTTATTGTTGGAAAGGTTTCATCGGTTGGACGCGGCACTTGTTGCGGAACAATCTGCTCGTGGAGCGAGAAAACATTAGTGACTGTCACACAAAAAAAAAAAATGTCAAAATAGTAACATGTCAAAAAAAATTGTTTACAGAATCAAAATAAAGAGGCGCTGTGGAGGCAATGGTGAGACATTGCCGAGGGACTCCGATTACTTCTATTTTATCGCTAGATAGCTACTAGTTCTATGTACCCTTGTAACGTTAACAATTTCTTTGATTTAAACAAATCAATGTGTTACCAAAAATCAATGTTTTATCAAAAATCAGTGTGATATGATTAAATAATTAATTTTACATGGCATTTAATAGGTTTTTAAGAAAACATTCTATGCCAAAACCGGAAAACTAGCCCCCAAAAAGCCTGTCATAGTCTTGCTCGTATCTAGGTAACTAAACTTGGGTTCATACAGGCAACAATAAATCTGTTCGTTATGAGATCGAATATTTATTGTATTTACATATACAGTATGCGTTGGCGCAGTGGGTAAACAGACCCGCGCTATATTACATCTCCCAAATAGTAAACATCAAACACATAAGTATCATTTAACAGTCTAGCAAACTATCTAGCCTATGTCTATATATCTATTGATATCTATAGAGTCCCTCAAAGGCAGGCCCTGTTGCCTCTCTCAAGTCCGTCTGTCCTCTGCCGGTCTCCGCGTGTCCTAACTCGACACGGGCGGTAACTCTGTCCGAGTTCCTCGTGGACCCCGCATTAGGCGGGCCACATCAGTGTCCACGGAATCATGGACTTGGTGACCATCTCTTTTGAGAAGGTTCTAGATTACTCGGGTCCTGCTCGACTCAATGGTTTCCCTTGGGCTGAATTGCCGCCCTTTACTAAATGTGTAAGTGAGGCGGTGACACCCACCTATCCGTCTATATCCATAACCCACCTCTCCGTCTATATCCATAACCCACCTCTCCATCTATCCATAACCCACCTCTCCGTCTATATCCATAACCCACCTCCCAGTCTATATCCATAAACCACCTCTCAGTCTATCCATAACCTACCTCTCCGTCTATGCGCATAATCCACCTTTCCGTCTATATCCATAACCTACCTCTCCGTCTATATCCATAACACACCTCTCGGTCTTTGCCCATAATCTACCTCTCCGTCTATCCATAACCTACCTCTCCATCTATATCCATAACCCACCTCTCCGTGTATATCTATAACCCACCTCTCCGTCTATATCCATAACCCACCTCTCCACCTATATCCATAACCCACCTCTCCGTCTATATCCATAACCCGCCTCTCCGTCTATATCAATAACCCACATCTTCGTCTATATCCATAACAAACCTCTCCGTCTATATCAATAGCCCACCTCTCCGTCTATATCCATAACCCACCTCTCCGTCTTTCCCCATAACCTACCTCTCCGTCTATCCATAACCTACCTCTCCGCCTATATCCGTAATCCACCTCTCCGTCTATATCCATAACCCACCTCTCCGTCTATGCCCAAAACCTACCTCTCCATCTATATCCGTAACCCACCTCTCCGTCTATATCCATAACCCACCTCTCCGTCTATGCCCATAACCCACCTCTCCGTCTAGGTCCATAACCCACCTCTCCATCTAGGTCCATAACCCACCTCTCCATCTAGGTCCATAACCTACCTCTCCATCTATATCCGCAACGCACCTCTCCGTCTATATCCATAACCCACCTCTCTGTCTATGCCCATAACCCACCTCTCCGTCTAGGTCCATAACGCACCTCTCCGTCTAGGTCCATAACCTACTTCTCCGTCTAGGTCCATAACCTACCTCTCCGTCTAAGTCCATAACCCACGTCTCCGTCTAGGTCCATAACCCACCTCTTCGTCTATATCCATAACCCACCTCTTCGTCTATATCCATAACCCACCTCTCCGTCTATGCCCATAACCTACCTATCCGTCTAGGTCCATAACCTACCTCTCCGTTTAGGTCCATAACCCACCTCTCCGTCTGTGGCCATAACCCACTTCTCCGTCTGTGTCCATAACCCACCTCTCCGTCTAGGTCCACATACTACCTCTCCGTCTATCCACTACCTACCTCTCCGTCGACAGCCACAGGGCTGAGCCACACAAGGGAGTCTCCCAACAGATGACAGCTACAAGTGAAGATTGCAGTTACCTCCCGTGTCGTCAGCAGCCTCGGCCATGAGTCCAAACACCAGCAGCAGAACCAGACAGGAGATAGCTGCCATTGTTCCTCTCGCCATGGATGCCACACGTCAGCAAGTTCTTGTCTGTGGATGGACTGCGCTTGCGGATTCAGACTGCCAGCGTGTGTTGCCAGGTCCTTGTTTAAAGAACAGGCCATATTGTCACCTGTGGCCAGACAATTAAATTTGTTTACGGTCAAACACCAACAAAACTTACATTCAAATACTTATCATGATTTATATTTCAGCAATAAATATCTTATGTAAATAACCGCCTACGGTTATTTATATAAGATATTTATTGCTGAAATCGATCTAAATACTAAAAGCCAAATTGATTTTATATTAACAAGAAATAGGCCTAACAGAAAGAGAAATATATTAGATGCAAGGGCAGTGCCCAATTTATGTATAAACACAGATCATAAAGCAGTCGTTGCCACAATAAGAACCATCAGAAGAAAAAAGCAAAGAGCGGGAAAATACATGCGAATCAGCAAACTTTACAAAACCTTAAAGACGAGGAAGTAAGGGAAAATTATGAGAAAGAACTAACTGAAATCTTTGTAAAATTACCCATAGAAAGAAAAACAGTGGAAGAAGAATGGGAGATGTTCAAATCAAGCATTTTAAATACTGCAAAAATGACATGTGGAACCACGAAAATCGCAAAACACGGATAAAGAAAATAACAAGTTGGTGGAACGCAGAAGTAAAGAAAGCTGTAAAAGACAAAAAGGAAAAATATAAAAAGTGGTTGAAGAGCAAACAGGAATGTGATTACATAGAATATAGAATGACGAGAAGACATGTGAGTAGAATAGTAAAGAGGGAAAAACAAAAAGAATGTAAGAAAAACTACAAGGAAGCAACTAGAAACTTCTACAAAAAAGATAAGTGCAACGCGAACCAGAGGAGAACCCTTTGACCCAACTTACATAATTAACAGCGAAAATGGAAAACCAATAAGTGAACAACAACAAATCCTAATAAGATGGAAGCAGTATTTCGAACAACTTCTCAACATCCCATCAGATGTCACAGGAATTCAAGAAACCTACACATATGCCATCGAAGAACTAGAACCAGACATACTAAAAGAAGAAATTATAGAAGCCATCAGATTAGCCCCATTGAAAAAATTACCGGGACAAGATGAAATACCAAATGAACTAATCAAAGCAGCAAGAGAAGTAGGAACAGCATGGCTACATAGACTATTCAACCATGTTTGGGTAGAACAACAGACACCACGAGACTGGGGAAATGCCATAATTATCCAAATTTGGAAAAACAAAGGCAGCAAAAGAGATTGCACACAATACAGAGGCATTTCACTGTTGAGCCGTACTGGGAAAATATTCTGTAAAATTCTTGAGAAAAAGATTACGAATAACCATAGAACCCCAGCTAAGTGAAACACAACTTGGATTTAGGAAAAACAAAGGATGCACAGATGCCATCTTTGCTTATAGACAACTTATAGAAAAATCAATCGAATTCAACGAGACACTCCACTTAGCCTTTGTCGACCAAGAAAAGGCATTTGATAGAGTAGATAGAAACAAGTTGGGGGAAATCCTTAAACAATATGGAGTGAGTACACATCTAACAAACCTATGTTAGAAGCTTATACAACAACAGTGAATGCATAGTGAGAGCAACTGGAGGACACTCAGAACCCTTAACCATTAGATCTGGAGTACGACAAAGTTGCGTTCTGTCCCCTCTCTTGTTTATAACATACATAGATAACATATGTAAAGAAACCAGTCAAACAGAGACCGCAAGAATACCGCATGACGAGAACACAGAAGAAGAACCATATGCAAATCTAACCATTAAAGAACTCCTGTTTGCGGACGACCAAGCACTAATAGCACAATCAGAAGCTGAATTACAAGACCACATGAATAGTCTAAACGAAATGTGTAGGGAACATAACATGAAAATGAGCACAAGAAAAACAGAGGTAATGACTATAACTAAAGAAGAACAAACAACAACAGTTTACCTAAACGAACATCCCTTGAAACAAGTAAAGAGTTTCAAGTACTTAGGACGTATAATATCATCAAATGGCAGATTAGAAGACGAGATTGAAAATAGGTGCAATAAGACAAGCCAACTCATTGGACAAATAGTACTAATACTAACGAACAAACATGTATCAATAACTACTAAGAAAGCACTTTACAACACAATATTCCTACCAACTCTATGCTACCAATGCCAAACCTGGACAATGACAGAAAAAGAGAAAAGAAAAATCACAACAACAGAAATGAGATTCCTGAGAAGAATACTCAACGTATCAAGAAGAGATAAGATCAGAAATGAAGAAATCAGGACTAAAGTGGGGGTTAAAGCAGCACTAGATTTTATTAGAAAGCAGCAAGTCAAATGGTTTGGCCATACAAGTAGGCTACCAGTCAACAGCATACAACAACAAGCAATGATGTACAGACCAGAAGGAAACAGAGGAAGAGGACGACCACGTAAACGTTGGACGGAGAGAATAACAGAGTCCATGGGAATATCGATACATGAAGCCCATAATCGGGCACTCTCCCGCTGTTTATACTTCCCCTCGACACCGCAATGTTCAAGAGGAACATGATGAGATGAGATTAGATGAGATTTTTGTGTACCCTCTTTGGACAACAATCACCTTCAAATTAATATTTTGTGTGGGTAAAACCGTGGTCAGCCGCTATTTGTGGCTGACTCAGCCACAGGATTATTTATCTGAGCCAGGGATGGACCCTAATATAACTTCTCTTTGAGTTGAACGGTGTAGGGGTAATGGTATAATCGAATTGAAAATCAAAATTTGTCCATGCCTACTTTTTGTTTAGCACAGAAAATGTTAATGCCCTGACCATGTCTGCCTTATCATGCACCAACACCCCACCAAGTGGTGCAGACCCAGCCAATCTGTCCGCCTGCTCGTTTCCCACCACACCAGCGCGTCCTGGGGACAAAATCTAACAGATTGTCCCTGTCATATAAGTTTTAATTAACGCATGCTACTCTGCACGAAGCATGTCTGTCTTCACAGTACTCGTGAGTTCTAACAATCAAAACATGTGTGCTGTGTTTGTCCTTCAACCAGAGGACCGCCACCCTGACTGCCTCCACCTCCATTCTCAGACTAGATGTCATGGTATCCCTGTATAGACAGAAAGACACCAACATCTACGTAGTTGCTGAATTTGATCCCAGAATCTGTCATCTCACGACATGACCAGCACGTATTGAGTGTTGCCGTGAACGCCTGCAGAAAACAGCTCGTGGCCTCTAACCTTTACTGACTTCCGCCTAAAGTAAAGTTGCTAATACCGGTGTAAGGCGGCGTGGTCCAACCTTTAGTAAAGTTGCTAATACCGGTGTAAGACGGCGTGGTCCAACCTTCAGTAAAGTTGCTAATACCGGTATAAGACGGCGTGGTCCAACCTTCAGTAAAGTTGCTAATGCCGGTGTAAGACGGCGTGGTCCAACCGTCAGTAAAGTTGCTAATACCCGTGTAAGACGGCGTGGTCCAACCTTCAGTAAAGTTGCTAATACCCGTGTAAGACGGCGTGGTCCAAACTTCAGTAAGGTTGCTAATACCCGTGTAAGACGGCGTGGTCCAACCTTCAGTAAAGTTGCTAATACCCGTGTAAAACGGCGTGGGCCAACCTTCAGTAAAGTTGCTAATACCCGTGTAAGACGGCGTGGTCCAACCTTCAGTAAAGTTGCTAATACCCGTGTAAGACGGCGTGGTCCAACCTTCAGTAAAGTTGCTAATACCCGTGTAAGACGGCGTCGTCCAACCTCCAGTAAAGTTGCTAATACCCGTGTAAGATGGCGTGGTCCAACCTTCAGTAAAGTTGCTAATACCCGTGTAAGACGGCGTGGTCCAACCTTCAGTAAAGTTGCTAATACCCGTGTAAGACGGCGTGGTCCAACCTTCAGTAAAGTTACTAATACCGGTGTAAGACGGCGTGGTCCAACCTTCAGTAAAGTTGTTAATACCGGTGTAAGATGGCGTGGTCCAACCTTCAGTAAAGATGTTAATACTGGTGTAAGACGGCGTGGTCCAACCTTCAGTAAAGTTGCTAATACCGGTGTAAGACGGCGTGGTCCAACCTACAGTAAAGTTGCTAATACCGGTGTAAGACGGCGTGGTCCAACCTTCAGTAAAGTTGCTAATACCGGTGTAAGACGGCGTGGTCCAACCTTCAGTAAAGTTGCTAATACCGGTGTAAGACGGCGTGGTCCAACCTTCAGTAAAGTTGCTAATACCGGTGTAAGACGGCGTGGTCCAACCTTCAGTAAAGTTGCTAATACCAGTGTAAGACGGCGTGGTCCAACCTTCAGTAAAGTTACTAATACAGGTGTAAGACGGTGTGGTCCAACCTTCAGTAAAGTTGCTAATACAGGTGTAAGACGGCGTGGTCCAACCGTCAGTAAAGTTGCTAATACCGGTGTAAGATGGCGTGGTCCAACCTTCAGTAAAGTTGCTAATACATGTGTAAGATGGCGTGGTCCAACCTTCAGTAAATTTGCTAATACCGGTGTAAGACGACGTGGTCCAACCTTCAGTAAAGTGTCTAATACCGGTGTAAGACGGTGTGGTCCAACCTTCAGTAAAGTTGCTAATACCGTTGTAAGACGGCGTGGTCCAACCTCCAGTAAAGTTGCTAATACCGGTGTCAGGCGTGGTGGTCCAACCTTCAGTAAAGTTGCTAATACCGGTGTAAGATGGCGTGGTCCAACCTTTAGTAAAGTTGCAAATACTGGTGTAAGACGGCGTGGTCCAACCTCCAGTAAAGTTGCTAATACCGGTGTAAGACGGCGTGGGCCAACCTTCAGTAAAGTTGCTAATACCGGTGTAAGATGGCGTGGTCCAACCTTAAGTAAAGTTGCTAATACCGGTGTAAGACGGCGTGGTCCAACCTTCAGTAAAATTGCTAATACCGGTGTAAGACGGCGTGGTCCAAGCGTCAGTAAAGTTGCTAATACCCGTGTAAGACGGCGTGGTCCAACCTTCAGTAAAGTTGCTAATAACGGTGTAAGACGGCGTGGTCCAACCTTCAGTAAAATTGCTAATATCGGTGTAAGACGGCGTGGTCCAACCTTCAGTAAAGTTGCTAATACCCGTGTAAGACGGCGTGGTCCAATCTTCAGTAAATTTACTAATACCGGTGTAAGAAGGTGTGGTCCAACCTTCAGTAAAGTTGTTAATACCGGTGTAAGACGGCGTGGTCCAACCTACAGTAAAGTTGCTAATACCGGTGTAAGACGGCGTGGTCCAACCTTCAGTAAAGTTGCTAATACCCGTGTAAGACGGCGTGGTCCAACCTTCAGTAAAGATGTTAATACCGGTGTAAGACGGCGTGGTCCAACCTTCAGTAAAGTTGCTAATACCGGTGTAAGACGACGTGGTCCAACCTACAGTAAAGTTGCTAATACCGGTGTAAGACGGCGTGGTCCAACCTTCAGTAAAGTTGCTAATACCGGTGTAAGACGGCGTGGTCCAACCTTCAGTAAAGTTGCTAATACCGGTGTAAGACGGCGTGGTCCAACCTTCAGTAAAGTTGCTAATACCGGTGTAAGACGGCGTGGTCCAACCTTCAGTAAAGTTGCTAATACCAGTGTAAGACGGCGTGGTCCAACCTTCAGTAAAGTTACTAATACAGGTGTAAGACGGTGTTGTCCAACCTTCAGTAAAGTTGCTAATACAGGTGTAAGACGGCGTGGTCCAACCGTCAGTAAAGTTGCTAATACCGGTGTAAGATGGCGTGGTCCAACCTTCAGTAAAGTTGCTAATACATGTGTAAGATGGCGTGGTCCAACCTTCAGTAAATTTGCTAATACCGGTGTAAGACGGCGTGGTCCAACCTTCAGTAAAGTGTCTAATACCGGTGTAAGACGGTGTGGTCCAACCTTCAGTAAAGTTGCTAATACCGTTGTAAGACGGCGTGGTCCAACCTCCAGTAAAGTTGCTAATACCGGTGTCAGGCGTGGTGGTCCAACCTTCAGTAAAGTTGCTAATACCGGTGTAAGACGGCGTGGTCCAACCTTCAGTAAAATTGCTAATACCGGTGTAAGACGGCGTGGTCCAACCTTCAGTAAAGATGCTAATACCGGTGTAAGATGCCGTGGTCCAACCTTCAGTAAAGTTGCTAATACCCGTGTAAGACGGCGTGGTCCAACCTTCAGTAATTTTGCTAATACCCGTGTAAGACGGCGTGGTACAACCTTCAGTAAAGTTGCTAATACCGGTGTAGATGGCGTGGTCCAACCTTCAGTAAATTTGGTAATACCGGTGTAAGACGGCGTGGTCCAACCTTCAGTAAATTTGCTAATACCGGTGTAAGACGGCGTGGTCCAACCTTCAGTAAAGTGTCTAATACCGGTGTAAGACGGCGTGGTCCAACCTTAAGTAAAGTTGCTAATACCGGTGTAAGACGGCGTGGTCCAACCTACAGTAAAGTTGCTAATACCGGTGTAAGACGGCGTGGTCCAACCTTCAGTAAAGATGCTAATACCGGTGTAAGATGGCGTGGTCCAACCTTCAGTAAAGTTGCTAATACCGGTGTAGATGGCGTGGTACAAAATTCAGTAAAGTTGCTAATACCCGTGTCAGACGGCGTGGTCCAACCTGCAGTAAAGTTGCTAATACCGGTGTAAGACGGCGTGGTCCAACCTTCAGTAAAGTTGCTAATACCGGTGTAAGACGGCGTGGTCCAAGCGTCAGTAAAGTTGCTAATACCCGTGTAAGACGGCGTGGTCCAACCTTCAGTAAAGTTGCTAATACTGGTGTAAGATGCCGTGGTCCAACCTTCAGTAACGTTGCTAATACCAGTGTAAGACAGCGTGGTCCAACCTTCAGTAAAGTTGCTAATACCGGTGTAAGATGCCGTGGTCCAACCTTCAGTAAAGTTGCTAATACCAGTGTAAGACAGCGTGGTCCAACCTTCAGTAAAGTTGCTAATACCGGTGTAAGACGGCGTGGTCCAACCTTCATTAAAGTTGCTAATACCGGTGTAAGACGGCGTGGTCCAAGCGTCAGTAAAGTTGCTAATACCCGTGTAAGACGGCGTGATCCAACCTTCAGTAAAGTTGCTAATACCGGTGTAAGATGCCGTGGTCCAACCTTCAGTAACGTTGCTAATACCAGTGTAAGACAGCGTGGTCCAACCTTCAGTAAAGTTGCTAATACCGGCGTAAGATGCCGTGGTCCAACCTTCAGTAAAGTTGCTAATACCAGTGTAAGACAGCGTGGTCCAACCTTCAGTAAAGTTGCTAATACCGGTGTAAGACGGCGTGGTCCAAGCGTCAGTAAAGTTGCTAATACCCGTGTAAGACGGCGTGGTCCAACCTTCAGTAAAGTTGCTAATACCGGTGTAAGATGCCGTGGTCCAACCTTCAGTAACGTTGCTAATACCAGTGTAAGACAGCGTGGTCCAACCTTCAGTAAAGTTGCTAATACCGGTGTAAGATGCCGTGGTCCAACCTTCAGTAAAGTTGCTAATACCAGTGTAAGACAGCGTGGTCCAACCTTCAGTAAAGTTGCTAATACCAGTGTAAGATGCCGTGGTCCAACCTTCAGTAAAGTTGCTAATACCAGTGTAAGACAGCGTGGTCCAACCTTCAGTAAAGTTGTTAATACCGGTGTAAGACGGCATGGTCCAACCTTCAGTAAAGTTGCTAATACCAGTGTAAAATGGCGTGGTCCAACCTTCAGTAAAGTTGCTAATACCGGTGTAAGACGGCGTGGTCCAACCTTCGGTAAAGTTGCTAATACCGGTGTAAGACCGCGTGGTCCAACCTTCAGTAAAGTTGCTAATACCGGTGTAAGATGGCGTGGTCCAACCTTCAGTAAAGTTGCTAATACCGGTGTAAGACGGCGTGGTCCAACCTTCAGTAAAGTTGCTAATACTGGTGTAAGACCGCGTGGTCCAACCATCAGTAAAGTTGCTAATACCGGTGTAAGATGGCGTGGTCCAACCTTCAGTAAATTTGCTAATACCTGTGTAAGACGGCGTGGTCCAACCTTCAGTAAAGTTGCTAATACCCGTGTAAGACGGCGTGGTCCAACCTTCAGTAAATTTACTAATACCGGTGTAAGACGGCGTGGTCCAACCTTCAGTAAAGTTGCTAATACCGGTGTAAGATGTCGTGGTCCAACCTTCAGTAAAGTTCCTAATACCGGTGTAAGACGGCGTGGTCCAACCTTTGGTAAAGTTGCTAATACCGGTGTAAGACGGCGTGGTCCAAGCGTCAGTAAAGTTGCTAATACCCGTGTAAGACGGCGTTGTCCAACCTTCAGTAAAGTTGCTAATACCGGTGTAAGACGGCGTGGTCCATCCTTCAGTAAAGTTGCTAATACCGGTGTAAGATGGCATGGTCCAACCTTCAGTAAAGTTGCTAATACCGGTGTAAGACGGCGTGGTCCATCCTTCAGTAAAGTTGCTAATACCGGTGTAAGATGGCGTGGTCCAACCTTCAGTAAAGTTGCTAATACCGGTGTAAGACGGCGTGGTCCAACCGTCTGTAAAGTTGCTAATACCGGTGTAAGACGGCGTGGTCCAACCTTATGTAAAGTTGCTAATACCAGTGTAAGACGGCGTGGTCCAACCTTATGTAAAGTTGCTAATACTCATGTAAGACGGCGTGGTCCAATCTTCAGTAAAGTTGCTAATACAGGTGTAAGACGGCGTGGTCGAACTTTCAGTAAAGTTTCTAATACCGGTGTAAGACGGTGTGGTCCAACCTTCAGTAAAGTTGCTAATACCGGTGTAAGACGGCGTTGTCCAACCTTCAGTAAAGTTGCTAATACCGGTGTAAGACGGCGTGGTCCAACCTTCAGTAAAGTTGCTAATACCGGTTTAAGACGGCGTGGTCCAACCTTCAGTAAAGTTGCTAATACCCGTGTAAGACGGCGTGGTCCAACCTTCAGTAAAGTTGCTAATACCCGTGTAAGACGGCGTGGTCCAATCTTCAGTAAAGTTACTAATACCGGTGTAAGACGGTGTGGTCCAACCTTCAGTAAAGTTGTTAATACCGGTGTAAGATGGCGTGGTCCATCCTTCAGTAAAGTTGCTAATACCGGTGTGAGACGGCGTGGTCCAACCTTCAGTAAAGTTGCTAATAACGGTGTAAGACGGCGTGGTCCAACCTACAGTAAAGTTGCTAATACCAGTGTAAGACGGCGTGGTCCAACCTTCAGTAAAGTTGCTAATACCGGTGTAAGACCGCATGGTCCAACCTTCAGTAAAGTTACTAATACCGGTGTAAGATGGCGTGGTCCAACATTCAGTAAATTTGCTAATACCTGTGTAAGACAGCGTTGTCCAACCTTCAGTAAATTTGCTAATACCGGTGTAAGACGGCGTGGTCCAACCTTCAGTAAAGTGTCTAATACCGGTGTAAGACGGCGTGGTCCAACCTTCAGTAAAGTTGCTAATACCGGTGTAGATGGCGTGGTCCAACCTTCAGTAAAGTGTCTAATACCGGTGTGAGACGGCGTGGTCCAACCTCCAGTAAAGTTGCTAATACCGGTGTAGATGGCGTGGTCCAACCTTCAGTAAAGTTGCTAATACCGGTGTAAGACGGCGTGGTCCAACCTTCAGTAAAATTGCTAATACCGGTGTAAGACGGCGTGGTCCAACCTTCAGTAAAGTTGCTAATACCCGTGTAAGACGGCGTGGTCCAACCTTCAGTAATTTTGCTAATACCCGTGTAAGACGGCGTGGTACAACCTTCAGTAAAGTTGCTAATACCGGTGTAGATGGCGTGGTCCAACCTTCAGTAAATTTGGTAATACCGGTGTAAGACAGCGTGGTCCAACCTTCAGTAAATTTGCTAATACCGGTGTAAGACGGCGTGGTCCAACCTTCAGTAAAGTGTCTAATACCGGTGTAAGACGGCGTGGTCCAACCTTAAGTAAAGTTGCTAATACCGGTGTAAGACGGCGTGGTCCAACCTTCAGTAAAGTTGCTAATACCGGTGTAAGACGGCGTGGTCCAACCTTCAGTAAAGATGCTAATACCGGTGTAAGATGGCGTGGTCCAACCTTCAGTAAAGTTGCTAATACCGGTGTAGATGGCGTGGTCCAAAATTCAGTAAAGTTGCTAATACCCGTGTCAGACGGCGTGGTCCAACCTGCAGTAAAGTTGCTAATACCGGTGTAAGATGGCGTGGTCCAACCTTCAGTAAAGTTGCTAATACCGGTGTAAGACGGCGTGGTCCAAGCGTCAGTAAAGTTGCTAATACCGGTGTAAGACGGCGTGGTCCAAGCGTCAGTAAAGTTGCTAATACCCGTGTAAGACGGCGTGGTCCAACCTTCAGTAAAGTTGCTAATACCGGTGTAAGATGCCGTGGTCCAACCTTCAGTAACGTTGCTAATACCAGTGTAAGACAGCGTGGTCCAACCTTCAGTAAAGTTGCTAATACCGGTGTAAGATGCCGTGGTCCAACCTTCAGTAAAGTTGCTAATACCAGTGTAAGACTGCGTGGTCCAACCTTCAGTAAAGTTGCTAATACCGGTGTAAGATGCCGTGGTCCAACCTTCAGTAAAGTTGCTAATACCAGTGTAAGACAGCGTGGTCCAACCTTCAGTAAAGTTGTTAATACCGGTGTAAGACGGCATGGTCCAACCTTCAGTAAAGTTGCTAATACCAGTGTAAAATGGCGTGGTCCAACCTTCAGTAAAGTTGCTAATACCGGTGTAAGACGGCGTGGTCCAACCTTCAGTAAAGTTGCTAATACCGGTGTAAGACCGCGTGGTCCAACCTTCAGTAAAGTTGCTAATACCGGTGTAAGATGGCGTGGTCCAACCTTCAGTAAAGTTGCTAATACCGGTGTAAGACGGCGTGGTCCAACCTTCAGTAAAGTTGCTAATACTGGTGTAAGACCGCGTGGTCCAACCATCAGTAAAGTTGCTAATACCGGTGTAAGATGGCGTGGTCCAACCTTCAGTAAATTTGCTAATACCTGTGTAAGACGGCGTGGTCCAACCTTCAGTAAAGTTGCTAATACCCGTGTAAGACGGCGTGGTCCAACCTTCAGTAAATTTACTAATACCGGTGTAAGACGGCGTGGTCCAACCTTCAGTAAAGTTGCTAATACCGGTGTAAGATGTCGTGGTCCAACCTTCAGTAAAGTTCCTAATACCGGTGTAAGACGGCGTGGTCCAACCTTCGGTAAAGTTGCTAATACCGGTGTAAGACGGCGTGGTCCAAGCGTCAGTAAAGTTGCTAATACCCGTGTAAGACGGCGTTGTCCAACCTTCAGTAAAGTTGCTAATACCGGTGTAAGACGGCGTGGTCCATCCTTCAGTAAAGTTGCTAATACCGGTGTAAGATGGCATGGTCCAACCTTCAGTAAAGTTGCTAATACCGGTGTAAGACGGCGTGGTCCATCCTTCAGTAAAGTTGCTAATACCGGTGTAAGATGGCGTGGTCCAACCTTCAGTAAAGTTGCTAATACCGGTGTAAGACGGCGTGGTCCAACCTTCTGTAAAGTTGCTAATACCGGTGTAAGACGGCGTGGTCCAACCTTATGTAAAGTTGCTAATACCGGTGTAAGACGGCGTTGTCCAACCTTATGTAAAGTTGCTAATACTCATGTAAGACGGCGTGGTCCAATCTTCAGTAAAGTTGCTAATACAGGTGTAAGACGGCGTGGTCGAACTTTCAGTAAAGTTTCTAATACCGGTGTAAGACGGTGTGGTCCAACCTTCAGTAAAGTTGCTAATACCGGTGTAAGACGGCGTGGTCCAACCTTCAGTAAAGTTGCTAATACCGGTGTAAGACGGCGTGGTCCAACCTTCAGTAAAGTTGCTAATACCGGTTTAAGACGGCGTGGTCCAACCTTCAGTAAAGTTGCTAATACCCGTGTAAGACGGCGTGGTCCAACCTTCAGTAAAGTTGCTAATACCCGTGTAAGACGGCGTGGTCCAATCTTCAGTAAAGTTACTAATACCGGTGTAAGACGGTGTGGTCCAACCTTCAGTAAAGTTGTTAATACCGGTGTAAGATGGCGTGGTCCATCCTTCAGTAAAGTTGCTAATACCGGTGTGAGACGGCGTGGTCCAACCTTCAGTAAAGTTGCTAATAACGGTGTAAGACGGCGTGGTCCAACCTACAGTAAAGTTGCTAATACCATTGTAAGATGGCATGGTCCAACCTTCAGTAAAGTTGTTAATACCGGTGTAAGACGGCGTGGTCCAACCTTCAGTAAAGTTGCTAATACTGGTGTAAGACCGCGTGGTCCAACCATCAGTAAAGTTGCTAATACCGGTGTAAGATGGCGTGGTCCAACCTTCAGTAAATTTGCTAATACCTGTGTAAGACGGCGTGGTCCAACCTTCAGTAAAGTTGCTAATACCCGTGTAAGACGGCGTGGTCCAACCTTCAGTAAATTTACTAATACCGGTGTAAGACGGCGTGGTCCAACCTTCAGTAAAGTTGCTAATACCGGTGTAAGATGTCGTGGTCCAACCTTCAGTAAAGTTCCTAATACCGGTGTAAGACGGCGTGGTCCAACCTTCGGTAAAGTTGCTAATACCGGTGTAAGACGGCGTGGTCCAAGCGTCAGTAAAGTTGCTAATACCCGTGTAAGACGGTGTTGTCCAACCTTCAGTAAAGTTGCTAATACCGGTGTAAGACGGCGTGGTCCATCCTTCAGTAAAGTTGCTAATACCGGTGTAAGATGGCATGGTCCAACCTTCAGTAAAGTTGCTAATACCGGTGTAAGACGGCGTGGTCCATCCTTCAGTAAAGTTGCTAATACCGGTGTAAGATGGCGTGGTCCAACCTTCAGTAAAGTTGCTAATACTCATGTAAGACGGCGTGGTCCAATCTTCAGTAAAGTTGCTAATACCGGTGTAAGACGGCGTGGTCCAACCTTATGTAAAGTTGCTAATACCGGTGTAAGACGGTGTGGTCCAACCTTCAGTAAAGTTGCTAATACCGGTGTAAGACGGCGTGGTCCAACCTTCAGTAAAGTTGCTAATACCGGTGTAAGACGGCGTGGTCCAACCTTCAGTAAAGTTGCTAATACCGGTTTAAGATGGCGTGGTCCAACCTTCAGTAAAGTTGCTAATACCCGTGTAAGACGGCGTGGTCCAACCTTCAGTAAAGTTGCTAATACCCGTGTAAGACGGCGTGGTCCAATCTTCAGTAAAGTTACTAATACCGGTGTAAGACGGTGTGGTCCAACCTTCAGTAAAGTTGTTAATACCGGTGTAAGATGGCGTGGTCCATCCTTCAGTAAAGTTGCTAATACCGGTGTGAGACGGCGTGGTCCAACCTTCAGTAAAGTTGCTAATAACGGTGTAAGACGGCGTGGTCCAACCTACAGTAAAGTTGCTAATACCATTGTAAGATGGCATGGTCCAACCTTCAGTAAAGTTGTTAATACCGGTGTAAGACGGCGTGGTCCAACCTTCAGTAAAGTTGCTAATACCAGTGTAAGATGGCGTGGTCCAACCTTCAGTAAAGTTGCTAATACCAGTGTAAGACGGCGTGGTCCAACCTTCAGTAAAGTTGCTAATACCGGTGTAAGACCGCGTGGTCCAACCTTCAGTAAAGTTGCTAATACCTGTGTAAGATGGCGTGGTCCAACCTTCAGTAAAGTTGCTAATACCGGTGTAAGACCGCGTGGTCCAACCATCAGTAAATTTGCTAATACCGGTGTAAGACGGCGTGGTCCAACCTTCAGTAAAATTGCTAATACCAGTGTAAGACGGCGTGGTCCAACCTTCAGTAAAGTTGCTAATACCGGTGTAAGACGCCGTGGTCCAACCTTCAGTAAAGTTGCTAATACCGGTGTAAGATGGCGTGGTCCAACCTTCAGTAAAGTTGCTAATACCTGTGTAAGACGGCGTGGTCCAACCTTCAGTAAATTTGCTAATACCCGTGTAAGACGGCGTGGTCCAACCTTCAGTAAAGTTGCTAATACCGGTGTAAGATGGCGTGGTCCAACCTTCAGTAAAGTTGCTAATACCGGTGTAAGATGGCGTGGTCCAACCTTCAGTAAAGTTGCTAATACCTGTGTAAGACAGCGTGGTCCAACCTTCAGTAAAGTTGCTAATACCGGTGTAAGACGGCGTGGTCCAACCTTCAGTAAAGTTGCTAATACCGGTGTAAGATGGCGTGGTCCAACCTTCAGTAAAGTTGCTAATACCGGTGTAAGACGGCGTGGTCCAACCTTCAGTAAAGTTGCTAATACCGGTGTAAGACGGCGTGGTCCAACCTTCAGTAAAGTTGCTAATACCTGTGTAAGATGGCGTGGTCCAACCTTCAGTAAAGTTGCTAATACCGGTGTAAGACGGCGTGGTCCAACCTTCAGTAAAGTTGCTAATACCGGTGTAAGATGGCGTGGTCCAACCTTCAGTAAAGTTGCTAATACCGGTGTAAGACGGCGTGGTCCAACCTTCAGTAAAGTTGCTAATACCGGTGTAAGACGGCGTGGTCCAACCCTCAGTAAAGACGACTCGCGAGGACCAAGCTCCGCAGCAGAGACGGGATAAGGGCTGGGGAGCCTAATCCCACAACCAAAGTAGTCCAGAGGAAGAGTTGGCTTCCTGGAGACGAGCGGCAATGCGGCTCCGTGAGCCATGATCGGGGTACAGAGAAGGCATCTTGGCGGCAGTGACGTGAACTGGTCCATAAGTAACAGACGGCTTGGAGGCTGCGACAGAGACGAACGATAGGGAACGAAGCTTGCTTCTCACGGCCGAAGGTGCCGAATATGCATGAGGGCACTAAGCGCCGGGTGCAAGATGTTCTCCTCCCCGATGGAGGCGGAGCTTGGGAGCAGACACAGTACGTATTTGTGGGACAAGTGGGACAACGTCTCAACGTCTCGAAACGGGGTATGAACTCCGCGCGGAGAAAGACACCCAGAGTCATGAACCGGATGGGCCCTTCCCCAGAGAGTGTCAGGGGGGTAAAGGACCGCAACATTCGGGTAAGGGGTCTACCTCTGACGATCAGAAGCCTCCCATCGTGCTTGCCCCGCGAGGGAGATTTTTTAATCATTACAGTTATTGACTTGCGACCAACCAGCGGCTAATAACCTCAACATTACCATATTGATCTGCACTGTTGCAATGGCAATGAGCTATTTAACAAAACCACACGAAGTCATACCGTGACAGATGCACATCTACATTGAAATACTACTTAGAACAAACTACAGAGCACACCGTTTATATGATCATAAATAGCTGGAGGACATTTTCCCAAATGTCCAACATTTTCAGACATCTCTAATGAGCAAGTAAAAAAGGGCTACCTTGTTGCGTCATGAGGCTATTGTGTGTACGTGAGACTATTGTGTGTACATTAGACTATTTTTTGTACCTCAGACTATTGTGTGTACCTGAGACTATTATGTGTACATGAGGCTAGTGTGTGCACATGTGACTGTTGTGTGTACACGAGACTATTGTGTGTACATGAGACTATTGTGTGTACATGTGAATAGTGTGTGTACATGAGATTATTCTGTGCACCTGAGTCTATTGTGTGTACACGATACTATTACGTGTACGTGAGACTATTGTAGGTACATGAGACTACTGTGTGTACCTGAAACTACTGAGTGTACATGAGACTATTGTATGTACGCGAGACTACTGCATGTACATGAGACTACTGTGTGCACATGAGACTACTGTGTGTAAATGAGACTACTGTGTGTACGCGAGACTACTGTGTGTACATGAGACTATTGTGTGTACATGAGACTATTGTGTGTGCATGAGACTATTGTACACACACATGTGTAACTGACCCTCTTGTATATCCCTGGAGGCGTACTGCTCTAATGTTGCTGTCCCATATTTGGATTGACCAACCATCACTCGCGGCCTGATGCGGTCAGTATGACAGTGCGCTACCGATACTAAAGTAATGGTTGGGTGGCAGAAGTACACAAGTAAAACAACCTCTCCCTGCCATGACGTAAGCTAGTTAGTTGCATCTCCCTTGCAGGACGTAGCAGTCAACTCCTAGCATGTTTTTTTTCCTTGCGGGGGGGGGGGGGGGAGAACGGGTGCCGGGGGGAAATGTGTGATTCCTGGGCAAGTTTACGTTCAATAGTTTCCCATTGCTTTCTGAACGACCTGCACTCATATCATTGTATGGAAACCAACGCAAGGCGGTCTGATTCCAATTCGCCCGCAGTTGTGTTTTGAGTGTACAGGCTATGTGGCACCAGCCCTATATTTGGAAAGATCAACACAAGATTTGTGAAGTGGTCAATGTCATGTGATAGATGGACACAAGATTTGTGAAGTGGTCAATGCCATGTGAGAAACTCACACAAGATTTGTGAAGTGGTCAATATCATGTGATAGATGGACACAAGATTTGTGAAGTGGTCAATGCCATGTGAGAGATGGACACCAGATTTGTGAAGTGGTCAATGCCATTTGATAGATGGACACAAGATCTGTGAAGTGGTCAATGCTATGTGATAGATGGACACCAGATATGTGAAGTGGTCAATGTCATGTGATAGATGGACACAAGATTTGTGAAGTGATCACTGCCATGTGATAGATGGACACAAGATTTGTGAAGTGGTCAATGCCATGTGAGAGATGGGCACCAGATTTGTGAAGCTGGTCAATGCCATGTGATAGATGGACACCCGATTTGTGAAGTGGTCAATGCCATGTGATAGATGGACACAAGATTTGTGAAGTGGTCAATGCCATGTGATAGATGGACACAAGATTTGTGAAGTGATCACTGCCATGTGATAGATGGTCACAAGATTTGTGAAGTGGTCAATGCCTTGTGATAGATGGACACCAGATATGTGAAGTGGTCAATGCCACGTGATAGATGGACACCAGATATGTGAAGTGGTCAATGCCACGTGAGAGATGGACACCAGATTTGTGAAGTGGTCAATGCCATGTGAAAAATGGACACAGGATTTGTGAAGTGGTCAATGCCATGTGAGAGATGGATACCAGATTTGTGAAGTGGTCAATGCCATGTGATAGATGGACACCAGATTTGTGAAGTGGTCAATGCCATGTGAGATACTCACACAAGATTTGTGAAGTGGTCAATGTCATGTGACAGATGGAACCAGATTTGTGAAGTGGTCAATGCCATGTGAGAGATGGGCACCAGATTTGTAAAGTGGTCAGTGCCAAGCTAGACACTTTTATTTCCCCGACCATACGCTGGTAAACATGTGAAGGGGGGCTGACATGGGAAACCATGTTCATTAACAAATCTCCTTGAAAGGGATTTCATCACGTGACCACCGGGCCGGCAGCAAGTCCGCTAGCCACTGAGCTGGAACGGTCCCGTCCTGATTACCAGACGGGGCCCACGGCTCCCTCTTCCCCTCCCCCTTTCCCGTCGAGGAAGATTTCGACAGATTGACCTTCCTTACTCTCTAAAGACCGGCTCTGTCTCGTAAGGATTAATTATGCAATTCCCAATGCCGCATACTGTATCCCGCGGCGGTATCGCAGCAGACTGCCATGAGTTGGTTTTCATGAAATAGAATGAGTGCTGGTCGTTCTGAAAGCAATGGCAAACTACTGAAAGTAGACTTGCCAAGAAATTTCAAACAGCCAAAACATGCTGAGTTGACAGCAATGTCTTGTAAAGAATATGCAACTAGTCATTTTTTTTAAACTCTCTAAAGGGGGTTGGGGGCGTCCAGTTGGTGACTAACGGGCGTCTTTCTCGTGTCGTGCAAATCCACCTTCGAGACGTTCGTTATGGTACTTACCCCGCATCGACATCGCTATGTGTGTCTGCCCAGACGCCATCCCACCCTCGGGAGGCCAACATTGGGCAGCCGGTGTATCTGTCAGCGGTATCACCGCACCATAACTGACCGTGGGAAAGTCAGCTTCTTCCCCCGGCAGTGGGGTTCAGTCTTCACCTCCACGGCTAGCTAGACCCTAGATATTACCGCAAGGGCCCCCCGTGGCCTAGCGGCCAAACCGTCTCCCGCTACTCTGAAAGCCGGGACTTTGTTTTCACACTTTGTTGTCCTGACCACGAGTGCATTTTAGTTTTCGAAGACCCCTGGGGTTATCGCTGGAGCTAAGGAGTTCGTGCTCTGTGCGATGCTTGCCTCAGGGGACTTGCTGTGTTGCGGAGAAAGATGGGGCACAACTCGGTGCAGGAAATGCGACCCTATAACATATATGTGTTCTATTTGCCAGATATATGAGGAACATCTCCATAGGTAGGAGGTCAGTAAGGCCGAATGGATAGAAACGCTCGCTCTTAAACTTCCGGTGTGCTGATACCGAGGTAGAAGGTTCAACTCCTACACTGGTCTGTTGGACTGATATGTTGAATTATTGTCCTTTACTTGAGGACGTAAATTACCTCAGAAGTCGGAGAGGGTTCGCCTGATGGCGAAGGACACTGGTAATAGGGAAAGCTAATCCACGCGCAAACATCAGTCCAGTACATTAGAAGTAGGGGCATGTGTATGGACTACGCTTGATTTCACAGCCAGAGAACGAAAAACAACATTTCATGAGTGTGGTCGGACGTGGATTCGACGCCTGGGCTCTTCGCTTGCCAAAGTGAGAGAGAGACTGGCCACCTATTCCTCCCTGCTCTCCGACCTACACAATTTGATGGCGCTGTCACATGACAGTCCCAAGGCTGGACACTGTTTGGGGACAATTGATGTTATTTTGTTGGCCACACGAAACATGGCAGTCTGGAAAATTGATGTAATTTTATCTACCACATGAAACACGGCAGACTGTGACCAATTGATGCGATTTTCTTGACCACATGATACAGGGCAGACTGTGGACAATTCATGAGATTTTATTGACCACACGAAACAGGACAGACTGTGGAAAAAGTGATGTGATTTTGTTGACCACATGAAACAGGACAGACTGTGGACAATTGATGTGATTTTATTGACCACATAAAACTGGGCAGTCTGTGGATAGCTGGATTTTATGTTTGTGTAGTTATAATTGATCCTTGTTGTAGTCTCTGGACCGCTCTATTGATACTTTTTTGTAGTCTGCATTGATACTTGTGGCGGCTATAGACTCCTTAAAGCTTTGGCTATCTATGAAGTGGTGTAAGAGGTAAATAAATTGTTTATCGAATCTGTATAAATAAAGTTCGTTCGTTCGTTGTATTGTGGGTCTTAGTCAGATTTAACTGAGCTACCGTATGACAGCAAACGGTACTACCCGTTATTTTTCAGCGCCATATGTTCCACTTGCAATTTCCAAAACAAAAATTCAAAATTCGGTCTCGCTTAACCTGCCTCCTCAGCTTTGGTTATTGTTGAGATCCGTGGTTGTGTGGGCTAATTCATACTGCTTTGATTGGTTCCGCACTGTTTGTCGGATAGAATTATTTTGTGCTGTCTGGTTATTTTCTTTCTATCTTATGCTGGTCCTGATAAAGACCGGTCCTTGGTTGGGCCTACTAGGTTCCGCAGTCTTTCGTTTGTTGGTTTCTTTCTATGTTAGCAGTACTACGTGCTGGTTGTTTCTTGTGTTGTCCTCACCGGGGCTGGTCCCAATCACGTTCAGTCCTCATAAGGACTCGATGTAGGCAAAGGTAGAGAGTTCAAGTGCAAGTCTCATTTTGTCCCCCCCCCCCCCACCCCCAGATCAGCTGCCCGTACTCCTCTACGTTCGCTTTCTTGTTTTCGTCATCGGAGTATAGGTTGGTGCAACAACAATTCGACCCAGCCTCCCTGTCATCCCCGTTCAGGAGCCCTTCCGGAAGAGCCAACTCACCATCCTACCACTCACCCCGCCACACTCAACTGTCCCACTCAGGAAAGCCAAGGCATGCAATTTTTTTTCAATATAAGTACATACATATGTTATATATATATATATATATATATATATATATATATATATATATATATATATATATATATATATATATATATATATATATATAAGATAATGTTTGTTTGTTTGTGTGTCCTTTGTGCGTTCCCAAACGGTAGATCCGATTGAGATGAAATTTTCTACACATGTTCTTCTCAATCCCGAGGATCTAACTGACATAGTTCGTTAGCTTAAAATCAAAACTTTTTCCTCAAACACGAAAGAAAAGGTCATCACGAGCTTCAGAAACAGACGAAGAAATGTCCCGCCATCTTGCTCCAAGGGAACTCACTCTCAGATTAAACCAGGAATTAGTTATGAGCAGTTATAACTACTTATAATGTGTCTTTGTGTGTGTGTCTTTTATGCGTTCCCGAACGGTCCATTCGATTGAGATGAAATTTTGTATAGATGTTGTTCTCACTCCCGCGGATGCAACTGAAATAGTTAGTTAGTTTAAAATCAATTTTTAATTTTTACACGAAAGAAAAGGGTATTACGAGCTACAGAAACAGAC
>OY992892.1:4253102-4313102 GCA_963921405.1 Cepaea hortensis
CCTCTCCGTCTATATCCATAACCCACCTCTCCGTCTATATTCATAACCCACCTCTCCGTCTAGGTCCATAACCTACCTCTCCGTCTATCCACTACCTACCTCTCCGTCTAGGTCCATAATCTACTTCTCCGTCTATCCACTACCTACCTCTCCGTCGACAGCCACAGGGCTGAGCCACACAAGGGAGACTAACTCCCAACAGATGACAGCTACAAGAGAAGATTGCAGTTACCTCCCGTGTCATTAAAAGCCTCGGCCATGAGTCCAAACATCAGCAGCAGAACCAGACAGGAGACAGCGGCCATTGTTCCTCTCGCCATGGATGCGACACGTCAGTTGGACGTCAGTTGGTCCAACCATCGTCTGTGGATGGTTTACGCTTGCGGATTCAGACTGCCAGCGTGTGATGTCATGTCCTTGTTTAAAGAACAGGCCATATTGTCACCTGTGACCAGACAATTAAATTTGTTTACGGTCAAACACCATCAAACCTTACAACCAAATACTTATCATGATTTATATTTCAGCAATAAATATCTTATCTAAATAACCGTCTACGGTTATGTATATAAGATATTTATTGCTGAAATCGATCTAAATAGTAAAAGTCAAATTGATTTTATATTAACAAGGCATAAATGAAAGAGAAATATATTAGATGCAAGCGCAGTGCCCAATTTCAGTATAAACACAGATAATAAAGCAGTCGTTGCCACAGTAAGAACCATCAGAAGAAGAAAGCAAAGAGCAGAAAAATGCATGCCATGCGAATCAGTAAACTTAAAAAACCTTAAAGACGAGGTAGTAAGGGAATAATTATGAAAGAGAGCTAACTGAAATCTTTGTAAAATTTCCCATAGAAATAAAGACAGTGGAAGAAGAATGGGAGATGTTCAAATCAAGCATTTTAAATACTACAAAAATGGCACGTGGAACTACGAAAAGACGCAAAACACTGAAAAAGAAAATAACAAGTTGGTGTTACACAGAGGTAAAGAAAGCGGTAAAAGATAAAAAGGAAAAATATAAAAAGTGGTTGAAGAGCAAACAGGAATGTGATTACATAGAACATAGAATAGCGAGAAGACATGTGAATAGAATAGTAAAGAGGGAAAATCAAAAAGACTGGGAAGAGTATGGAGAAACCCTAAATAAAAACTACAAGGAGGCAACTAGAAACTTCTACAAAAAGATAAATGCAATGCGAACCAGAGGAGAACCCTTTGACCCAATAGAAATAATTAACAGCGAAAATGGAGAACCAATAAATGAACAACAACAAATCCTAATAAGATGGAAGCAGTATTTCGAACAACTTCTCAACATCCCATCAGATGTCACAGGAATTCCAGAAACCTATACAGATGCCACCGAAGAACTAGAACCAGACATACTAAAACAAGAAATTATAGAAGCCATCATATTAGCCTCATTGAACAAATCACCGGGACAGGATGAAATACCAAATAAACTAATTAAAGCAGACTGGGGAAATGTCATAATTATCCCAATTTGGGAAAACATAGGCAGCAAAAGAGATTGCACACAATACAGAGGCATTTCACTGTTGAGCCATACTAGGAAAATATTTTGTAAAATTCTTGAGAAAAAAAATTACGAATAACTATAGAACCCCAGGTAAGTGAAACACAACTTGGATTTAAGAAAAACAAAGGATGCACAGATGCTATCTTTGCTTTTAGACAACTTATAGAAAAATCAATCGAATCCAATGAAACACTCTACTTAGCCTTTGTCGACCAAGAAAAGGCATTCGATAGAGTAGATAGAAACAAGCTGTGGGGAATCCTTAAACAATATGGAGTGAGTATACATCTAACAAACCTATGTTAGAAGCTTATACAACAACAGTGAATGCATAGCGAGAGCAACTGGAGGACACTCAGAACCCTTCACCATAAGATGCGGAGTACGACAAAGTTGTGTCCTGTCCCCTCTTTTGTTTATAACATATATAGATAACATATGTAAAGAAACCAGCCAAACAGAGACCGCAAGAATACCACATGACGAGAACACAGAAGAAGAACCATATGCAAATCTAACCATTAAAGAACTGGACGACCAGGCACCAATAGCAAAATCAGAAGCTGAATTACAAGACCACATGAATAGTCTAAACGAAATGTTTAGGGAACATATCATGAAAATTAGCACAAGCAAAACAGAGGTAATGACTATAACTAAAGAAGAACAAACAACAACAGTTCACCTAAACGAACATCCCTTGAAACAAGTAAAGAGTTTCAAGTACTTAGGAAGTATAATATCATCAAATGGCAGATCAGAAGACGAGATCGAAAATAGGTGCAATGAGGCAAACCAACTCATTGGACAAATGGCACCAATACTAAAGAACAAACATGTATCAATAACTACTAAGAAAGCACTTTACAACACAATCTTCCTGCCAACTCTATGCTACCAATGCCAAACCTGGACAATGACAGAAAAAGAGACAAGAAAAATCACAAGAGAAATGAGATTCCTGAGAAGAATACTTAACGTATCAAGAAGAGATAAGATCAGAAATGAAGAAATCAGGACTAAAGTGGGGGTTATAGCTGCACTATATTTTATTAGAAAGCGGCAAGTCAAATGGTTTGGCCATGCAAGTAGGTTGCCATTCAACAGCATACCACAACAAGCAATGATGTACAGACCAGATAGAAACAAAGGAAGAGGCCGAACACGTAAATGTTGGATGGAAGGAATAGCAGAGACCATGGGAATATCGATACATAAAGCACATAATCGGGCACTCTCACGATGTTTATACTTCAGCTCGACACCGCAAGGTACAAGAGGAACATGATGGGATGAGATGAGATTTTTGTGTACCCTCTTTGGACAACAATCACCTTCAAATTAATATTTTGTGTGGGTAAAACCGTGGGCAGCCGCTATTTGTGGCTGATTCAGTCATAGGGATGAACCCAGTCATATGGATGGACCCTAATATAACTTCTCTTTGAGTTGAACGAGGTAGGGGTAATAGTATAATCGAATTAAAAATCGAATTTTGTCCAAGTCTACTTTTTGTTTAGCACAGAAAATGTTGATGTCTTGACCATGTCTGCCGTATCATGCACCAACACCCCACCAAGCGGTGCACACCCAGCCAATCTGTCAGCCTGCTCATTTCCCACCACACCAGCGCGTCCTGGAGAAAAGATCTAACAGATGCCCCCTGTCTTAGAAGTTTCAATTAACGCATGCAACTCTACACGGAGCATGTCTATCTTCACCCCATTCGCTTGCTCTGTGAGTTTTAACAATCAAAACACGTGTGCTGTGTTTGTCTTTCAACCAGCGCACCGCCACTGTGACTGTAAAGTTGCTAATACCGGTGTAAGACGGCGTGGTCCAACCTTCAGTAAAGTTGCTAATACCGGTGTAAGATGGCGTGGTCCAACCTTCAGTAAAGTTGCTAATACCGGTGTAAGACGGCGTGGTCCAACCTTCAGTAAAGTTGTTAATACCGGTAAGACGGCGTGGTCCAACCTTCAGTAAAGTTGCTAATACCGGGGTAAGACGTCGTGGTCCAACCTTCAGTAAAGTTGCTAATACCGGTGTAAGACGGCGTGGTCCAAACTTCAGTAAAGTTGCTAATACCGGTGTAAGACGGCGTGGTCCAACTTTCAGTAAAGTTGCTAATACCGGTGTAAGATGGCGTGGTCCAACCTTCAGTAAAGTTGCTAATACCGGTGTAAGACGGCGTGGTCCAACCTTCAGTAAAGTTGTTAATATCGGTGTAAGATGGCGTGGTCCATCCTTCAGTAAAGTTGCTAATACCGGTGTAAGACGGCGTGGTCCAACCTTCAGTAAAGTTGCTAATACCGGTGTAAGACGGCGTGGTCCAACCTTCAGTAAAGTTGCTAATACCGGTGTAAGATGGCGTGGTCCAACCTTCAGTAAAGTTGTTAATACCGGTAAGACGGCGTGGTCCAACCTTTAGTAAAGTTGCTAATACCGGTGTAAGACGGCGTGGTCCAACCTTCAGTAAAGTTGCTAATACCGGTGTAAGAGGGCGTGGTCCAACCTTCAGTAAAGTTGCTAATACCGGTGTAAGACGGCATGGTCCTACCTTCAGTAAAGTTGCTAATACAGGTGTAAGACGTCGTGGTCCAACTGTCAAAGTCTCACATCTGAGGTTGCGACGCGTTGTCTGTACCAACGCCAGGCAATATAACAACGCGCAACCCTGAGTGATGTTAAACACTGCAGAGGGAATGTGGCGTCTTCGACGACGCCCGTATAAGCAGCCAGGCACAGCAACTGAGCGACGCTAAAACTACCGCTGGTCAGCGGTACACCCCGTGAACCTTGCAGGGGTCACACCAGCTGACTTGAGCGCCAACTAGCGTGTAGAACGAAAGGCCAGGCAGACCGGGTTAGGCGTTTGTATGGACAGGTCGCATGAGTCTGCGAGTGGTTTTGAATCTGCATTGAGAGCTAGCCTGTGTGACCGTGGGAGACTGGTTCGAACGCTTGAGTATTTTGGCTTGTAAGTGATATGTATATTGATTGCATGTATCCTTATGTATTGTATTGATATTGTTCATGCTGCGATGATTGCTATGAATTGTCATTGCGCGATGTCTGTGCGATAATGAATGCAGCGCGTAAATAAAGCTTGTAAATAACAGTTTCGGATATTCACTTCGTGTGATTTGATAGTTTGATATCGCTTCACACTTGCCAGAAAACGAGCTACTTATCTTGCTCTACGCAAGACTCTGACAAGTGCGAACGTGGGTTTCTCGTCCGGGTTTTAAACTGAATGCGAACTTGTAGATTTTTTTTTGTCCGAGTTTTTGAAGCGAATGTGAAGATGTCGATAAAAGTGCGCAAGTCATAGATTAGGGTAAAGTAACGGTTAAATAGTGTTGATTTCATTAAAATATAAGTGTGAAGACATTATTTGAAGCCAACCGTGGCGTCTTCAGACTTATTGCCAAATTCAACCAATTTAAGAACTAAAATCTAAAATGGCGGCCGTGCCCTTGAATGCCATTGAGTAGGGTTAGTGTGAGCGTGAAAGTTGTTGATCGTGGTAACGACTAACAATAATACTTGACAGCATACAAACCTATACAGACTTCAGTAACATTACATACACCATACATTTACAAACGTCTAATTTCGTTTAGTTTCAAAAGTACAGGTTCTTTTTGTGTCAACTTTACCTGAGCCTTGTGAACCTCAATAAAAATTTTTTGTGCGTCAACCCGAAGTACGTTCCAGTGTGATTTCGAGCACCACTAAATAGCACATTGCCCAAGGATGACTTGAGTATAAAATTTTTTCATTCCTCTTTATACTTTCGTTAGTCTGGCTTTAAACATCAACTGTGCTAGAAATATTTGTAAATTACTAACATCATAAATAATTTTGTTTATATTCATTTCATCATACATATTGTTCATCATGTCTTCTTTAAACGATTTCATTGAAATAGGTTTAAAAATGAATATGGTTGGTGAGGGATTGAGAGCATGAAGGGAAAGTAAATATGCAGAATATCTCTTGAAACAGGAACAAATTAGTGAACGGAATGAGAGAGCGGCCGAAAGGGCGCTAAAGCTTCAATCAGAAGCTGCTCTAAAGGACTCAGAAGCGGCTCTAAAGCTTCAACAGGCACAATCAGAAGCTGCCCTAAAGCTTCAACAGGCACAATCAGAAGCTGCTCTAAAGCTTCAGCAGGCACAGTCAGAAGCTGCAGTGAGGCGAGCTGAGATCTTAGCCCAAAGTAAAAGAGAAGAACAAGAAACACAACTGAAAACTGAACAGCTAAAAGCTGAAACTTCTAAAGATAAAGATAATAGAGAAACAGACAAAGATCAACCTTATAAGAAATACCAAGGTCTGATTAAAAGTTACAACACAGGTGATTGCATAGCAGCATTCACCTAAAATTTTGAATTTGTCATAGATCATTATAAAATTCCAAAACCTGAATGGGGTATAGTATATGTGAGAAGTCTTTCTGGGGAACCTCTGAAAGTCATAGAGTCGATCCCAAATGACATGAAAGAAGATTATCTGTACATTAAGGCGAAAATCATGTCGCATTATTTACTGGATGAATCAGGTTATAGAGAACAGTTTAGAAAGTTGTCTCCTAAGCTCACACACACGTTCTCTGATTACATCTCAGAAATTCAGAATATTTTTTCTAAATGGCTGTCAGCAGCCAAAGTAAATAGAAATTATGACAAATTAGTTGATCTTATGTTGAGAGATAAGATTATCACATCTCTCCCACCCCCATTTTCTAAATTTTTGTTGGAATGTCAGTGTGAAAGTGTCCAACAGATTGAATGTCGTGGCTCTGGTTATTTTTTCAGCCAATAAGCAATGTTTCTCTAGTAGTCTGACCAGCACAGACTTTGTAGCAGCAGCTACATATGGCAAATATCATTCAGGGTCAAATAACAAACAAAGACCTTAAAAACAAGCTGCAGAGAAATTCTATCAGTGCAGATATTGCCACTTATCACACAATGCGAATGATATGTGTGACCAACATCCTGGGTACACTGCTTACTTGCAGAACTACATTTCTAAGCAAGATAAAGAAAGGAAGAACTACAGAAAATTTACAAAATGTTATCTTTGTAAGGCTTTTGGTCACTGGCGTAAGGATTGTATAGGCAAGGCAATGACCAGAAAGGCTAATGCAGCCATGTTTAACAGTTCTTCTTCAGAAGATGAAAGTGTACAAGATCACCCAGTAAACTCAGCACATTCCATTGATGTGTTCCATCATGAAAAATGTACCATTTGTGATCAATTTCATGAGGATGGCGTGTTAACATGCGGCCATTCTATACCTGTTACCAATGAGGAGGCCAATTTTGTAGTAAACTCCCAAGGTAAATTAAACATCCACCAGGGGTATGTTAATGGTAGAGCTGCCACAGTTTTACGTGATAGCGGAAGTACCCTTATTGGCGTGAAGAGAGATTATATTTTACCATCACAATATAGTGGTAAATATGTCACATGCAGGACGTTCTCAGGGAACATAGAGAAATATCCACTTGCATGAGCATATATAACTACACCATTCCTTACAGGAAAGGTTAAATGCGCAGCATTAACAAATCCTTGTTGCGATGTTATCATTGGAAACCTTCCTGAAGTGAATGACATGCCACATGACAGTAGTACATCAACTGTCATTTGTAATATTGATACTACCATTTCACCTTCATCACAAATCACCATTCATGATGTATTACCACCTGTAACTGAATGTACGAATGCCAATCTGGCTACGCCAGAACATACATGTAATTGTGTGAATGTGACATCAGCGTGTGATGAGAATGATCGTTGTGACGTAATAAATGCAGTAACTCGATCTACTGCACAGATGCAAGATCGAATCGATCAGACAGAGGCTTTACAACGAGTAAGTCCAGTTGTAACATCTCCTGAGACAACTAGGGAGAAGTTTATAACATCTCAGAAAGCCGATCGATCTTTGCAAAAGTATTTTAAACTTGTAGGCCAAAAGCCAAGAGTAGCAAAGAATGCTCAATGGTACTTTGCTCTGAAGAACGGAATTCTAACACGGTACAACACCAAAGGTTCCAGCACTATAGAACAAACAGTGATACCGTTAGAAAACCGCAAGCAAGCATTGAATCTAGCTCATGACATACCCTTTGCAGGACACATGGAGTATGCTAAAACTAGAGCAAGGTTACTGGCAGATTGCTGTACATCCTGACAGTATACATCTGACTGCATTTGCCACTCCGTGGGGTTTATACGAATGGTGTAAACTACCTTTCGGATTAGTCAATGCAACGGCTACCTTCGTCAGAATGACAAGAATTCTTTTGACAGACATTGCTAACATCATTTGGTACATGGACGACATTTGCATACACACAAAGGGCATGACAGATTACATAACAGCACTACAACAGACATTTGACAGGATTAGACATCATGGACTGACTGTAAAACCTTCCAAAGTTGATATAGCCTTTCAAGACATTTCATTTTTGGGCTATAAGATCTCAAATGGCTTTATATCAACTGACGATAACATCATGTCTAGAATTTTGAAATTGTCGCTTCCGACAACTAAGAAACAGTTGCGAAGTGTGTTAGGTCTTTTAAACTATTATAGACAATTTATTCCTCATTTTGCTGAATTGACCAAATGTTTCACTGATTTACTAACAAATAAACAGCCCAATGTGATTGTAAACAGCGAATGTTTGAGGCCAGCATTTACGAAAATTCTTTCATATTTCTCTAGAGCACCTATTCTAAAATTGCCAAATTTGAATATCACTTTTAGATTAAGATGTGACGCGAGCTCCGTAGCCATCGGAGGTGTGCTTCTCCAGGAACACGACCAAATCTTGTACCCAGTATACTTCGTCTCTCGAAAACTGAACACCAGCGAACGAAATTATAATACGCCGGAACTCGAGGCTCTTACCAAGGTATTTTCGGTACGTAAACTTTCTAGATTTCTTTTAGGTAAACACTTCATTATTGAAACAGATAATAGTCCGCTGACAATTGTTACCAGAGGAACGCCAAGTAACAGCAAGGTGGCAAGATGGTCCCTTCTTCTGCAGGACTATAGCTATGAGATTAACCATATAAAGGGTTCCCAAAACTGTCTTGCTGATCTCTTATCGAGATGTCCATACGACGAACCGAATACCCAGTCAACACCAGAGCACAGTGCAGATGGTGTATAAAACTGCAACTCAGATAGTGCTCAGTACCACAGCCAATTGTGACAAGGTGTCAGTAACGCTGTGTACAACAATGTGATAGGGTAGATTGAATCTCCCAATGTATATAACTTGTGTACATATTTGTATTCTTATTATTATCATTATTATGCGAATGAATGCGTGTATAATTGTGAGATATGTGAAAGAATGGAATCATTATTATGTAAACTAATGTGTTGGATAACTGTGAGATATGAGAAAGAATGTGATTATTATTGTAAATACATAAATATTGTAACAATTACTTAGACACTACAAATACAAGTGTCACTGGACAACACTACAGGATCCAGGAACTTACCAAGCTACTACCATCCATCCATCATGTGCCATGCCGGTAAGCGTGGGCGGTCATGTTCTGCCATCTCACTCGATCAACAGAGTCGTGGATCAGTTCCGTGTTTCTGTCTCGACCATGCCACAAGGCCAAGCCATCCAGATACTTGTTTCTAGGTCTTCCCCTTGGTCTGTTCCCCTCGATCTTACCAGTTGTCACCAAGTTCTCCAAATCATTTCTTCTCATAACATGCCCAAAAAATTGTGACTGTCTACGTCTAATGTCTCTGATCAGTTTACGATCTTCATTTGTTTCTTGAAGGACTTGTTCATTGGTCTTTCTGGCTGTCCATGGTATTCTTTGCATTTTCCTCAGAAACCACATTTCTACAGCCATCAGATGTTTTTCAGCCTGGCTGCTCATTGTCCAAGCTTCACATCCATATAAAAGTACAGGTTCTATGTAGCATCTCAACACTCTTTTTCTCGTTTCAATTGACATCTTTTTATTGGTCAGTATGTTTTTCATCTTGCTAAAGGCTACTTTTGCCATGGCGATTCTTGTTCTAATCTCTTCAAGGCATCTCCCATCAGATGTTATTACTGTTCCGAGATAATTGTACCTGCTCACTTGTTGAAGAATATTCCCATTTACTTGTATATTACATTGTGGTATTTCGTCCTTCCTAGTGACGACCATAATCTGTGTCTTTTTACAATTTAATTCTAACCCTAGTTGTTCACTGTGTGTAACAATCGCATCTACTAAATGTTGCAAGCTACTACAGCATGAAGTAATCCTGAAGGTATCCAGACCGATGTGTCCAAGACGTTTTAACAAGGTACGAAAGATGACTGCGACATTACAATCCGAGCAGAAGTGGAAGAAACGATCCAACAGCTGATAGTAACAACTAATACTCCGTTTATGTAATATCCATCCAAAACGGAACAACGTCGTGTGAATGACACCACAACACATGTGTAAAATAGCACAGCTGTATACTTCCGGTATTTTTTGCATATTAATTTAAAAGTTAGCAGACTACGCTAAAAAGTCTATAAATTTATGACGATTGTATTAAAATGTGATGTAAAATATTTCCATATACGGAATTGTATATGTCGATCTTTATAATATGTAATCTCAGCATCGTAACTTGATTACTTCTTTACAAACGTGACTTTTTGTGCAAATTTGTCAATAAGTATCAAATTATGACACTAAGAAATAAATGTGTAGTGGTAATTTATGTCATGTAAACGACGATAAATTATTGTTCCTAAATTTTTTGTATAATAACCAAGGGACATTACTCTAAATTCTTGGTGATGTGTAAATATGTATTGTAACCATTAACATGTGTGCTTGATAGATAACACGTCAATGTGACGTCATTTACATATGGACAATATATTGCCAAAACTGTTGACCTTCATTAGAAACTCTAAATAGGGGTCTGATGTCGGAGCTATCTCAGAGGGAGATACTCACAGTTTAACCTGATGATTTTATTATTTTTGTTCTTGGTTGTTGAGGTAGGGGCCACTTTAGCCGTGACCTACCGGACTAGCTGTGTCACAGCGAGGTAATGTCCATCAAATAGATTGTACTTGACTGTTGTACTTCATGGGGCAACATAATTGTTGTATACATATGGTTTACTATTCACCTGTATATATTTATAATAACTATTAAGTTATGTAGACGAAATACAATGTTCGTTTTTGACAAGTCTAAGAACACCTATATATATTGTACATGAAAGGAAATCCTTTCATGAAAAAGGGGTGTGGAGAGTGTCAAAGTCTCACATCTGAGGTTGTGACGCGTTGTCTGTACCAACGCCAGGCAACATAACAACGCGCAACCCTGAGTGATGTTAAACACTGCAGAGGGAATGCGGCGTCTTCGACGACGCCCGTATAAGCAGCCAGGAACAGCAACTGAGCGACGCTAAAACTACCGCTGGTCAGCGGTACACCCCGTGAACCTTGCAGGGGTCACACCAGCTGACTTGAGCGCCAACTAGCGTGTAGAACGAAAGGCCAGGCAGACCGGGTTAGGCGTTTGTATGGACAGGTCGCATGAGTCTGCGAGTGGTTTTGAATCTGCATTGAGAGCTAGCCTGTGTGACCGTGGGAGACTGGTTCGAACGCTTGAGTATTTTGGCTTGTAAGTGATATGTATATTGATTGCATGTATCTTTATGTATTGTGTTGATATTGTTCATGCTGTGATGATTGCTATGAATTGTCATTGCGCGATGTCTGTGCGATAATGAATGCAGCGCGAAAATAAAGCTTGTAAATAACAGTTTCGGATATTCACTTCGTGTGATTTGATAGTTTGATATCGCTTCACACTTGCCAGAAAACGAGCTACTTATCTTGCTCTACGCAAGACTCTGACACCAACCTTCAGTAAAGTTGCTAATACCGGTGTAAGACGACTGGCGAGGACATAGACATCGGTGTGGTCCAACCTTTAGTAAAGTTGCTAATACCGGTGTAAGACGGCGTGGTCCAACCTTCAGTAAAGTTGCTAATACTGGTGTAAGACGGCGTGGTCCAACCCTCAGTAAAGTTGCTAATACCGGTGTAAGACATCTCGCGAGGACATAGACATCGGCGTGGTCCAACCTTCCGTAAAGTTGCTAATACAGGTGTAAGACGGCGTGGTCCAACCTTCCGTAAAGTTGCTAATACAGGTGTAAGACGGCGTGGTCCAACCTTCAGTAAAGTTGCTAATACCGGTGTAAGACGGCTCGCAAGGACATTGATATCGGCGTGGTCCAACCTTCAGTAAAGTTGCCAATACCGGTGTAAGACGACTCGCGAGGACCAAGCTCCGCAGCAGAGACGGGATAAGGGCTGGGGAGCCCAATCCCACAACCAAAGTAGTCCAGAGGAAGAGTTGGCTTCCTGGAGACGAGCGGCATTGCGGCTTTGTGAGCCATGATCGGGGCACGGAGAAGGCATCTTGGCGGCAGTGACGTGAACTGGTTCATAGGGAACAAACGGTTTGGAGGCGACGACAGAGACGAAACATAGGGAAAGAAGTTGGCTTCTCACGGCCGAAGGTGCCGGAATATGTGTGAGGGCACAAAGCACCGGGTGCAAGCTGTTCTCCTCCCCGAGGGAGGTGGGGCTTGGGAGCAGACACAATACGCATTTGTGGGAAAAGTGGGACAACGTCTCAACGTCTTGAAACAGAGTATATGCATAGCAGAGTCACCCGGATTCATGCTCCAGGTGGGCTCTCCCTCATTGAGTGTCGGGAAGCTAAAGAACCGAAACATTCGGGTACTAGGGACTACCTCTGACGATTAGAAGATTCCCATCGTGCTTACTCCGCGGCGGAGATTTAATCATCACAGTTGTTGACTTGCGACCAACTAGCAGCTAATAACCTCAACATTACAATAAGTGCTCTGCACTGTTACAATGGCAATGTCCTATTTAGCAAAAACACAGGAAGTCATGCGGTGACAGATTCACGTCTACATTGTGATACTCCATCCATCATGTGCCATGCCGGTAAACGTGGGCGGTCATGTTCTGCCATCTCACTCGATCAACAGAGTCGTGGATCAGTTCCGTGTTTCTGTCTCGACCATGCCACAAGGCCAAGCCATCCAGATACTTGTTTCTAGGTCTTCCCCTTGGTCTGTTCCCCTCGATCTTACCAGTTGTCACCAAGTTCTCCAAATCATTTCTTCTCATAACATGCCCAAAAAATTGTGACTGTCTACGTCTAATGTCTCTGATTAGTTTACGATCTTCATTTGTTTCTTGAAGGACTTGTTCATTGGTCTTTCTGGCTGTCCATGGTATTCTTTGCATTTTCCTCAGAAACCACATTTCTACAGCCATCAGATGTTTTTCAGCCTGGCTGCTCATTGTCCAAGCTTCACATCCATATAAAAGTACAGGTTCTATGTAGCATCTCAACACTCTTTTTCTCGTTTCAATTGACATCTTTTTATTGGTCAGTATGTTTTTCATCTTGCTAAAGGCTACTTTTGCCATGGCGATTCTTGTTCTAATCTCTTCAAGGCATCTCCCATCAGATGTTATTACTGTTCCGAGGTAATTGTACCTATTCACTTGTTGAAGAATATTCCCATTTACTTGTATATTACACTGTGGTATTTCGTTCTTCTTGGTGACGACCATAATCTGTGTCTTTTTACAATTTAATTCTAACCCTTGTTGTTCACTGTGTGTAACAACCGCATCTACTAAATTTTGCAGGTCCTGTTCATTGTCTGCAATCAAGACTGTATCATCTGCATATCTAATGTTATTGATGCATCGTCCCCCAATGTTGATTCCTTCCATATTTTCAATATTTCTGAAAATATTTTCACTGTACAGGGAAAACAGATCTGGAGACATTACACATCCCTGTCTCACACCTCTCTTAATAGGCTGATATTGGCTTACTTCATTATCAACTCTTATGGCAGCTTGTTGTTTCCAATATATGTTTTTTACAAGTCTAAGGTCTTTCCCATCAATTTGTAGATCTTCAAGCATCCTTATCATGTTGACATGTCTCACTTTATCAAAAGCCTTTGTGTAGTCAATGAAGCAAAGGTGTAGATCTTTGTTTACTTCTATAGAACGTTCGATTACGGTTCTCAGTATATACACAGCATTTACTGTACCCTTTCCTACTACAAACCCACATTGTTCTTCTCCTATTTCAGGTTGTATTTTCCTCCTAACTCTTTGCATGATAATTCTTAGCAAAATCTTCGTGATGTGACTCATTATACTAATTGTTCGATGTTGATCACATTCCAAGGCTCCTGATTTCTTTGGGATTGCAATAAATACAGAATTACATAACTCATGAGGTATATTTCCAGTATCATATATTGTATTAAGCAGACTGGTAACTTTATCTATTCCATATTCTTCTAAAGCATTAATCATTTCTGTTGTGACGCTGTCTGGACCGGGGGTTTTGCCAGATTTCATATGATTAAGAGCATTCTGAACCTCCATCTTCAAAATTGCTGGCCCTTCATTGTTATTTTGAACAATATATTGTTCGTCTCTGCTATCGTCATAAAGGTTTTTCACGTAATCTGACCATACATGTAAAATCTGATCTTTTTCTATTATGACTCTTCCATCTTTTGTCTTTAGGCAGCCTGCTGATGTACGTGTTCTTTGATTAGTAATCTCCTGAATTCTTTTGTGCATTAGTTTCGCATTTTTACTGTTGTGTTGTTTTTCAATTTCTCTGCAATTTTTCTCAAGCCATGTTTCTTTAGCCTCCTTACATAAGGTTCTGACTTTTCTGTGAGTTTCTTCATATTTGGCAGGATTATTTTTGTTCTGTCTTCTTGTTTCCATTAGTTGTAAAATTTCTTCAGTCATCCATGTCTTACGGCCAACTTTCTTTACTTTTGGAATAGTTTTTTCTGCTGCACAACTGATTGAATTCTTCAGCATTTCCCATTGATCATCTACACCTTGAAATAGGATCTCTAGATCAGACAATAAATCAAATTTGTTCTTTACTTCTATGTTAAAATTATCTTGTATTTCTTTGTCAGTTTTCAATTTGTACAAGTCATATTTAGGGTTTCCTGCTGTATACTTGACTTTCTTTAACTTTACCCTCAATGTGCCAGTAATTAATCTGTGATCACTGTAACAGTCTGCATTTGGAACTGTTTTTACAACTGTTAATGCATTTCGAAACCTTTTGCTTATCAGGATGTAATCTATCTGGTTTTTAATCCTGCTGTCTGGACTCCTCCATGTCCATAATCTTCTAGGATGTTGTTTAAACCAGGTGTTTCCTACAACCAATTCTTGTTCTTTTGCCCATTCTACAAGTCTGTAACCTCTTTCATTTCTCTCTCCCAAACCATGGTTGCCTACACTGTATCCATCGCTTTGCTTTCCTATTTTTTGCGTTGAAATCACCCATTATGATGTTTATTTCTGATTTTTTACAGTTCTTCAACGCAGACTCCATGTCATTATAAAATTCCTCTATACTTTCTCCACTGCTTTCACTTGTTGGGGCATATACTTGAATTACATTTATTTTAAAAGGTCTTCCGTTTAATTTTACTAATAGAACTCTGTCTGACACAGCCCAATATCCTTTGACAGAGTTTGATGTTTGCTTATCTAATATAATGGCTACACCTCTTTGCTGTTCTTCTCCCCCCGAGTAAATAATCTTACAATCCTCTCCTGTCCTTATCCCTGCTCCTCTCCATCTCGTTTCCGATATTCCTAATATGTTAATCTTCTCTCTCTCCATTTCTTTTTTGATGTCCTCCAACTTTCCATCTGCATTCATTGTTCTAACATTCCAAGTTCCTACTTTCAATGATATTAATCTTTTGCACCTAGTAGCCTGTTGACGGTCTGGAGTCACCTGGTGCGCATGACTATCCCTACCGGGCGAGGCTGCTCCTATGGAGCACCCATTTACGCCGTCTCTCTGATTATCGATAAGTGAACACAACATGATTTTCTTGGCATGTGTAAAGAAGGTAGTTTGCCATTGCTTTCCTTCCCAGCAGTGACCATACTGGTCAGTGACCGTAGCCATTGTCTCCTCAAAAAAAGGAGATCCTCTGCCTACCGTCGTGAAGGTGGAGACCATAACCTACAACTATATGTCGGCTGCTCTCCATCTTCATCCACCACCTGCACCCATGGCTTCACGTAACCCTGATCGGGGGGCTAAACGGGTACTCCACCTTGCCCAAGGGTGTCCCGTAGGCTAGCGGAGGGAAGGAGGCGCCTTACTTCTCCTTTGATAGGGGATACCCCTACCCCGCTACCCTGTTGTGATACTACATAGACCAAACTACAGAACACACTGTTTATATGATCATAAATAGGTGGAGGACATTTAATCAAATGTCCGACTTTTTCTGACAACTTGAATGGGCAAGTAAAAAAAAAGGGCCACCTTGTTACCTTTGGAGACTATTGTGTACACACATGTGTAACTGGGGCACTTGTACATCCCTTGATACGTCATGTGACTATTGAGTGTCCATGACACTATTGTGTGTACATGAGACTATTGTGTGTACATGAGACTATTGTGTGTACATGAGACTACTGTGTGTACATGAGACTACTTTGTGTACACGAGACTACTTTGTGTACATGAGACTACTTTGTGTACACGAGACTACTTTGTGTACATGAGACTATTGTGTACATAAATGTGTAACTGACGCTCTTGTAATCTCTTGAGGCGTTCTGGTCTAATGTTACTGTCACATATTTGTATAGACCAACCGGCACTCGCGGCTTGATGCGGTCAGTATGACAGTACGCTACCGATGCTACAGTAATGGCTGGGTGGCAGAAGTACACAAGTAAAACAACGTCTCCCTGCCATGACGTAAGTTAGTTAGTTGCATGCCCCTTACAGGACGCAGCAGTCAACCCCAAGCATGTTTTCTTCCCGGGGAGTGGGTGGAGGGAGGGGGGAGCATTTTGTGATTTGTGGGCAAGTTTACGTTCAGTAGTTTCCCATCGTTTTCTGAACGACCGGCACTCATACCATTGTATGGAAACCAACGCAAGGCGGTCTGCTTCCAAATCGCCCGCAGCTGTGATTTGGGAGTACAGGCTATGTGGCACCAGCCCTATATTTGGAAAGATCAACACAAGATTTGTGAAGTGGTCAATGTCATGTGATAGATGGACTCAAGATTTGTGAAGTGGTCAATGCCATGTGATAGATGGACACAAGATTTGTGAAGTGGTCAATGCCATGTGATAGATGGACACAAGATTTGTGAAGTGGTCAATGCCATGTGATAGATGGACACAAGATTTGTGAAGTGGTCAATGCCTTGTGATAGATGGACACAAGATTTGTGAAGTGGTCAATGCCATGTGATAGATGGACACCAGATATGTGAAGTGGTCAATGCCATGTGATAGATGGACACCAGATATGTGAAGTGGTCAATGCCTTGTGATAGATGGACACAAGATTTGTGAAGTGGTCAATGCCATGTGATAGATGGACACCAGATATGTGAAGTGGTCAATGCCTTGTGATAGATGGACACAAGATTTGTGAAGTGGTCAATGCCTTGTGATAGATGGACACAAGATTTGTGAAGTGGTCAATGCCATGTGATAGATGGACACCAGATGTGTGAAGTGGTCAATGCCATGTGATAGATGGACACAAGATTTGTGAAGTGGTCAATGCCATGTGATAGATGGACACCAGATATGTGAAGTGGTCAATGCCATGTGATAGATGGACACAAGATTTGTGAAGTGGTCAATGCCATGTGATAGATGGACACAAGATTTGTGAAGTGGTCAATGCCATGTGATAGATGGACACCAGATATGTGAAGTGGTCAATGCCATGTGATAGATGGACACAAGATTTGTGAAGTGGTCAATGCCATGTGATAGATGGACACAAGATTTGTGAAGTGGTCAATGTCCTGACACCATTACTTCTGATAAACATGCGGGGACAAAAAGGGGGGGGGGGTGACATGGGAGGCCATGTGATAGATGGACACCAGATTTGTGAAGTGGTCACTGCCATGCCGGACACCATTACTTCCCTGACCATTCCCTGATAAACGTGTGAAAGGAAAGGGAGTGGGGGTGATAGGGGAGGCCATGTTCATTCACAAATCTCCCCGATAGCGGTTGGAAAAGGTGTCCACCGGGCCGGCAGCAAGCGAGCAAACCACTGAGCTGGAACGGTCTCCTCTCTATTATCAGACGGGGTCCACCCCTCCCCTCCCCCTCTCCCCTTTCCCGTCGCGGAAGGTTTCGACCGTTTTACCTTCCGTAGTCTCTAATAGCCGGTCTCCCTGGTCTAGAGGTTACACGACTTTCTCCGTAATCTCGTATACTCTCGCATGTAACGTGACGTTGCGCGAGAATTGATAGTGGTTCTCTCCGCGTCGGTAACATATGGGGTATGTGAGCCAGTCGCTAAGAAAGCAATGGCAAACTACTGAGCGTAATCTTGCCAAGAAATCAACAATCAGCTGAAAGATGCTGATGTTGACAGCGATGTCCTGTAAAGGATATGGGAACAACAACAAAAAAAAAACTCTTTAAGACAGGCTTCGTGGCTAAGGCATTGCAAACGCAGTTCGTAATCCCGCATACCGTGTTCCAACCACTCCTGCGTTAGTTTTTTTTTATGACATTGTATGAGTGCCGGTCGTTTAGAAAGCAATGGCAAACTACTGAACGTAATCTTGCCCTGGAATCAAGAACAGCCAACAAATGCTGGGGTTGACTGCTACGTCCTGTAAAGGATATGCAACTCTCTAAAGACCGGCTCTGTGGCCAAAGGATTACGAAGGCAATTCATAAACCCATATACTGCAAACTGCGGGCGATTTGGCAACAGACCGCCTTGCGTTGGTTTTCATAAAATGCGTGCCGGTCGTTCAGAAAGCAATGGCAAACTACTGAGTATAAGCTTGTCAAGAAATCACAAACAGCCAAAACTTGCTGGGTTGACTGTAATGTCCTGTAAAGAATATGCAACTGGTTTTTCCGTTTTAAACTCTCTAAAGGGGGTTCGGGGGTGTCCGGGTCATGACTCCCGGGCGTCTTTCTCCTGTAGTACGTATTCACCTTCGAGGCGTTCGTTGTGGTACTTACCCCACATCGACATTGCTATGTGTGTTTGCCCAGAAGCCATCCCACCCTCGGAGGGCCAACATTGAGCAGCTGGTGTATCTACCAGCGATATCACCGCGCCGTAACTGACCGTGGGAAAGTCAGCTTCTTTCCCCTGCAATGGAGGAAAAGCCTTCACCTCCACGGCTAGATAGACACTAGATATTAGATTACCGCAAGGGACTCCGTGGCCTAACGGTCAAGCCGTCTCCCAAAGCTCTTAAAGTCTGGGATTTGTTTTTAGACTGTGTTGTCCAGACCAAGAGTACATTTTATTTTGCGGAGAAAAGGAGCTGGCGATTTCGTGCTCTGTGCGATACTCGCCACAGGCAGCTGGCTGTGTTTAAGAGCCAGATGGGGCAAAACTCGGTGCAGAAAATGTGACCCTATAACCGTCAGTGGTCTATTTGTCAGAGACATCATTAGGATAATTTCCACAGGTCAGCGTGGCTGCATGGATAGGAGGGCTCGCTCTTAAACATCCGGTGTGCTGATGCTGAGGTAACGGGTTCAACCCCTACACTGCTCTGTTGCACTGACATGTTGACTTGTCGTCCTTGACATGAGACGTAAATTACAAGTACCCCTGAAGTCGGAGAGGGTTCGCCTGATGGCCAGGAACACTGGTAATAGGGAAAGCTAATCCACAAGCAAACATCGGTCCAGTGAACTAGAAGTAGTGGCATGTGTATGGACTACGCTTGAGTTCAAAGCCAGAGACCGACAAACAACATTTCATGAGCACAGCCGGCCATGGGTTCGACGCTAGGGCTCTTCGCTTACCAAAGTGAGAGAGAGACTGGCCACATCCTGCTCCCTGCCCTCAGGCCTGCACAAGGTGATGGCGCAGTCACGTGACAGACCCGTGGTTGGAAAATGCTTGGGGACAATTGATGTGATTTTATTGACCACATGAAACAGGAAAGATTGGACAATTGATGTGATTTTGTTGACCACATGAAACAGGAAAGACTGTGGACAATTGATGTGATTTTGTTGACCACATGAAACAGGAAAGACTGTGGACAATTGATGTGATTTTGTTGACCACATGAAACAGGCCAGATTGTGGACCATCCATCCATCATGTGCCATGCCGGTAAGCGTGGGCGGTCATGTTTTGCCATCTCACTCGATCACCAGAGTCGTGGATCAGCTAAGTGTTTCTGTCTCGACCATGCCACGAGGCCAAGCCATCCAGGTATTTGCTTCTAGGACTTCCTCTTGGTCTGTTCCCCTCGATCTTACCAGTTGTCACCAGGTTCTCCAATTCATTTCTTCTCATAACATGCCCAAAAATTTTTGACTATCTGCGTCTAATATCTCTAATCAGTTTACGATCTTCATTTGTTTCTTGAAGGACTTGTTCATTGGTCTTTCTGGCTGTCCATGGTATTCTTTGCATTTTCCTCAGAAACCACATTTAAACAGCCATCAGATGTTTTTCAGCTTCACTACTCATTATCCAAGCTTCACATCCATACAAAAGTACAGGTTCTATGTAGCACCTCAACACTCTTTTTCTCGTTTCAATTGACATCTTTTTATTGGTCAGTGTGTGTTTCATCTTGCTAAAGGCTACTTTTGCCATGGCGATTCTTGTTCTAATCTCTTCAAGGCATCTCCCATCAGATGTTATTACTGTTCCGAGATAATTCACTTGTTGAAGAATATTCCCTTTTACTTGTATATTACATTGTGGTATTTCGTTCTTCCTAGTGACGACCATAATCTGTGTCATTTTACAATTTAATTCTAACCCTAGTTGTTCACTGTGTGTAACAACCGCATCTACTAAATGTTGCAGATCCTGCTCATTGTCTGCAATCAAGACTGTATCATCTGCATATCTAATGTTATTGATGCATCGTCCCCCAATGTTGATTCCTTCCATATCTTCAATATCTCTGAAAATACTTTCACTGTACACGGAAAAAAGTTCTGGAGACATTACACATCCCTGCCTAACACCTCTCTTAATAGGTTGATATTGGCCAACTTCATTATCAACTCTTATGGCAGCTTGTTGTTTCCAATATATGTTTTTTACAAGTCTAAGGTCCATGATTTTCTTGGCATCTATAAAGAAGGTAGTTTGCCATTGCTTTCCTTCCCAGCAGTGACCATACTGGTCAGTGACCGTAGCCATTGTCTCCTAAAAAAAGAGATCCACTGCCTACCGTCGTGAAGGTGGAGACCATAACCTACAACTATCTGTCGGTTGCTCTCCATCTTCATCCACCACCTGCCCAATGGAATGTGGACAATTCTTCTTCTTTGCGTTCATCCGGAGTGTTTTTTCAGATGTGATTGCGGTGTGTCTAGTTAGGCACCCTTGGATCGAAACCCTTAGGCCAACACATCCGGCTTTTAGCGTGCATTTTTGACCAGGTTAGCATTCCTGGGGAATGTGGACAATTGATGTGATTATATTGACCACACGAAACCCGTCTGTCTGTGGACAAGACTCCCCTACCAAGCCCTCATATGGTCACCAGTAGGGAAAAGAAAACGGGGAAGACCAAGAGAGAACCTGCGTAGAACCATCATTAGAGAAGGCTCATTCAATGGCCAAGTAAACATCCAAGATCTACAACAGGTAGCAGCGAACCGCCAAGCATGGAGAGACAGGACTTCTGCCCTATTCGCCGCCTTGGGCTCACGAGGAAAGACTAACTAATTTATAATTGATACATGTTGTAATCTGTGGACCGCTCGATTTTATGTTTGTGTATTTATCATTGATACATGTTGTAGTCCGTGGACAGCTGGATTTTGTATTTGTGTAGTTTTTTGTTTTTGTTTTGTTTATGTTGCATATCCCTTAAAGGATGTTGCAGTCAACACAAGCATTTTTCAGCTGCTGTTGATGTACTAGGCAAGTTTTACGTTCAGTAGTTTGCCATTGTTTTCTGAACGACGGGCTCACATACCCCGTAAGTTACTAGGGAGACGCGAACCGTTGCCGAATCTCGCAGCTGCTGTTTTTCCCCACGTGGATAAACGGGATTACGAACAATGTTGTTAATACCTTGGCCAGGGAGACCCTGGATCTTATGTTTGTCTATTTATAAATTGATACATGTTGTAATCTGTGGACCGCTGGATCTTATGTTTGTCTATTTATAAATTGATACATGTTGTAATCTGTGGACCGCTGGATTTTATGTTTGTGTAGTTATAATTGATACTTGTTGTAATCTGTGGACCGCTGGATTTTATGTTTGTGTAGTTATAATTGATACTTGTTGTAATCTGTGGACCGCTGGATTTTATGTTTGTGTAGTTATAAATTGATACTTGTAGTCTGTGGACTGCTCGATTTTATGTTTGTATAGTTATATAGTTGATATATATTGTAATCTGTGGACCGCTGGATTTTATGTTTGTGTAGTTATAATTGATACTTGTTGTAATCTGTGGACCGCTGGATTTTATGTTTGTGTAGTTATAATTGATACTTGTTGTAATCTGTGGACCGCTGGATTTTATGTTTGTGTAGTTATAATTGATACATGTTGTAATCTGTGGACCGCTGGATTTTATGTTTGTGTAGTTATAATTGATACTTGTTGTAATCTGTGGACCGCTGGATTTTATGTTTGTGTAGTTATAAATTGATACTTGTAGTCTGTGGACTGCTCGATTTTATGTTTGTATAGTTATATAGTTGATATATATTGTAATCTGTGGACCGCTGGATTTTATGTTTGTGTAGTTATAAATTGATACTTGTAGTCTGTGGACTGCTCGATTTTATGTTTGTATAGTTATATAGTTGATATATATTGTAATCTGTGGACTGCTGGATTTTATGTTTGTGTAGTTATAAATTGATACTTGTAGTCTGTGGACTGCTCGATTTTATGTTTGTATAGTTATATAGTTGATATGTATTGTAATCTGTGGACCGCTGGATTTTATGTTTGTGTAGTTATAAATTGATACTTGTAGTCTGTGGACTGCTCGATTTTATGTTTGTATAGTTATATAGTTGATATATATTGTAATCTGTGGACCGCTGGATTTTATGTTTGTGTAGTTATAAATTGATACTTGTAGTCTGTGGACTGCTCGATTTTATGTTTGTATAGTTATATAGTTGATATATATTGTAGTCTGTGGACCGCTCGATTTTATGATTGTGTAGTTATAAATTGATACTTGTAGTCTGTGGACTGCTCGATTTTATGTTTGTATAGTTATATAGTTGATATATATTGTAGTCTGTGGACCGCTCGATTTTATGTTTGTGTAGTTATAATTGATTCATGTTGTAGTCCGTGGACTGCTGGATTTTATATTTGTGTACTTATAAATTGATACTTGTTGTAGTCTGATCCTTATGGCGGCTATAGACTCCTAAAAGCTTTGGTTATCTATGAAGTGGTGTAAGAGGTAAATAAATTGTTTAATGAATCTGTATAAATAAAGTTAGTTCGTTCGTTGTATTGTAGGTTTTAACCAGATATACCTGAGCTACTGTATGACAGTAAACGGTCCTACCCGTTATCTTGTAGCGCCGTACGTTGGGCGGTGCTCACCAAACCCGACACCCAACATACTCTACCAAATGTCCTGAGATTCCATGTCGTTGTTGTAAACAGAATCAAAATGCACCAGAAAAATATGACTTCATTTTTTTATTCGTCAGAAATTTGCCTTCGTTTAGAGACACAGAAGACATAAACTGTTAGAAAGGTCACAAATAGCTCCAGGGCTAGTGCCAGCACGACACGACCCCATCATTTCTGTGAAATTCTTATCGGCGCATTAGATCTGAAATAGAAAACATCGAATGTAGAGTTCTTCCGGCTATATGCAGGTGGCTGCATGAAATATGAGACATGGTTCTCTAGTGCTTCCATCGACTGTATAAACTGTAATTCTAGTAGCGGGTTGTTGTGTTGGTATTCTGGCAGCGGCATTATGCATGTATGCGTGTGCGTGCTGTTGGTTCCACTGTTCGCATCGGCAGTGATGAGCATTTTGTGTGGTTTTCTCTGGCGCAGGCACGGAGAAATTATGGTGTGATCTTTGCCATGAAGTTAGAACCGCGACTAACGAATAACTGCTATTGGGCGATGACGTGATAGTACGTAACACATTCTAGTCTACTTTCTAATGAAGTGACCTGGTTATTTGTGTAGAGCTGTGTCTCTTCCATCTCCACGTAGACATGTGTAGACAGACAGACAGACAGACAGACAGACAGACAGACAGACAGACAGACAGACAGACAGACAAACAGACAGACAGACAGACAGACAGACAGATGGATGGCCAGACAGACAGACAGACAGACGGGTGGGCTGGCGGGCGGGCAGGCTGGCGGGCGGGCGGACGGACAGACAGACGGATGGATGGATGGATGGATGGATTGATGGATGGATGGATGGATGGATACACGAAGAAAAATAAGAGTATGCAGAATACCTTTCCTTAGTCTTTCCAGCAGGATACATGAATGCACATCACTCTACCATGTAAACAGTAACACCTGTTGCAGGGATCTGGGGTTTTCTGGCCGTGCTGATACTCCCGGCCGTTGACAATACACGTCCTTTCACGTCGTTGAACTGCGTTAACAGATATAGCAAAACAACCACTAATGAAATGGATATACGATAATAGGAATCTGGAGAGAATATCTATGCTGAAATACTTAAAGGCATAAAGAGTTAAAGACAGTCATACAACAGTTTCACTGAATACAGACTCTGTTACTATTGCACGTATGGGATTATTCCGAGAGCTCTGACGTCCATTCTTGATTCAACTTAACTCAGCTCAACTCAACTCAACTCAACTCAACTCATCTCACAACTCTACTGATAATCAGAGTGCTCTTGTTATGCTTGCTCCAGTGGGAATCTAATACAATTAGTCACACCTGCACATAATGACTTGTGTTGGAGGTATCACATCTGGGAACTTCACGGCTCTACATTGTCATCCACAATACACTTACCTTGATGTTTTACAAGGTCAATAACCTACTCTCACTCTAGGTCCATAACCCACCTCTCCGTCTATATCCATAAGCCACCTCTCCGTCTATGTCCATAACCTACCTCTCCGTCTCTCCATAACGCACCTCTCCGTCAATATCCATAACCTACCTCTCCGTCTATGTCCATAACCTACCTCTCCGTCTCTCCATAACGCACCTCTCCGTCTATATCCATAACCTGCATCTCCATCTATCCATAACCTACCTCTCCGTCTATCCATAACCTACCTCTCCGTCTTTGTCCATAACCTACCTCTTCATCTATCCATAACCTACCTCTCCGTCTATCCATAAACTACCTCTCCGTCTACGTCCATAATCTACCTCTCCGTCTAGGTCCATAACCTACCTCTCCGTCTATCCACTACCTACCTCTCCGTCTAGGTCCATAATCTACTTCTCCGTCTATCCACTACCTACCTCTCCGTCGACAGCCACAGGGCTGAGCCACACAAGGGAGACTAACTCCCAACAGATGACAGCTACAAGTGAAGATTGCAGTTACCTCCCGTGTCTTCAGCAGCCTCGGCCATGAGTCCAAACACCAGCAGCAGAACCAGACAGGAGACAGCGGCCATTGTTCCTCTCGCCATGGATGCGACACGTCAGCAAGTAAGTTCTTGTCTGTGGATGGCCTGCGCTTGCGGATTCAGACTGCCAGCGTGTGTTGTCAGGTACTTGTTTATAGAAAAGGCCATATTGTCACCTGTGACCAGACAATTAAATTTGTTTACGGTCAAAATCCACCAAACTTAAAAACCAAATACTTATCATGACTTGTATTTCAGCAATAAATGTCATATATAAATAACCGCAGAACTGCCTTGGGTTCTGCTTGTCAAAGTTTGGGATTTCCTCAGGCTGCATGGGTCCTGGGTCGACCCACCTAATAAAGTGGGTCTGAATGGTTTATGTGTGGAAATTAAAACAGCCGTGTGTGTCTGAATCATATAGATCCACCCATCTATGTGGTACCCGAAATAATGGGCCTCATAGGTGTCATTTGACTAGCTCTTCTTCTTCTTCTTCTTCTTCTTCTTCTTCTTCTTCTTCTTCTTCTTCTTCTTCTTCTTCTTCTTCTTCTTCTTCTTCTTCTTCTTCTTCTTTTCCTCCACCCAATTCTCCTCCCCTTCTCCTCCTTCTTCTTCTATTCTCCCCCCTCCCCCCCCCTTCTCCCTCTCCTCGTATTCTTCTTATTTAAAAACTGACCACGTCTGCCAGGCCGACACGGTCTGACCTTGGTACCAAGAAATGACTCGGGAAATAAAGGCGATGAGAGTGATACCCGTCACATCAGTCACCTAGTGCCGTGTGGTCTATACAAATATGTGGCATAGCACTAAATGCCTAATGCGTAACCTCGTTATCTGAATGGCAGGTCGTCTATAACTACTGGCACTGGGAGACCTCTTTAACTTAACGGCAGGTCGTCTATAACTACTGGCAATGGGAGACCTCTTTAACCTAACGGCAGGTCGTCTATAACTACTGGCACTGAGAGACCTCTTTAACTGAACGGCAGGTCATCTATAACTACTGGCACTGGGAGACCTCTTTAACTTAACGGCAGGTCGTTTATAACTACAGACATTGAGAGACCTCTTTAACCTAACAGCAGGTCGTTTATAACTAGTTAGTTAGTTAGTTAGTTAGTCGACAGATCATCCTCGTTGCACATCGAACCATTCAGTCCATAAGTGCTCGGATCCCCTCCTCAGCAAATCCCGCAGCGTGTAGCGGCTAACGACGCCAGTTCTGTGTGGGTTTATCAATCTTCTTTGGCTTCCTGCGTAGTGTTCTTGTTTGGCCACCCCTCTTTTAATTTGCTGCTCTCGCAATCTGGCCATTGTTGTAGATTCACAGTCATCACTTGGTTCTCGCAAAAGTCTTACTTCTCGTAGAGCATTCAGAATGTCAGCCTGGTCCATGGCGCGTCCGCCCTCCACAGTAGCCTCACCTGCGAGCTTGTCAGCCCGCTCATTTCCTTGTACTCCCGCATGCCCTGGCACGAAGATGAAACTAATCTTTGCCAGCCGAGACCGCTTCAGAAGCAGCAACCATTCTCTTCGGATCGACCCCTTCTCTATCCTCTTGATCATGTTCATTGAGTCGCTAAGGAAACAAGCCCTAGTGAATGTCTGTGTCTCGAGCCATGTTATTGCCTTACTTACTGCCATGACTTCCATGGTCAGGCTACTTGTGGTTTCAGTGAAAGCACCAGAGTCCTCCTTCACAATTCTCCCTCCGGCCCGAGCTGTAAAGGCCCATGAGCTTCTCACATGTCGAACGACCGACCCATCTGTGTAGATGACCGCGTCACCGTCTAGCGAATTCTCGAAAATCAACGCTTGTACTTCAGCCTCAACAGCAGCCGGATTTTCTTGTCTGCATTTTCTATCTAGTTGGATGCAAAGTGAAAAGGATGTGCAGAAGTCTGTTGGCACTTGCACCCACTCCTCGCCAGGTTCTAAGTCCTCAAGTGAACACACCTGTTGAAGAATGTCTTCGGCTTGACCCATCCACGACCGTCCTCTTTTTAACCTGCTGCCCTTCATCTTCCTAATTTCACTATGCAGTGGATGTTGTGTGCTTGCGTTAACTCTGAGGTAGGTACGTGCTCTGCAAACTTGTATTCTGTCTTCAATGGTTGGAAAATCAAGAAGGTAGTGCATTGTCCTGCATGCTGTATCTCTTGTACATCCAAGAATAATGCGCATAGCTTCATTCTGTATCCTTTCCATCCTTTCTATCAGCTTATGGCTGAGAGTCAGGATTGCCATTGCATACTCCAAAACAGACATGACCAGCCCCTCGTACAGAAGACATAGATGGCGCTGCTCACAGTTTGCTGCCGCCATCACCCGCATCGCTGCCAAACCCCGCTTGGCATTTGTTATCACCTGGTCTATGTGCACATTATAAGCAAGGCTTCGATCAAACCGTATCCCCAGGTAGTTCATTGCCTGCGTTCTTTCCACCGTCTCTGAACACAGCATTACAGTTGGTGTTGGATTGTTGACAATATGATTATTCAACGAGAACCAAGTCACTGTTGCCTTTGTTGGGTTGACCATTGCCCCAGCTTCATCACACCAAGTACTTTTGCGATTGAGTTCGGTTTGTAGTTCCACAGCAACCTCCTCTCTATCCTTACCCTGACTATACACTAAAACATCATCGGCATATGACAATGTCCTGCCAGGTCCAGTGATCTGCTCACTGGTGATTCTCACTGTGTAGGCGTTGAACAGTACCGGAGATAATGGTGATCCCTGTGGTAGGCCAGGATATATTGTTGTTGGTTCCGAAGTCCATCTGCCACATCTAAAAACTACTTTCCGTTGGAAGAGGGCTGCAGCGATCCAACTAAGGAGGAATGGACTTACGTTTAGTTCAAGAAGCTGAAACATTAAAAAATCCAGTGGTACTCTGTTGTATGCAACGGTTTCAGTGCCTGAGTGGAAACCTTCATAGACATCATGGGCAAAGACTACTGCATTGGTCCAGGTTTCTCTTTTTGGACGGTACCCACCCAGGGTAGGTGGGAAAACACCTTGCCTCTCTAGTTGGCTTGATATTTTCCTGGCAATTACCTTCTCCAGCAGCTTGCCTATTGTATTCTGCATGGTTATAATTCGATATCCCTGAATTTTTTTGTGGTCTTTGTCAGGCTTCGGCAAGGGAATCAGATAGCTGTGTAACCATTCCTCCTTGATGCTAGCACTCCCTATACTGTTGTTGTACATGTCTGCTAGTTTCTCTAGTTCATTGTCGGTACACCTATTTATGTCGTCGTATCTTATGCCATCAGAACCTGGAGCACTGTTTTTTGATCGTCGAAGCACAGCCTTGATTTCTTTCACTGTCACTGTGTCTTCATCCGAAGTGTTCTGGGCCTTGCATCTGTCTGAGGTGACCTCCTTGGCCAGATTTCGGCCTCCCATGTCTGTCTGGTTGCTCTGCTTAAGGTAGCGTTCAAAGAGGCCTTTGCCCTTGTCCTCGTCAGTCCTCTGCCAGATGAGGTCAGCACCTTGGAAGTCAGAAATGCTCTTATTCTTGACTACACCACTCATGCTTTTATGTAGTCGCCAGAACAATTTCAGTGACTTGTCTGTGCTTACTCTTTGACACACCTCTGTCCATTTTTCGCTTTTAACCACCTTGACCAGTTTTTTTGAAATAGCTTACTTTTGTGTGCATCTCTCTTTCTAAGTGCAAGCAGGGACTAGGATGACCAGCTCTGTTCTTCTTGGCATTTTGCCATCTCCTTACAGCACTACGCTTATCCACCCAAGCCTTCTCCACCTCGAAACTCCACCACGGTGGCTGCTCCCAGCTTTTTTTCCTGCCCTGAAACGTTCTGCGCTTGTCACGTCTTATTTTACTCACCACATCTTGCCCTGTACTGTCATACTGGAACGTCTTTACCTTTAGCTTGTTCTGCCTGGTTCTGCCTTTCTCCACCAATATGCTGCAAGGGTGGCGGTCGCTGCCATGGTGTCCTAGGACACCCCATCTACACACTGTAGTGAGTGAAGGTGAAACTAGCGCCAGATCAATAGCACTGTCCTCATCGCCTGGACGGCTTGCTGTCCTGGTGACACAGCCACTGTTGATACAAACCAGGACGATGGTTTCCAGTGCAGTCTCGAGCTCCTCCCCTTGTGTATTGGAGGAAGTGTTTCCCCATGATCTGCCTTTAGCGTTGAAGTCACCACAGAAAATAACATTTCTCTCGTGGCCTAATATGCCACTTAAGCACTGCCACTTCTGGGCGTCCACACTCGCATTGCGGGCATAAACATTAACCAACACGAATGGTATACTGGAATGAACTCTCAACGCCTGTATTTGTATATCGTCACTGTCCCAACTGGACATGTCTAGCTCTGACGCCACCATGCTGTCGCGAACGAGAAACGCCGTTCCCAGATGTCGTCTGTTGTAGAAACATTTGAAGCCGGCAATTCGGAATGGCTGATCGCCCAGTCTCGTCTCCTGGAGTGCTACAATGTCGTTCCTGTAAACTAGGGTTTCTAAAATAGAGCCCCGTTGTTTTACACTGGCACAATTCCAATATAGAATACGGATGTTCCTGAGTCCTAGACGGTGACACTTGAGTCTAAAACGTCTCAAACCACCGCGCTTACCTTGCTTCTTTCTCCCTGCGCGGCTACCACGCCGCTTCGTTATGTTGAATGCTGACCGCTCGGAGAACACACGTTGTTCCGCCATGTTGAAAAAACCTAAACACAGACTGCTGAGAACCACACACGCTGCTGAAAATTCACTCAAGGATGGCTTCGCTCGATGCACGAACTGCGTAATACCCGCGCAGATCTTGAGTAGAAACTCCTGGTTTTACATCCTGGCACACCAATTACACGCAAGAGATGAATAAATCCATCCCCTACGCGAAAAAGTTAACGAACACAAAACAACACGACCGTCCGTCGCCATCTTGAAACCGGAAAACCGTTTATAACTACAGACACTGAGAGACCTCTTTAACCTAACAGCAGGTCGTCTATAAATACTGGCACTGGGAGACCTCTTTAACTTATCGGCAGGTCGTTTATAACTACAGACACTGAGAGACCTCTTTAACCTAACGGCAGGTCGTTTATAACTACAGACACCGAGAGACCTCTTTAACCTAACGGCAGGTCGTTTATAATTACTGGCACTGAGAGACCTCTTTAACTTAACGGCAGGTCGTCTATAACCACAGATACTGAGAGACCTCTTTAACCTAACGGTAGGTCGTTTACAACTACAGATACTGAGGGACCTCGTTATCTCAACGGCTGCTTTTATCGTAGCCAAAAGCCCTAAAAGCGATACAATACTTTGATCTTTGTTTTGTTTTTTTTATAAATAAGGGCTCGAGGTACCCCTGGAACCATAGCCGCCCCACGAAGTCCCATGTCCCTGCGTGTCACTGTGATGACCGCCTGGCAAGATCCAGTGCAGATACTACACTTTGATCTTAGCGAGAAAACGAAAAGTTGTACGTAATCGACGAGCTGGGGCAGTCCACTTGTTCGATTCGATTACACCATTAACCCTGTCCCGTTCAATCTCATAAGAGACGTTATATTAGAACCCATCCCTGGCGCAGATTTATGATTCTGTGACTGAGCCAACCACAAATCTTATATATAAAAAAGGATCTCCGTCTGTCTGTCTGTCTGTCTGTCTGTCTGTCTGTCTGTCTGTCCGTATGTCCGTATGTCCGTCTGTCCTTTATGCGCTCGCGAACGGCCCATCCGATTGAGATGAAATTTTCTACACGCCTTCCTTTCATTCCAGAGATGCCAACTGTCGTAGTTTTTTTTTCTTCTTCCTCCTCCTCCCTCCTCCCTCCTCCCCCTCCCAAAATACGTACGTCCAGGAAATGGTCTTCTACATAGACACTTCTCTCTGAGGTCCGCGATAACATATTAACCTGGTGGGATGGCAATCAATCATCCTACTACCTCCTCCCTCCTCCTCCCTCTCCCTCCTCCTACTCCCTCTTCCTCCCTCCGCCTCCTCCCTCCTCCCACTCTCTACTCCTCCTTCCTCCTCCCTCCTCCTTCTCCCCCCTCCTTCTCCCTCTTCCTCCTCCCTCTTCCTCCCTCTTCCTGCTCCCTCCGCCTCCTCCCTCCGCCTACTCTCTCCTCCTCCTCCCTCCTCCTCCCTCTCCCTCCTCCTACTCCCTTCTCCTCCTCCTCCTCCTCCTCCTCCTCCTCTCTCCTCCTCCCTCCTTCTCCCTCTTCCTCCTCCCTCCTCCTCCCCCTCCTCCTCCACCCTACTCCTCCCTCCTCTTCCTAATCCCTCCTTCTCCCTCCTATTCCTCCTGTCTCCTCCTCCCTCCTTCTCCCTCCTCCTTCTACCTCTTCCTCCCTCCTCCTTCTCCCTCCACCTCCTCCCTCCTCCTCTCTCCTCCTCCTCCCTCCTCCTCCCTCTCCCTCCTCCCTTCTCATCCTCCCCCACCTACGTTCTCCTCCTCCCTCCTCCCTCCTCCTCCTTCTCCCTCCTCCTCCCCCTCCCTCCTCCCCCTCCTCCTCCTCCTTCACCCTCCTCCCTCCTCCTCCTCCTCCTTCACCATCCTCCCTCCTCCTCCTCCCTCCTCCTCATCCTCCCTCCTCCCTCCTCCTCCCTCCTCATCCCTCTTCCTCCTCCTCCTCCCTCCTCCCTCCTCCTTCTCCCCTTTCCCCCCTCTTTCTCTTAATCCCTCCTCCTCCCTTCTCCTCCCTCCTATTCATCCCTACTCCTCCTCCTCCCTCCTCCTCCTCTCTCCGCCTATCTCTTCCTCCCTCCTCCTCCTCTCTCCGCCTATCTCTTCCTCCTCCCTCCTCTCTCTTCCTCCTCCCTCCTCCTCCCTCTTCCTCCTCCTCCTCCCTCCTCCTTCCTCCTGCTCCCTCCTCCTCCTCCCTTCTCCTCCCTTCTCCTCCTCCCCCTCCTACCCCTCCCTCCTCCCCCTCATCCGTCTTCCTCCCTCCTCCTTCTTCCTCCCTCCTCCTCCCCCTCCTCCTCCCTCTCCTCCTTATCCCTCCTCCTCCATTCTCCTCCTCCCTCCTCCTCCTCTCTCTACCTCCTCCCTCCTCCTCCCTTCACATTCCTCCTCCTCCCTCTTCCTCCTCATCCCTCCTCCTCCTCTATCCTCCTCCCTCCTCCTCCCTCTACCTCCTCCCTCCTCCTCCCTTCACATTCCTCCTCCTCCCTCTTCCTCCTCCTCCCTCTCATCCTCTTCCCTCCTTCTCCTCCCTCCTCCTTCTCCCTCTTCCTCCTCCCTCTTCCTCCCTCCGCCTCCTCCCTCCTCCCACTCTCTACTCCTCCCTCCTCCTTCTCCTCCCTCCTCCTCCTCCCTCTTCCTCCCTCTTCCTGCTCCCTCCGCCTCCTCCCTCCGCCTACTCTCTCCTCCTCCTCCCTCCTCCTCCCTCTCCCTCCTCCTCCCTCTCCTCCTCCTCCTCCTCCTGCGATCTCCTCCTCCCTCCTTCTCCCTCTTCCTTCTCCCTCTTCCTCCTCCCTCCTCCTCCCCTCCTCCTCCACCCTACTCCTCCCTCCTCTTCCTAATCCCTCCTCCTCCCTCCTATTCCTCCTGTCTCCTCCTCCCTCCTCCTCCCTCCTCTTCCCTCCTCCACCTCCCTCTTCCTCCTCCCTCCTCCATTTACCCAAGACAGACAGACATACAGATAGTCGGGAACGGGATCTTATATGACTACTTATATGATTTAAATGAGATGCTCTCCACCATGGGCTGGGCCGGGTCAGACAGACAGACAGACAGACAGACAGATAGATAGACAGACAGACAGACAGACAGTCGGGAACGAGAACTTATATGACTACTTATATGAATTAAATGAGATGCTCCCCACCAGAGTCTGGGCGAAGCCGGGCCGTGTCAGCTAGTAGGATATAAATTTGTTGGTGATTGTTTTCGTCAGAGGGGGTCAAGAGGGGGTGGGGAGCAAGTAAGTTGTTGAGTGGATATTAATCGGTGTACATTTTATGGTTTGCAGTAAATATTTAGTTGTAAAATTGTTGGATATTCTTCACAAATAATAAAGGTTTTTTTTTTTTTTTGTAATTTCGTGTTTGGGATTATTTACTGTTCTGTCCACATCCTTATAAACGTGGAGACCTACAGGCCACGCTGACCGACGGTGTCTCAGACAGTGCTTTCTGGCAGTGTTATCACAAATAAGGGCAGGGTTATCGAACCAGTTGACCTGTGCGACCTAATACAAGACGAGCAATGAACGTTGTCACCTGCCTGGGTCTGTCTGTCTGTCTGTCTGTCTGTCTGTCTGTCTGTCTGTCTGTCTGTCTGTCTGCCTGCCTTTCTGCCTTTCTGCCTGCCTTTCTGTCTGTCTGTCTGTCTGTCTGTCTGTCTGTCTGTCTGTCTGAAATCTGTCTTAAGGGGTTTAATGTAATTCGAAGAGATGCAAGTCAAACATTAGAGACAGGTATTGCTGTATACACTTCCAATTCCCTCAACTGTTCCCGTAGAAGTGGTCTCGAGATAGTAGAGATAGAATGTGTTTGGTTAGAGGTGAAGCCAGTCAGCCAGCAACCGTTTCTCATTGGATACCTATATCGAAATCCCTGTGCTGGGTATAGTTGGTATGACTGTTTCACTACAATGATGGATAGAGTATTTACAGCAGGTAGAGAAGTCATGATATTAGGTGACTTTAACATAGATATTACTAAATCCAACCAGACATGGAAAGATATCATTCTATCTTACAATTTTTCAAACAACTAATAAATCGTCCCACAAGAGTTACAGACACCTCCTCAACTATAATTGATCATATATATGTTACTTGTCCAGTTAATGTTATCGGATGTTCTGTTCCTGTTCGTGCAGTTAGTGACCATTACCCAATATGTTGTACATGGTCGAAAATTGGGTTCAAAACTCCTAATAATAAATATTTAAGCATCAAATTTAGAAATTTTAAAGCTCTCAACCAAAATGTATTTTTAGACGACTTAAAAAATGCAGCCCTTGAACATGTTTACCAAATTCCTGATCCGGATAATGCACTAGCTTACTGGACAAAGACAGTCTACAAGGTATCTGATAAACATGTGCCAGTCAAAGAAGTTCGAGTCAAGAATCAACATAAGTCCCCGTGGGTCACTAGCGAAGTTCTCCAAATAATGAGAGAACGAGATACAGCACACAAAAATAAAGATTTTATCAATTACCGCAGACTAAGAAATAAAGTTAAATATGAAATTCGTAGGATAAAGAAAGATCATTTCAAAAATGTGATTGTAGATAAATCAAATAACACAAATATATAGAAGGCTATTAACTCGCTAACCAACAAGAAACACGCTTCAGAGTCAGCAATACCAAACTCTATAACATGCGAGGATTTCAGTTACTTCTTTCAATCAGAAATAGAGAATCCAAAGTTAGCGTGGATAGCAGGCCGTACTACGATAAGTGTGTAGAAGAGATTGTGTGTGTAGACAGAACATTGAAGCGACCAGCGATTGTGCCGCAGAGAAACAACACATGATGCCATTATATAACACTGAGGCAATGAGTTGTGTTCACTGTGTGTCAGCGGACGTTACACAATGATTGTCAAGGCAGCAGCATCCCAACACCCCTAGTTTACGTCGGCAAGCCCACGTTGGCAGAAAGCAGCAAGTGAGCATTGCCATTCAACAGCTTACCACAACAAGCAGTGATGTACAGACCAGATGGAAACAGAGGAAGAGGCCGACCACGTAAACGTTGGACGCAAGGAATAGCAGAGTCCATGAGAATATCGATACATGAAGTCCATAATCGGGCACTCTCACGATGTTTATACTTCACTTCGACACCGCAAGGTACAAGAGGAACATGATGAGATGAGATGAGATTTGTGTGTACCATCTTTGGACAACAATCACTTTCAAATTAATATTTTGTGTGGGTAAAACCGTGGTCAGCCGCTATTTGTGGCTGACTCAGCCACATGATTATTTATCTGAGCCAGGGATGGACCCTAATATAACTTCTCTTTGAGTTGAACGAGGTAGGGGTAATGGTATAATCGAATTAAAAATCGAATTTTGTCCAAGCCTACATTTTGTTTAATACACAGTATGTTGATGCCCTGACCATGTCTGCCTTATCATACACCAACACCCCACCCAGTGGTGCACACCCAGCCAATCTGTCAGCCTGCTCGTTTCCCAACACACCAGCGTGTCCTGGGGGAAAGATCTAACAGACGCTCTCTGTCTTAGAAGTTTTAATTAACGTATGCTACTCTGCATGAAGCATGTCTGTCTTCACGATACTCGCATGCTCTGTAAGTTCTAACAATCAAAACACGTGTGCTGTGTTTGTCTTTCAACCAGCGGACCGCCACCCTGACTGCCTCCACCTCCATTCTCAGACTAGATGTGGTGGTATCGCTGTATAGACAGAAAGACACCAACATCTACGTAGTTGCTGAATTTGATCCCAGAGTCTGTCATCTCATGACATGACCAGCACGTATTGAGTGTTGCCGTGAGCGCCTGCACAAAACAGCTCGTGGCCTCTAACCTTTACTGACTTCCGCCTAAAGAATATAGAATTCGTGAACATAGACATCGCCGTGGTCCAACCTTCAGTAAAGTTGCTAATACCGGTGTAAGACGGCGTGGTCCAACCTTCAGTAAATTTGCTAATACCAGTGTAAGACGACGTGGTCCAACCTTCAGTAAATTTGCTAATACCAGTGTAAGACGACGTGGTCCAACCTTCAGTAAAGTTGCTAATACCGGTGTAAAACATTTCGCGAGGACATAGACATCGGCGTTGTCCAACCTTCCGTAAAGTTGCTAATACCGGTGTAAGACGGCGTGGTCCAACCTTCAGTAAAGTTGCTAATACCGGTGTAAGACGGCGTGGTCCAACCTTCAGTAAAGTTGCTAATACCGGTGTAAGACGGCGTGGTCCAACCTTCCGTAAAGTTGCTAATACCGGTGTAAGACGGCGTGGTCCAACCTTCAGTAAAGTTGCTAATACCCGTGTAAGACGGCGTGGTCCAACCTTCAGTAAAGTTGCTAATACCGGTGTAAGACATTTCGCGAGGACATAGACATCGGCGTTGTCCAACCTTCCGTAAAGTTGCTAATACCGGTGTAAGACGGCGTGGTCCAACCTTCAGTAAAGTTGCTAATACCGGTGTAAGACGGCGTGGTCCAACCTTCAGTAAAGTTGCTAATACCGGTGTAAGACATTTCGCGAGGACATAGACATCGGCGTTGTCCAACCTTCCGTAAAGTTGCTAATACCGGTGTAAGACGGCGTGGTCCAACCTTCAGTAAAGTTGCTAATACCGGTGTAAGACATTTCGCGAGGACATAGACATCGGCGTTGTCCAACCTTTAGTAAAGTTGCCAATACCGGTGTAAGACGGCGTGGTCCAACCTTCAGTAAAGTTGCTAATACCGGTGTAAGACGGCGTGGTCCAACCTTCAGTAAAGTTGCTAATACCGGTGTAAGACGGCGTGGTCCAACCTTCAGTAAAGTTGCTAATACCGGTGTAAGACATTTCGCGAGGACATAGACATCGGCGTTGTCCAACCTTTAGTAAAGTTGCTAATACCGGTGTAAGACGGCGTGGTCCAACCTTCAGTAAAGTTGCTAATACCGGTGTAAGACATTTCGCGAGGACATAGACATCGGCGTTGTCCAACCTTCAGTAAACTTGCCAATACCGGTGTAAGACGACTCGCGAGGACCAAGCTCCGCAGCAGAGACGGGATGAGGGCTGGGGAGCCCAATCCCACAATCAAAGTAGTCCAGAGGAAGAGCTGGCTTCCTGGAGACGAGCGGCACTGCGGCTGCGTGAGCCATGATCGGGACACGGAGAAGGCATCTTGGCGGCAGTGACGTGAACTGGTCCATAGGGAACAAACGGCTTGGAGGCGACGACAGAGACGAAACATAGGGAAAGAAGTTGGCTTCTCACGGCCGAAGGTGCCGGAATATGTGTGAGGGCACAAAGCACCGGGTGCAAGCTGTTCTCCTCCCCGAGGGAGGTGGGGTTTGGGAGCAGACACAATACGCATTCGTGGGACAAGTGGGACAACGTCTCAACGTCTCGAAACAGAGTATGAATGCACAGCAGAGTCACCCGGAGCCATGACCGAGGTGGGCTCTCCCCCATTGAGTGTCGGGATGCTAAAGAACCGAAACATTCGGGTACGAGGGACTACCTCTGACGATTAGAAGACTCCCATCTTGCTTACTCCGCGGCGAAGATTTAATCATCACAGTTGTTGACTTGTGACCAACTAGCAGCTAATAACCTCAACATTACAATAAGTGGTCTGCACTGTTGCAATGGAAATGACCTATTTAACTAGACCACAAGAAGTCATGCGGTGACAGATTCACGTCTACATTGCAATACTACACAGAACAAACTACAGAGCACACCGTTTATATGATCATAAATAGCTGGAGGACATTTGACCAAATATCCGACATTTTCAGAGAACTCGAATGGGCAAGTAAAAAAAGGGCCACCTTGTTACGTTATGAGACTACTATGTACACACATGTGTAACTGGCGCACATGTACATCCTTTGTTACGTCATGTGACTATTGAGTGTACGTGACACTATTGTGTGTACATGAGACTATTGTGTGTACATGAGACTACTGTGTGTACATGAGACTACTTTGTGTAGACGAGACTACTTTGTGTACACGAGACTACTTTGTGTACATGAGACTATTGTGTGTACATGAGACTACTGTGTGTACATGAGACTACTTTGTGTAGACGAGACTACTTTGTGTACATGAGACTACTTTGTGTACACGAGACTACTTTGTGTACATGAGACTACTTTGTGTACATGAGACTACTTTGTGTACACGAGACTACTTTGTGTACATGAGACTACTTTGTGTACACGAGACTACTTTGTGTACATGAGACTACTTTGTGTACACGAGACTACTTTGTGTACATGAGACTATTGTGTGTACATGAGACTACTGTGTGTACATGAGACTACTTTGTGTAGACGAGACTACTTTGTGTACACGAGACTACTTTGTGTACATGAGACTATTGTGTGTACATGAGACTACTGTGTGTACATGAGACTACTTTGTGTACACGAGACTACTTTGTGTACATGAGACTATTGTGTGTACATGAGACTACTGTGTGTACATGAGACTACTTTGTGTAGACGAGACTACTTTGTGTACACGAGACTACTTTGTGTACATGAGACTATTGTGTACACACATGTGTAACTGACCCTCTTGTAATCTCTTGAGGCGTTCTGGTCTAATGTTACTGCCACATATTTGTATAGACCAACCGGCACTCGCGGCCTGATGCGGTCAGTATGACACTGCGCTACCGATGCTACAGTAATGGCTGGGTGGCAGAAGTACACAAGTAAAACAACGTCTCCCTGCCATGACGTAAGTTAGTTAGTTGCATGCCTCTTACAGGACGTAGCAGTCAACCCCAAGCATGTTTTCTTCCCGAGGAGGGGGGTTGAGGGAGGGGGGGGGGGCATTTTGTGATTCCTGGGCAAGTTTACGTTCAGTAGTTTGCCATCGCTTTCTGAACGACCGGCACTCATACCATAGTATGGAAACCAACGCCAGGCGGTCTGCTTCCAAATCGCCCGTAGCTGTGTTGTGAGTGTACAGGCTATGTGGCACCAGCCCTACATTTGGAAAGATCAACACCATATTTGTGAAGTGGTCAATGCCATGTGATAGATCAACACAAGATTTGTGAAGTGGTCAATGCCATGTGATAGATGGACACAAGATTTGTGAAGTGGTCAATGCCATGTGATAGATGGACACAAGATTTGTGAAGTGGTCAATGCCATGTGATAGATCAACACAAGATTTGTGAAGTGGTCAATGCCATGTGATATATGGACACAAGATTTGTGAAGTGATCAATGCAATGTGATAGGTGGACACAAGATTTGTGAAGTGGTCGATGCCAAGTGATAGATGGACACAAGATTTGTGAAGTGGTCAATGCCATGGGATAGATGGACACAAGATTTGTGAAGTGGTCAATGCCATGTGATAGATGGACACAAGATTTGTGAAGTGGTCAATGCCATGTGATAGATCAACACAAGATTTGTGAAGTGGTCAATGCCATGTGAGAGATCAACACAAGATTTGTGAAGCGGTAAATGCCATGTGAGAGATCAACACAAGATATGTGAAGTGGTCAATGCCATGTGATAGAACAACACAAGATTTGTGAAGTGGTCAATGCCATGTGATAGAACAACACAAGATTTGTTAAGTGGTCAATGCCGTGTGAGAGATCAACACAAGATTTGTGAAGTGGTCAATGCCATGTGAGAGATCAACAAAGATTTGTGAAGTGGTCAATGCCATGTGATAGATCAACACAAGATTTGTGAAGTGGTCACACCCATGTGATAGAACAACACAAGATTTGTGTAGTGATCAATAGCATGTGATAGATCAACACAAGATTTGTGAAGTTGTCAATGCCATGTGATAGAACAACACAAGATTTGTGTAGTGATCAATGCCATGTGATAGATCAACACAAGATTTGTGAAGTGGTCAATGCCATGCCGGACGCCATTACTTTCCTGACCATTCCCTGATTGTATTGTGTTGCGTATCCCTTACGGGACGTTGCAGTCAACACCAGCATTTTCAGCTGCTGTTGATGTACTAGGCAAGTGTTACGTTCAGTAGTTTGCCATTGCTTTCTGAACGACCGGACTCTATACCTTTTTCGAAAAAACCAGCACCGCCGTGTTTCGAACCCGGGTATACGGGCTCACAAACCGCGTTCGCAAGCCCTTCAGCCACAGAGACCGGTATTCCCTGATAAACATGTGAAAAGGGTGGGGGGTGATACGGGAGGCCATGTTCATTCACAAATCTCCTCGACAGCGGTTGGACAACGTGTCCATCGGGCGGCAGCAAGCGCGCAAACCACTAAGTTGGAACGGTCTCCTCTCGATTACCAGACGATGTCCACCCCTTCCCCATCCCCTCTCCCCTTTCCCTTCGCGGAAGGTTTCGACCGTTTTACCTTCCATAGTCTCTAATAGCCGGTCTCCCTGGTCTAGAGGTTACACGACTTTCTCCGTAATCTCGTATACTCCCGCATGTAATGTGACGTTGCGCGAGAATTAATAGTGGTTCTCTAAGATCTCTTCCGTGGCGAAGGCGCTACAAACGCAGTTCGTAATCCCGCATACCGCCCTGGAAACATTGCTGCGGTTGCTTTATTTATGACATGATATGAGAGCCGGTCGTTCAGAAAGCAATGGCAAACTACTGAACGTAAACTTGCCCTGGAATCAAGAACAGCCAACACTTGCTGGGGTTGACTGCTACGTCCTGTAAAGGATATACAACTCTCTAAAGACCGGCTCTGTGTCAAAGGATTACGAAGGCAATTCATAAACCCATATACTGCAAACTGCGGGCGAATTGGCAGCTGGCCACCTTACTTTGGTTTTCATGAAATGCGTGCTGGTCTTTCAGAAAGCAATGGCAAACTACTGAGTGTAAGCTTGTCAAGAAATCAAAAACAGCCAAAACTTGCTGGGTTGACTGTGATGTCCTGTAAAGAATATGCAGCTGGTTTGTTTTTTTTTTCGTTTTAAACTCACTAAAGGGGATTCGGTGGCGTCCGGGTCATGACTCCCGGGCGTCTTTCTCCTGTAGTGGGTATTCACCTTCGAGGCGTTCGTTATGGCACTTACCCCACATCCACATCGCTATGTGTGTTTGCCCAGAAGACATCCCACCCTCGGGAGGCCAACATTGGGCAGCTGGTGTATCTACCAGCGATATCACCGCGCCGTAACTGACCGTGGGAAAGTCAGCTTCTTCCCCCGGCAGTGGAGCTCAGTCTTCACCTTCACGGCTAGATAGACACTAGATATTACCGCAAGGGCCTCCGTGGCCTAACGTTCAAACCGCCTCCCAAAGCTCTGAAAGTCGGGGGTTTGTTTGTTTCTGCTGTCCAGACCACGAGTACATTTTATTTTGCGGAGAACAGGAGCTGGCGAGTTCGTGCTCTGTGCGATGCTCGTCACAGGCAGCTTGCTGTGTAGAGGAGCCAGATGGGGCAAAACTCGGTGCAGAAAATGTAACCCTATAACCGTCTGTGGTCTATTTTCCAGAGACATCATTAGAATAATTTCGACAGGTCAGCGTGGCCGAATGGATAGGAGGGCTCGCTCTTAAACATCCGGTGTGCTGATGCCGAGCTAGCGGGTTCAACCCCTACACTGGTCTGTTGCACTGACATGTTGACTTGTCGTCCTTGACTTGAGACGTAAATTACCCCTGAAGTTGGAGTGTGTTCGCCTGATGGCGAGGGACACTGGTAATAGGGAAAGCTAATCCACACACAAACATCAGTCCAGTGATCTAGAAGTAGTGGCTCATGTGGGTTTGACGCTAGGGCTCTTCGCTTGCCAAAGTGAGAGAGAGACTGGCCACCTATTGCACCCTGCTCTGCGACCTACACAAGGTGATGGCTCAGTCACGTGACATACCTATGGCTGGAAACTGCTTGGGGGAAATTGATGTGATTTTCTTGACCACATGAAACAGGACAGACTGGACAACTGGTGTGATTTTGTTGACCACATGAAACAGGGCAGACTGTGGACAATTGATGTGATTATATTAACCACACGAAACCGGGCAGTCTGTAGACAAGACTCCCCTACCAAGCCCTCATGTGGTCACCGGTAAGGAAAAGAAAACGGGGAAGACCAAGAGAGACCCTGCGTAGAATCATCATCAGAGAAGGCTCATTCAACGGCCAAGTGAACATCCAATATCTTCAACAGGCATGTTGTAGTCTGTGGACCGCTGGATTTTATGTTTGTGTATTTATAATTGATACATGTTGTAGTCTGTGGACCGCTCGATTTTATGTTTGTGTATTTATAATTGATACATGTTGTAGTCTGCATTGATACTTGTGGCGGCTATAGACTCCGACAAGCTTTGGCTATCTATGAAGTAGTGTATGAGGTTAATAAATTGTTTAATGAATCTGTAAAAATAAAGTTCGTTCGTTGTATTGCAGGTCTTAGTCATATGTATGATGATGGAATTCCGCAAGATGGTGCAGACTGTCTGATTGGTCTGGAACTCTGGGAGTCATTCCGACCCAAGTATAAAAGACATGCGCGAGTGGAACCAGCCCTTTTCGTAGTCAACCATACCAAGTGACGAGGCGCCAATGCCTATTGTAAGATTGTTTAGTTAGACCCTGAAAGGTTTTGCAGTGGAAAAGCCAGAATTCTAGTTTTAGGTTTTTGATTTTCCTTGGTTTTTAGTAGATTAGAAGTTTTTGGTAAATTAGTTTTTAGTAGACTAGAAGTTTTTGGTAAATTAGTTTTAGTAGACTAGAAGTTTTTGGTGGATTAGTTTTTGGTAGACTTGGAGAGTTTTTGCTGGTTTAGAAGTGTTTCCTGTACTTAGAAGTTTTTGCTACTCTTAGGAATTTCGTTTGTTGGATTAGTGTTTTGCTGTTTGATGCTGTTGATGCTACATGTCTGTATATCATTGTGAAGTTTAGAAGTTTAATAAACAAATGATGCTTGTGTTCTTCTTACTTTGGCGTTTAGTTGATAGACTCTTATTATAGTCATTGGTGTTAGAACAGCCCTCGGGGTAATTCTTTGTCTGGAATTGGAGAATATTGTTCCAATTTCCTGTCGGCCCTTCCTGGATCTTCTTAAAACTTATTTCTTTTCTGTTCTTGTTAACCGAGGACGGTGAGAGGTTCTTTCTCTTTATTCATTTTCTTCTTTGGTCCTACGCAGTCAGAGTTGCGCTCTTCTCCTCACATCACCGTAGCCGAAGTAAGAGGTCCTTGCTCCTGTTTTTAACCTATTTCAAGTGGCGAGCCTGCCAGGAGGTTAGTGACAGCCTTAGAATTATTCTTGTAGGATTGTTTTAGTATCCAATGATTGTTTTAGTTGAGGTCTTTAGTTGGTTTCTTTGTCAGTTCATTTATTTGGATATAGTTGGTAATAGTCCTCTAGAGATAGCAAAAGCCAGGTTAGCTAGTTAGGCTCCATTGCAGAACATCCCGTAGCATAGTATCTTGTCCTTAAGATGGAGACCAGAAGTACTCGTGCTGCAGCGAGAGTTGAACAAGACTAGTCGCCGCCAGTTTCTACGATGGGAATCGAAGATTCCCGCCCAGTGGACGCTCCACCACGCGAGCTCACTGAGGCTTTGAGGTATGTTGTAGTACCAACCAGAAAGCCTGTTCGGTGTTTTGGGGAGAAAGGTGGACCACCGGTAGAAGAGTACGTCAGGGAGGTGAGGTCAGCATGGAGAGCTGGCATGTTAGAGACAGTCGATAAGGTGGAAGTTATTTTTGACAGCATAACCAGTCCTGTCAGAAGGGATTTGGAACTCCATGCTTCTGAGGAAGATCCCGAGGCCATGCTACAGGCCTTGCTGAAGATATTTGGAGAGAAGAAGAGTCTACGGGAGCTCCTGGCAACGTTATTTACAATACGCCAGCGAAGTGGGGAGATAGTCCATGACTTCTCCCGTAGGGTCAATGCCGAATTCAAGCGCGTAGTGAAGGCCCAGGAAATGCAAAGTGTCCCTGTGTTGGATGGGGTGGCCCTTCGAGACCAGTTTGTGGCTGGCATAAGTGACAGTTTCACCCAAACTGTTCTAAAGGAAAAGATGTCGCAAGATTCGTCAGTGGCATTTCTTCAGATCAGGAAGTGCGCACAAACATGGGAAGGTGTGCGGTCCCCGCCGGATGCTGAAGTCAGAGAGGTAGAGGTGAGAGCCAGAAACGTGAACTCTGGGGAAATTCAGACACGTATGCCTCCACCAGTTAAAGTAAAGTTTCAGCAGGGGCAGTATGGGCCGGTGCACATACTGAGCCAGGCTGTGTACCAAGAACGGAGTTTACTTCCAGGCAGGGTGAAATTGACTTTCTGCAGAGGGAGATGTCTGAGATTAGTGCCAGGCTGAACAGACTAACCACCAGCGATCAACAACATCAAGTGTCACATTGCTGGCGATGCAATCGGATAGGTCACTTGAGATGTGAGTGCAGTCAGGCATTAAACGAGACCCCTCTAAGGCTGGGAGCCAGATATTAGAAGGGGAGCGTCATGGCTTAGATATTAAAATCGTGGGTGGTAGGCCCGAAGAGCTGTTTTGATAGGTGGCAAGAGTGTTCAGTGTGTCATCGATACAGCTTCTCAGGTTTCCACCATCACTGAGGTCTGTTTCAAGGACATATTCCAGGACTATGTTCTAAGGGAAGGACAATTTGTTAAGTTAACGGTCGCAAATGGCGTAGTGATTCCATATGTGGGGTACTTTGTGTGTGACATTGTGTTGGGCGGGACACAAGTGAAGGACTGTGGGGTATTTGTCATCAAAGACATGGACAATGGGGAGAGAAGAGTGCCGGGTATTATTGGCACGAACATTTTACAATCAGTACCGGATGTGTGTAGATTTCTTAAATGGAGCAGCCCAGCGGAGGAGATTCCTGGAGTCGGACTGGATGGTGTTAAAGTTTCTGTTGACAATAGAGTCTGTGTACCTGCCCGCTCCATCACTGCAATTAGTGTAAAATGTGTTAGATATGTGCATGAAAATATAAATGTCATTTTCAGCCCAACTCGAGACTTGGAGCACAAGGGTTTGCTTTTTTCCCACACTTTGACTATCTTGAGACGGGGCGTATGCCAAGTCCAAGTGGTCAATCTGGGGGACAAAGACATATTCTTGTCGAAGGGTACTCAAGTTGGGGATATTTCATATGCTACTGTGGATTTGACCAACCATTTCAAAATGGTAAGTGCTCAGGAAGTTGAGGTTTCAAGCTTATACCCGAGAGAAAGATGATGTTAGGTGCCCTATAGATTTGAGCAGTTTTGAGGGTAGTGATAGAGATAGGAAGAAGTTAGAGGAGTTATTGGTTAGGTATGATAGTCTTTTTGCCAAGGTAGATACTGACATAGGCTATACAGATAAAGTAACCCATAGCATCCAGTTGACAGATGAGATCCCCATCAAGCAGCCTGATAGGAGAATTCCCCCAGCATTTTATAGAGAAGTACAAGATCATCTCCAAGTTTTATTAGATAGTCAGATAATTAAGGATAGTTCCAGTCTTTGGGCTTCCCCTGTAGTCCTTGTGAGAAAAAAAAGATGGTAGGCTTAGGTTATGTGTTGATTATCGGGCTGTAAATGTTAGGACAAAGAAAAAAGATGCATACCCTCTCCCTAGAGTAGATGAATATCTAGATGCCCTGGGTGGCGCCAAATTGTTTTAAACTTTAGATTTTGCCAGTGGGTATTATCAGGTGGCCATGAAACCAGAGGATCAAGAGAAGGCTGCGTTTACCACCCCATTTGGTTTGTATGAGTATACGCGTATGCCGATGGGACTGGCAAACTCAGCGAGCAGCTTCCAGAGGTTAATGCAATGCTGTCTGAATGACTATTTTTTTTCCAGATTTTGTAGGTATACCTTGATGACATTTTGGTGTTTTCTGAGAATTTTTCAGAGCATCTGAGTAGACTTGAGAAAGTGTTTGAGAGACTGCAGTCCATTGGACTAAAACTAAATCCTAAAAAGTGTATCTTTTGTCAGAAAAAGGTTGAGTTTTTAGGGCACACCATTTAAGAAGAAGGCATTGGCACCATGGATGATAAAGTTGCAGCCATAAAAGAAGCACCTGTGTCCAGAACTCAGACAGAAATTAGGTCATTTCTAGGTTTAGCCAGTTATTATAGAAGGTTTGTCCCAAAGTTTGATAATATTGCAAGACCACTACATAAGCTGTTTGGCCAACTCAACCAGCAGCAAACCGGTGATAATAAGAAGAAGAAAGGACCCATAGGGCGATTGTGGATCCAGAGTGTGACGAAGCGTTTAATCGATTAAAAGAGGCACTGATATCAACACCCCTTTTAGGCTTCCCAGACTTCTCATTACAGTTTATATTGGAGGTAGATGCCTCATACCAGGGTTTAGGTGCTGTCCTCTCGCAAATTCAAGATGGTAAGAAAAGAGTCTAAGTTTATGCTAGCCAAACGCTAGGCCCCTCAGAACGAAATGCTAAAAGCAGTTCTAAGCTTGAGGTGCTCGCGTTGAAGTGGGCTATGACTGAGAAGTTCAGAAGTTATCTTTTGGGTACTAAAGTAGAAGTTTTTACAGATAGTAGGAATTTAGCCTTATGCCAAAAGGCAAAACTGGGTGCCATTGAGCAGAGATGAAAATGCACATATGTCGATGTTTGACTACACCATTAAGCACAAACCAGGTCGTGCTAATGGAAATGCTGATTATTTGTCCCGCTACCCTTTTGAAGCCCGAGGAAGATCAGATGAAGAAGGTGACATTCCAATTAGTCACTTAGCTGCTACACCAGTCGGTCCAAACTTAAAAACTGTTAGGATAGGAGATATTGTAGATGTAGATAGACAGAATACCATCCTATTCAGCTGAAGAGTTGAGAAAACTACAAACAGAGGATGCGCATGTGTATAAAGTGTTAACTTGTGTGAGTGAGAAAGTGAGACTGAGTTAAAAATAGAGATGAGTGGTTTACCCCGTGAAACCAAAAGCTTGTTGAAGCAGCGAAATAGATTGAGTGTGATTAATGGGTTGTTCAGGAAAATAAAGAAGCCAGTTAGAGGGTGGATTTCTCAATTGGTGGTACCCGATGCATTGAAGCAGAGAGTGTTAGAATCGGTGCACAGCACTGGCCATCAGGGCAGAGATAGGATGATACATATCCTGAGAAGTCGGTGTTATTGGGTTGGCATCATGAAAGATGTTGAACTGTTTTGCAAAAGATGCCAGAGATGTAACATTGCTAAACCACCCCACAATAAACTGCAGGGTCCTTTAGGTAATTTATTAGCATCTAGGCCTTTTGAGGTGGTGACCATGGATTTTACTATGTTGGAGAAGGATAGTCGGGGGTATGAACATGTGTTGGTTATTACATATGTTTTCACCAAATTTACACTTGCTGTTCCCACAAGGAATCAGAAGGCCTCGACAGTTGCAAAAGTTCTGGTAGAGAAATGGTTTTTGTATTTAGGTGTACCCCATAAGCTCCATTCAGATCAGGGCAGGAACTTTGAATCGGCTGTGATTGCAGAACTCTGTAGGGTATACGGGATTTAAAAGAGCCGTACCACGAGTTGGAATCCAAAAGGGAACGGTCAGTGCGAGAGGTTTAATAGGACCCTACATGATCTTATGAGGCCACTAGAGGCAAACCAGAAAATAAAATGGTCTGAACATCTAGCTGAACTTTTGTTAGTTTATAACTCTGCGCCCCACTCGTCCACCGGATATTCCCCGTACTATTTGGTGTTTGGAATAGAACCCAGAATGCCAGTAGATTTCATGTTAGATGCTAGGGATGATAGTGATGTTATGATGGGGAACCGAATGTTGAGAACTGGGTGACTGGACATCTTTCAGGTCTGCGTATCGCGCATGTTAGGGCAGACGAACAGTTAGGAAAGTTAGCTGCTGTAAGGAAAGAGAGATGTGACAAGACATCACCTCCTAAATTGCTAACCATAGGAGAAGTAGTTAGGAAGAGAGTCCACTATACAGAGAGGTGCAAGATTAAAGACCAGTGGTCTGTAGACAAATATACAGTGGTACAGGTTCCAAAAGCATCAGGAGGCCCATATGTTATTAGAAGAGTGGGAAAGAATGGACCTGACATTAGAGCAGCAGGACACGAGTTAAAGCGGTGTGAGAAAGATGCGGTAACTGAGGTACAGGAGGCGAAAATAAGACTACCAGAATTGCATGTCGTGGTAGAGGTTGAAGAACCACGGGATAGACCACCAAGAAGTGACTGGTACATGTTTGAGCCAGGAGACTTGAATGTGAGGCGATCAGAGAGAATCCGTCTTAGAAGAGACAGATGATGTTATTTTTAAATACATTTTGTTTTAAATGTTCAGCGTTGAGGCAAGCGGTAACCTGTATAAAGGTCACTAGTTTATTGTTTGTGTAGCTTTTATGTTTGTTTAATTATTTTTATGTAAGAAGTGAGGGTTGTATTCATTTTTTTATGATTGTTCATGCAGCAGAGGGGCTATTTCACCTCACCGATGTTAATTTTATCATTGAGTATTAACAACTTGTACTAGTATAAGGATGGCTTACACTGTGGTGTGGATATTAATGTTATTTTGGACTTATTGATGACTGGTGATGTACATGTGTCCTGTTTCACATTATAAATAGTTGGATAGAACAAGTCTATTTAAAAAAAATAATGGTACTGTTTAGGGATGTACCAGCAGCTCAGGTTTAGTGGGCATTGTCCCCAAGAGTGACAGGTTTTTGTTGCTGATGGATGTTTTCCCTGGCATAGAATTATCAGAGCATAGAAGTGTGAAGATAACTACTTGTTTGCTAAGTGTACCAGGGGCGTATGGTCCGGTTGTCGAAACGACAACAGTTAAAGAGGGAGAATTAATCATTGTTTTTGTTATTGTTCGTATAATATTGTGAACAACAAGGTTGCCAGAGACTGTCTCGCTGTTGATTTCATTATTTTTTTTTTACACTGCTGATATTAGTTTAGTCATGAATAATGACTGGTATCAATGTAAATGTAGCTTGTATTTGCATGTGACCATTATTCTTGTTGATATCTGATGTACATTCTTCGGGTGTTTTACTTTATAGTTAATGTTTGATTAGTATAGGACAGTTTTGTTGAGTCCCATTAATAGTGGATAATTATAAGGTAAGGCTGAGACATTATCCCTCCTTTACCCAGAGCACTGGGGGTGTAAGGTCCAGTTGTCTGGACGACAACAGTTAAAGAGGGGGAATAATGTACTCGGCTCGCGATGATGATGATGGAATTCCGCCAGAGGGCGCAGACTGTCTGATTGGTCTGGAACTCTGGGAGTCATTCCGACCCCAGTATAAAAGACTTGCGCGGGTGGAACCAGCCCTTTCCGTAGTCCACCACACCAAGTGACGACGCGCCAATGCCTATTGTAAGATTGTTTAGTTAGACCCTGAAAGATTTTGCAGTGGAAAAGCCAGAATTCTAGTTTTAGGTTTTAGATTTTCCTGGGTTTTTAGTAGACTAGAAGTTTTTGGTAAATTAGTTTTAGTAGACTAGAAGTTTTTGGTGGATTAGTTTTTGGTAGACTTGGAGAGTTTTTGCTGGTTAAGAAGTGTTTCATGTACTTAGAAGTTTTTGCTACTCTTAGGAATTTCATTTGCTGGATTAGTGTTTTTGCTATTTGATTTTTGCGTATCCTAACTTCTGTGTTGATGCTACATGTCTGTATATTATTGTGAAGTTTAGAAGTTTAATAAACAAATGATGCTTGTGTTCTTCTTACTTTGTCGTTTAGTTGATAGACTCTTATTGTAGTCATTGGTGTTAGAACAGCCTTCGGGGTAATTCTTTGTCTGGAATTGGAGAATATTGTTCCAATTCCCTGTCGGCCCAACCTGGATCTTCTTAAAACTTATTTCTTTTCTGTTCTTGTTAATCGAGGACGATGAGAGGTTCTTTCTCTTTATTCATTTTCTTCTTTGACCCAACGCAGTCCGGGTTGCGTTCTTCTCCTCACATCACCGTAGCAGAAGTAAGTGGTCCTTGCTCCTGTTTTTAACCTCTGTTTCACGTATATGACTGAGCTACCGTATGACAGTAAACGGTACTACCTGTTATGTTTTAGCGCCGTATGTTTAGCGGCGCTCACCAAACCAGACACCTAAAATACTCTACCAATGTCCTGAGATTGCTGGTGGTTGTTGCAAACAGAATCAAAATGCACCAGAAAAATATCACTTCATTTATTTATTCGTCAGAAATGTGCCGTCGTTTAGAGACGCAGAAGAAATAAACTGTTAGAAAGGTCACGAATATCTCCAGGGCTAGTGCCAGCAAGACACGTCCCCATCATTTCTGGGAAATACTGATCGACGCATTAGATCTGAAATAGAAAACATCGAATGTAGAGTTCTTCCGGCGATATGCAGGTGGCTACATGACATATAACACATGGTTCTCTAGTACTTCCTTCGACTATAAACTGTAATTTTAGTAGCGGGTTGTTGTGTTGGTATTCTGGCAGCGGCCTTATACATGTTTGCGTGTGCGTGCTGTCAGTTTGACGTGATTGCTGTCTGTTCCTCTGTTCACATCGGCAGTCATGAGCATTTTGTGTGGTTTTCTCTGGCGCAGGCAGGGAGAAATTATGGTGTGATCTTTGCCATGAAGTTGGAACCGCGACTTACGACTAACTGCTAATGGGCGATGAAGTGATAGTCCTTCACACATTCTTGTCTGCTTTCTAATGAAGAGACCTTCCATCTCCACGTAGACATGTGTAGAGAGACGGACGGATAGAAGGACAGACAGACAGACAGACAGACAGACAGACAGACAGACAGACGGACGGACGGACGGACGGACGGATGGACGGACGGATAGAAGATCAGACAGACAGACAGAACGAACGAACGAACAAACTTTATTTTCGAAGGGTAACAAATTGGGCACGCAGTCCCGTCTTACATACGGCCCTTCCAGTCACTCATCTTTCGTTCATCTGTGCATAGTGCATTCACATAGGGAAAAAAATATTGTCAAATGACTATTGTAAGCATAAACAATGCATGTTACCATGTTATGAGACAAATCCCCCACCCACCCACTCATCTCTTATCCATCCGAGTGACCCCCACACAAACATCCACCACCCAATCACACACATACCCACAGGAACATACATGACCCCATCCACCCATACACCAACCAACACATCCCAAACAGACCCCCACATACATCATCTCCCTACCCAAACACACACATCTCCCACCCACCACACATCCCCACCCACCCACACACGCAGGCACACATGCATGCAACCACCCATCCATACCCACCCACACATCCCCCCAACTTCACACATCTCCCCAAACACACGCATACATCCTCCATCCATCCCATAACCTACTACCACTCACCCACCCACATATCCTCCACTACCCACCCACACACCCCCAAACACTCAGTCAAACACAATCCCTCAACAATATTTCCCAACACCCACACACACATATTCCCGCCAACTCACATATCTTGAATTTACCCACACACAAAACCCGAACTCACCCACACATCCTCCACCACACAATCACCCCCACCCACACATCCCGCACCCACACACACACATCTCCTCCCACACCCCAACCTACACACACTCACTCTCCCACACATCCTTCACACACCCACTCGCTAACCATCACACCCCGATCTCCAAACCCCAATCACACATCCTTTAACTACACATCTCACCACCCATACACTCTCATACACACACACATCTCCCCACCCATACACACATCCTCACCCATCAACACATTCCTCATCCAAAAAACACACACAAACCACCTACAGACACTCCACCACCCACATATACGCCACCCACACACATCCACCTTCCCACCCACACACACATCCACCCATTCACGTACTCATCAATCAACCACTCACACCCACACATCACCCACCCACCCATCAACACATGCATCTCTCATCTACCCTCCCACCCACACACACCCCAACCACTGTAGCATGATGAAACAGAATTCCTCATTCCCAGTCCGACACATTTCATAAGGATACTTTAAGTCTTAACGGGGACCATCCCAAATATAAGGGCTATTCTTAGATCGAATGTTCTGGAACGAGTTGGGGGAGGCGGCGGTATGCACTTGTCTTTTAATTGGTTCATAAGTAATGAGCCCACGCTATTCCTGGGCCATATTTGAAAATCTAATTAGTTTGAGCGGGGATCTCACCGGGAGCGGTCGCTAGTGTGATGTGATGACCCAACAATGCCCTTAAAGATTCAATAATATATTGTTCTCTGGACAGCAGGTACCACTTTAAAACATACTTTAATGTTGTAGTTGTGGCTAGACCTGGTAAACGAATGAGAAGAATGTATGAGTATTTTATGAATAAAATGTGAAAGTGGAAAACCTAAATTCTGTGCACCAGAATTCTGAACACTGCATCTTCAACCTTGACACGTCTTTCACGCTGTATACTCCGAGTGCATATCAATCCCTTGTTGTGACTGGTTGCGTATGCTTGATGAATGTATGACACACTCATGCAGATTCGCAAACCCAAACCCCTGGTGCATTCTTCATGCCTGGGATGACTTATTCTTGAATCAACTGTACCTTTGCTCTCGCGAGTTAACAAATGGCAGTCTGAATGGGAATGAGTGATGTAAACATGTACAAGTTCCTTGGTAAAAAGCTGAGAATGATGGAGTGAGTGAGTTGGTGATTTAATAAATAGCCTCTCACATCTAGTGGAAGGAAAGATGCTTCAAATATCCATATGTAAACAGGACGGTGATGGCACGCCAGAATTGCTAAGTTCATGTGATACCTGGTGGCAAAATTAAGCTCAAGAGAATATCATTTCTCTCTGCAGCATTACACTGTTACCTCTACTGTTGGATGGTTCATATAAACTAGTTCTTAAGAGAACCATAGGTGTGTGAACCTGTGTCTCAGTTGGCTGAATATAATGTATGGCTCATGCAAACTTACAAGGACTAAACATGTTTTCCACATATGTGCTTGGTGCATATGTGAACAATTGTGTATGCAATTGAGCTTCTGTTACCTACTGTAGTAGACATGAAAATTACTCAGTGGGGAAAGAGCACATGATGATGATGATGTACCTGTGAGACAAGTCTGGTGAAAAAGGGGTGAGGTCTGGCATTGCTGTGTGAATATGGAATAGGACATTCATGCACCAACATCACAGCCATAGGAATGGATGTCTGGTCTGCTAATTGGGTAAATGCCATTAGTTGATACATATTGCATATTGCAGTTGTAAATGCCTATTTTCCATTTTCCCTTCACAATGCCTGTCCCATGTTGCTATGTCACAATGATTGCTGTACTGTGTCTGGTCCTCCTTGTGCCCAGGTCTACTGTGGTTCAAACATGGTGAAACTTAGACCACATGAATGCTTGTAATTGTGTTAAGCTACCCTGTCTCAGCATATGGTCTTGTGATTACCACAGATAAGGGTGAATGGAACACATATCACCCACAGTACATCAGAGTGAAATACACGGCATCATCAAACTAGGAGAGGTGTGTTTGGACCACACCCATCCTTTTCCTCCCCATCCCCAATCTGTGTCTGTTGATGTATAATAACATTATCTTTTAACATATGTAAAGAGATGTTGTGCCATTTTATATGTCGACAGAGAACAGTATGGTGGAGAGGCCATCCATATATCATCTGGGACAACTAAACAGAAGTCCTAGATCCAGATGTGACTCCCTATCAAAATGTGGGAATATCAAGAAGAGTTTTCTCTCAGCTCTTTAACAGCTGAATGCATAAATGGGAGAATAACACAATCTGAAGCACTACCAAATGTGGTGAACTGGACAGTGATCTTTGAGTCAGTCAAAAGATCAACTGAGACTAACATCAAATCTTGTTCTATGAACTACATTCCTGAAGAACTGTGGGGTAATTTGGGAGTGTTTGTTTATCTAAGACAAAACTTAGAAAATATCCAGCCTGATGCTCACACAGTGATTCTTGAAGAATGTGAGGAACAGTAGGGAAGTTGATCTGGCTAAGTGAGTAGCTGCAATGTATGGGACATTAGGTATGTCATTATTGAAGTACCCAGTGACAGCCTTCACTAACAGCCTGATCAACCGTGAGATACAGTACCATATCATCATACCAAATCTTGTCTTCAAGAGGAATGAATCTGCCATGAAGCTTAATCTGGGGAAGCTGCTAACTGGAGCTAGTCCAACATCCATGCTGATGAGAAAAGGATTCAACAGACCCAGAACAGTAGTTTCTTCCTTGAGTTGCCCATGGATAGGATTTCCTAAATTCCCAAGAGTCAGGAAATGATGATAGATACAGATACTGTAACGGAATGGTGTAGTGGTAATTAGAGAGGAGAGGTGGAGGAGAGTTATTGTTTGGTGGAGTAAATAAGAAGTGTTGTATCTTGTTTATTAACCTGCATGTGAGACATATTTTATGCATTTTCTATGCAATAATTGAAGTGTTGACATGACAGGAGATGAGACAATGGTCATCACTGAACTCACCATCAACTCAATAAATTGTGTATTTAATGAATCAGTTGAAGTACATGTCCCCAGTGAATTTCTTGTACAGTTGCTGTCAAGTGTTGTCTCTGGTGACTGTCTTAAGTGCTGTGGTTGGTTATACATATTGTGAAAAGTCCTGTATAGATGTTGTCAAGTATCACATGATGTCTATCTTGTACAATTGTGGTGTAAACAATTCCTTGTGAATGTATGTCCCACTTTTGGCAGGAAACTGTCATGTAGATGTCTTGTCCAACAGATGTAATGTACCGTTATTGTTGAAGTTTGTTTGTCTACAAATAAATAAAGTCCTAAAGACTAATTGAACTGATATAGGTCACAAAATGACAAAAACTATAGGGAAAGATCTATGTGACGGACGAATAGCATACTGGCAACATTATGTTGAGTGAGAGGGATCCTCAGTTGTACAGGTGCTAATAGTTCAGATCTTCTCTGGCCTTGAGGGAACTATTTTACTTCTTTTATAAATTTCTGTGTAGATACATTGTGGTCTCACAGTGGGGGTTTGAGCCAAAGAAAAATGTTCTCCAAAACAGGCTATTGCGGGAATGATTAGCTCATTTGAGTGACCTCTAGACAAAACGTGCTAAATCATATCCTTTATCTTGTTATTTATTATTCAAGATATATCTCCAGAGAACACTACAAACTAGGTCCTCTGTCATCATCAAATAAATATGTCACATAACTGGGGGCTCGTCCGGGATTTGAACCCGGGACCTCTCGCAAATCAGACCCAATTCTTGAAGGTTTTTATGGTGTTGTTTAATGGACCATGTCTCTTATATGAGGGCAACTGTCCAGACATGTAAACCCACAATAAATCTATAGAAGGTTTGATTTCATTAATAGTGATAATATTGCATATATCACTGTTTTAATATATCAGTTAGGATTCAATGTAGCAGACTGAAGATGGTGTATAAATATCTTATGGGTCAACATAATTGCGTGTATCCATGATATTTGTTTTTCTCAGAATGATATGATTTATTAGCTTGTCAATATTGTTGTATAATTTTGTGCATGCTGGTTGTTCAATATATGTATCCAAAAATTAAGGTACCTGAAACACCAGAGAACACAAATTATTTTAAATATAACTGAGACAGCTAGTACAGGGAAAAATTCATTTTTGTCCCTGAAATTAGGACACTTGATCCAGTAAATGAATATGGGGCCTACTCCATCTCAAAATTAATTGCTGGCATGGGTGAGAGAGGGGGAATATTGTTGTAACTACAACATTTTTAATGTCACCACATCACATAAAATAACAACTCCCTATATTCTCTTCTCCCCATAACATGCTTGCAACACTGAGAGCAGAGAGAGTGACACCCTGATGGAAAATTTGGGCAACCATTAAGACACCTCACTGACAATCTCTCTCGGTGATAGTCAGTATTCGTACCGGCTAATGTCCAGTGTCGATTCGACATCTGGGTTTATTCTTCAGTTGTGTAACCCTGTCAGTGGCCCTGATCAAGCTACTACGCGTGAGCACAATTGAATCTCCAGGAGAAAACATCCTTATCAACTCCGTCACTTGCCATTTCTGAAGTAGTGGTATTATTAAGCGTACTTGATACGTAATGGACGAGATGAAGGGAAGATTCTACCTGATGTCATGGGCGGTCATATAAAACCGACCACAGTCTGGTGTCTATAAGACATTTGTCTATTGTTCGATGGTGTAATCTCTCTGGTGTACTAGGATCCACGTCACCAGGAGTGAACTCATTGAATCTCCAGGAAGGCCATCAAAATAACTGGACCCCTAGCCATTCATATGGAAGTGGAGAGCATACGCAAATTATATGTCCAGGAAACGATGGATAACCAACCTGATGTCATTGGCATATCATACGACTAGGAGTATAACGTGGACAACCTGAAAAATTTCATGAAGAGATAAAACAGGATCCGTCTCCGACGTCGGACGTCAATTCATCCTCAGTTGAGAAAGCGTTTCTGCCTTTAAAATGGTGGAGATTAAAGGACGGACAAAGTTGAGAACAACTGATGTCATTCCCCTTTTTCATTCTCAATTGGGAAGACCTTTCTGCCGGAAGAAGGTGGGAATGTAAATAAGGATTACTGTCTCCAAACAGTTAACTCTTATATGGTAGAGCTCACTGCAACTCCAGCAGCTGACACTCTATACACATTGTCTACGATTCAGTGGACTAACGAAAGATCACTGTTCTCAAAAACAGCTGACTCCTTTCAAGATAAAGATCCCTGCACTCCAGCAGTCGACTCTTTATATAATAAGAACAATGCATTATGCAGTGGAATCTTATATTATTACTGAGATGCGAGGTATATTCACAGGACCTGGCCAGTCCTATCCTCAAAGTCAGTAAAATTGCTTCCAAAATTCCAGTCAATATTGGGATATAAGAAGTAACCCACATAATCACACCCCTTCAAAGGTGGCTGTGATAATGACGAACTTCTCTGTGCTGAGAGGATTCGCCCAATTCGCCAATAGTAAACGTTTTGCTCATGTGGGAGAGAAAGAACGGATACTCCCCAGTCACTCAAAAGCACTCCGCTAAAGCATGGCTGAAGACAACTAGTTGGAAGTTCCACCTGGACTTCTATATTAGTAGTAGTAGATGGTAGTCTAACTGCATCTACAAACTCAGTTGCTGCGTTGGAAACAGCTTAATTAGCAACTAAGGAGAGAAAATGCTGTCACTTCTCACAACACATCAAAATAGAGGCATAACGGAATGAGAGAATCTCAACCGACAAGCACCTCTAAATCTATGGTAGGACTACGGAAATAAGTCAAGGAAATATAATGGGAAATTGCTACCATCTGCAAACACAAGAGACTTATTGGAAAGGTAGACCCTGTGTCCAACGCTAACCAAATTTACAATAGTAGATTTTAGCCTTAACAAGTTTTGCAGCGGCTGCTATACAGTTCACCCGGAAGTGATTGTCGTTGCTCCGGTGATGATCAAAAATTTTAACCCAGTTCCAAATGCCAAGATACTGTTGGAGAAAGTGTTCAGTTAAAAATACTCTCACAGGATTATCATTATCCAGTGGCGAAGGAAAGAATGAAGTTCTGATAAGATGAACTGTTGAGAGATCCATGGAATGCAACCATTCTCTCTAAACGTCATCTAGAAGTTGGCTTAATTGCAAGGCCATTACTTCACATAATGAATCTCTATGGAACATTCATACATTACGAAATGGTGTGACTCAGAGAGATCATTTATCACAAACAGGAAATATAGCAAAGGATGTCAGCAGTGGAACACTGTCAGAGGTAAATAGAAGAGCAGTTCACAGATGAGTGGAGTCAGGACTCCTGATGCTCCCAGTGACTTAAAGAAACATAATGAAGGGCTAACTTCATGGTCTTTGCGTTTGCCACCAAATTCATCAACAGATGCAATGTTGGGGCAGATTTTTTTTCTTAAGGAGAAAAATCACTTAGTTCCAAATGTACTACTCTAGTAGGGTAAAGGGAGACAGGGAGTAATTGACAAAACCCACTTGAGGGATCTGGGAACTGTGGATTTCTGAAAAATCATCTGTCATTCCTATGAAATATTTAAGAGAGGGGCCATGTAGCATGATGAAACAGAATTCCTCATTCCCAGTCCGACACATTTCATAAGGATACTTTAAGTCTTAACGGGGACCATCCCAAATATAAGGGCTATTCTTAGATCGTATGTTCTGGAACGAGTTGGGGGAGGCGGCGGTATGCACTTGTCTTTTGATTGGTTCATAAGTAATGAGCCCACGCTATTCCTGGGCCATATTTGAAAATCTAATTAGTTTGAGCGGGGATTTCACCAGGAGCGGTCGCTAGTGTGATGTGATGACCCAACAATGCCCTTAAAGATTCAATAATATATTGTTCTCTGGACAGCAGGTACCACTTTAAAACATACTTTAATGTTGTAGTTGTGGCTAGACCTGGTAAACGAATGAGAAGAATGTATGAGTATTTTATGAATAAAATGTGAAAGTGGAAAACCTAACTTCTGTGCGCCAGAATTCTGAACACTGCATCTTCAACCTTGACACGTCTTTCACGCTGTATACTCCAAGTGCATATCAATCCCTTGTTGTGACTGGTTGCGTATGCTTGATGAATGTATGACACACCCATGCAGATTCGCAAACCCAAACCCCTGGTGCATTCTTCATGCCTGGGATGACTTATTCTTGAATCAACTGTACCTTTGCTCTCGCGAGTTAACAAATGGCAGTCTGAATGGGAATGAGTGATGTAAACATGTACAAGTTCCTTGGTAAAAAGCTGAGAATGATGGAGTGAGTGAGTTGGTGATTTAATAAATAGCCTCTCACATCTAGTGGAAGGAAAGATGCTTCAAATATCCATATGTAAACAGGACGGTGATGGCACGCCAGAATTGCTAAGTTCATGTGATACCTGGTGGCAAAATTAAGCTCAAGAGAATATCATTTCTCTCTGCAGCATTACACTGTTACCTCTACTGTTGGATGGTTCATATAAACTAGTTCTTAAGAGAACCATAGGTGTGTGAACCTGTGTCTCAGTTGGCTGAATATAATGTATGGCTCATGCAAACTTACAAGGACTAAACATGTTTTCCACATATGTGCTTGGTGCATATGTGAACAATTGTGTATGCAATTGAGCTTCTGTTACCTACTGTAGTAGACATGAAAATTACTCAGTGGGGAAAGAGCACATGATGATGATGATGTACCTGTGAGACAAGTCTGGTGAAAAAGGGGTGAGGTCTGGCATTGCTGTGTGAATATGGAATAGGACATTCATGCACCAACATCACAGCCATAGGAATGGATGTCTGGTCTGCTAATTGGGTAAATGCCATTAGTTGATACATATTGCATATTGCAGTTGTAAATGCCTATTTTCCATTTTCCCTTCACAATGCCTGTCCCATGTTGCTATGTCACAATGATTGCTGTACTGTGTCTGGTCCTCCTTGTGCCCAGGTCTACTGTGGTTCAAACATGGTGAAACTTAGACCACATGAATGCTTGTAATTGTGTTAAGCTACCCTGTCTCAGCATATGGTCTTGTGATTACCACAGATAAGGGTGAATGGAACACATATCACCCACAGTACATCAGAGTGAAATACACGGCATCATCAAACTAGGAGAGGTGTGTTTGGACCACACCCATCCTTTTCCTCCCCATCCCCAATCTGTGTCTGTTGATGTATAATAACATTATCTTTTAACATATGTAAAGAGATGTTGTGCCATTTTATATGTCGACAGAGAACAGTATGGTGGAGAGGCCATCCATATATCATCTGGGACAACTAAACAGAAGTCCTAGATCCAGATGTGACTCCCTATCAAAATGTGGGAATATCAAGAAGAGTTTTCTCTCAGCTCTTTAACAGCTGAATGCATAAATGGGAGAATAACACAATCTGAAGCACTACCAATGTGGTGAACTGGACAGTGATCTTTGAGTCAGTCAAAAGATCAACTGAGAC
>OY992892.1:4318102-4390602 GCA_963921405.1 Cepaea hortensis
TTCCTCCTACTCCTTCTTTTTCTCTTTTTCTTATTCTCTTCTTCTTTTCCTCCACCATTTTCTCCTCCCCTTCTCCTCCTTCTTCTTCTATTCTCCCCCTTTATTCTCCATCTCCCCGTATTCTTCTTATTTACAAACTACCCACGTCTGCCAGGCCGACACGCTCTGTACTTGGTACCAAGAAATGGCTCAGGAAATAAAGGCGGAGAGCGTGATACCCACCACATCAGCCACCTAGTGCCATGTTGTCTGTACAAATATGTGGCATAGCATCATATGCCTAATGCACGACCTCTTTAACTTAACGGCAGGTCGCCTATAACCACAGACACTGTAAGATCTCGTTAGCTGAATGGCAGGTCGTCTATAACCACAGACACTGAGAGATTTCTTTAACTTAACTTAACGGTAGGTCGTCTATAACCACAGATACTAAAAGATCTCGTTAGCTGAATGGCAGGTCGTCTATAACCACAGACACTGAGAGATTTCTTTAACTTAACGGTAGGTCGTCTATAACCACAGATACTGAAAGGTCTCGTTAGCTGAATGGCAGGTCGTCTATACCCACAGACACTGAGAGATATCTTTAACTTAACGGTAGGTCGACTATAACCACAGATACTGAAAGATCTCGTTAGCTGAATGGCAGGTCGTCTATAACCACAGACACTGAGAGATTTCTTTAACTTAACAGTAGGTCGTCTATAACCACAGACACTGAGAGATTTCTTTAACCTAACGGTAGGTCGCCTATAACAACAGACACTGAGAGATTTCTTTATCTTAACGTAGGTCGCCTATAACCACAGACACTGAGAGATTTCTTTATCTTAACGTAGGTCGCCTATAACCACAGACACTGAAAGATTTCTTCAACTTAACGGTAGGTCGCCTATAACCACAGATACTGAGAGATTTCTTTAACTTAACGGCAGGTCGCCTATAACCACAGACACTGAGAGACCTCGTTAGCTGAATGGCAGGTCGTCTAGGGAATTACCTTCTGTCCAGTTTGAAGAGGACCTCCTATATTGTTTGACTGATCCCCGGCCTCAGCTTCACTGGGTCATACAGCCTACTTAGATCTCAGGCCATGGTTATGTCCTCTCGGGATCTCACTATGAAAGCAAATAACAGGGTTGAGCCATGATTGTTGACAGTGCTGCTGACTTTCCCTAAACCAAATCATTGATGGAATGTGATAATTGATAGGAGACATTTTTTCAGTGCAGGTTGAGAGAACATATAATTTTGATAAGACTCCTTTGGTGAATTTACAGATGAGAGACTGTTATCATCAATATGCAGACATATTCGAAGAATTATTGATGTAATAAGTTATGCATAGGTTGGTTGGTAATTTTGGGGGAAAACATCAAATGGTATACACTGATTTTGTCATTCATGTGATTGTAATATCTGGAAAGGTATTTAATATCCATAGGCCAGACAGAGAATTTCCCCAAAACCCACAACGTGTTCTCAATAAATTGTTGGGTTGAAACCTGGAATTTGTGTTTAAAATTTGTAGAAGTTTTGTTCAAAAGTGGTGTTCACATTTTGTTGTGTAATACTATGTTACATTAGAGTTTGATCGTGGTGAGGAAGGATCTATATACACAGGCCCATTATAATTCTATATGGAGTGAGTTTTCTTCCTCTAGGTGTCTATGGTAGATTTCCCTGATCATTTCACCTTCCAAAGGAGGTTCTTTCTTTTAAAAAAATCGTGTAGGACTTGACTACATTTGGTCCTGTTCTTCACGGTGGGGGTTTCGGAGCCATTCATAGGCTCCCTGAGGAAGGATGATTAATATTGATAACCCATCCGGGATATCCCTACTCATGCGACCCACGATAGTCATTTAAACCTACTGCAGAATTCATGAGGCTAGTGTGTACATTAGTCTATTGCGTGTACATGAGACTATTGTGTGTATATGAGACTAATGTGTACATGGGACTATTGCTAGTACATGAGAATATTGTTAGTACATGAGACTATTGTGTGTACATGAGACTATTGTGTGTACATGACACTATTGTGTGTACATGACACTATTGTGTGTACATGAGACTAGTGTGTACACAAATGTGTAACTGACCCGCGTGTGCATCCCTGGAGGCGTACAAATCATATGGTGCTGACCGATATTTGTATAGACCAACCGACACCAGCGGGCTGATACAGTCAGTGTTACACTGCGCTACCGAAGCTAACGTATTGACTGGGTGGCAGAAGTACACAAGTCAAGGAACCTCTCCTTGCCATGATGTACATTACGTTAGTTTCATATCCTTTACAGGACATAGTAGTCAACTCCAGCATTTTTTTTTTTTGGGGGGGGGGGGGCAAGTTATGATTCCTTGGCAAGTTTACGCTCAGTAGTTACATGCCATTGCTTTCTGAACGACCGGCACTCATACCTTTGTATGGAAACTTATGCAAGGCGGTCTGCTTCCAAATCGCCCGCAGCTGTGTTTTTTATATACAGGCTATATGGCACCAGCCCCATGTTTTGAGAGATCAACACAAGATTAGTGAAATGGTCAATGCCCTGCCGGACGCCATTACTTCCCTGTCCATTCCCTGATAAACGTGTTAAAGGGGGCTGACATGGGAGGCCATGTTCATTAACAAATCTCCTTGATAGGAATTGGACAACGTAACCACCGGGCCGGCAGCAAGCGCGCTAGCCACTGAGCTGGAACGTTCCCTTCTCGACTACCTCACGGGGTCTACCCCTCTCCCGTCATGGTCAGTATGTATGGTAGTATGACCAGTATGTATGGTAGTATGACCAGTATGTATGGTAGTATGTATCAATGTGCTCGTTGTGATTCTGATGATGTGGTGAAATAGTTTTTAGATTAATACAAGTGTTTATTATCGCAAAAATGTGGGTTATATCTAATATTCATTTCGAGTGATAGTTGAACACTATTAAATTTTAACCAATCAAGTGCACGAGGCGTGTCAGATACAACCACGGGACCTCAAATTGCCCGTGGCGTGGCTAGATAACAATGCGATTGATGCGTTCTTCAAGTTTAGTTAGTCGTAATATTATGCAATAATGTCAGGGGAAGGAGAGTGCTCCGTATTGGAAGTGAATGGTGAAAGGACTCGCTCAGGTTTACGATCGGCTGTCAATAAAACTTACACACTAAACAAAGAGAGGGCCGTGAAGTATAAGCTATCCAAGTGCATAAATCCCAACGCCCTAGTCGTCAAACACACCAACTCAGGACAGTGTGTTACTGTTTCCTTCAACAACACACTCTATTATGAGGCATTCCGAACTTGCCTACTCAACTACTACAGGCTTGAACTAATTGAACACAGGCAAGATAAGCACGGGGCCCACGTTGAGGATCTGATTACGACGCCAGTGATTACGATACATTTGTACCGCAGTAAAAATAAACTCATGACACAGGGCAGTAATGAAAACATTAATTCCTGGCTAAAAGTAGATTTTGTTGAACTTGAAAACTCGACACAGACATTCACCGAATCTACTCATACGATGAGTGTACATGACAACATCAACACGAGGCCTGCCAACCCACCAGCGCTCTTGGCTATTGAATACCCAATGGAGCGTATCCAAAACAACATAGAACCCAATGTTGACATTGTTGAAGAAGAACCTGCCTCAGATAACAATAGCATCTTAACTATCAATGGACATTCGTGCGACTGTAAACAGCGCATTGAGGAACTAGAACAATCACTAAAGGCGCTCATTGTCACTGTTTCAACCAACATTGAAGCAAACAACAAGATAAGCAGTGATTAAAATGCTCTCAAGACAGAAGTCGCACTCCTGCGAGACGAAAATTTGCTGCTGAGAAATACAGTTCGAATCTTACAGAATGCGTCCTCTACAAACCAAACCGAAGAAGCATGTAATTCTCAAGCAACCGCTTCATCCTTGGGAAATCTTGGGGAAGCTCAATCCCACCCAGAACAGATAATCACTATGAAAACAACTCAACGCGCAGAGGAAGATAAAAAACAACAAACACCTCAATGTGCAGACGAAGATAAACAACAACAAGCAGTCTACCCCATTGACGTCAAAATAAGCAATAGTTTTGAAGTACTTCAAGAAAAGTCACCAGAAAACTTACAGTGCTTTAACATGCTGCAAACGGGCAAGACAAGCCAACAAGATACATCGGGAGAACCACATGGAGACATAAAGACTGCTGATAATCGGAAATGGATGAAACAACGGTCGAGACGTGCTGACAACCAACATGTACAGACAGCGCGACCTGACTGTACACATATTATACTAGGCGATTCCTTAATGAAAGGTTTATACAGCGACAGGATGGCCACATCAGACAAAGACATTGTTTCAATAATCCCACTGCCTGGGGCTGGTGTAGACCGGCTAACAGACAAGATTAGCAGGTTGGCTGTAAATCATAGCGTCAGAAGGGCAAGCGTACATATTGGCATCACCGACACCATGAACAACCAACAAATCACAGGGTCTCAACTGCTGGCACTCTTGAACGGATTACGTCACACTTTTCCTAACTCATCCATTTTCTTCTCCACCATCATATCACCGAGTTATGGACACCAGCGCCGTCTAGCTGACATAAATAACAATATGTTGCAGAAGTTCTGTACTCAAAACAAGATACAATTCATCAACAATACAGCATCATTCACTTCACAGGCTGGTGTACCAAAAAAGAGTCTTTACAAGGATCAAATACATTTATCTACATTGGGCACCAGTTTTCTCGCCAAGAATTTAAAATATCCAGAACGGACATACCATACATCCAATACGGGATCGCGCAGGACACTTTTAGCTACTCCTGAAACTCAAGCCAGACGACATACTCCCGTCACATCAAGTACCAATAGGACAGAAGTGTGCAGACCACTCATAACCACTGCACCTGAAATCCAAGCCAGACGGGACACTACCACAACACCAAGTCCGTTAAATACGTCGTCTTTCACACAGGAGGGTAATAATTACGAAGATATGATTCCTATTCTCCCCAGAAAGGATCCGACTCTCAGCAACAACGACGTGCCAGCACAACCTCCTGTTAGCCACCAACCAGAGGCTCTAGTTGGTAGTCATTACATACCCATGAGACATCATCAGTACCCATTTAATTGTAATCCAGAATGGTTGCACCTCACACGGTATAGCCCAGCTACACTTCATCAAGCACTTATAATGTCGCTATACCAACAACCAACACAACCTGCTATTTACTAGCAACTTAGCACAAAGCTACACCGGATCTCGGTACAAGAAAGAGCCTCTCCTTAAACGTTTATCTGCATATTTGGTTATAACTTTATCTAGTAACGTATTAGGTTATAAGTTATTACAAACATTGACTGGTTTTGACTTTATATTAATTGATAGTACTTAGCTGTATAGCTTTTATAATAACTCTAATTGTGTTTTCACGGTGAGTGAGGGGGTCTTCACTGCTCTTCCTTACGGATCTGTGTACGTATTTTTATATATTTACAGAGATATTACTGTTTCTCTGTACTTTAGAGTGTGTTTTGTAATAAGGGACGTAAGTTGTATTCACTTTGTGTGTGTGTGTTTTGCTTTTAAACTTGTGATTACGCATTGTTGAAATGTCTAATAAGTACGAACACTGGCTCTGGAATAATGGGCTCAGAATCGGGCATGTAAACATATGCCATCTATTAGGGAAGCTGCCCGAACTATCACTTATACTTAATCAAAATTTTCACATGTTTGGCGTTAGCGAAAGTCGATTAAATGGCAACATCTCAGATGATGACATCGCTATTAGAGGTTTTAAAACCATTAGAAGAGATCCCTATCAGAAACATGAGACGGGTATTGCAGTTTATATTTCCAACTCGCTTAACGCCCACCGCAGGCTAGACTTTGAAACCTGTGAGATTGAGTGTGTATGGATAGAGGTTAAACTTCAAAATTGCATACCACTAGTAGTTGGCTATCTTTATCGAAACCCCAGTGCAGGAAATATCTGGTATGAAAAATTCACCACTATGATGGATGCAGTCTTTAGTAATGCTAGGGAAATAATATTGCTAGGTGACTTCAACATAGACGCTAACAAATCAAACAAAACATGGGAAAACATAATAGAGTCATATAATTTCCAACAGTTAGTCAAACAAGCCACTAGAATCACTAAATCATCTGCAACACTTATAGATCATATTTATACTACGTGTGCTGATAACATCACAGAATGTAGTGTACCTATCAATGCAATGAGCGATCACTATCCAGTATGTTGCACGTGGTCGAGAAGGGGCACCAAAACTCCCAAACACAAACATATAAGTATAAAATATAGAAATTACAAAAATTTCAATCGAGACGTCTTCTTACAAGATTTGGTCAACTAATCTCTGGACTATGTTTACCAGCTTCCTGACCCAGACGATGCTCTGGACCACTGGCTAAAGACCTTTCTAAGTATATTTGATAAACATGTTCCATTTAAGGAAGTTCGTGTTAAACATCACACAAAGCCCCCGTGGATCACACAGGAGGTAGTTGAACTTATGAGAGATCGCGACAGGGCTCACAAAAATAGAGATCTAACTATGTACCGTAGTCTGAGAAACAAAGTTCAATATGTTATTCGGAAGGAAAAGAAAAACTATTTTAAGAACATAGTAATAGATAAAACCAACACTAAAGATATATGGAAAGCAATTAATACCTTGACAAACAAACACAAATCATCACAATCATTACCATCAAATCAGGTTACATGTGATCAATTCAGTAGATACTTTCAGTCCGACATAAACCAACTGAAGGCTGCAATACCAGATGCGCCTCATGACATATCTTTATTATCATCATTCTGTGAGAACAAATGCTATGGACACATTTCCTCCAACATACCGCTAATGACGACAACTGAAGTATTTACTCATCTCCGTAATCTAAAAAACAATAACTCATCAGGACTAGATGGAATTAGTAGTCGGATCCTTCGCCATGCTGCACCGGCAATCTGCGAGTCACTAACTTTTATATATAATCAATGTATAACCAGAGGTCACTTCCCATCAGCCTTTAAAATCGCTAAAGTGTATCCTCATTTAAAAGCTGGTCCTCTAGACGATCGTCTCATGAGTAATTAAAGACCAATTTCCATATTATCCTCATTATCCAAACCGCTAGAAAAGCACATCCACAAAACAACACTAGATCACTTAGTTCGCCATAAACTGATAGTTGACAGTCAGTCAGGATTTCGGCCAAAATATTCTTGCCATACGGCACTAACAAACATGATAGAAAACTGGCATCAAAATATTAACAACAATACTCTATGTGGAGCGGTGTTTATAGACTTTAGGAAAGCATTCGATATGATAGATCATACTATTCTAATTAAAAAACTAGAAACAATGAAAGTAAGTTTTAATATAGTGACATTAATAAAATCATTCTTATTAGACAGAAAGCAAGTAGTATCACACAATAAAGTTTTATCTCAAGCCATTACCATTAATATTGGAGTACCTCAGGGGTCTATTCTTGGCCCTCTATTATTTGCCATTTATATAAATGATCTTCCATTAAATCTGTCGTCGTCCTGCGATCTATTTGCTGATGACTGCACAGTATATACGAACGCTGTTGATCGTAATGTGCTAGAATTATCCTTGCAACAGGAAATAAATAGTGTAGTTAACTGGAGTCATGCAAACCGCATGCAAATTAACATTACTAAAACAAAGTCTATGTTAATAGGAACCAGGCAAAGACTTCACACTCTAAACTCGCAGAGAACTCTTCAGCTGCACATTGGCAGCACGCCTGTAGAAAGTGTCACAGAGCACAAGACACTGGGTGTTATCATAGATCAAAATCTAACTTTTAACTCACATGTTCATGCTCTAGTTAAACAAATAGCCAAAAAAGTATACCAACTTGCCAAAATTAAAAATTTCCTTGACGAAAACACAAGAAAGATATTCTATACTACTCATATACAAACACATATTGATTACTGCTCCACAGTCTGGGATGGATGCTCCAAATCAATAACAAAACGCCTATATTCACTCCAGAAAAGGGCAGTGCGTTTAATTAATGGTGAAAAGCTTACCAACAATTCTAACCTATATAAACGTCTCCGGTTACTGCCACTCCACAAGCGTCTGCTTTTTAATAAGACCAAACTAATTCACAAAATCCTATTTCAAAATGCTCCAAGCTACCTTTGGCCATTGTTTAAATATAACGCTAGACATAGCGAACGACTAAATATACTTCATGTCCCTAAACCTAGGATAGACTTATATAAAACAAGCTTAGCATACTCTGCCGCTCAGTTGTGGAACAATCTTCCACAAGAAATCAAAGACACCACCAATCATGATTCATACATTCGCAACCTGTTTGAACACTACCTTAGTACAGACTACATGCCCCCGTAACAAATAACACAAAAAAGACAATAATGGTAACTTATCTCAAACGACAACTAGCCAAAAAACATTCCCTTATGTATGGCACGTTACACCCTCCTTAGGTATTTATAATGCCCATGTTAAACACTGCCTCAGTGAGTCATTTGTTATTGATTATTTTTCATGCGTTTTAATGTTCTTTTGTTGTCAAAAGTTGCTTCATAAGTGATGTTGAATGAAAGAATGTATGAGAGGAAATAGAGAAGAAGGGCAGAATGTCAGACGGGCCTGCGTGCCCAATTCTTAACCCTTTGAAAATAAAGACTTATTATTATTATTATTATTATTATTATTATTATTATTATTATTATTATTATTATTATTCCCCCTTTCCCGTCGCTGAATGTTTTGATCGATTTGCCTTCCGTACTCTTTACAGACCTGCACTATGGTGAAAGGATTAATTAAGTAATTCATAAATCCGCATACCGCGGGCGATTAGGCAGCAGACCACCTTGCGTTGGTTTTCACTAAATACCTGCTGGTCGTTCAGAAAGCAATGGCAAACTACTGATTGTAAGCTTGCCAAGAAACCACAAACAACCAAAGAATGCTAGGATGTCCTAAAAAGAATATGCAACTATTTTGTTTTTGTTTTGAACACTCTAAAAAGGGTTCGGAGGCGTCCGGGTCATGACTCCCGGGCGTCTTTCTCCTGTCGTTCATATCCACTTTCGAGACTTTCGTTAGCTTACGTACCCACATCGACATTGTAGCGTGTGTCCACCGAGAAACCATCCCAACCTCTGGAGGGCGGGGGGGGGGGGGCGCAACACTGGGCACCTGGTGCATCTACCAGCGGTATCACCGCCCCGTAACTGATAGTGGGGAAAGTCAGCTTCTTCCCATGGCAGTGGAGCTCAGTCTTTACCTCCACGACTAGCTAGCACCTAGCTATTACCGCAAGGGCCTCCGTGGCATAGCGGTCAAGCCGTCCCCCCACCGCTCTGAAATCCTGGAGTTTGTTTTCACACTTTGTTGTCCAGATCACGAGTGCATGTTATTTTACGGAGAAAAGGAGCTATTCAATTCAATTCAACTTTATTTTAAAAGCGTTACAAATTGGGCATGCAGTAAGGAATTAGTGCTCTTTGTGATGCTCGCCTCGGGCGGCTTGCTGTGTTGCCGAGTTAGATGGGGCAAAACTCGGTGCAGAAAATTTCAACCCATAGGTCAGCAATGCCGAACGGATAGCCGGAAAGGTTAACCTGGCCAACAAATGCCCGCATAAGTCGGATGTGTCGGCCTAAAGGCGCAAGTATCGCAGCTCTGCTGTAAACTGGCATAACGCAATTACGTCTAAAACAACATTCCGGACGAACGCAGAAGAAGAAGAATGGATAGGAAGACTCGCTCTTAAACTTCCAGTATGCTGATGTCGAGGTAAACGAACGATCAAACAAACAAACAAACAAACTTTATTTTCAAAGGGCTACAAATTGGGCACCCAGGCCCGTCTTACATTCGGCCCTTCCAATCACTCATCTTTCGTTCATCAATATTGCATGATACATTCACATAGGAAAAAAAAAAGCATTGTCAAATGAATACTATTAACGTAAACAATGCATATTAACTTGTTATGAGACACATCCCCCACCGCCACACATCCCCCACAAACGTATCCCCTATCCACCCACAAACACACCCCCAGGCACATATACATGCCCCTCCCATCCACGCACCCACCCCCACCCACACACATATCCCCCACACAACCCATGCACATATACATGCACCAACCTACCCATCCCACCAACACACATCCCCCCACCTACACACATCTCCCCACCCTTCAGATAACCCACACACAATCACCCACCCTTATATCCTCTACCACCCACCAAGCACACATCCCCGAACCACACATCCCCCTCCCCAACACACACACACACACACACATCACCCCGTGAACCCACACATCCCGCACCTACCCATACACACTTGCCACACCCACCCACACATCGCCACACAAATGGGACGCAGAGGTGTTTCCAAGGCACCAGGGCCCGGTTCTATACTGGCCAAGACCTACTAACACGTCCTAGTCGTGCGTCCTGGGCAACAGGTCCCTTCGGGGTCCTGGCTAAGGTCAGTAGGATCGCTGATTCTTCCGAAGTCGGAGAGTATGTGCCTGCACGTCGAGGAACCACCCGTCTGCACACCAATAAGCCAGACATGGGACAACGGATACTCACGCAGACCTCGGGTCCTGTATGACATCACACTGATGTTGGACAACGGGATACCTTCATCCGACATACAAGACTTCGCGTTGGAGTTCAAACCAACGAACACAAGCACGCAAGCAAGCAAGCCACAGAGAACACAACCCACCCGCAAATTTTCCCTCCCCCCTCGTTTCCTCCACCCCCCCCCCCCCACACACACACATCCCTCACCCACACATCCCTCACCAACAAATCACCCCAGCGACCCACCTACACATTCACCACCCGCACACGCATCCCCCACTCACATCAACCATCCCCACCCATACACATCCCCCACACATAAACCCATCCCCAACCCACACACACATCTTCCCACATCCCCACACATACCCCACCACACACACACACACACACACACACACATATATATATATACATACATACATACATACACCTCCCACACACACACACACACACACACACACACACACACACACACGGGTTCAACCCCTACACTGATCTGTTGGACTAAAATGTTCACTTCTTGTCCTTGACTTGAGGACATAAATTACCTCTGAAGTCGGAGTGCTTCACTTGGTGGCGAGGGACACTGGTAATAGGGACAGCTAATCCACACGCAAACAACGCGTGAATTCAAAGCGAGCGAACGAAAAAGACTACCATGAGCACAGTCGGACACGGGTATTCATGTCTTCGGGACAATTTACGGACAATTTACGGACAATTTATGGACAATTTATGGACAATTTATCGACAATTTATGGACAATGTACGGACAATCTATGGACAATTTATGGACAATTTATGGACAATTTATGCTATGTCGTCTTCTTCTTCTGCGTTCTTCCGTAATGTTGTTTTAGACGTTGTTTACATCAGAACTGCGATATTTGCACTTTTCAGCCGACACATCTGACTTTTCCAGGCATTTGTTGACCTGGTCCAGTCAGCCCTCAAAGGAAGGCAGGGGCAGACCATAGGCATTCCCCGACATCCAAGATGGCTTCTATACTTCTATACTCGCTTGCCAGATAACAGTCTCCCTAAACGAATGTTTTACAGCGAACTGCGTTGTGGTAAACGCTCCCAAGGTGGCCAGAGGAAACGCTTTAAAGACACTGAAAGTCTCACTGAAAGCTTTTGGAATTCATCATGACACCTGGGAGGCTGCAGCCAGAGACCGAAATTCGTGGCGTGCATCATTACGCAAGGGTGCAGTCATATGTGAGGCAACCAGGACTGCAAGAGCTGTGAAGAAAAGGCAGGACAGAAAAACCACTGCAGGAAATCCTCCTCCAGAGACGTCAAGCATTCTTTGCCCACATTGTCAAAGAACATTTCGAGCCAAAATAGGCCTTATCAGCCATCTTAGAACCCACGGCTCCATACCTTCAATCCCACTGGATGAAATGAATGGTCATCATCATTCTTGATGGACAAACAACAACAACATACTTGCAAAGCCGACAGATAGTGCTCTGGTATTGGGCACGCAAATTTATGTTATTTAATTTACCACATGATACAGGGCAGATTGTAGACCGCTCGATTTTATATTCGTGTAGTAATAATTGATACATGTTTTAGACTGCATTGATACTCGTTTCACCCATCTTCTTCTTCTTCTTCTTCTTCTTCTTCTTCTTCTTCTTCTTCTTCTTCTTCTTCAGCATTCCGAGCTATTGAGGTTCTTTGCTGCAGATACAAACCTCCATTCGTCTCTCTGGTTGACCTTCTCTTGCCAGTCGTTGATTCCAAGTGCTTGTAGGTCTGTATATATATTATCTCTCTACCGTCTTCTTGGTCTACCTCGGGATCTACGGTCATTTATGTCCTGAGTGTAAGCTAGTTTTGTTTCCCTATTATGTTCCATTCTTTCTATATGCCCCAGCCATTGCAGTCTATTAGCCTTCATGATACCAGTGATTAGTGGGACTTAAACAGATCATAAATGTCTTTGTTGCTTCTTCTTTTCCACTCTCCACTTTCTGTATCCCTAACGGGCCCAAAGATGCGTCTTAAGAATTTGTTCTCAAAGGTTTGTAGCAAGGCTTCATCTCCTTTAGTTGTACTCCAGGTTTCAGAGCCATACAGTACAACAGGTCTGATCAGTGTTTTGTATATTGTGATCTTGGTGTTACGAGATAGCGCATTTAATTTTAGTAGATGTTGTAGTGCATAATATATCTTATTTCCAGAGTTGCTTCTAGCTTGTATTTCTTCCCTTATGATGTTGGAGCAGTTGAAGATTGTACCCAGATATTTGTATCTTTCCGTTGTTTTAATGGTCATATTATCTATTTCAGAAAGCAATGGCAAACTACTGAACGTAACACTTGCCTAGTACATCAACACCAGCTGAAAATGTTGGTGTTGACTGCAACGTCCCGTAAGGGATACGCAACAAACCAAAAAAAAAAAATTTATCTATTTGTATGTGGCCAGATTTTTTAGCCGTTCCTTCTCTTGAAATCACCATATATTCTGTCTTATCTTGGTTGATAACCAGCCCCATTTGTTGAGCTTTTTCCTTTATGTTAGTCAATATTTCCGATGTCTTTTGTTCATGTCCCCTATAATATCTATATCATCTGCATAAACAAGCAGTCTTAATGTTCCTCCAATAGCACATTCTTCCTTTACCTTCCTTACAACTTTCTCTAGAGCCAGATTGAAAAGGAGCGGCGATAGTGCATCACCCTGTTTCAAGCCAGATGTTATTTGGAAAGGGTCTGATTTCCTGCCTTTATATGTTACTATACGTATCTTCCATGCATAGTCTGGTCATGTTGATTAACTTCCTTGGTATTCCAAATTCCTGCATGGCATTCCATAGGCTATTCCTGTGGAGACTATCAAAAGTCTGTTTAAAATCCACAAACAATTTTATGGAGATCTCTTTTATATTCCCAATTTCACCCAGGCCGGCAAAAAAAATTTTCTGTCTATGGAGTGGTGTAAGAGGTAAATAACTGAATGGCAGGTCGTCTATAACTATTATTATTAACTAGCTGACCCGGCCCGGCTTCGCCCAGTTCCTGGCGGGGATCTATCTATCTATCTATCTATCTATCTATCTATCTATCTATCTATCTATCTATCTATCTATCTATTTATCTATCTATCTATCTATCTATCTATCTATCTATCTATCTATCTATCTATCCATCCATCTATCTATCTATCTATCTATCTATCTATCTATCTATCGATCGATCGATCGATCGATCGGTCGGTCGGTCGGTCGGTCGATCGGTCGGTCGGTCGGTCGGTCTGTCTGTCTGTCTGTCTGTCTGTCTGTCTGTCTAATAATGTATTGGTTGCAGTTGAAAATTTTGCTTAATGCTAGGAATAGGAGGAGGAGGAGGAGGAGGAGGGGTGGGGAGGAGGGGAGGGGAGGAGGGGAGTAGGAGGAGGAGGGGGAGGAGGAGGGAGAGGAGAGGGAGGAGGAGGAGAGGGAGGAGGAGGGGAGGAGTGAGGAGGGGAGGAGGAGGAGGATGAGTAGGAGGAAGGGGATGAAGGGGATGAGGGGAAGGAGGTGTAGGAGAAGGAGAGGAGGAGGGGAAGAGGGAGGAGGAGGAGGGGAGGAGGAGGGGAAAAGGGGGAGGAGGGGGAGGAGGGTGAGGAGGAGGGAGGGCAGAGGAGGGGGAGGAGGACGAGGAGGGGGAGGGGAGGAGGAGGAGGACTGGGGAGGAGGAGGACGAGGGGAGGAGGCGGAGGAGGAGGGGGAGAGGAGGAGGGAGGGGAGGAGGAGGAAGAAGAGGCGGAAGAGGAGGAGGGACGAGGGAGAGGATTAGGAGGAGGGGAGGAGGAGGTGGAGGAGGATGGGGAGGAGGAGGGGAGGAGGAGGGGGAGGAGTAGGGGGAGGAGTAGGGGGAGGAGGAGGGGAGGAGGAGGGGGAGTAGGAGGAGGATTATAACGCATATGCCTGTAGATAACTGTAGCAAAAAGGTCCATCTATTTGAGAAATATGCAACAATTTTACATATATAGCAATGCTATTAAAAGTTATGTCCCCTCGCTATATATAAATTATAATGTAAATTAAAATATTAAATAATATTAAGTAAATAAATGTTTGTACACTAACAAACTATGACAGTTGGCAGCACCGGAATGAGAAGGAGACGTCTAGAAAATTTCATCTCAATCGGATGGACCGTTCGCGAACGCATAAACAACATACATACATACATACTTACAGACATACATACATCGCATTTTATATATATATATAGATGAATCTGTATTGCAAGTTTTAGTAAGATGTAAGATATGACTGAGCTACCGTATGATAGTAGACAATGTTAGCTGTTTTCTGTTGCGCTGAATGTTGGGTGGCGCTCACCAAACCCGACACCCAACATTCCACATACTCTACTAATGTAATGAGATTAACTGTGGTTGTTGTAAACAGAATCAAAATGCTCCAGAAAAACATCTCTTCACGTATTTATTCATAACAAATTAGCCGTCGTTTAGAGACACAGAAGAAGTAAACTGTTAGAAAGGTCACAAATAGCTCCAGCGCTAGTGCCAGCACGACACGTCCCCAGAATGTATGCGAAATACTGATCGGCGCATTAGATCTGAAATAGAAAACATCGAATGTAAAGTTCTTCCGGCTGTATGCAAGAAGCTACGTGACATTTAACACATGATTCTCCAGTGCTGCCATAGACAATAAACTGTAATTCTAGTAACGGACTGTTGTGTTGGTATTCTGGCAGCGGCCTTATGCAGGTATGCGTGTGAGTGCTGTTGGTTTGACGTGATTGCTGTCTGTTCCACTGTTCACATCGGGCAGTGATGAGCATTTTGTGTGGTTTTCTCTGGCGCAGGCAATGAGAAATTATGGTGTGATCTTTGCCATGAAGTTGGAACCGCGACTAACGACTAACTGCTATTGGGCGAAGAAGTGATAGTCATTCGCAAATTCCAGTCTACTTTCTAATGAAAACAGACAGACAAACAGACAGACAGACAGACAGACAGACAGACAGACAGACCGACAGACAGACAGACAGGGCAGACAGACAGACAGACAGACAGACAGACAGACAGGGCAGACAGACAGACAGACAGACAGACAGACAGGGCAGACAGACAGACAGACAGACAGGGCAGACAGACAGACAGACAGACAGACAGACAGACAGACAGACAGACAGACAGATGGACGAATGGACGATCGGACGGACGGACGGAAGGAAGGATGGATGGATGGATGAATTGATAGATGGATGGATGGATGGATGGATGAATGGATGAAGAAAAATAAGAGTATGCAGAATACCTTTCCTTAGTCTTGCCAGCAGCCCATACGATTGCACGTCACTGTACCATAAGCACAGTGACACCTGTTGCAGGGATCTGGGGTCTTCTGGCCGTGCTGATACTCCCGTCCGTTGACAATACACGTACCTGTACGTCGTGGAGCTGTTGGATACAACAAAACAACCACTAATGGACATACAATAATAGGTATCTGGACAGAATAACTATGCTGAAAAACTAAAAGGCATAAAGAGTTAAAGACAGCCTGTGGTATAATAAATGAGAGTACCATATGAAATGGACTGAGATTGTGTCTAGGGTAAATAATCAATAGGTCCCTCAGGTTCGCCCCATATAAAGCAATTGATCGAGACAGTTTATTTCCTAAAAGACTCCAGGAATAGAGTAGTTATTGGCTCTTTTGAAAGAAGAATGGGGTGATGGTCGGATAGACTCCACCCACGGTACAAGATAAACTACTTTCCTGAAGAATAAAACAGAGAATAGGTCTCTTAACCACAGATCTCTATCAAGTTGTGGTTCTTGGATAAAATATCTGAGTCTGTGTGTTGGTCGACCTCCCACTGGATTCTCTGCACGTCTACAAACACAGTAGCACAGTTCTTTACAACAACAAACAGTGTTACACTGGTCACTAGACAATGAAAACTCTCCTCTGCATGACGCTGTATTCAGCGAAAAGGGTGACAGGCTAAAGAGGGGCAAATCGTGGATGGGTCGGGCGGAAGATGTCGTCAGACAGGTCTGCAGTCTTACCAGTATCAACCCCGGCAAGGAATGGGTGCCGGTGCCTCCAGCTTTTAAGTGTACCTTCTCCTGCATTATCACACTCGACAGACGGTGCAGAGAGCAGAACCCTGCCGCTGTCAATGCAGAGGTTAACGCGCTCATCTATGATCACTCAGATAGCCCCGAAGTGCTCATCTATACAGATGGATCTGTTGTAAAGCAGCAGCGAAGTGCGTGGGCATTTACAGCCCGCTCAGCGGGCCGAACCGTTCAAGAATCCAGTGGTGCCCACTCCATGACCACGAGCAGCATGACGATGGAGGTGATGGCAGTTACACAGGCGTTCATATGGCTGGAATCACAGCATTATACCAACGTGTGTGTACTAAGTGATTCAATGAGCATGATTCAGAAGGTCGAAGCTGGATCTGTACGTAGACAGTGGACTGAGTCGCTGCGGAAGTCTGTTGTCCGCAAAGTCACCTTCATCTTCGTCCCGGGACATGCGGGAGTCGAGGGAAATGAACGAGCTGATAAATTGGCTGGCTCTGCACCCCTGTAGATGGCCAGCCCATGGATCGTGCCGATGTTATTAACGCCCTTAAAGATATGGCGAGAACAGAGGATTTTGACGCCAGTGATTCCACATCGCTTTCCAGGATGAAAGACCTGGGAGTAAGAATCGGCACAGCCAGACGCGAGAGGTACATCGGGAAAACAAAGCGCCTCGTCAACCAACACAGAACTGGCACTATTAGCCACCGGACGCTGATGCATATGCTGGGGGGAGGATCTGAGCACCTATGGACATGTCCGGAGTGCAACGAAGATACCCCAACTGATAACTAACTAACTAACTAACTAACTCTCCTGACGAACATATATGTTTATTGCCAGACTCTCATAATCTGGAAGTACACGACTCTGTATTCACTACAATCTATCAAACCATCAACAAATAATATACATTCTCAAATAATGTATAACTCATAATCTAACACTCTCCTCCTCCTCTTCTCTTCCCTACCCCTACATGATGTCTATCACACAGAAAAACCAACCAGAACATAGATCAGATATCTGACTGGTGATTGTGTCATTATTGTAACTAAGTTCGTGCAGACACCAATATTCAAAATCAGGAGAATGTAGATTCACTCCACACAGGGCTTCGCTACAACTGTCTTCATTCTACCACACCCACAGTCTATGACGACCTTCTCCTGTCACAACCTAACTCCTCTTCAGATTCTACCGCTGAAAGAGATGGGTTCCTCCCATCCTGAATTGACCAAACCCCACAATGTGCCACTGAGGAAAAACAAGGTTCTGGATACTGAACACAGTAATGGGAATACGGCTCATTGAAGTTGATCACATACAGTCATAATTAACTAACAAAAGGAACTGTCCTCAATTTCCCTTCTATAAAAATGATGATGGTGTGACTGAGTCTGGACTACTCGATCTGGCATTGGTCTTGAGAGGAAAATATGTCTGCATAAAATAGGGATTTCACCCCTTGGTATTAATGTCCATCATGCGGGAACAGTGGAAGCACGGACTCTCAACGACGTACTGGGGTTGTTGGTGAAGGAAGGACTCTCCCTGAGCATGGGTCAGAAGCTAGTTGAACCTCTCTAGGCGATTTCCCGAAAATGGTAAGACTTGCATGCTTAATCGTTGAAAAAGGCGAAGTCTAAAATGTCTCAGCACGACATTTAAACAAACCAGAGAGGTATAGCTGGGTTCATATTTGACTCCATTAATTATGACTGCTTCACATCGAGAGTAACCTCCAGTCCGTAAGCTGTTGCAGACTATAACTTCCCGGATATTACAGGAAGAAGATTAGTGTCATCTCTCGTCAGACGCCTGTGATGAGTAGTTGAAGCTTTTCAATACATGTCACTAGAATGTCAAACCCAAAAAAGGAGATAACTCCGTCTGGAGTTTCTCCCAGTTGCGAGAAGAATAATAGGGGATTACTTCCCCTCTGGTTTTCTAGGAAAAAATGTGGCTGTTTGGCAGCACTGGGTGACTTTTTGGGCTCTACCAGTAACCCTCATAACAGACTTTTCGTCCAAAAGTATCGCCAAATGTGTACAGCCAAAGTGGTCTATACGTCGATTCAGCTAAAATAAGCCAAGATATTGTAGACTCTAGATCCAGCTAAGATCCAGCTAAGATCCAGCTAAGATCCAGCTAAGATCCAGCCAAGATGTTCCCCGCCTCCATGCCTCACATGTCTGTAAGATTAAAATGACAATCTATGAGTATTCTAGCTTATTATGCAGGTTCATAAGACTCACAGAGACAACAACAGAACATATAGGTAGAGGACAATCCCCATATCCTGAAGGGGTATCCCCTGTGCGCCTGTAACGTATGCATTTATTTGGCGGGAAAGTGGGGCGGTACTCTGAACACTCTACCACCCTCCCGCTTCTACCTATACACAGAACAGGGCATCACAGATACCAAATGGAGAGATATTCTCCCTCATACAAACACTCCTCTATATGGGAGTACAACCATCTGTTATAGAACATGCCCGAGGGGGGGGGGGGTGTGGTGTGTGACTAAGGTCGAAGTTGTGGAAATATTGGCTCCAATGTATTGTTATTGTGGCAAGCACACTGCACGATTTACGGCAGGTGAAAATGAGTATGTAGGTAGGTGAACCGTTCTCCTAAATATGATTGTGCCACGACATACATGATCCACCAATCCGACAAAAGCAATGGGGTGTCTTATCTAACTGTGTCCCCAGGCTGTCATACACACAAAATATATGTTCCGTCCCCAGCATATTCTGTACACAGATAAAGTAAAGATTCACACACACAAGATATATATGCGTACAATATCTGAATCTTTAACAAAGGCATTATGTAACACCTGAATATTTTACCAAAAGTCCGGTAAAGATAGGTTCTTCCCTAATTGAGAGTGAACCAAAAGTGAAGATAGATTGAACTCTGCAGACACGGTACCAAATTTACAGAGACATCCAACTCTTCAAAAGAAGATGAAGCCGTAATCATAGCATGATAAGAATTGGATAAGAATTGTAAGCATAGGAATATAGAACAGTGGTATAGACGTTCAAATCTCAGGCTGGCTTTCTTACAGAAGTAGCAGTGCCGTAGCAAAGTCCGCCAAAATACATACATGAAATGTAGGATACTTCTCATATCAAACAAAGATTGTATTACATCTCTAACACAAATCTTATCATTCAAAAAACCAGATGTATGCTCACCAATGCAACATAGAGGCAAAAATGGCCCCACAATGGGGCTCTACTTGCTCCCGGAACGAATCACATCCTAATCGGTGGCTGGCCCAGACTCCAGTGACTATCTCTGGTCCCGCCTGGGAGTTTTACCAAACTATTCTAAGCTATTCCCAGCTACTGCCACATTCCTTGCCTCTATCTGAACAATGATATGTGCGCTAAGCATTACCATATAAGGCAACCGCCAGTCTCCCACACATGGAAATAGTCTTTCCAAGAAAAGATATTTATAATCGTCTGCGAGCTGGTGCCAACTGGGGACATTATGTCACACAACCATACAACAGTTTCACTGAATACATACTCTGTTACTATTGCACGTATGGGATTATTCCGAGAGCTGTGATGTCCATTCTTGATTCAACTTAACTCAGCTCAACTCAACTCATCTCAAAACTCTTCTGATAGTCAGGGTCCTCTTGTTATGATTGCCCCAGTGTGAATCTAATAAAATTAGTCACACCTGCACATACTGACTTGATGTTGGAGGTATCACACCTGGGAATTTCAAGGCTTTACATTTTCATCCACAATACACTTACCTTGATGTTTTACAAGGTCCATAAGCTACCTCTCCGTCTAGGTCCATAACCCACCTCTCCGTCTATATCCATAACCCACCTCTCCGTCTATATCCATAACCCACCTCTCCGTCTATTTCCATAACCCACCTCTCCGTATATATCCATAACACACCTCTCCGTCTATATCAATAACCCACCTCTCCAACTATATCCATAATCCACCTCTTCTCCTATATCCATAACCCACCTCTCTGTCTATATCAATAACCCACTTCTCCGTCTATATACATAACCCACCTCTCCGTATATATCCATAACCCACCTCTCCGTCTATATCAATAACCCACCTCTTCACCTATATCCATAACCCACCTCTTCAATTATATCCATAACCCACCTCTCCGTCTATATCCATAACCCACCTCTCCGTATATATCCATAAACCACCTCTCCGTCTATATCAATAACCCTCCTCTCCACCTACACCCATAACCCACCTCTCCGTTTATATCCATAACCCACCTCTCCGTCTATATCCATAACCCACCTCTCCGTCTATATCAATAACCCACCTCTCCACCTATATCCATAACCCACCTCTTCGCCTATATCCATAACAAACCTCTCCGTCTATATCCATAACCCACCTCTCCGTATATATCCATAAACCACCTCTCCGTCTATATCAATAACCCTCCTCTCCACCTACATCCATAACCCACCTCTCCGTATATATCCATAACCCACCTCTCCGTCTATATCCATAACCCACCTCTCCGTATATATCCATAACCCACCTCTCCGTATATATCCATATCCCACCTCTTCGCCTATATCCATAACCCACCTCTCCGTCTATATCCATAACCCACCTCTCCATATATATCCATAACCCACCTCTCCGTCTATATGAATAACACACCTCTCCACCTATATCCATAACCCACCTCTTCGCCTATATCCATAACCCACCTCTCTGTTTATATCCATAACCCACCTCTCCACCTATATCCATAACCCACCTCTCCGTCAATATCCATAACCCATCTCTCCTTTTAGATCCATAACATATCTCTCCGTCTAGGTCCATAACCCACCTCTCCGTCTATCAACTACCTACCTCTCCGTCGACAGCAACAGGGCTGAGCCACACAAGGGAGACTAACTCCCAACAGATGACAGCTACAAGAGAAGATTGCAGTTACCTCCCGTGTCTTCAGCAGCCTCGGCCATGAGTCCAAACACCAGCAGCAGAACCAGACAGGAGACAGCGGCCATTGTTCCTCTCGCCATGGATGCGACACGTCAGCAAGTTCTTGTCTGTGGGTGATCTGCGATTGCGGATTCAGACTGCCAGCGTGTGTTGTCAGGTCCTTGTTTATAGAACAGGCCATATTGTCACCTGTGATCAGACAATTAAATTTGTTTACGATCAAAATCCATCAAACTTAAAAACCAAATACCTATCATGACTTATATTTCAGCAATAAATGTCTTATATAAATAACCGCAGAACTGCCTTGGGTTCTGCTTATCAAAGTTTGGGATTTCCTCAGGCTGCATGGGTCCTGGGTCGACCCATCTAATAAAGTGGGTCTAACAGGTTTATGTGTGGAAATTAACACGGCCGTGTGTGTGTGAATCACATAGACCCCCCCCCCCCCTATCGACCCGGTACTAGAAATTATGGGCCTCAAAGGGATATTTTGTCTAGGTCTTCTTCTTTTATTCTTCCTCCTCCTCTTCTTACTTCTTCTTCTTCTCTTTCTTCTTATTCTCTTCTTCTTTTCCTCACCTTTTTCTCTCCCCCCCCCTCTCCTCCTCCTTCTTCTATTCATCCCCCTCCTTCTCCCCGCATTCTTCTCATTTAAAAACTGACCACGTCTTCCAGGCCGACACGGACTGAACTTGGTGCCAAGAAATGACTCGGGAAATAAAGGTGTTATACCCACCACAAAAGCCACCTAATGTCGTGTGGTCTATACAAATATGTGGCATAGCATCATATGCCTTTTGCACGACCTTGTTAGCTGAATAACAGGTCGTCTTTAACCACACACACTAAGAGATCTCGTTAGCTGAATGGCAGGTCGTCTTTAACCACAGACACAGAGAGGCCTCGTTAGCTCAATGGCAGGACGTCCATAACCAGACACACTGAGAGATCTCGTTAGCTGAATAACAGGTCGTCTTTAACCACACACACTAAGAGATCTCGTTAGCTGAATGACAGGTCGTCTTTAACCACATACACTGAGAGATCTCGTTAGCTCAATGGCAGGACGTCCATAACCAGACACACTGAGAGATCTCGTTAGCTGAATGACAGGTCGTCTCTAACGACACACACTGAGAGATCTCTTTAACTTAGCGGTAGGTAGTCTATAACCACAGACACTGAGACACCTCTTTAACCCAACGGTAGGCTGTCTATAACTACAGACACTGAGAGACCTCTTTAACTTAACGGCAGGTCGTATATAACTACAGACACTAAGAGATCTCTTTAAATTAATGGCAGGTCGTCTATAACTACAGACACTGAGAGACCTCTTTAACTTAACGACAGGTCGTCTATACCCACAGACACTGAGAGATCTCGTTAGCTGAATGGCAGGTCGTCTCTAACGACACACACTGAGAGATTTCTTTAACTTAACGGTAGGTCGTCTATAACTACAGACACTGAGAGACCTTTGTCACAGCCTCACATAGGGGCGGTAACCAACATACAGTAAGAGATAGTGGCGAAGGGCTAAAACTCCCGCTCAAGGGAAAGAAGTGAGTCACTCGAAGGCTTGAAGAATCCAGAGCCTTCTCGAAGGACTGGTCAGTGTGTCCACTGTCCCGTGGTCACTGACGTGGCCCGCCGATTACGGGGTCCACGAGAAACTCGGATAGAGTTACCACCCGTGTCGGATTGCGACACGTGTGGAACGGCAGAGACAGACTGGACGTCGGAGAAGCAACAGGGCTTACCTTAGAGGGACCTGATAGTTCAGACCCATGTGTATTTAAGGGTCGTAGACATATGCTAGATAGTTGCTTAGAATTGTTTGTTATAATCATGTGTGATGTACAACCTCTGTGATACGCAACTTGTCAAGTGCGGGCTTGTTAAAACCCACTTCGCCAGCGCACTGTATATATTATATAATAAATGTTGCTATGTTGTATCTAACGGAGTTTGTTGCCTGTGTGAGCCCGAGTTCAGATCCCCTAGAGATCTAAGACTGTAACAGGCTATTTGGGGGCCAAGCCGGTTTTGGCACAAGCTTTACGTTCAGACAGCTCTTGGTTGCCAAGTAAAAAAAAAGAAAAGTTAAATTATATCAAATTTCATACAGAACAAGTTTAAAAATAACTTTTCAGCTATCTAGTAATGAACTAGTATTAGTCCCTCTTCAGAAACATTTCAAATGATGTTAATATTATAAAATTTGACATGACTGTGACATTTACGTGACTGTTACTATTTTTTTTTTTATTCCAACAGCAGATTGTTCCGAGAGTTATAGGGTGTACGTATCCTATCCTCCAACAGTGGCGAGAGAAGAAGACTACATTCGCAAGTTCAGGGAAATAAGATGAGTTTCATATCATGCTCATTGCAACCCTAAGCGGTACTTACCATCATCCATTCATGTAACATTTTTTCTATGCATTGATTTGTATGTATATTCATAACCTCATAACCAACATAACTTTTCATGTGTATTTGCTCATGTAAACATTAAGGGAAATAACTAAATTTTGTATTTCCGAACTATTTTCTAAGGGAGTTAATTTCAAGAAAGTTAACAACAACTAAACGACAAAATGTCAACGTTAGAACAATGTATTGAGTTAGGTATTAGATTAGGATATAAAGAGGAGAAACTGTCAGAATGGGCACAAAAGACGCATTCAGAAAATATTGCACGAGAAGAAAGAGCAATAGAACGAGAAGGAAAAAAATGCAACTGCAAGCTGAAGAAAAGAAAATGGAACTGCAGGCTGAAGAAAAGAAAATGCAACTGCAGGCTCAAGAGAAGCAAATGGAGCTGGAGGCCGCTGCCAAACAAGCCCAATTAAATGCGGATACACAAATAAGACTAAAACAAATGGAAATTGATTCCAACTTAGAAATGTCAGTAAACAAATTGAGAAGTAAGGAAGAGGAACAAAAATACAACAAATATAAAGGCCTCGTTAAAGCATTCTGCTCAGGAGATTCCATCAGCGCTTACTTAGAAAACTTTGAGTGTTTAATGACCTACCATAAGGTCGCAAAAATCGACTGGTCATTTATTTTGATGAGAAATTTAGCTTTTGAACCCTTAAAAGTAATAGAAATAGTTCCGCAAGATATGAGGAAAGATTATGATTATTTAAAGCAAAGAATACTTCAACATTTCTCACTAGATACAGCAGGCTATCAACACCAGTTCGCAAAATTAGCCCCACAACCTAATCAAACCTTCATAGACTACGTGTCTACAGTTCAGGATATATGTACAAAGTGGATAACCTCAGCAAAAACAAATAACAACCATGACAAACTGAAAGAACTCATTATAATTGACAAAATTATTAATACAATTCCAACACCTTTTTCTAAGTTTTTGAAACAAATGGATTGTAAAACTATCCAAGAGGTAGAAGCCAAGGGGAGCGCATTTTTTACAGCAAACCGCGATATTTTCCAGTTAAACATGAGCCAAAATGAAACAGCGGCAGTTATAAACACTAGATACTCAAAACCAACTGAAAATAAGTTCAAACAACGCTCGAAGTTCACAAAACCAGTCAAGTGCCAGTATTGTCATCTGACACACGAAGAGTACGCGATGTGCGACAAATCGCCGAATTATCCGCATCATCTCCAAATGATGGTGGAGAAACAAAAGAACAGGAGAAATGCGTACCAGAGAGCGGTCAAATGTTTTTTTTTTGTTCCAGCTATGGACATTATTCCCGATTTTGTGAAGGGCGAAAGATAATGAAGCAGGCCAATGCCGCACTAATTGACACTTCCTCAGAGGAAGAGATTGAACAACTGAACGAATGTGACAACCAGAATGAAAGTTTGAGTGAGCTAGGCAATGCAGTGCAAATCATTGACACCATTACAGATAACAAATGTACCACCTGTAGAAAATTTCAGCTTGATACAACGTTGTTATGCGGCCACACAATCCCAGTTTCTAACGAAATTGCCAACTCAGCCTTATCATCAACAGGCAAATTAAATTTCACAACAGGTTTTGTAATTAACAAAAAGTGCACATTAATACGCGATTCCGGCGCAACTCTCTGTGGAATTAAGAAAACATTAGTGAACGACAAAGTCTACACACACAAATACGTAACTTGTCGCACATTCGCAGGCACGATCGAAAGATACCCCCTAGCACTTGTCGAAATTCGCACACCGTTTATATCAGGACTAGTAGTGTGCGCAGTACTAGAAAATCCTGTCGCTGAGATTATCCTTGGGAATCTGCCCAACATAAGATCTTGCTCTGAAAAGGAAATCAGAGATTGGGAGCAGAAAAACTGTACCCAGAACCCAAACAGCGATTCTAAAGGGAACCACCACTCGTGCTTGTCTTAAACTGCCAAAAGCACAAGGGATACAACCAATGACGTAATTCAAAATGAATTCACCGAGGTGCATAATGCAGGGGCGGTTGAATCTGTCAGTGATATCACCAACTTAAAACCTCGAACTGAGGATGCCATCGATCCACAAATTACCAAGCCTGTAGATGTGCAACAACACACACAACAGACTAATGCAATAACACGACAGACAACACACAAAACCCACACCGACCAACTTCAGGAGTCACTAGAAATCATATTACCTAACACTACCGCCACTAATTTTGGAGAAGAACAGAAAGCAGATCCTACACTTTCCCAATATTTTCGGTTAGTAGGACTTAAACCAAAATTGACTAAGAATGCTTCATGGACATTTAGAATAAAGAACAATGTTCTAACTAGATTATACACCAGAGATCAGACCACGATACAGAAAGTAGTTCTACCCCAATCACATCGTGAGAAAGTACTAAATATAGCCCATGACTCACCTTTCGGAGGTCATATGGGTTACGAAAAGACTAGAGCCAGAGTCCTGACCCAATTCTATTGGCCTAAATTTTGCCAAGACATAAAAACCTATTGTAGATCATGTGATACATGTCAGAAACTGGTTAAAAAGGGAAAAAACCCTACGGCAGAAATTCAATCAACCACAACTGCCTCGAGGCCATTTCAAATCGTGGCAGTTGATTTAGTAGGTCCTTTGAATCATATCTCAAACAAAGGAAATAGATATATTTTTACACTTATTGATCTATGTTCGAGATGGCCAGAAATGATTCCATTAAAATCTATCTCCTCTAAGGATGTGACGAACGTATTTTTACAGATATTCTCCCGTTTTGGCTTCCCGGAGAAGATAATCTCAGATAGGGGAACGCAGTTCATATCTAATGCCACCCAATCGGTAACTAAGTTACTAGGCATAAAACAATGTTTCACCAGTCCATATCGACCGGCCGCGAATGGAATTTGCGAAAAACTAAATGGGGACCTGAAACATATGTTATCCAAAGTGACAGCTGAAAATCCAGCTGATTGGGATATACTTCTCCCAACGGTGCTGTTCGCATATAGAGAAGTCCCACAATCAAGCACAGGGTTCTCTCCGTTCGAATTGATATATGGAGCGAACCCAAGAGGACCTCTCACTATTTACAAAGATATAATATCACAACCTGTAAATACCCAATTACCAATTTCCACCTATGATTTAGTCACTGACACCAGAGACAAAATCATTCGATCCTGTATACTAGCCAGAACATCATTACAGGAGAAAGGTTTTAGGTACAGGCAGTACGCCAACAAAGGTGCAAAAACGATTGTATTACAACCAGATCAGGATATTTTACTATTGCTACCTGACAAGAGAGATTTACTATCAACCTCTTGGCAGGGACCATTTAAAATTGTGAGAAGAATTTCGGAAGTTGACTACGAAGTTTCTTTTAATGGAAAGTTGAAAATATTCCATGTAAATATGTTAACACCATACTATTCTAGAAATGACAGTGACACGAATAAGCAGACGCAGATGACATAACAGAAACGAAACGACAATTACCCAACTGAATGACGCCTCGACAAACGAAGCATCGTTAACGACTCATTCTTGCGACAACGAAGACGACGAAAACATATTTACAGTACCGACAATATTGGATGACGACAACGGCGACCAATTTGACGACACATTGACAACTATTAGTCTCGACGACGACGACAATGACATTGAAGACAATTTACAAACAGTAGCATCAGTAATAAATCAGACGGACGTAGACAATACGGAAATTCCAGTACCAATTATGAATGACGACAGTAGCATGAAGGACATACAAATCTCTGACACTTTGACACAACGGCAGCGACAAGACATTTTGTCTCTCCTTAACGACTATAAAACTATCTTCTCAAACAAACCTGGACGGACTGACAAAATAACACATTCAATTGTGTTGACAGATCTCACACCGATCAAATGTAGACCGTATTCTATTCCTTTGCATTATAGAGCAAATTTAGACAAAGAAATTTTGGATTTAGAGAAAAATAGAATAATACAGAAATCTATGTCCCAGTATTCTTCGCCAATTGTCCTGGTGAAAAAGAAGGACCAAACGATTCGTTTGTGCATAGATTACAGAAGGTTAAATACGATAACCACAACAGACGCAGAGCCAATGAACAGCTGTGAAGACCTCATTTTGAATATGTCTCAATCATCCTTATTTTCTAAGGTTGATTTGGCGAATGGTTACTGGCAAGTGCCACTACACCCTTCTTCAAGACATATAACAGCATTCGCTACACCTCTTGGGTTGTACGAATGGAGATATCTTCCATTTGGTCTCAAGAACGCTCCCGCCACATTTGTTAGGTTAACTAGATTGTTATTGCACGGCATTAAGGACGTGCAATCTTATATTGATGATATATGCATTCATTCTTCTAATATGACTTCTCACTTACTTACACTCCAACAAGTCTTAAACCAAATCTTTCTTTTTGGACTTACTATCAAACCTTCCAAGGTTGAAATAGGCTATAAACAGATAGACTTCCTTGGTCATAGGATTTCCGAAGGCAAACTTTTGACAGATGATAAAATTGTATCGAAAATTCTCAACCTAGAAATTCCTACAACAAAGAAACAAGTTAGAAGCCTATTAGGGCTCATAAACTATTATGCCAAATTTATACCAAACTGGGCAGAACTCACATCAGTTTTTTCTAATCTGTTGACAAAAGATCATCCAGAAAAATTTTGTAAAAGTACCCGCTTAGAGGATGCAATGTGCAGATTGAAATCCATTTTTTCTAACCCACCAGTATTAAGATTACCAAACATAGATATACCCTTTATTTTGACCACAGATTCGAGTGCTATCGCAATTGGAGGTTGCCTGATGCAAGAAGTGCAAGGTGTGAGACATCCAATACTCTACGCAAGCCGGAAGCTGAACAAGGCAGAGATCCATTATTCCACGGTGGAATTGGAGGCATTAAGTCTACTATTTTGTATGCGCCGATTATCTAAGTTCCTCTTAGGTTCCCATTTTGTTGTGCTAACCGATAACTCGCCATTGTTGGTACTTAAGCAAGGTGTTCCAAAAAACCATCGTTTACAAAGATGGTGTCTTCTTCTTCAAGATTTCGACTTCGAAATCCGCCATATCAGAGGCATTGACAACATTATTCCTGATATTTTATCGCGACAAACGAATGCGCCAGCAGAATAACATTAGGCACATTAATAATTCGCCATACTAGAAGCTGTGATATTTTTATTCTGTGGCATAGAACAGTGTAACTCTACACCTATTAGAGAACTTTCATTTAGAAGTAATAACACCACAGTGAATAGGTTACATATAACACCTACGAACGTGAAACTTTTAGAACCTTATACCACCAAGTACCAAAGTTCTAGAAACAATCCGAGCAAAAGAGAATATCTGTGAAATGATTCCAACCAGTGAACTGACAGTGATTATGAAAGCATGAAGAACACTTTATACTCGACATTAAGAACATTGCATACTTGCTGTTGCTAAGAAACTGTGCAAACAGGCAGAATAGAACTACGTCGATTACAACATTCAAGAGACAGCCATATTATCCGTTAACATTCATGGCATGACACGCGGACAACAGAGGGACAACGCACACATCATCGTTGGATTTAGTTAATTAGTTAATTAATTTAGAAGTATTTAATATGTATTATACTTGTGTTGAATTATGTATATAAAATATGTCAACCTATAACTTGTATATTTTCTACCATAATATTACAGGTATTTCCACTCATAGGCGAAATATTCTTCCTATGCAATTGTCTTTATTTACATTATAAACCATTTTTCGAGTACTCGTACAAAAAGTACTTATTACCTTAAAGGGAACATATCGCCTAACCCGTTTTTCTAAGGGCAATAACACTTACCTCAACTTTACTTAGATATTTTAACGAAATACTATAGTGGATGAAAGATGTGTGAATGACAGGGTGAATGAATTAAATGAGAGAGCGATATACTGAGCGGACAAATTGTACGCAAAACGTATTTATTTTAATTTGTCTGCGTCTTTCATGTAAAATGTATTACCTGTCTAAATTGTTGATACATGTTTAGTATTTAAGACACTACATCTAAGCGCCACTGCTTGGAATGCCCGATCAGGCATTACACACATTGGGGTAATTCATGACAAAGGATATCCCAACTCGTGACGCTTGGAGATAAACCACACATTGAGCACACACTTTATACAAAACTCAAAACTGAACACTAACAATTAAAATACAGTCACTTTATTAGAAGCAGCAACATATTAGTCAATACACTAACAAGCCAACAGGTACACAGATAGTCAGAGGGGATAATACAACAACGTAACTACATATTCAGCATTATACAACATACGAAAGTAAAAGTGTATTGAAATGCACACACAATACAAGATTTGCAAGTGCACTTAATTAGCCAAGACCTTTGTCTTGTTAATACTCTCGTACACAGAGTTTAATTATCTTGGTATCAGTGGGATACTTGAGAAGGACGGGTTGTAAAAACAACTAGGAAACGTCACGTAACTTCGGTCAGATAAGCATTTTTAAGGACACAGAAGAGAAAGACATCTTCAGCAAATCAACGTGAAGTGGTGTATGGGAGAATACATGAGTGTTGATGCAGATATGTAGATTGCCAAGTTACTATCCACCAAACTACAAACACCGACTTTATGTGATTCTGTGACAGAATTAGTACAAAACTAATTACTTTATAATAACCCATCAAATCAGGGGGAAGAGGGGGACTCCTGTCACAGGCTCACATAGGGGCGGTAACCAACATACAGTAAGAGATAGTGGCGAAGGGCTAAAACTCCCGCTCAAGGGAAAGAAGTGAGTCACTCGAAGGCTTGAAGAATCCAGAGCCTTCTCGAAGGACTGGTCAGTGTGTCCACTGTCCCGTGGACACTGACGTGGCCCGCCGATTACGGGGTCCACGAGAAACTCGGATAGAGTTACCACCCGTGTCGGATTGCGACACGTGTGAAAGGGGAGAGACAGACTGGACATCGGAGAAGCAACAGGGCTTACCTTAGGGGGACTTGATAGTTCAGACCCATGTGTATTTAGGGGTCGTAGACATATGCTAGATAGTTGCTTAGAATAGTTTGTTATAATCATGTGTGATGTACAACCTCTGTGATACGCAACTTGTCAAGTGCGGGCTTGTCAAAACCCACTTCGCCAGCGCACTGTATATATTATATAAATAAATGTTGCTATGTTGTATCTAACGGAGTTTGTTGCCTGTGTGAGCCCGAGTTCAGATCCCCTAGAGATCTAAGACTGTAACACCTCTTTAACTTAACGGTAGGTCGTCTATAACCACAGACACTGAGAGTCCTCTTTAACTGAACGACAGGTCGTTTATAACCACAGACACCGAGAAGACGTCTTTAACCTAACGGCAGGTCGTTTATAACCAGACACTAAGAGACCTCTTTAACTTAACGGCAGGTCGTTTATAACCACAGACACTGAGAGACGTCATTAACCTAACGGCAGGTCATTTATAACTATAGACACTGAGAGACGTCTTTAACCTAACGGCAGGTCGTTTATAACTACAGACACAGAGAGACCTCGTTATCTGAACGGCTTCTTCTATCGTAGCCAAAGGCCAGAAGAGATACAACACATTAATTTTGTGTGTGTGGATAAATAAAGGCTCGGTGTATACCTGGGACCAGAGCCGCCTCATGAGGTCCCAAGTCCCCGTATGTCATTGTGATGACCGTATGACAAGATCCAGTGCAGATACTACACTTTGATTTTAGCGAGAAAACGAAAGCTTGTTTGCACGTAATCGACAAGCTGGGGCAGCTCACTTGTTCGGTTCGATTATACCATTACCACTACCCCCTTCATCTCATAAGAGAAGTTATATTAGGGACCATCCTTGTCACAGATTTATAATTCTGTGACTAAGTCAGCCACAGATAGGATATTAATTTGTGGATGATTGTTGTGCAGGGAGGTCAAGTTGTCGCGAGGAGCAATTAATTTGTTGAGTGGATATTAATAGATGACATCCGTGTAAATGGTATGGTTTGCAGTAATTATTTAATTGTAAAATGGTTCGATTTTCTGCGGATATAAGACTCTGATTACATTTCGTGTTGTCGATTATTTGCTGTTCTGTCCGCATCCTTATAAACGTGGAGACCTACAGGCCACGCTGACCGACGGAGTCTCAGACAGTGCTTTCTGGGAGTCTTATCGCAGATAAGGGCAGAGTTATCGAACCTGTTGACCTGTGTGACCTATTGCAAGACGAGCAATGAACGTTGTCACCTGCCTGGTTCTTTTGTTTGTGTATGAGATCATGTCTGGTGATGTGCAGGGAGGTAATTTATGTCTGTCTGTCTGTCTGTCTGTCTGTCTGTCTGTCTGTCTGACTGACTTCCTGGGCATTCTCTATATCCACAGTCTCTGTAACCAGTCTCTGTATCCACAGTCACTGTATCCACAATATCTGTATCCAGTCTCTGTAACTACAGTCTCTATATCCACAGTCCCTGTATTAACAGAGTATGTATCCGCAGTCTCTATATCCACAATCTCTGTATCCGCACTCTACATATCATAATCTATGTATCCACGATCTCTGTATCCACAATATCCGTGTCCACAATTTCTATATCCATGATCTCTGTGTCCACAGTTTCTAGATCCAAAATCTATGTGTCCACAATATCTATATCCATCATATCTTTACCCACAGTCTCTGTATCCACGATCTTTGTATCCACAATCTCTGTATCCAAAATCTCTATGTCCATAATTTATGTATCCACAATCACTATATCCACCGTCTCTGTATCCAGTCTCTATATCCACAATCTCCATATCCACAATCTCCATATCCACAATCTCTGTATCCACAAATTTCCATATGCACAATCTCTGTATTCACGGTCTCTGTATCAACATTCTCGATATCCACAATATCTGTACCAACAATCTCTAAATCCACAATCTCCGTATCCACAATCTCTGTATCCACAGTCTCTATATCCACAATATATATCCACAATCTCTATATCTACAATTTCTGTATCACAATCTCTATGTCCACATTTGTCAGAGTCTCGCCCAGAGTCTGTCCAACGCCCGACAATGCAACGCTGATCTATTATAAGCACTACAGCTATAACGCGGCGTCTTCAACAACGCCAGGCAATCAACGCTGAGTGATACTAAGCAGTCGGCGGTCAGCTGAAACACAGCGTGAACATTGAGGGGTCACGCGGGCTGACTCGAGCACAACTTTGTTGTGTGCTGAAAGTCCAGCCAGACTAGGCTTGGTGGCCGTAACGGACTGACGTGTGAAAGCGGCTTGAGAGTTTTATGCATGTCTTGATAGTTAGCCTGTATGACTGTTGGAGATGGAACGCCTGTCTGTGTGACTTGTAAGTGGAGTGCATTGATGTATTATTATATTGATGTATTGATTGCTTGCATTTATAATCTATTGGATATTGTGAATTGTGATTGCGCGAAGCTTGTATTGTTTCTGATGTGTGCAGTGCGCGAATAAATAGCGCGAATTATATTATCGGCTGTTAGCCTCGTGTTATTTGATAAACATATTTAGTATCACACTTGTCAAGATACGAGCCATAATTCTTACCCTAAGCAAGACTTTGACAAGTGCGAACGTGGGAGCTCGTCCTCATTAGGTTTGAACCGTGAAATACGAAAAATAGAGTGTTAAGTAATTGTAAACATGGCGACTGTTGTCGAGTTTTTCTGTGTGAATTAATTACGGGTGTAAAGTGCGAGTTTTGAACAAATGCGAGCGTGTAGGGTATAATTTAATAGAGAAATACCATCTTTCGAGTTAATTTAGCGAAACTATAAGTGCGTTTTTGGACTTAGTAAATTTCAATCGAATTATTGAAGTGATAAAATCAAAATGGCGGCCATGTCCTTGAATGTCATTGAGTAGAAGTAGTGTTAGCGGAACGTTTGGAAAGTGTGAAAAGAGAGTTGTTGAGTGTGGTGATACGATTAACAACAATACTTGACGACATACAAACCTACAAAAACTTAAGTGACATTACATACACCACACACTTGCACATGTTCTAATTTCTCTTGCTCCAAAAATAACAGGTTGTTTGGTGTCATCAACACCTGTCCCTTGTAAACTCGGAAATTTTTTGGTCGACCTGAATTAAAATCCAGTGTGGTTTCGGGCATTACTGAGCAGCCATTGTCCGGCACATTGCCTCAGGAGTACTTGAGTATAATTTTTTTTTCTCTTCCTTATATTTTCGTTCAGCAGGCCTAAACATAAGCTGTAATATTAAGTCCTGTAAACTTTTAAACTTAAATTACTAACAACATTATTAATTTTGTGTCTATCTATTTCATCATACATATTGTTCATCATGTCTAGTTTAAACGAGTACATCGAAATGGGGTTGAAGATGAACCTTTCTGGTGAAGAGTTAAGGACCTGGAGTGAGAAAAAGTTTGCAGAATACCTCCTATTACAGGAAAAGATTAATGAACGTGATGAGAGAGCAGCCGAAAGATCTTTTAAGCAGGCAGAATCAGATACTGCTTTGAAACAGGCAGAAGCTTCTTTAAAACTTAAGCAGGCAGAATCAGACGCTGCTTTAAAACTTAAGCAAGCAGAAACAGATGCAGAAATAAGAAAAGCTGAAATTGTAGCTCAGAGCAAGAAAGAAGAACTTGAAATAAATGCTCGAAATAAACGTGAAGAGCTTGAAGTACAATTAAAAATTGAACAGCTGAAAGCAGAAACTTCCAAAGAAAAAGAAGATAGAAAAGCTGACAAAGACCAGCCATATAAGAAATACCAAGGGCTGATCAAAATTTACACCACAGGTGATTACATAGCAGCTTTCACACAAAATTTTGAATGTATTATCCCAAAGTCAGAATGGAGTATAATATACATGAGAAGTCTTTCGGGAGAACCTCTGAAAGTGATAGAGTCGATTCCAAATGACCTGAAGAAAGATTATCATTATATTAAGACCAAAATTATGTCCCATTTTCTGCTAGATGAAGCAGGCTACAGAGAACAGTTTGGTAAATTGTCTCCTAAACCAACACAAACGTTCTCTGATTACATCTCAGAAATACAGAATGTTTTTCTAAGTGGCTGTCAGCAGCCAAAGTGAATGGTAATTTTGATAAATTGACAGATCTTATTTTGAGTGATAAAATTATCACATCTCTCCCACCTCCATTTTCGAAATTTCTATTGGAATGTCAGTGTGAAAGTGTACAACAGATTGAAAGTCGTGGCTCAGGTTATTTTTCAGCCAATAAGCAATGTTTCATTACCGGTCTGACTAGCACAGACTTGGTAGCAGCCGCTACATATGATAGAGCTAAGTCATTGCCCTACAACAAACAAAAGCCCTATAGACAATCTGCTGAACAGCTTAACAAATGCATATATTGTGAGTTGTCACACCACGAAACTGATATGTGTGACAAAAATCCTGGTTACATGTCGTACGTACATAACTACATAGCGAAGCGAGACAAAGAAAGAAAGAGATACAGACTGAACACCAAATGCTTCCTTTGTAAGGCGTTCGGCCACTGGCGGAAAGATTGTAAAGTCAAAGCTATCTCCAGTAAGACGAATGCAGCCATGATTGATAGTTCTGCATCAGAAGATGAAAGTGTAGAAGATCAAACTGTAAACGAAGCACATTCTATTGATGTGTTTCAACACGACAAATGTACTATCTGTGATCAATTTCATGAGGATGGCATTTTGACATGTGGCCATTCCATTCCTGTTACAAATGAGGAAGCCAATTTAGTAGTCAACTCCCAAGGTAAATTAAATATCCACCATGGATATATTAACGGCAGAGCTGCCACCGTTTTACGGGATAGCGGCAGTACCCTCATCGGCATTAAGAGAGACTATATCTTACCATCACAATATAGTGGTAAATATGTTACATGCAGAACTTTCTCGGGTAACATCGAGAGATACCCGCTTGCATGGGCATACATAAGTACACCATTCCTTACCGGAAAGGTCAAATGCGCAGTATTGACCAATCCTTGTTGCGATGTCATCATCGGTAACCTTCCAGAGGTGAATGATATGCCACATGACGGTATTATATCCACCGTCACTTGTAACATTGATAATACCATTCCACCACCATCACAAATCACCATTCATGATGTATTACCACCTGTAAATGAATGTATGTATGCCAATTCGGCAATGTCATCACAGGAATGTAGTTGTGTAAATGTAACACCAAGTTGTAATGTACATGATAACCTTGATATTACAAATGCAGTAACCAGATCTACTGCCCAAATGCAAGATCGAATCGATCAGACAGAGGCTTTACAGCTAATAAGCCCAGTTGTAACATCTCCTGAAACAACCAGGGAGAAATTTATAACAGCTCAAAAAGCTGTTCGATCGTTGCAAACGTATTTTAAATTAATAGGCCAAAAGCCACGAGTAGCAAAGAACGCTAAATGGTATTTTGCTCTGAAAAACGGAATTCTGCCACGGTACTATACCAAAGGTTCTAGCACTACAGAACAAACGGTGCTACCTTCAGAAAACCGCAACCAAGCATTACAGCTAGCGCATGACATACCCTTTGCAGGGCATATGGCGTATGCTAAAACACGAGCAACGTTACTTACTCAATTCTATTGGCCTAAATTTTGCAGTGATAAAAAATTGTATTGCAGATCGTGTGATATCTGCCAAAAGCTTGTTAAAAAGGGGAAACACCCGCAAGCAGAACTGCAAATCACTGATATGGCAAGTAGACCGTTTGAAAAGATCTCGGTCGATATAGTTGGTCCTCTTAACCACATAACATCAAGGGGAAACACATATATTGTTACAATAATTGATTTATGTAGTCGGTGGCCAGAAGCCATTCCGATGAAGAATATAACTTCCAAAGACATCATGGAAGTATTCTTCCATATTTTTGCAAGAGTAGGATTCCCTGATACCATCCTTTCAGATCGGGGTAGCCAGTTTATTGCCGCAGCTACACAAGCATTTACTATGATGTTGGGGGTGAAGCAATGCTTTAACAGCCCGTACCACCCACACTCCACAGGTATCATAGAAAAGATCAACGGCGATCTTAAACATATGCTCTCAAAAGTAACCCAAGAACATCCCGAAGACTGGGACACGTATCTACCTGCTATCTTATTTGCATATAGGGAAGTGCCAAATTCCAGCACTGGATTCTCACCATTTGAAATAGTGTATGGTGCCAAACCACGCGGCCCATTATCATTGTACCGGTCTATGCTGTCTGAAAGTAAAACCATATTTGCACCCATTTCATCGTATGAACATGTAATATCATTGCGCGATAGAATCATGAAATCATGTGTGTTAGCAAAAGAAGCACTACAAAAATCTGGTGCTATCTACCGACAATACGCTAACAGAGGAAATAGAACCATTACTCTGACGCCAGAACAGGACGTTCTTCTCTTATTGCCAAGTGACAGACATCTTCTCACAGACTCATGGCAAGGACCGTTTAAAGTGTTACGACAAATTTCGACAGTAGATTACGAAATTGCAGTTAGGAACAAACACAAGATTTTTCATATTAACATGCTTAAACCATATTACCACAGGGACGACGAACAAGTAGAGACTACAGCAAGCACAACAATAGTGGATCAGACAGACAACAACGATACTGACGAGATACCAACACCAGTACTGGACACGACAACCAACCTACAGGACATAAAGGTAAGTCCCAAACTGACGCAGACACAGACTGACAGTTGCAGACAAGTATTACAAGACTACAGTACAATTTTTTCTAACAACCCAGGACAGACAGACTTAGTGCATCATCATATTATTTTGACATCTGAAATCCCAATAAAATGCAGACCATATTCCATTCCTATACACTACAAAGACAAATTACACCAAGAAATTATTGACTTAGAAGCAAACCATATCATCCGACGTTCACAATCACATTTTTGTTCACCCATTGTCATTGTGAAGAAAAAGGACAACACAAAAAGACTCTGTGTTGACTATAGGAAACTCAACAGCATTACACAGTTGGATTTAGAACCAATGAGCAACTGTGAAGACATACTATCTGAACTGACTGACTCACGTTACTTTACTAAACTGGACATGACAAAAGGTTACTGGCAAATACCTGTACATGCTGACAGTATATATCTGACAGTATTTGCCACACCCTGGGGACTATACGAATGGTGCAAGTTGCCATTCGGGCTAGTTAATGCTCCAGCAACCTTTGTTAGAATGACAAGACGACTTTTGACAGGCATTTCCAACATCATTTGGTACATGGACGACATTTGCATACATACAAAGAACATGACAGACCACATAACAGCACTACAGCAGACATTCGACAGGATTAGACAACATGGACTGACAATAAAACCATCCAAAGTTGATATAGCCTTTCAAGAAATTACATTTTTGGGCTATAAGATCTCAAATGGCTTCATATCAACTGACGATAACATCATGTCTAGAATTTTGAAATTGTCGCTTCCAACCAAAACAAGAGTTGCGAAGTGTGTTAGGTCTTTTGAATTACTATAGACAATTTATTCCTCATTTTGCTGAATTGACCAAATGTTTCACTGATTTACTAACAAACAAACATCCAAATGTGATTGTAAATAGCGAATGTTTAAGGCCTGCATTTGCGAAAGTACTATCTTATTTTTCCAGTGAACCTATCCTAAAATTACCTGATCTTAGCACTATTTTCAGGCTAAGATGCGATGCGAGCTCCGTAGCCATTGGAGGGGTACTGCTTCAAGAGCACGACCAAATATTGTACCCTGTATACTACGTCTCCCGGAAATTGAACACCAGTGAACGAAATTACAGCACGCCGGAACTTGAAGCCCTCGCTCTTGTGTTCTCGGTACGTAAACTTTCGAGATTTCTTTTAGGTAAACACTTCATTATTGAAACAGACAATAGCCCTTTGACATTCATCACCAGGGGTACCCCAAGTAACCACAGAGTGGCCAGATGGTCCCTTCTTCTACAGGACTATAGCTTCGAAATCAGACATATACGAGGCTCACATAACTCTCTGGCCGATCTTCTATCGAGATGTCCATACGACTCACCCAATAGCCAGGTAACACCCTAGCACATTGCAGATGGTGTATAAACTGCAAAGTAAATAGTGCTCAACACCACAGCCAATTGTGACTTTATGTCAGTTACGCTGTGAAGAACAGTGTGATAGGGAAGATTTAATCTCCCATTGTAAATATATTGTGTACATATTATTATTATTATGTGAATGAATGGGTCGTATAATTGTGAGAAATGTTAAAGAATGCCATTACTATTGTAAATATGTAGTATTATAATAAATAGATACCACAAGTGTCACAGGACAGTACTACAGGACCCAAAGACTTACTGAGCTTGAACAGCGCCAAGTAATCCTGAGTACAGCTACAATGATGGTCCACGACGTTTTAACAAGTACGAATGATGATCTTGACAACCTAATCCGAGGATAAGACGGAAGAAGCTATCCAACAGCTGATGACAAGATCTGGGTGCTCCGTATATTTAAAGTACATCTAAAACGAGAGACCTTGAGTGTGCAACAACACAGCTCTACACTTCCGTTAGATGTCCATATTAATTTGAAAGTTAGCATACCATAATAAAATGTTTATAAATTTATGACAATTATAGGAAAATTTGGGTATGAAACATTTCCATATACGAAATTGTATATGTTGAGGTTTGTTAGATGTAATCTCAGCATCGTAGCTTGATTTACTTTTTCACAAGAGTGACCTTTTGTGCACTTTTGTCAAGGAGGGTCAAATTATGACACTAAGAAAGAAAATGTTATTTGTAATTTATTTTGTTGAGAGCATGATAAAATTACTGTCCTTAACTTTTGTTCCATAACCAAGGGACATAACTAAATATGGTTGGTGATGTGTAAATATGTATTGAAACTACCATGGTTGCCTAATAGGTACCACGTCAATGTGACGTCATGCGTATATGGGAAAACTTACCAAAACTAAAGACCTTCATTGGATATTCTATTAGATAAGGGTAGATGTCCAGTGTCGGAGTTATCTTATAGGTAGATACTCACCTGATTGTTTGTAATTTTTCTTTTGGTGGAGAGGTAGTGGCAAGTTAGCCGTAACCTAACGGACTGGCTGTGTCTCAGCGAGGTAAAAACCATGGAATTGATTGTACTTGACGAGTATGCTTGATGGGTAGGCATGGGATTTGTATGTATATTGTTTACTAATCACCTGTACATATTAAGACAAACTAAAGAGTTACGGCAGATGAAATGCAAAGTTCGATTCTGACAAGATAAAGAACGGCTATATAGAGTACATGAAAGGAAAACCTTTCATGAGAATGAGGGGGGGGGGGGAAGAATGTCAGAGTCTCACCCAGAGTTATAACGCGTTGTCTGTACCAACGCTCGACAATGCAACGCTGATCTATTATAAGCACTACAGCTATAACGCGGCGTCTTCAACAACGCCAGGCAATCAACGCTGAGCGATACTAAGCAGTCGGCGGTCAGCTGAAACACAGCGTGAACATTGAGGGGTCACGCGGGCTGACTCAAGCACAACTGTGTTGTGTGCTGAAAGTCCAGCCAGACTAGGCTTGGTGGCCGTAACGGACTGACGTGTGAAAGCGGCTTGAGAGTTTTATGCATGTCTTGATAGTTAGCCTGTATGACCGTTGGAGATGGAACGCCTGTCTGTGTGACTTGTAAGTGGAGTGCATTGATGTATTATTATATTGATGTATTGATTGCTTGCATTTATAATCTATTGGATATTGTGAATTGTGATTGCGCGAAGCTTGTATTGTTTCTGATGTGTGCAGTGCGCGAATAAATAGCGCGAATTATATTATCGGCTGTTAGCCTCGTGTTATTTGATAAACATATTTAGTATCACACTTGTCAAGATACGAGCCATAATTCTTGCCCTAAGCAAGACTTTGACAACATTCTCTATATCCACAGCCCAAGAATCCACAAGGCCCTGCTGGCTCCGCGGTGGGTTTTTCAGACATTTCCACATGACAAACAACCCATGCAAGGCCTGCATTTGCTGGGACGGGGTCGAGACATGCTTCCTGGACAAGTGTATCACAGGTCTGTCTGTCTGTCTGTCTGTCTGTCTGTCTGTCTGTCTGTCTGTCTGTCTGTCTGCCTGTTTGTCTGTCTGTTGTTTTGTATGTACGGGTAGCGGGGTAGGGGTATCCCCTATCAAAGGAGAAGTAAGGTGCATCCTTCCCTCCGCTAGCCTACCGGGCACACTTGGACAAGGTGGAGTACCCGTTTAGCCCCCCCCCCCCTTCCGGTCAGGGCCACGAGAAGCCATTGTGCAAGTGGTGGATGAGGTTGACGAGCAGCCGACAGATAGTTGTAGGTTATGGTCTCCAGCTTCATGGCGGTAAGCAGAGGATCTCTTTTATAGTTAGTTAGTTAGTTAGTTAGTTACTTAGTCTTTCCTCTTGAGACCAAAGCGGCGCATAGGGCAGAAGTCATGGCTCTCAATGTCCGGCGGTTCGCTGCTACCTGTTGTAGATCCTGGATGTTCACTTGCTCGTTGAATGAGCCTTCTCTATGGATGGTTCTACGCAGGGTATCTCTTGGTCTTCCCCGTTTTCTTTTCCCTACTGGTGACCATATGAGGGCTTGGTAGGGGAGTCTTGTCTTGTCCATTCTGAGAACATGGGTGATATAGTTCCAACGGCGTCTTCTTATAAAATTGGATACTATATCTTGCTTAGTCTCTTGTCTTATTTGCGTATTCGGTCTCATTTTTGGAGGGAGACAATGGCTACGTTCATCGACCAGTATGGTCACTGCTAGGAAGGAAAGCAATGGCAAGCTACCTTCTTTACAGATGCCAAGAAAATGATATTTTGTGGGCATGTTATGAAAAGAAATGACTTGGAGAACTTGATGACAACTGGCAAGATCGATGGGAAGAGACCAAGAGGAAGACCTAGAAGTAAATACCTGGATGGCTTGACCACGTGGCATGGTCGAGACAGAAACACGGATCTGATCCACGACTCTGGTGATAGAGTGAGATGGCAAAACATGACCGTCCACGCTTATCAGCATGGCATATGATGGATGGATTTATTGTCTGTCTGATATGATGTTTGTCTGTTCATTGTATTGTCTGTCTGACTTATGTCTGTCTGTATGTCTGTATGTTGTATTGGTTGTCTGACAAGATGTCTGTCTGTTTATTGTATTGTCTGTCTGACATGATGTCTGTCTGTTTATAGTATTGTCTGTCTGACATTATGTCTGCCTGTTTATAGGTCTGTTTGTGTTCTGTCGGTCCGACATGATTTATGCCTGACAGTTGCATTGTTTGTATAATCTGTTGTTTGTATAATCTGTTGTTTGTATAATCTGTTGTTTCTATAATCTGTTGTTTGTATAATCTGTTGTTTGTATAATCTGTTGTTTGTATAATCTGTTGTTTGTATAATCTGTTGTTTGTATTATATATTGTTTTTTTATCAGATAGTTTGTATAACCTATTGTTTGTATAATTATTGTCTGTATAATCTATTGTTTGGAACACCCAAGAACTAATACATCACTGGTGGGGTAGATAGTATAGTGATTACAACCTGGAGATATTTAGTTAGAGATGAATATGTACATGATTTTTTGTTATGCATTCATGTTGTATTTGTATGACATTTATGAACAATAGTACCTTTTATGTGTAATAATTTATGAAAATTCTCGGTCATTTTCTCTTTTGAGAGTTCTCTTGTCGTAGAAAAATTGTTTTAATTAACAACCCTAGATTAATAATTATTTAGTTGGGAGAGGAGAGGCAAGGAACCACCAAAAGAATATTTTGGGTATTCAGAGAAAACTTTTCATTGGCTTCGTGGAAGTAGTATTAGTGACCACTACCCGGTATGTTGTACATGGTCAAGAATTGGGTTCAAACCTCTTAAACATAAACATGTAAGTATCAAATTTAGGAATTTTAAAGCATTCAACCAAGATTTATTTTTGCAAGACTTAAGAAAAGCAGCCCTTGATCACGTTTACCAACTTCCTGACCCGGACGATGCATTAGCTTTCTGGACGAAGACAGTCTACAATGTGTTCGATAAACACGTGCCAATCAAAGAAGTTCGAGTCAAAAATCAACATAAATCCCCATGGGTCACTAGAGAAGTGCTGGAAATCATGAGAGAGCGAGATACAGCACACAAAAATAAAGACTTCATCAATTACCGCAGACTAAGGAATAAAGTTAAATATTGATTATTTGGTTGTTTCGGGATTTGAAATTTAAATATTGAGCACAACCCACTACTGGCAACGCCGATCGCATTCCGGCACGAACCTAAGGCCTATCCACGTCATGGAAGCACTATACTCGAGTTTCGCCCTCGTTTGAGCTCGTCAGTAGTGCATATCCCTGACCGGATCCGGAAACAAGCCCCGGATCACGCGTGTGAAGCGGGTGTGTAACCACGCAGCAAACACTGGACACGCCAAATTATCACACCGGAATACCACAACGCTACCCATCGTAGGCTATGCTCAAGATTGCCCAATCGCCGCGACTGACATCCGTCAATTGATGTGGACCCGAACGATCAGGACTTCTCACTGGCAAGGAACACCAGGCCTCCTAAATCCAGTGAGCAACGATAAAATTGATTATTTGGTTGTTTCGGGATTTGAAATTTAAATATTGAGCACAACCCACTACTGGCAACGCCGATCGCATTCCGGCACGAACCTAAGGCCTATCCACGTCATGGAAGCACTATACTCGAGTTTCGCCCTCGTTTGAGCTCGTCAGTAGTGCATATCCCTGACCGGATCCGGAAACAAACCCCGGTATTCCGGTGTGATAATTTGGCGTGTCCAGTGTGTGCTGCGTGGTTACACACCCGCTTCACACGCGTGATCCGGGGCTTGTTTCCGGATCCGGTCAGGGATATGCACTACTGACGAGCTCAAACGAGGGCGAAACTCGAGTATAGTGCTTCCATGACGTGGATAGGCCTTAGGTTCGTGCCGGAATGCGATCGGCGTTGCCAGTAGTGGGTTGTGCTCAATATTTAAAGTTAAATATGACATTCGTAGGATAAAAAAAGATCATTTTAAAAATTTGATTGTAGATAATTCAAACAGTACAAATATATGGAAGGCTATTAACTTGCTAACCAATAAGAAACGCCCTACAGAATCAGCAATACCAAATTCTATAACATGCGATGAATTCAGTTGGTTCTTTCAATCAGAAATAGAGAATCTAAAGTCTTCAATACCAGACTCATCGTGTAATTTAAGTTCACTGGCATCATTCTGTGAGGAGAAGTGCACCAGAAATATTCCCGATGAGATTCCTTTAATGTCTGTTGCAGACGTTTATAAATATCTCTTGAACCTCAAATCAACAAACTCACACGGCCTAGATGGTATCAGTAATAGAATTCTTCATTGTGCTGCACCAGTCATTAGTGAGTCCTTAACGTTCATATATAACCAGTGCCTGGCCAAAAACTACTTTCCATCTGCTTTTAAAATTGCTAAAGTGTTTCCGCTAATTAAAAATGGCTCAATCGATAATAGCGTTTTGGGTAATTATAGACCTATTTCCTTATTATCGTCGCTATCAAAACCACTAGAAAAACACATTCATAAAATAACGTTACACCATTTAATTAACAACTATCTAATAATTAACAGTCAATCTGGGTTTCGACCTAAATATTCTTGCCATAGTGCTCTAACAAAAATGACCGATAACTGGCACTTAAACATCAACAACGGTAGAATTTGTGGAGCGGTGTTTGTAGACTTTAAAAAAGCTTTTGATATGGTAGATCACGACATTTTAATTAGAAAACTAAAGCAAATGAAGACAAGCACCAACATGGTGAACATAATTACGTCATTTCTATCCGACAGGCAACAAGTCGTGTCCTTCAACAACTGTCTATCAAGACCCACACAGCTTAATATTGGTGTGCCTCAGGGCTCAATACTAGGTCCGCTGCTTTTTGCAGTTTATATTAATGATCTTCCTTTATATATCAATACAAATTGTGATCTATTTGCTGACGACTGTACTATATATACTAGTCAAGAAAACCGTAGTGAATTAGAGAATTCTTTACAAAAGGAACTTGATAATCTTACTAGATGGAGCAATGAAAACCGCATGCAAATTAACATCGGCAAAACCAAATCCATGCTAATAACGACCAGACAAAAACTACAGACACTAGCCATAACTGGATCACCGCTCGAACTCCGCATGGGCACGTTACCTATAGTTAATGTGACTGAACATAAAACACTAGGGCTTTTAATAGACAGCCATTTGAACTGGAGCTCTCATGTTCACACTCTTACCAAGAAAATAGCACAAAAAGTTTACCAACTTGCTAAAATTCAGCACTTCCTGGACGAAAGCACACGAAAAATATTCTATACATGCTATATCCAATCACATCTCGATTACTGTTCCACAGTTTGGGATGGTTGCCCTAAATCTAATTTAAAACGACTATGTTCTCTACAAAACCGCGCTATTCGTCTGGTTTCTGACATAAAGCACGTTGAAAGTAATAATTTGTACAGTCATCTAAGACTTCTACCACTACAAAAGCGCTTCCTTTTCAACAAAGCCAAATTAGTGAATAAAATTATATCTCAAAATACCCCAGAGTATCTTCTGCCGCTGATTCAATGTAATGCAATGAACAGCAAGCGCCTAAATTTGTTACATGTCTCAAAGCCTAGATTGGACCTATACAAAACATGTTTTGCCTATTCTGGTGCTCACTTATGGAATCATCTGCCTCCAGATCTGAAAAATCCAATGAGTCCCTACACATTTAACCGAAAACTCTTTCAATACTTAATCCATACCGACTATATGCCACCATAATTCATTTACTGGTATAATTGTTCAGTGTAATTGTTCATTATAATTGTTCACTATATATGTGTGTGCGTGTGGGAGCGAGAGAGAGAGAGAGAGAGAGAGAGAGAGAGAGAGAGAGAGAGAGAGTGGGTGTCAGAGAGAGGGAGAGAGTGAATGCGTGTGTGTGGAGAGAGTGATTGAGCGAGAAATGGTGGGGGAATGTGTCAGTGCATGCATTCGTACGTGTATGTGTGAGAGTGAGTGAGGGAGTGTGTGCGTGCGTGCATGCGTTCATGTGTACGTGTATGTGTGAGAGAGTGTGATTGAGAGAGTGAGTGTGTGTGTGTAGGATTGTGTGTTAGAGAGTGAGACAGTGGGAGAGTTGATGTGTTAGTGTGTGTGTGTGTGTGTGTGTGTGTGTGTGTGTGTGTGTGAGCGCGCGCATGCGTGTGAGTGTGTGTATATGAAAGAATACAGAGAGAGAGAGAGAGAGAGAGAGAGAGAGAGAGAGAGAGAGAGAGAGAGCTGAGCAGATGCATGTCATGTAACACGCATGTTATGTAACAAGCGAATCCATATGTTTGTGTATTCTCATCTGTCATATTATAAGTTAAATACCATTTGCTTTTATCATGTATAATCTAAACTTATGTTCATTACTGTAGTTTGAGTGAGAGAGTGAGTGAGTGTGAATGAGAGACAGAATGAGTGAGCGTGAGAGTGAATGAGTGAGCGTGAGAGTGAATTAGTGAGAGTGAATGAGTGAGCGTGAGAGTAAATGAGTGAGCGTGAGAGTGAATGAGTGAGCGTGAGAGTGAATGAGTGAGCGGGAGAGTGAATGAGTGAGAGTGAATGAGTGAGCGGGAGAGTGAATGAGTGAGAGTGAATGAGTGAGCGTGAGGGTGAATGAGTGAGCGGGAGAGTGAATGAGTGAGCGTGAGAGCGAATGAGTGAGCGGGAGAGTGAATGAGTGAGAGTGTCTGTGTGTGTGAGTGAATGAGTGAGAGTGAATGAGTGAGTGTGAGAGTGAATGAGTGAGCGTGAGAGTGAATGAGTGAGCGGGAGAGTGAATGAGTGAGCGGGAGAGTGAATGAGTGAGCGGGAGAGTGAATGAGTGAGCGGGAGAGTGAATGAGTGAGCGGGAGAGTGAATGAGTGAGCGTGAGAGTGAGCGGGAGAGTAAATGATTGAGCGGGAGAGTGAATGAGTGAGCGTGAGAGTGAATGAGTGAGCGTGAGAGTGAATGAGTGAGCGTGAGAGTGAATGAGTGAGAGTGAATGAGTGAGAGTGAATGAGTGAGCGTGAGAAGGAATGAGTGAGCGTGAGAGTGAATGATTGAGCGTGAGAGTGATTGAGTGAGCGTGAGAGTAAATGAGTGAGTGTGAGAGTGAATGAGTGAGCGGCAGAGTGAATGATTGAGCGGGACAGTGAATGAGTTAGCGTGAGAGTGAATGAGTTAGCGTGAGAGTGAATGCGTGAGAGTGAATGATTGAACGGGAGAGTGAATGAGTGAGCGGGAGAGTGAATGAGTGAGAGGGAGAGTGAGCGGGAGAGTGAATGAGTGAGCGGGAGAGACAGAATGAGTGAGCGTGAGAGTGAATGAGTGAGCGGGAGAGTGAATGAGTGAGCGGGAGAGTAAATGAGTGAGCGGGAGAATGAATGAGTGAGCGGGTGAGTGAATGAGTGAGCGTGAGAGTGAATGAGTGAGCGTGAGAGTGAATGAGTGAGCGGGAGAGTGAATGAGTCAGCGGGAGTGTGAATGAGTGAGCTGGAGAGTTAATTAGTGAGAGTGAGAGTGAATGAGAGAGAAAGAGAGAGAGTGTGTGTGTGTGTGAGCGTACGCATGCGTGTGAGTGTGTGTATATGAAAGAATACAGAGAGAGAGTGAGAGAGAGAGAGAGAGAGAGAGAGAGAGAGAGCTGAGCAGATGCATGTCATGTAACACACATGTTATGTAACACGCGAATCCATATGTTTGTGTATTCTCATCTGTCATATTATAAGTTAAATACCATTTGATTTTATCATGTATAATCTAAACTTATGTTCATTACTGTAGTTTGAGTGAGAGAGTGAGTGAGTGTGAATGAGAGACAGAATGAGTGAGCGTGAGAGTGAATGAGTGATCGTGAGAGTGAATGAGTGAGCGTGAGAGTGAATGAGTGAGCGTGAGAGTGAATGAGTGAGCGTGAGAGTGAATGAGTGAGCGGGAGAGAATGATTGAGCGTGAGAGTGAATGAGTGAGCGGGAGAGTGAATGAGTGAGAGTGAATGAATGAGCGGGAGAGTGAATGAGTGAGCGTGAGAGTGAATGAGTGAGCGTGAGGGTGAATGAGTGAGCGGGAGAGTGAATGAGTGAGCGTGAGAGCGAATGAGTGAGCTGGAGAGTGAATGAGTGAGAGTGTCTGTGTGTGGGAGTGAATGAGTGTGAGTGAATGAGTGAGAGTGAATGAGTGAGCGTGAGAGTGAATGAGTGAGCGTGAGAGTGAATGAGTGAGCGGGAGAGTGAATGAGTGAGCGGGAGAGTGAATGAGTGAGCGGAAGAGTGAATGGGTGAGCGGGAGAGTGAATTAGTGAGAGTGAATGAGTGAGCGGGAGAGTGAATGATTGAGCGGGAGAGTGAATGAGTGAGAGTGAGAGTGATTGAGTGAGCGTGAGAGTGAATGAGTGAGAGTGAATGAGTGAGCGTGAGAAGGAATGAGTGAGCGTGAGAGTGAATGAGTGAGCGTGAGAGTGAATCAGTGAGCGGGAGAGTGAATGATTGAGCGTGAGAGTGAATGAGTGAGCGTGAGAGTGAATGAGTGAGCGGCAGAGTGAATGAGTGAGCGGGACAGTGAATGAGTGAGAGTGAATGAGTGAGAGTGAATGAGTGAGCGGGAGAGTGAATGATTGAACGGGAGAGTGAATGAGTGAGCGGGAGAGTGAATGAGTGAGCGGGAGAGTGAATGAGTGAGCGGGAGAGACAGAATGAGTGAGCGTGAGAGTGAATGAGTGAGCGGGAGAGTGAATGAGTGAGCGGGAGAGTGAATGAGTGAGCGGGAGAGTGAATGAGTGAACGGGAGAGTGAATGAGTGAGCGGGAGAGTGAATGAGTGAATGTAGTATGGACTACGTTTAATTCAAAACGGGCAGAGGTACCAAATGGACACTGCGGTTAACAAGCCTTCACCAACACATACACGAAAGACGCCTTCCTGTGCATGCTTATTAGTTAGTTGCTTATCTGTACAGGACGTCACAGTCAATCCCATCATGCTTTAGCTGTTTGTGATTTCTTGACAAGTTCACGTTCAATAGTTTGCCATTGCTTTACTGCTTTCTGAACGATCGGCACTCATACCATTGTAATGGAACCCACTCAAGGCGGTGTTAAGCCAAATCATCCACAGCTGTGTTTCGAACGCAGTCAGTGGGATTACAGATTGCGTCCGCCACCTCTTCACCACGGAGCCGGATAATATAGTTCAGTAGTGAGAGATGGCGAAACATGGCCGCTCACGCTTGTCTGCATGGCACATGATGATGATAGTGGTGGTGATGATGATGACATTGATGATGACGATAGTGTCAATGATGATGATGATGATGATGATGATGATGATGATGATGATGATGATGATGATGATGATGATGATGATGATGATGATGATGATGATGATGATGATGATGATGATGATGATGATGATGATGATGATGATGATGATGATGATGATGATGACAATGATGATGATGACAATGATGATGATAATGAAGACGACGACAATGATGATGATGATGATGATGATGATGATGATGATGATGATGATGATGATGATGATGATGATGATGATGATGATGATGATGATGATGATGATGATGATGATGATGATGATGATGATGATGATGATGATGATGATGATGATTGTCTCGAAGTGCCTGTCCTCTAAATCCCACGGGACCGTACACTTAAAGCAACTCAAATTGAACTCGTCAAGAACTGATCAGAACAACAAAACATGTTCTATCTTACCAACAGATCATGAACATATGGCAGACTCAAATCGAGCAAGCGAAAGACGTACGTTTATTCCGCCGCAGGACAAAGTATATGCTCTTGTAGAAACGTGAGCTGATCCCTATTCGCAGGATCGGCGCTCACCTAAATAACATCTACCTACGAGCTTTAAGTCCAGCTCGCTGCCCTTGAGGCCTAATTATCCAAATCCTCAGTTCAACTGATTAAATAAAAGTCTAGGTATCTGCACCCGGTCTTTCCACTGTTGTGTTGTCTTTAATACATTCCTCTCCGGACTCCCAGCTGCTTCATCACGAAATTACCGCCTCCAGGTGTCACCTTCACACGGAGCCTTTTAGAAACACATCCTTTCGAATCCACAATTCACAGCGTCTCCCGTTGCCGTCAAATGACGTTGTTTTCCTTTCCTTGGTTTCTCATATTTGTCGTCCAGTTTTGTGACTGTCTGGGAAAATCCAGTAAGGTCTCTTCTTTATGCAAGTGTGTCCTAACTCTAGGTTTTACCATGAGTTTAGGACGAGGGTAATAATGAGGTTTTCCATGTAACCATTTTTGTTGTAGTTGACCCTTGTTGTCCTTGTTTGGTACCATACATCTTTTCCTTTTCCTGAAATTTATCTCCATGGGTAGGGTGACATATACGCTTTCCGCCTTGAGAATCTATTGATCCTTTTCCTGTGGATATCTTAAGAATGTCGCTTGATTGTATCTATTCTTTTGCTCCTTCTGTGCCGCTTAATCCATCTACTATAATATTAATTAATCCAACAACATTGTTAATGCAAGTAAATAATTAATATCATCGAATTCAATATTTATATTAATACCAATATCATATTAATACCAATTTGCAATTACTTATTAATAATTTAACAATCAACTAATGAATAACTATTATTAACACAATCATATACCGTTCACAGTTAGTGTGACAATACAAAACAACATACTTGGCTTAGCCATTGAATGCACAATGAATGTTCCAATCATGCGTCTCTTGTGAAGTTCTTATTCCGAGTATTGCCTTCACTCACGCTGTCAATGGAAAATCAGTAACATATGTACCTAATTGACTAAATTCTATTTGTAATAATAATCTATTAATATTTAGTTGATTCTTATAGCATTGTTCCCTCAATTCGGCGCTATCTGAATATATCTTTATCGAATTTCTTAATAACTTATGAAAGAACAGACCATTAATATATATAACTAATTAACTTATAACAAAAAACTGCCCTTCTATTCAACTATAATCGACTGAGAATGTCAGCAAGATTATTATCCTTTCCAGGAATGTGACAGATGTCAAATTCATAGTCTTGTAACAGTAATGGCCATCTATGTATTCTAGAATTCTTCGGATGACCCGATGTGAAAATTTGCAAAGGTTTGTTATCCGAAAGAACCAGAAATTTCCTACCTAGTAAGTATCTAGAGAATTTCTCAATACTTTCAATTAAAGCTAGAGCTTCTAGTTCAGTAACAGCATAGTTTCTCTGAGTTTCAGATAGCTTCTTACTGAAGTAGAGAATAGGATGTAGTTTCCCTTCATGTAGTTGAAGTAATACAGCTGAAATAGCATGTAGACTAGCATCCGTTTGTACAACAAATTCTTTTGAAATGTCAGGTAATTTCAAAATAGTATATGTACTAAATAGAGTTTTTATTTGTTGTAATAACTTCTCATGATCCTCTGTCCAAACTATCTTTGTTGGTTGACCTTTCTTTAACAGTTCCGAGAATGTTGCTGTCATATGTGCAAAATTAGGGATAAACTTTTGATAATAATTAATCACCCCTAATACACTCCTAAGCTCCTTCTTTGATGTTGGAGGTTTGATATTGAGAATCTTTGTCACAACTAATGGATCTGTTTTCCTAAATCCGTTAGAGATTCTATGACCTAGAAATTGTATCTCAGTAAACCCTATCTCAATTTTACTTGGTTTAGCTTTCAACCCATGTTCTTGTATTCTCTGGAATACTTGTTTTAGAATTTTAACATGTGTGTCAATATCACAAGTATGAATACAAATATCATCCATATACGTTGCTACGTTGGTAATTCCATGAAGTAATCTTCTCATCATTCTCATGAATGTACTTGGTGCATTTTGTAAACCAAATGGAAGATATGCCCATTCATATAAACCCAACGGCGTGCTAAAAGCTGTAATATGCTTTGAATCTTCCTCCATTGGAATTTGCCAATATCCTTTTGTAAGGTCAATTTTCGAAAATAGTTTCGAGTTTGCCATGGTTTCAATTAACTCATCGATATTTGGCATAGGTTCTGCATCTAGTAAAGTTAATTCATTAACTTTCCTATAATCAACGCATAAACGTAATGACCCATCTTTTTTCTTAACAATTACAACTGGTGAACAGTAATTGGAAATTGATTTCTTTATAATTCCAGGTTTATCTAGATCTGAAATTTCTGCAGTAACTTTTTCCAAATAATGTATTGGAATAGGATATGGTTTCACTTTAACTGGGATATTTGATAATAAAGTTATCTTATGTTTAATCAGTGATGTCTGTCCCGGTTTATCTGAAAAAAAATTGAACTATATTCCTTTATTGCAATAATAAGCTTTTCTCTATCTTGTACTGATAAATCTTTACTTATCTGTATCGCTTGCCAATTACTGTCGCTATTCACTATAGGTGTTGTAATTTGTTGTTGTATAGCATCTTCTTGTTGCTCATTAATTACCCAACAAGCTGTTGCTATCCTATGAGGAATTTGTTTTGTCACTTGACCTGAGTTATCCTCACGTGGAATATATGGCTTCAACATATTAATATGAAAAATTTTATGTTTGCCATTGACATCAATACGATAATCTACATCGCTAATTTTCTTAATTACCTTAAATGGACCTTGCCATGAAGTAACAAGACAATCTCGAGGATCAGGTAACAATAACCAAACCTCTTCTTCTTCTTTCAAGACTATTGTCTTGGCGTTCCTATTACCATATTGTCTGTATCTTTCTCCAGCTTTATATAGTGCAGATTTTGCAATCTGACAAGCTGTGATAATTTTTTCTCTTAATTGTGTCACCATTTCATATGCATCTCTTTTCGGATGATCATATGTTTTCTTTGTGAGTAAGTCATTATATATTAATAATGGACCTCTTGGATTTGCTCCATATACCAATTCGAATGGAGAAAACCCTGTACTAAATTGTGGTACCTCTCGGTATGCAAATAGTACTGCTGGTAATAACATATCCCAATCTTTGGGCCTTTCCGCAGCAACTTTCGTCAGAGTTCGTTTAAGAACTCTGTTGTAGTTCTCATTCACACCATTTGTCATCGGGTGCCAAGGTGAACTAAACACCTGTGGAATCCCAAGTATCTTCATTGCCTCTTGAGTAGCCGTTGATATAAACTGACTACCTCTATCTGATAATATGCAGCTAGAAAATCCTATTCTGCTAAAAATTATCAACAATGAATCTAGAATGGATCTACACGTGATACACTTTAAAGGAATAGCCTCTGGCCAACGAGTACACAGATCAATCATAGTTAATATGAATCTATTGCCTCGATCAGTAGTTGTATTTAGTGGACCCACAATATCTATAGCTATTTTCTGAAATGGTCGTGATGCCAAATCAGTTTTCTGAACATGTGCTTTGGGATGTTTGCCTTTTTGTGTGGTCATCTGACATAATGTACATGAACGTACATGTGTGGTAATGTCTTTGTTATATCCAGGCCAATAGAACTGCGTTAGCAATCTATTAGTGGTTTTAGCAATCCCCATATGACCAGCGAATTGAGAATCATGTGCTAATTTTAATGCTTCAGTACGATATTTCGATGGAAGTACAGTCTGAAAATAACGTGATGTACCTCTATCATATCGCCTCGATAAAATATTATTGTCTAGGAAAAATTTCCAATTACCTCTTTTACCTTGTTTTGTTGGTTCACTCAGCTTCTTAAAACAAGATTTTAGAGTCGGATCCTGTTTCTGATCTTCTGGTAAATCAGTCACTAGTCTGATATTATTTTCTAATTTGTCACTGTCTTTATCCCTTTTGTCTTGAGCTCTTGTAATTGCGTTAGCTCTTGCATGATCAATCTCCCATTGCTTTGCTTCATCATGCATTACTTGTTTCGCATCTGGTACGTTACCAATCAGTAATCCGGCACAAGGATTTGGTAATACCGCTGCATTTATTGTGCCTTCGTAATATGGTGACATAATCGTAATCGTGGCAATCTTATATCTCTCTATTGTGCCACCGAATGTTCTGCACTGTACAGTCTCGCCTTATAATCTTCTTCTTTTATGAGCTTTCGATCTACTCCGACAATCGAAGCTCCAGAATCACGAATGCAAGTAGTGGGTTCACCATTTACCCATGCTTGATGAACTTTTAGTTTGCCATTTTGTATGCTAACGGCATTAGCTTCATGAATAGTTTCTATACATTCATTACTAATACTGTCAGTTATACCCTTATCTGACTTATTAGTCTGATCATCATACCGTTGTATAATAGCTGCGTGTGTCTCTTCTAAATCGTCTGAGTCACTACTGGAGTATATGTATGCTGTACTCGCTTCCTTCCAGGAATTTCTCATCGGACACAACCTACTAGTGTGTCCGTACGCCCTACATGAGAAACATTTAATGCTTCTTTTAAAAGAGTCATACTTACTTCTCTTCTTAGTAGTAATGCCTTTCAGATATGCGGTATAACCTGGATGTTTATCACACATTTCTAAATTTCCATGCGATAATCTACAATACTGACATCTGGTGAATTGGCCTTTTCTTAGTCTATCACCTTCTCTATTGTAAGGACTATTTCTATTGCCACCACTACTAAACTTTCTAAACTTACCGTTTCCTCTTTGGAATTTTGCACTTGCTCCTATTACTAATTCAGGTTGAGTACAGTTGGCAAACACGTCTCTATGTGCATTAAAGTAAGACTCACCTTTAGCTTCCATTTCATTTAAACTCTTACATTTATTTTCCATCAGAAATACTGCCATAGGTTCTGGTATCGCAGATAACAGTCTATCTCTGATAATTAAATCTCTAATTTTCTCATAATTAGATTCTATATCAGCAGCCTTACACCACTTGTCAAAACTAGATGCCATTTCTGAAGCAAAATCAAGGAACGTTTGGTTCGATTTCGGTGTAAGTGTCTTAAACTTCGTACGTAAACCAGCCTCGTCCAATGAAAAATGTGATAACACACGATCGCGCATGTATTTGTAATTTGTACGTAAATCTTCAGGAATTAACTCTATCACTTTTAACGGCTCTAACGCGAGGTGACGGTGAAATAAAATCGGTACGTCCTTCTCCGGTACCTTGTAGTACTTTACGAGCACATCGAAATTCGTTATCCACGAACTAAAAGAATCACCTTGTTGAAAATTCCTAAATAAACCTTGGTACTTTTTTACAGGATCGTTCTGTTTAGCCATCATTTTCTCTCGTTCGATTTCAGCTCCACGTTCCATCTCAAGAGTCTTGACCCTTAGGTTACCTTCAACCTCCTTGTCCTTCCAAAGTGTTTCTGTAGCAAGTCGCTCTTTATCAAACGCCAATTGTTTCTCTTTCAATTGCATTTCCATAATTAATTTCTCTTTTTCCGCTGCAATCTTTTCGCGTTCCACATTTAATTCTCTCTCTCTAGCCTCCATTCGTTCGCGTTCCAAAGCCATCTCTTTTTCCTTTAATTCTCTCTCCTCCTTCTCACGTGTATGTTGAAGTTGTCTTTCTTCCTTTTCACGCGTAGCTTGTAGTTGTCTTTCCTCTTTTTCCAGTTGTCTAGCTTCCTTCTCTGCTGTAAGCTGGAGTTGTCTAGCTTCCTTCTCTGCTGTAAGCTGGAGTTGTCTAGCTTCCTTCTCTGCTGTAAGCTGGAGTTGTCTAGTTTCTTTGTCACGTTTTTGTTGTTCATTGAGCTCATGCTTTGCCCAATCTCTAAGGTCAGAACCAGTTAACCCAGTCCTTTCACCTAATTCAATGAAATGTTGTAGTGTCGACATCTTGTCCTAATGTCCTACCTGTAAAATGAGCTATCTGGGTGAAATAAATATGGTCGTAGGCAAGAGAAGAAAAGAATCGACAAAATTGTAATATTGTCTCAGATCACTATCATTCGGATAGTACCGTAAATGTTATATCACACTTGAGCAAATACAACTCAAATAAATTTGTAGTGTCAACTTGAACACCACAAAAAAAATCAATCAAATATCTCTATAATAAACTAAATAAATATACTAGAAAAAATTAATATAAAGAAATATATTCAATATACAATATATATATATGTAACGCAAGACAACTAACAATCATCAAAGACGAATGACGAGTGACGCGAATGCATATTACTGTTTACAAACAATAACAATTTTTTTTTATCCACATTTTTAACGGGTAACGCACATACTATACTACTATAGACAAGACAATAGTATTGTGGTGAAGCCCTCAAGATAAAAAAAAAATGATAAATAGTGTAGTCTTGTTATCAATCCGTGTGACAGTGTTCGTATGTCCTGGCGTCAGCGTATTAGAGTACGTTCATAAATTCAGTTCATAAATGTGCAACGTCCAAATAACGCAACATCTTCCTTGTCAATTATGGTGGAAACGAGTGTCCGTGGTGTACGTGCTATCCATCTTGACACATGACGAAGTGTGCATATAAAATGTCGTAATATGTACTAACTCACTTATGCGCCGATAATTCAGACATGAAGTAGTGTCGGCAGTAGATATAATGAACGTATGATGTATATGTCCCACAAATGTAGGTAGTTAAATGCTTTGGCGTTCTGAACAGACAAGTCAAAACTTTCTGTAATGTTCACAGAATTAGCGAATGTCTTTCCAACAACGTAACTATAACTGTGCGTCGGCAGTACACCCTATCATGTGTGTATCAGTCCACCGATAAATCTGATAAAATTGTGACAAATATCTGAGCCTGTAATGAACTTCATAGATTCAGCAAATTGCTCAACATAATGCAACACTTTCGCGCATTTCTAATCGATCATAGATTCTTGAATACAAATTGTCAATCGTTGTGTTATAGTCTAATAGGTTACTGTGGTGTAGAATTGTGGCAGCGCAGTGTTTCTTCAGCTCTCACTGCCTACTCACATCGACATAATTCCTTTCAATGTCGACCATGGTGTCGATTGTTTCGTATATCTCTTATGTAACCACCATCTTCTTTTCTCACGTAGACTTGTAGTTGTAACTGTATATTCTTTAAATAAATAATGTTCTTAAATAAGTTACACTATTAGTAAATGTTCGTTGTTTCTAATATTTCATAGCGCCGTGGTGTGTTCAATAAGGTGGAATGTTTTTTTCGCATCTGGTGCAAACTTGATATGATTAATAGATCGCACTTCTTGAACATGATTGAGTTATTATGTATTAATTGTGTACGTACTTACAGTTTTTATGATGTTTTAATTTCACCTGTTGATATTGCTTTATCACACAATGCTCTTTCCCTTCATTTATTTCGGCTGTTGTTCCGGCATTTTTATGACGCGGATTTTCATTTGCTCCTTCTTTCTTTCTGTGTAGCGCGGTGTGGAATGTGCCGCTGGCGCGTAATTTCTTTTATGATCAGCTATGGAAATTGGCGGGGAATCTGTGTTGACAAACAAACAGTCCAGAGACGACCCCCATGTGTCTCGAAGTGCCTGTCCTCTAAATCCCACGGGACCGTACACTTAAAGCAACTCAAATTGAACTCGTCAAGAACAGATCAGAACAACAAAACATGTTCTATCTTACCAACAGATCATGAACATATGGCAGACTCAAATCGAGCAAGCGAAAGACGTACGTTTATTCCGCCGCAGGACAAAGTATATGCTCTTGTAGAAACGTGAGCTGATCCCTATACGCAGGATCGGCGCTCACCTAAATAACATCTACCTACGAGCTTTAAGTCCAGCTCGCTGCCCTTGAGGCCTAATTATCCAAATCCTCAGTTCAACTGATTAAATAAAAGTCTAGGTATCCGCACCCGGTCTTTCCACTGTTGTGTTGTCTTTAATACATTCCTCTCCGGACTCCCAGCTGCTTCATCACGAAATTACCGCCTCCAGGTGTCACCTTCACACGGAGCCTTTTAGAAACACATCCTTTCGAATCCACAATTCACAGCGTCTCCCGTTGCCGTCAAATGACGTTGTTTTCCTTTCCTTGGTTTCTCATATTTGTCGTCCAGTTTTGTGACTGTCTGGGAAAATCCAGTAAGGTCTCTTCTTTATACTTGGTGGCGCGTGTTCCGTTATGTGGCAATGATGATGATGATGATGATGATGATGATGATGATGACAATGATGATGATGATGGCAGTATGACCCTTTCGTAACAATTCTCTCTTTCCTCCCTGAAGAAGAACCTTGCCTGGTCAATGGCGTCCTTTACCCGACGGGGAGTTACCTCAAGCCTCCTTGCAGCAAATGTATGTGTTACAAAGGTAGACCGAATTGTCCCAACAACATAGTTTGCTAAGGTGAGTAGCCCCTGAAGGTGAAAGTTACACTTGTAAGTATGCCAAGGTCAGTAGCCCCTGAAGGTGAAACTGGCACTTGTAAGTATGCCAAGGTGAGTAGCCCCTGAAGGTGAAACTGGCACTTGTACGTTTGCCAAGGTGAGTAGCCCCTGAAGGTGGAACTGGCACTTGTACGTTTGCCAAGGTGAGTAGCTCCTGAAGGTGAAACTGGCACTTGTAAGAACGCGTGTTACAGAAATATTCTTCACATTTCATTGACCAAGAAGAAGAAGAGAAACTGGAAGTCTGCACGATTTGTATATTTAATGACACTGGCCAATGAACAGTAGTGCCATGCCGTAAGTCCGACTTCGCTGTGCTTTGCCATGTGGATATGTTCGAACTTACAGAAGGAACTGGCTCATTAAAACGGCGTAACGATAACAGTCTATGAATTCACTGATGAACTTTGAAATACGAAGTAAACATCGGGGCTCAGGAAAACTAACATCGCTTTATTATGGAGTTGACAGAGTCATGACACATTTTGTTGTGGACAATTAGAGTTCCCGTTGTTGCCTGAGTGGCATCTAATATAAGCATGCACTAACATTAAGTAATCAAACATGTTCTACATTCGCCTTGTCACTCAGTAATACTTCTCTTTCCTCCGTTCATTCAGGTCTTCCTTGCTGTTATGTTCGTCCGATTCTGTCTAGATTCTGCCCGTCGTTCTCGGATCCATGGCGTTTCCAATCTATGCTTCTAATTGTTATCAACTTGGAGTCCACTACTAAACTTCTAAGCATCCAACAGCCACACCAAGTTGTTCCCAAATTCCAATACACGACCGTTCACCTTGATCGCCGCACAACGTATGTTTTTGTTGTCACGATTGCGTTGGTGTGACGTTTTTCGTTGTCAACTTGTATCTCTTGGTTTGTCTGCACTGTTTACTTTGAGAGTCCCTTCCATCCTCTGTATGGCGTGATCTGGGCACCTGCTCTGTGGCAAGTAGCAATGGTTCTTTTGAGCTCATCATGATCATGTGTCATGCCGATAAGCTTGGGTGGTCATGTTTCATCATCTCATACGATCACCAGAGTCGTGAATCAGCTCGGATTTCTTGTCTCGACCATGCCACTTGGCCAAGCTGTCCAGATATTCACTTTTCTGTCTCCCCCTTGTTCTTTCCCCCTCAGTCTTGCCAGTTGTCACCATGTTCCCCAATTTATTTCTTCTCAGAACGTGACAAAAACATGTCTACGTCTAATTTCTCTAGTCCGATTACGGTTTTCAGTTGTTTCTTGAAGGACATGTTCATTGGTTTTTCTGTCTGCCCATGGTATTCTTTACATTTTCCGCAGAAACCAGATTTCCACAGCCAACGGATGTTTTTCAGCCTGTCTGCTCATTGTCCTCGTCTCATATCCATACAAAAGTACAAGTTCTATGTTGCACATCAAAGTCCATGCTTCACTTCCATACAACAGTACAGGTTCTATATAGTACTTCATTGTCCATGCTTCACTTCCGTATAACAGTACAGATTATATGTAGTACTTCATTGTCCATACTTCACTTCCGTACAACAGTACAGATTATATGTAGTACTTCATTCTCCATACTTCACTTCCACACATCAGTACAAATTCTATGTAGTACTTCATTGTCTATGCTTCACTTCCACACAACATTACAGATTATATGTAGTACTTCATTGTCCATGCTTCACTTCCGTTCATTGTCCATGCTTCACTTCCGTACAACAGTACAGATACTATGTAGTACTTAACTGTCTATGCTTCACGTCCACACAACAGTACTGATTCTATGTAGCACTTCATTGTCCATGCTTCACGTCCACACAACAGTACAGATTCCATGTAGTACTTCATTATCCATGCTTCACGTCCACACAACAGTACAGATCTGTTTGAGCTCATACAATTACAATAATACATACATGTTCTCAAAGCAGTTTCCCGCCATGGGTCGGGGTTGTGATACCAGCATCACGTGATGCAGGCTGAGAGCACGGAGCAATAGATGGGCAAGTTGTCCCTCATTGTGGCCAGCGACGACCCCAAGCCTCGGACCCGCACCGGACCTCGCTCACGACATTACTGAAGCAGCTGGCAATCAGCCTTGCTAGATGGCCCGCCCTTGAAGTGACGTGCTAAACATCCTGAAAATATCGTGCACCAGGAAGAGGAACATTGGCGCTTAAGATTCGGTTCATTGTCTGGAATGCACCTTTTGCTTGACCTATTTTGGTTCTCCCACCCCCCACCCTCACATCCTGTCACGCGTGTTCCATCCGGTATTATAATTTGCCCCAGGTGTTTATATTTATCTGTCCCTGTCATCTCCTGCCAATAATACCTTGGGTGTAGGAAAGGGGGTCTTGAGCCTGAAGAATTAAAACCGCGTGGCTAGTACAGTCGTCGCGAACTGTGCAGGTTAGTGCTTTAATTTTTGCCCTCGACAGGAACATAACGCACACCTGACCGAGGATTCAAACCCTGGTCTGCCGAAGGAAAACACCGCATTCTATACACTTGACCAGCCTTACTTCTTACATTTATCAAGTGGGTTACTCATTTTCCCTTCTACTGTCATCTCACAATCTGATGGCATCTTTTGCTGTGATGGAACCATTATTTATGTTTTCAATATTTTCAATGGCATTACGTTTATTTATGTATACTGTGGATATGTTAAATTTAGAAATCATGTGACAAGAGAACCTATAATCAAATAGATCACATTTTAATTAGCAACATAAATGCATCAAACATACAGCAAGTTAGAAGTTATAGAGGAGCTGAGTGCCACAGCGACCACTTCCTCGTTGGAGCAAAATTTAAAATAAAACTTAAGAGAGCTTTCTATACTAAATTACAAAGATTACACTCAACATATAACAGAGAAAAACTACAAGAAATTACAGTCAAAGAGAAATTTACAGATGAAATAAAATGTAAACATAAAACTCTGCAAACCCTTCGGAGGAAAGCGTTGACCAAACTTGGTTGAACATCAAGAATGCAGTTCAATCTACCGCAGAAGAATGTCTCGGTGTGTTAACCACGCATAGAAAGAACAGATGGTTCAATCAAAAATGTGAAGAAGCAGTCATTAGGAAAAAGAATGCCAGACATTTATAGTTAAATGACATCAACAACATCCAAAAGGAAGAGCATTATAGAAATGAATGTAAGGAGACTACAAAAATAGTTCGACAGCAGAAGCGAGAATATATGAGTAATAAAATCAAAGATATGGAAACTAATCACCAGAAAAATGAATCCAGAAAGTTTTTTAAAGAACTGAAGTCAATGAAACGAGGGCACCAACACAACACATATGGTTAAAAAGACAAAAATGGGAATATGATAAATACCAATGAGGAAATGTGCAACACATGGAAAGAATATTTTGTTGAATTACTAAATTGCGAAGCTCCAAGTAACACTTTCCCACAGGAAGAGGTTCTAACATGTGAACCACAAATTGAAGAACCTACATTTGAAGAAATCCTATATGTAATCACACGACTTAAAAACAATAAGGCAACTGGGACTGATGGAATTGCTGCTGAATTTATAAAGGCAGGTGGCCATGCATTACATCTAAAGCTATACGAACTAATTATAAAAATCTGGAGGACAGAAGAATTACCCCATGACTGGAAAGAGTCGTTATTGATACCTATCTTTAAGAAAGGAGACAAGTTCCAATGTGAAAATTATAGAGGAATATCACTACTGTCCACAAACTATAAGATATTATCGGCAGTATTACTAAATAGACTAAAACCATATTCAGAAGACATATTAGGTGACTACCAGGCGGGTTTTAGACAAAACAGATCAACAATAGATCAGATATTTATCTTACGACAAATAGCCGAGAAAAATTGGGAATATAAAAGAGATCTCCATAGCATTTTTGTGGATTTTAAAAAGGCTTATGATAGTGTCCATAGGAATAGTCTATGGAATGCTATGCAGGAATTTGGAATACCAAGGAAGTTAATCAACATGACCAGACTATGTATGGAAGATACTTATAATATAGTAACATATAAAGGAAGGAAATCAGACCCTTTCCAAATAACATCTGGCTTGAAACAGGGTGATGCACTATCGCCGCTACACTTCAATCTGGCTCTAGAGAAAGTTGTAAGGAAGGTAAAGGATGAATGTGATATTGGAGGAACATCCAAGCTGCTTGGTTATGCAGATGATATAGATATTATAAGGCAAAGTGAACAAAAGACATTGGAAATATTGGCTCACTTAAAGGAAAAAGCCCAACAGATGGGGCTAGTTATCAACCAAGATAAGACAGAATATATGGTAATTTCAAGAGAAGGAATGGCTAAAAACTCTGGCCACATACAAATAGATAATATGACCATTAAAAGAACGGAAACATACAAATACCTGGGTACAATCTTCAACTGCTCCAATATCATAAGGGAAGAAATACAAACTAGAATCAATTCTGGAAATAAGATATACTATGCACTACAACATCTACTATAATCAAAGGCGCTATCTCGTAACACCAAAATCACAATATACAAAACACTGATCAGACCAGTTGTGCTGTATGGCTCTGAAACCTGGAGTACAGCAAAAGGAGACGAAGCATTGTTACAAACCTTTGAGAACAAAGTTTTAAGACGTATCTTTGGACCCATTAGGGATACACAAAGTGGAGAGTGGAAAAGAAGAAGTAACAAAGATTTGTATGATCTGTTTAAGTCCCCGCTAATCACTGGTATCATGAAGGCTAATAGACTACAATGGCTGGGGCATATAGAAAGAATGGAAGATAATAGGGAAACAAAACTCGCTTACACTCAGGAAATAAATGACCGTAGACCCCGAGGTAGACCAAGAAGACGGTGGAGAGATAATATACACACAGACCTACAAGCACTTGGTATCAACGACTGGCAAGAGAAGGTCAACCAGAGAGACGAATGGAGACGGATTGTATTTGCAGCAAAGAACCTCAAGGGCTCGGAACGCTGAAGAAGAAGAAGACTGTAGATGTGGTGTAAATGAACTTTTGCCATAATTGTTGTGACTGTACATAGCTAATAACAGAAATACACAAGTTATGGTTATTGCAAAGAAAAATTGTATACACAAATGCAACATCAAATTACAGGAGCGAAATCAATGTATTTAAGTATTTGGTACTTTAAAACAACAGATGGAAAGTGTTTTAAGGAAGCTAAATGTAGAAACGTACAATCAATGGTAACATTTCATAAGATTAAAACATGCTCTGCAATATATCTTTGTCGAGGTGAGGAACAGAGTTCTTAAGAGCAATGATGAGTCAATCTCACAGAAAGAAGTCTGTGGACAGACATGATCACCAACACCACACGGCATGGACTATAAGAATATTGACAGTACACGAGACAGAAGGCTGTGGACAGACATGATCACCAACGCCACACGGCATGGACTATAAGAAGATTGGCAGTACAGGAGACAGAAGGTTAAGGACAGACATGATCACAAACGCCACACGGCATAGACTATAAGAAGAATGGTAGTACACGAGGGTTAGAATTAAATTGTAAAAAGACACAGATTATGGTCGTCACTAGGAAGGACGAAATACCACAATGTAATATACAAGTAAATGGGAATATTCTTCAACAAGTGAGTAGGTACAATTATCTCGGAACAGTAATAACATCTGATGGGAGATGCCTTGAAGAGATTAGAACAAGAATCGCCATGGCAAAAGTAGCCTTTAGCAATATGAAAAACATATTGACCAATAAAAAGATGTCAATTGAAACGAGAAAAAGAGTGTTGAGATGCTACATAGAACCTGTACTTTTATATGGATGAAAAGCGTGGACAATGAGCAGTCAGGCTGAAAAAACATCTGATGGCTGTAGAGATGTGGTTTCTGAGGAAAATGCAAAGAATACCACGGACAGCCAGAAAGACCAATGAACAAGTTCTTCAAGAAACAAATGAAGTTCGTAAATTGATTAGAGAAATTAGACGTAGACTGTCAAAATTTTTTGGGTATGTTATGAGAAGAAATGGATTGGAGAATTTGGTGACAACTGGTAAGATCGAGGGGAACAGACCAAGGGGAAGACCTAGAAGCAAGTACCTGGATGGCTTGGCCTTGTGGCATGGTCGAGACAGAAACACGGAGCTGATCCCCGACTCTGGTGATCGAGTGAGATGGCAGAACATAACCGCCCACGCTTACCGGCATGGCACATGATGGATGGATGGAGTACACGAGACAGAAGGTTGTGGACACACATGATCACCAGCGCCGCACGCCATGGACAATAAGAAGAAGAAGTGCGTCTTTGACTGTTGTGTGTGAGTTGTCCACTTTATTCCCGGAAATGTCTCTCTCAAGTCACGTGACTATCTTCCACAGATACTTTAATGGACCCGGATGCTCTGGATTTAGACAAGAACCGTAACCCTTCAGTCATCACATTCTAGAGTAATCTCTCTTTTACGCGAATCAACAATGGAAGATTGTTGGAAATAAAGAATCAGAAATATAACTGCAATGTTGTCGGTGTTATTGTTGTTGTTATTCTTGTGTTTGTGTTGTTGTGCGGTGGAATGATCTTGTTTGCTGTGTGGATTGTAGTACAAATGTTGATATAGCTTGCTTTGATGGCGTATGTTCTCGAGCTATGAAGGTCGTGCGGCCGTCACCCGGGATTGCCTTGTTCGAGAGTTGTTTTCAAGGGGGTCAGAACTGGGGGTCAGCGCTGGGGTCAGCCCAGGGGTCAACGCTGGTTGTCAGTCCTTGGGGGTCTACGCTGGGGTCAACCCAGGGGTCAACGCTGGGGATCAGAACTTGTGGTCAACGCTGGGGATCAGAACTTGTGGTCAACGCTGGGTGTCAGCCCTGTTGGGTCAACTATGTGGGTCAGCAATGGGGGTCAGTTCTAGGAGTCAACCCTGGGGCTACGGAGTTCGCGCTTTGTGTGATGCTCTCGGTAATCAATTTTCAGTACTGCGGAGAGAGGCAGTATGAGGTACCACCCGGTGCAATGAAGTCGGGCCTTCTGACTGTGGTATGCTGTTCTAACCTGTGTGTCTGGTCCAGCATCAGTGTTCTGCTGGCAATGGTTCCAGTCCCTTTCTTTAAGTTCAAGGATGGTGTCGCCTGTTACCCCTGGTAACGCTGGTTGTCAGTCCTTGGGGGTCTACGCTGGGGTCAACCCAGGGGTCAACGCTGGGGATCAGAACTTGTGGTCAACGCTGGGGATCAGAACTTGTGGTCAACGCTGGGTGTCAGCCCTGTTGGGTCAACTATGTGGGTCAGCAATGGGGGTCAGTTCTAGGAGTCAACCCTGGGGCTACGGAGTTCGCGCTTTGTGTGATGCTCTCGGTAATCAATTTTCAGTACTGCGGAGAGAGGCAGTATGAGGTACCACCCGGTGCAATGAAGTCGGGCCTTCTGACTGTGGTATGCTGTTCTAACCTGTGTGTCTGGTCCAGCATCAGTGTTCTGCTGGCAATGGTTCCAGTCCCTTTCTTTAAGTTCAAGGATGGTGTCGCCTGTTACCCCTGTGACCTCAGTGACGTGCTAATGGTCACCAGATCAAGGTGATGGTCACGGCCTACAACCATTCCTCCAAGGCTCTGGTGGTCGGTGATGGAGTCTCCCTGGCTACGGAGCATGCCTCGCCATCCGAGGGTTGTGGGTTCGATACCGACCTACGCCGTTCGATTCACGAGTGCAGTTTTCTCGGAGAGTCCTGGGGGTCGTCGCTGGAGCTACGTAGTTCGTGTTCTGTTCGACGCTTTCGGCCGCCCTGCGGAAATATACCGATCCATATGGGATTTCATTTGATGCAATGAAGCTGTTTAACCCCATATAATACTGGGTACATCCTTAAGGCTTTGAAAACGTCCATTTTCATGACACTACCGAAGAAGCCAAGAGCTGTTGAGTGTGAGGATTACAGAACTGTTAGCTTAATGAGCCACATAACTAAGATACTACTCAAGGTAATACAAGAAAGAATTCACCATAAAATAGATGAGGAAGTAGCTGAAAAACAATTAAGGTTCCGCAAAAACAGCAGCACCAGAGAAGCAATTATCTGTTTGAGGATGTTAATTAAAAAATATATAGAAGTTCAAAAAAGTATATATGTTTGTTTTATAGACTACAAGAAAGCTTTTGATAGAGTACAACATGAACGACTAATTACGTGCCTTCAAGATATAGGAGTAGACGGAAAGGACATCAGACATACTAGTAACTTGTACTGGGAACAAGTGGCGTCTATTAGATGCAGTAATAACTATTCGTCGCCTATAGAGATAGAAAGGGGAGTACGGCAGGGATGTGTACTGTCCCCAAGCCTCTTCAACCTATACACAGAAAGAATTTTTAAACAAGTTGTACTGCCTGCACTCAACATCAATGGAACAATCATAAACAATCTTAGATATGCTGACGATACCGTGTCACTAGCAGAAAGTGAGCAAGAGTTCTGTCACATTAAAAACTTGAAGGTTTCGATCGATGACAGAAAGTCGCACCAAACGTCTACACACAGTCGGCATTTCTTTAATATGTTGTTGCTCGAGGAAGGACTATAGCGCCATCCGTCTGCAAGGCGGTAGCCAACCTTTGATATGAAGACGGAATGTCGGGTCAGAAGTCGGCTAAATCTTGTGTTGTGGGGAAATTATTTTCTGGTTCACAGGCGGGCAAGACTTTTTGTTGTACGGGAAACAGGTCCCCAGATGAAAGCAAAATAGACGGCGGGTTGTTTCCACCCAGTCTAAAAAGGAGAGAGAAAAATAGATTCTAGACGGTCTAGCGTCTAGACAGTTTTGTGACGTCATTTATACCCAGTATAAATACGGTTGAGATAAACAACTTTGGGTTAGTCGACCAAAAGTTGTGAAGCGATACGGACCGGTGCAATATTCCTAGTTGTTTCTTTAGAGAGAGACTATAGTGTCTATTGTTGAATTATATCGGCGGACATCGATTCAGTCTGTGATTTCATAGTCTCCATCTACAACAGGAATAACTATATGGTATTCTATTAAACACATCTAACTTAGATTATTCTTAGGAATATAGTGCAGTACTGTGCGGTGATAGAACGTAATATAAGAGCGTCGGCAACAGTAGCCTATCGCGTAGCTTAAACTAGCTGGTGTGAGATATTATTTAACTCAGTGAGTTAAGGACAATGTAGTGGGATAATATTTAGAGAGATTGAGGATTGTTGAGGGGGGGGAGAGAGAATTGATAGAATGTGAAATGGTAGGATCTTCCAGTAGGGCATCTGCTGGGTTTCTACCCGTTTCCTTTAGTCTTTCCTTGTCTTACCATGACTCAGACCGAAGTGATGAGCTCCTCGGCCTTATGACAGAGTTTGGTTCTCTTTTATTTTTTCTGAGTGCGGCCGGTGGCCTTCACTCACCTAAATAAGGTCAGAATTGGGTTATTCTCACCAGGTGTGTTCTCTATTCAACAGGTTCCACTCGATTGTTCCACATTATTCTACCAAGAAGCTAGCAACAAAGGCATAGAAAGTCATGGCTCGAGTAATGAAGGCAGAATTCACTGAGAGGCTTTTGCACTGGGCCCATAACCCAGATGGTCTGCAGGAACCTGACCTCTGCTGAGCAGGACATGATGATTATAAGTGTGTTTTTTAAGTGATAGTTTACATCACAGTAAATTCAGGACACTGTAAATAACACCTGTACCAAGAACACTAGTAGAGATAATTACCTGGAACAGTAACATTGTGTGTTAACATTGGGAAAATCTTACAAAAAGTGACATACGAACATTTAGGTTTTCCAAAGTGACATTAACAATATCTGTAGGATTCTCTGATCACAGAACATTTAATGAACAGAGTAGTTACACTGTGTGTGTGTTAGAATGAGGATCAATATTGGACTGTTTCCACTATTGAAGACCAAGCATCCGGAGTGTTCACTAGCTATCTGAAGAAGTCGACACTTGGCCTGAGAGACACATCACTTTGGTGAGGTTTTCTGTCCTTGGTATGGTGTTGTGGTGTGGCCAGTACGATGATGAAGCAGACTGTGCTCCTTGGCTGTTCGGTCTGATTCTGCATACACACTAGATTATACGACATACATTCTACTCATACACTTTGCACATACATGACACTTTTCTCTATTAAACTAAGTTGTTGTTTTGTTAGAGCCAGTGTTGGTTACTGTGTTTGGGGAAAAGAATAAGAGGGGGCTTGAGACAGTATTGACATAGAGAGATAGGGAGGGATCCAGGGACCGACGGGGTTTTGTGGACAGAAATCAAGAAGATCCTCAAGATAGTGATATGAGGGTAAAAGGATGTCGATGTTGATTCCCCTCACCCCAGGGACGACATACCATATAAAATAAAATACGACAAGTTGCAAGACCTAGTGGAAGAAGTAAACAGGCACAGTGCAGAATGTGGCTTAGATATTAACATATCTGAAAAACAAAAACTGTGATAATTTGCAGTGGCAAGGAAAGGTCTTCTATGAACATCACAGCAAACGGGCAGATACTAGAACAAGTAACAAGTTTCTCTTATCTTGGGCATATAATAACAGATGATGGCAGAAGTGAAATGGAAGTCAAAAAGTGAATAGAAATGGCCAAAAATTAAATGCTTTCAACGGCATGAAATCAGTATTAAAATCGACAGAGATTAATAGCGCATTAAAAATGAGAATTTCAAATGCTACGTATATTCAACGCTACTGTATGGCGCGGAAGCCTGGACATTGAACAAGCAACTAGAAAGTCGCAAAGAAGCCCTGGCGATGTGGATATACAGACGAATAGGTCGCATTTCATAGAAACAAAAACAATCAAATGCAGAGGTTATAGAAACACTGGGAATGAAGAGGGAGTTGATGAAAGAAATAAAGAGGAGACAAGTGAAATATTTTGGCCACGTTAAAAGACATGATACTCTTATACAAACCATACTGGAAGGCAAGGATGAGGGCAAGCGAGCAAGAGATAGACAACGATACAAGTGGGAGGATAACATCAAGAGATGGGCGAACATCAGCCTGACAGAATGTACAGTCAAGGCGAGAGGTAGACAGTGTTGGAGATTCATCGCAGCCAACCTTCATTGTGGAGACGGCCCCATATTGATTGAATGGTGGGTGGGGTTTCGTGGCCGAGTGCTGATGCCACTCCCCCCCCCCTCGTGGTCTGAAGGTCATTGGTTCGATTCCCGACTCTGTCCTTCTATTCGCCCGTTCCATTGTATTCGGAGACCCCTGGGTGTCATGGCGGGGTCTACGGAGTTGGTGCGCTGTGCCATGATTTCAGCAGGCGGCTATCTTCTATGTGGAACGAACAAACGAACGAACTTTATTATCAAAGGGTTTAGAATTGGGCACGCAGGCCAGTCGGACATTTGCCCTTCCTATGTCTCTACTCTCATACAATATTTCATTCATTCATCACTTGTGAAGCTAATCTTAGACAGAAACAATATCCATTATAAACGCGTGGAATATTTTCAGTCTATAATGCATGACTGACTAAAACTAATTGTTGACGTGGCACTTATAATTAGCTAAGAAGATGTATGGTAGCACAGTTATGAGAATGAAAGAGGATGAGATACATTATTCTTTGGCACTTATAGAAGTAGAAGAGAGAAGGAGAGACTGCAGGTCTTAGTGGTCTCAAAGGGTTCCCTAACTGATATTTCTATATAGATGGGATCAAACCCGTTGCATTGCAGTCGATGCTCTTATTTTTATTCTTTTTAATTCCTTCTTGCCCATCCCTACATAAACTTCACGCATTCATCAGTCCGCTAATTAAATCAATCTTTAATCTCTACCTCCTCATGACACCCGCACAGACTGTACCAGTACGTGACGGCACCCATAGACAAGACTTGATTTCAAAAGCTTTTCTAAACTAAGACATTCTTTGGTTGTTTTGGGATTTGAAATTTAAATATTGAGCACAAACCACTACTGGCAACGCTGATCGCATTCTGGTATGAACCTAAGGCCTATCAACGTCAATGCGGAAGCACTAGACTCGAGTTTCGCTCTCGTTTGAGCTCGTCAGTAGTGCATATCCCTGATCGGATCCGGAAACAAGCCCCGGATCACTGGCGTGTGAAGCGGGTGTGTAACCACGCGGCACACACTGGAAACAGCCAAATTATCATAACAGAATATCACAACGTCACCCATCATAGGCTATGCTCAATATAGCAAAATCGCCGCGACTGACGTCCATCAATCGATGTGGACCCTAACGATCAGGACTTCTCACTGGCAAGGAACACCAGGCCTCCTAAATCCAGTGAGCAATAATCAAATTCTGTTAGAAGGGAACAGCAATTCGTGCCGTGACGAATTAAACACACAGAAAGTTACAGTTTCTTTTGCCGCGGACATCTAGACTGTTCAATCGGCAAACATGTAAATTCACACCCAGCTTTGTCTACAGAAGCACAAGGTGCTACAACAAACATAACCGAAGAGAGTTACAAGTGGGGAGCAGACTTCGTTTCTCAACCCTAGTTCACGAAGCAGGTTGTCTATAACCACAGGCACTGAGAGACCTTGTTATCTGAACGGCTGCTTCAATCGTAGCCAAAAGGCCAGAAGAGATACAACACTTTAATTTTGTGTGTGTGGATAAATAAAGGCTCGGGGTATACCTGGGACCGCCGGTCTCTCTGGCCGAGGGGTTACAACACTTTCTCCGTAATCCCGTTTATCACGCAGAGTCTCGTAGCGGGGCGAGAGCTGGGAGCGGTTCGACCCCCGCTGGTGATTTGCGGGATAACTGAGCCGGCCGCTCAGAAAGCAATGGCAAACTACTGAGCGTAATCTTGCCAAGAAATCAACATACAGCTGAAAGATGCTGATGTTGACAGCGGTGTCCTGTAAAGGATATGCAAAACATGTTTATACCTGGGACCAGAGCCGCCTCATGAGGTCCCAACTCCCCGTGTGTCATTGTGATGACCGTATGACAAGATCCAGTGCAGATACTACACTTTGATTTTATCAGAAAACATAAGCTTGTATGCCCGTAATCGAGGAACTGGGGCAGTTGACTTGTCTGATTCGATTATACCATTAACCCTGTCCTGTTCAATCTCATAAGAGACGTTATATTAGAACCTATCCCTGGCGCAGATTTATGATTCTGTGAATGAGTCAATCACAAATAGGATATACATTTGTTGGTGATTGTTTTCGCCAGGGAGGGTCAAGAGGGGGTGGGGAGCAAGTCAGTTGTTGAGTGGATATAATAGATGACATACTTGTACATTTTATGGTTTGCAGTAATTATTTAGTTGTAAAATGGTTCGATATTCTGCGGAAATAATATAAGACTCTGATCACATTTTGTGTTGTCGATTATTTGCTGTCCTGTCCGCATCCTTATAAACGTGGAGACCTACAGGCCACGCTGACCGACGGTGTCTCAGACAGTGCTTTCAGTCAGTGCTTTCACAGATAAGGGCAGAGTTATCGAACCTGTTGACCTGTGTGACCTATTTCAAGACGAGCAATGAACGTTGTCACCTGCCTGGTTCTTCTGTTTGTGTATGAGATCATGATTGGTGATGTGCAGGGAGGTAATGTCTGTCTGTCTGTCTGTCTGTCTGTCTGTCTGTCTGTCTGTCTGTCTGTCTGTCTGTCTGTCTTCCCGGGCATTCTCTGTACCCACAGTCTCTGTAT
>OY992892.1:4395602-4425602 GCA_963921405.1 Cepaea hortensis
TTTATTGTTTCCAATTTCATGTTGGTAGGGCAATGAGAGAGAATGTTGTAGTTTCTTGTTTCTAGTTTCTTTTTAGTAGTTCAATGAGAGAGAATGTTGTAGTTTATTGCTTCTAGTTTCTTGTTGGTAGGGCAGTGAGACAGAATGTTGTATTTTATTGTTTCTAGTGTCTTGTCGGCAGGGCAATGAGAGAGAATGCTGTAGTTTCTTGTTTCTGATTTCTTGTTGGTAGGACAATAAGAGAGAATGTTGTAGTTTATTGTTTCTAGTTTCTTGATGGTAGGGCAATGAGAGAGAATGTTGTAGTTTATTGTTTCTAGTTTCTTGTTGGAAAGGCCCTGAGAGAGAATGTTGCAGTTTATTGTTTCTAGTTTCTTGTTGGTAGGGCAATGAGAGAGAATGTTGCAGTTTATTGTTTCTAGTTTCTTGTTGGTAGGACAATGAGAGAGAATGTTGTAGTTTATTGTTTCTAGTTTCTTGTTGGTAGGGCAATGAGAGAGAATGTTGTAGTTTATTGTTTCTAGTTTCTTGTTGGTAGGGCAATGAAAGAGAATGTTGTAGTTTATTGTTTCTAGTTTCTTGTTGGAAAGGCCCTGAGAGAGAATGTTGCAGTTTATTGTTTCTAGTTTCTTGTTGGTAGGGCAATGAGAGAGAATGTTGCAGTTTATTGTTTCTAGTTTCTTGTTGGTAGGACAATGAGAGAGAATGTTGTAGTTTATTGTTTCTAGTTTCTTGTTGGTAGGGCAATGAGAGAGAATGTTGTAGTTTATTGTTTCTAGTTTCTTGTTGGTAGGACAATGAGAGAGAATGTTGTAGTTTATTGTTTCTAGTTTCTTGTTGGTAGGGCAATGAGAGAAAATGTTGTAGTTTATTGTTTCTAGTTTCTTGTTGTGTGATACGAAACACGTTGAGCACTTACACATACAGTAGATGGATCATGGCGCGTCGAGAGACAGAAGGATCTCACAACTGTAGTTAGCTCGGCACTAGATGGCAGAGAGTGTCACAGATGGATCATGGCGCGTCGAGAGACAGAAGGATCTCACAACTGCAGTTAGCTCGGCACTAGATGGCAGAGAGTGTCACAGATGGATCATGGCGCGTCGAGAGACAGAAGGATCTCACAACTGCAGTTAGCTCGGCACTAGATGGCAGAGAGTGTCACAGATGGATCATGGCGCGTCGAGAGACAGAACGATCTCACAACTGTAGTTAGCTCGGCACTAGATGGCAGAGAGTGCCACAGATGGATCATGGCGCGTCGAGAGACAGAAGGATCTCACAACTGCAGTTAGCTCGGCACTAGATGGCAGAGAGTGTCACAGATGGATCATGGCGCGTCGAGAGACAGAACGATCTCACAACTGCAGTTAGCTCGGCACTAGATGGCAGAGAGTGTCACAGATGGATCATGGCGCGTAGAGAGACAGAAGGATCTCACAACTGCAGTTAGCTCGGCACTAGATGGCAGAGAGTGTCACAGATGGATCATGGCGCGTCGAGAGACAGAAGGATCTCACAACTGCAGTTAGCTCGGCACTAGATGGCAGAGAGTGTCACAGATGGATCATGGCGCGTCGAGAGACAGAAGGATCTCACAACTGCAGTTAGCTCGGCACTAGATGGCAGAGAGTGTCACAGATGGATCATGGCGCGTCGAGAGACAGAAGGATCTCACAACTGTAGTTAGCTCGGCACTAGATGGCAGAGAGTATCACATATGGATCATGGCGCGTCGAGAGACAGAAGGATCTCACAACTGTAGTTAGCTCGGCACTAGATGGCAGAGAGTGTCACAGATGGATCATGGCGCGTCGAGAGACAGAAGGATCTCACAACTGCAGTTAGCTCGGCACTAGATGGCAGAGAGTGTCACAGATGGATCATGGCGCGTCGAGAGACAGAAGGATCTCACAACTGCAGTTAGCTCGGCACTAGATGGCAGAGAGTGTCACAGATGGATCATGGCGCGTCGAGAGACAGAAGGATCTCACAACTGTAGTTAGCTCGGCACTAGATGGCAGAGAGTGTCACAGATGGATCATGGCGCGTCGAGAGACAGAACGATCTCACAACTGCAGTTAGCTCGGCACTAGATGGCAGAGAGTATCACAGATGGCAGAGAGTGTCACAGATGGAAGATGAAAGATTGTCTCTTTGGATACAGCTGTATGTGACAGGACAATGAGATAGAGTGACAGATGTAGATGTTTTACGTAATATATATTTATGCCCTGCCATATGTGTGACAGCATTGGATAGAGTGACAGATGTAGATGTTTGAAATAATGTAGATGTGTACACTGCTTTATGTGTAATAGTTAGCAGCTTTCTCCGTAACCCCGAATACTCTCGTGGTTGATGAGAGCGCACGAGAATTGGAAGCGGTTCGAGTCGCGCAAGTGACTTATGAGAGTATGGAGATGGTCGCTCAGAAAGCAATGGCAGACTACTGAGTGTAATCTTGCTAAGAAATCAACATCAGCTGAAAGATACTGATTTTGACAGCGATGTCCTGTAAAGGATATGCAAAACATTTTTTTTAAATGTGTAACAGGATTGAGCAGAGTGGCAGATGTAGATGTTTGACGTAATATAGATCTCAGCTGCGGTATGTGCCATTAATGAACATAATTCCCCGCGGGAATATTCAAGAAAGTGGTAGCTGCAGAATGCGAACCTATCTCTTAGCCTGGAGCGATGCCTACAGTTCGGTTCACGCAATGAATGTTTTCAGTTTAGATGCTTTTGGCTGTGGAGATAGAAGATGACGCTGTTTGTATGCCAGTCAGTGCACAGCATTGCTTATGTGTGAGTCAGAAGTTGAACACTGTATGTGAGTCAGTGGAGGACATTGTTTATGTGTGAGTCAGTGGAGGACATTGTTTATGTGTGAGTCAGTGGAGGACAATGTTTATGTGTGAGTCAGTGGAGGACATTGTGGGTCAGGATAACACTATGCCCTTCTATCACTCTCTTTTTTGTTTTACATTATTTCATCCATACATCATTCGAGACTAACTGAGAACAACAACAATATAAAAGATACGTATTCTAAAGGCATGGGAAATATGCAAAAGTCAATACTATATGATTTACTGCTTGCTTGCTTGCTTGTGTTCGTTGGCTTGAGCTCCAACGCGAAGTCCTGTATGTCGGATCAGTGTGATGTCATACATGACCTGAGTTTTGCGTGAGTATCCGTTGTCCCATGTCTGGCTTATTGGTGTGCAGACTGGTGGTTCCTCGCCGTACAGGCAGACACTCTCCGACTTCGGAGGAATCGGCGATCCTACTGACTTTAGCCAGGACCCCGAAAGGACCTGTTGCCCAGGACGCTCGACGAGGACGCGTCAATAGGTCTTGGCCAGTATATAACCCGGCCCTGGTGCCTTGGAAACACCTCTGCGTCCCATATGATTTACTAATATTAATGAATCATGTGGCAATTGTTATTAGCTACGACGAACATATTTTTCGACCACAAGGGTACATACTGGCTGTGACACTAGTGGTTTATTATTATTATTATTATTATTATTATTATTATTATTATTATTATTATTATTATTAAGTGGGAAGATAATCTGTACTGTGATAGAGTTAGAATAATTTGCGATTGTATGTGTAGGGATTGGTGATGTCTTTGATTTCTTGTGGAAGACTGTTCCACAGCTGAGCTGCGGATTACGCTAACCTTCTTTTGTGTCGTTCTGTTCATACACCAGGAGCACATCAACAAACACAGAAAGTGGAACACATTACAATAATAGAACAACATCGCTAGTTACCAGGGTGTTGGCGTGGCTGAATAGATAAGATGGCTTCTTCTTAAACATCCGGTATGCTAATTCCGGGGTAGCGGGTTGAAACCCTACAACGGTTAGTTAAACTAAAATGTTGACTTCTAGTCCTTGACTTGGGGACGTAAATAACATGTACCTCAGATATCGGAGTGTGTTCGCCTAACGGCGAGGGACAAATGTAGTAGGAAAGCTCAAACATACGTAAAAATCAATCCAGTCCACTAGAAATAGTAGTCCTTGTATTGACACGTTTGATTCAAAGCGGGCAGAGGTACCAAATGGACATTGCGGTTAACAAGCCTTCATCAGCACACACACACACGAAAGACGCCTGCCTGTACATGCTCATTACTAGTTAGTTCCTTATCTTTACAGCACGTCACAGTCAACACCATCATGCTTTAGCTGTTTGGGATTTCTTGTCAAGTTTACATTTAGTAGTTTGCCATTGCTTTCTGGACGACCGGCACTCATATCATTGTAATGGTACCAACGCAAGGCGGTGTAAGCGAAATCACCCGCAGGTGTGTTTCGAACGCGGTAAGCGGGATTACAAATTGCCTCCGTACCTCCTTTACAACAGAGCTGGCCGAGATAGATGGCGGAACATGGCACATGATGATGATGATGATGATGATGATGATGATGATGATGATGATGATGATGATGATGATGATGATGAAGATGATGATGATGATGATGGTTATGGTGGTGGTGATGATGATGATGATGATGGTGATGATGATGATGGTGGTGATGGCAGTATGACTCTCTCCTAACAATTCCCTCTTCCCTCCCGGAAGACGAACTTTGCCTGGTCAATGGCGTTCTCATCCCGTCGGGGACGCACACCGCACTCCTTGCAACAATTGTATGTGTTTTGAAGGTCGTGTGAATTGTTACAGTATATCTTGCTAAGATGAGTAGCTCCTGAAGGCGAAACTGGCACTTGTAAGAACGCGTGTTACAGAAATATTCTTCACATTTCATTGACCAAGAAGAAGAAGAGAGACTGGAAGTCTGCACAATTTGTATATTTAATGACACTGGCCAATGAGCAGTAGCAATGGTTCTTTTGAGCTCATCATGATCATGTGCCATGCCGATAAGCCTGGGCGGTTATATTTTGCCATCCCCCACGATCACCAGAGTCATGGATCAGCTCAGTGTTCTTGTCTCGACCATACCACGTGGCCAAGCCATCCAGATATTTACTTCTCTGTCTTCTCCTTGTTCTTTCCCCCTCAGTCTTGCCAGTTGTCACCATGTTCCCCAATTTATTTCTTCTCATAACTGTCAACTATCATTTACTGCCAATATAGTACCTTGCGGTGTATGGCTGTGGGATAATAAATGAGAATACCATATGAAATGGACTGAAATAGTGTCTAGGGGAAAATGATTCATAGGTCCCTCAGGTTCGCCGCATAAAGGCAGTTGATCGAGACAGTTTATTTCCTAAAAGACTCCAGGAATAGAGTAGTTATTGGCTCTTTTGAAAGAAGAATGGGGTGATGGTCAAATAGACTCCACCCACATTACAAGGTAAACTACCTTCCTGAAGACTAAAACAGAGAATAGGCCACTTAACCACAGATCTCTATCAAGTTGTTATCCTTGAATAAAATATCTGAGACTGTGTGTTGGTCGACCTCCCACTGGATTCTCTGCACATATACAAACACAGTATCACAGTTCTCTACGACAACAAACAGTGTAACACTGGTCACGTAGACAATGAAAAACTCTCCGGACGAACATATATGTTTATTGCCAGACTCTCATAAGCTGGAAATACGAGACTCTGTCTCCACTACAATCTATCCAACATCAAACAAAACAAATACATTATCAAGTAATGCATTTCATTTCTAATCTAACAACTCCCTCCTCCTCTTCTCGTTCCTACCCCTACATGATGTCAATCACACGAAAAAACCAACCAGAACATAGATCAAATATCTGACTGGTGCTGGTGTCATTAGTGTACTACTTTCGTGTCAACATCTTTAGTCAAAGTCAGGAGAATGTAGATTCACTCCACACAGGACTTCTCTCCACTGTCTTTATTCTACCACCATTCTGTGACGATTCTGCTACCGTTAGTATCAAACTCCTCATCTGATTTACTGCTAGAATAGATGGGCACTCCCCATCCCACCTTTGACTAACCACCACACTGTGCCACTGAGATAAACAAGGTTTTCTGGATACTGATCAAGGTAATGGTGATACGGATCGTTGATATTGATAAAAGCCAGTCATGATTGACCAACAAAAAAGGAACTTTTCTCAAGTGGTCCTTTCGATAAAATTGATGATGGTGTGTGACTTGATGTCTGGATTACTCGATCTGGCGTTGGTCTTGAGAGGATAAAAATATCTGCATAAAATTAGGGATTTCAACCCTTAAGAAAAACGTCCATCAGTTAGGACAAGTTGTAGCACGAATGCTCAACGACGTACTGGAGTTGTTGATAAAGGAAGGACTCTCCCTGAGTATGGGTCAGAAGCTAGTTGAACCTCCTCTCTAGGCGATCTCCCGAAGGTTGTAAGACTTGCATGCTTGATCGTGGAACAAGATGAAGTCTCAAATGTCTCAGCACGACATTTAAACAAACCAGAGAAGTGTAGCTGGGTTCATATTTAATTCAAATTATGATGACCTCTCAGAAGGAAAGAACCATTCCGTCTGTGACTTCGCCAACACTCTGGAACGAATGAAGCACAGACTCTCAACAAAGTTGCTGGAGTCTCCGGCGAATGAAAACTCTCTCTGTGTTGGCGTCATCGCTGGCTGAACTTAGATAGGCGATCTTCCGTATGATAAAAGGGGTAACATGCTTTGTCGAAATGAAAAAGATGCATCCACAATGTCGCAGTGGGACATGGTAATAACAGGAAGGTTCGTCTGGGTTTCATAAGTCACTCCAGGACATATGACTCTTCACATCGAGAGACACCTCCAGTCCGTAAATTGCAGAATATAAACTTCCTGATATTACAGGAATAAAATTTGGCGTCATCTCTCGTCAGCCGCCCGTGATGGAGTAGTTGAACCAAAAAAGGAGATAACTCCGTCTGGAGTTTCTTCCAATGGCCAGAAGAAAAATAGGGGATTATTGCCCCCGGCCTCCCATTTCCTGGAAGGAATGCCGGGGTTCCCTAAGTGCTGAGTGGCTTCTCCTCTGCACAACCAAGCCAATAAGTTTTGACTCAGTAAAAATCCCCCAAGATGGTGTAGACTAACATCCAGCTAAGATCTAGCCAAAATCCGACCAAACTGTTCCCCGCCAGTTGCCTCAATTGTCTGCAAATCAAAATTGACAAGCCATGAATATTCTAGCTTATTATGCAGGTTCATAAAACTCACAGAGACAACAACGGAACATATAGGTAGAGGACAATCCCCCTATCCTGACATGGTATCCCCCTGTGCGCCTGTAACGTATGGGTATATGTGGCGGGAAAATGGGGCGGTAATATGAACACCCTACCAACCTCACCGAACAGGACATCACAGATACCAAATGGAGATATATTCTCCCACATACAAACACTCCTCTATATGGGAGGACATCCATCTGTTATACAACATGCACGGGGTGGGGTGTGTGATTAAAATCGAAGGTGTGGAAATATTGGCTCCAATGACTTGTTATTGTGACAAGCACACTGCACGATTTACGGCAGGTAAACATGAGTATGTAGGTATGTGAACCGTTCTCATAGATATGATTGGGCCAAGACATACATGATCCACCAATCCGACAAAAGCAATGGGGTGTCTTATCTACTGTGTCCCCAGGCGTCATACACACCAAATTATATGTTCCGTCCCGGCATATTCTGCACACAGATAAAGTAAAGATTCACACACACATTATATATAGGTGCGTACAGTAACTGAATCTTTAACAAAGGCATTATGTAACACCTGAACACTTTACCACAAGTCCGGTAAAGCTAGGCTCTCCCTAAATGAGATGAACCAAAAGTGAAGATAGATTGACTCTGCAGACACAGTACATAATTTACAGAGACATCAAACTCTTCAACAGAAGATGAAGTAGTGATCACAGCATGATAAGAATTGGATACGAATTGTAAGCATAGGAATATAGGACATTGGTATAGACGTTCAAATCTCAGGCCGGCTTTCTTACAGAAGTAATGATGCCGTAGCAAAGTCCACCAAATTACATACATGAAATGTAGTATGACTTTTCATATCAAACAAAGATTGTATTAAATAGTTAACACAAATCTTATCATTCAAAGCAAAAACATATATATGCTCACCAATGCAACAGAGGCGAAAAATGGCCCCATAGGGGCTACACCCGCTCCCTGAAAAAACGTCTACATAGTTGGAACTTCCAGACTCAAGTGACCAGGTCTGGTCCCGCCTGGAAGTTTTACCAAACTATTCCAGGCTATTCTGAGCTACGGTCACATTCCTTGTCTCTATCTGAGTGCTGGCATTCCTTACCATAAAGGGTAGTGCCAGTCTCTCACACATGAAATCAGTTGTTCCAAGAAAAGATATTTATAATCGTCTGCAAGCTGGCGCAAACTGGGACATTATGTCACATAAGTCCCCCAATTCAGCTTGTTGAGTACCACAAGCAAGACCAGTTAAACCAGCTTCCAGACTCCATGTGGTAACCACCTCCTCTGCTCCCTGGTGCCTCTCCTAAACCATCTACTTCCACCTGAGGTGTCTATACCATTCCTCCTAGCTCACAAATTCCGCTGCTATAGATCACAAATCTTCCTCTTCCTGAGCCGCCTGCATTCATATTCTGAAGGTATATTGGCGAACTCAGTAATAAATTAGAGGTTTTACTCCACCTCTAAAGACGTGTGTGAACAAAAAAAGGACGACTCGTGTGGTCACCTCTGTCCGCACAACATCAAAAAAATAGAAATCCCATCCGTAAAGTCCCACCTCGGATGCCGATTCTATTCTAAGAGCAATGTTGGATTCCTTCCATTAACTCAGTCACGTCGGCATACAGAACTGATAAAATGTTGACTAGCACTTCGTGCTAATATATATTCTTATTTTGCCCACCACCAAGAATCAAAAAAAAAGCGGCTGCAGCCGAAAGGAGTTAAACATAGAGCGTCCTCTATGACTCAAGTAATTCTGGCGAGGCGCAATAAGACTTAGTTCCGAGGTTTACTTTAGGTAAATGTTGCTCTGTTTATGACAAATTTGGAAAGGGCCACATTCTCTTCCCTCCAACACCGATGTCTATTATTGAGTCCAAGGTAAATCTACTCCGTTCGTTATAGTTTATCTCGGCCGTCTGGTCGACGTAATCTCAACTCAACACCAAGAATTCTCGACCGTCAGTAGAAGTCCAATGCGTCAGCTGTGAAGGCGTCAATGTTTATAAACAGTGCTGCAGCTCTTCCGGTTACGCGCCCCATTCTTCATGGCGTATGACCTGCAGGTTTTCCCCGGAATGCTATCAATGCAGCTGAACACAAGCTCAGTTTCAGTTACAACCCGCCGTCTTCTCTAGTTGTTATAACCTACTTTTCCAGATACAGACTGGTTCGGCCTGTAAGTGCAACTACTGCTTGTTGGCGAAATTGAAACCAGGTCAACGTTGCATTAACTTCTCCTCCGACCTAGATTCTAGATACCTGGCTATCAGTACATGATTCCAAGTGAAGAATAATTATTCCAAGCATTAGGATCCTCGAGGTGACGTTTTAAAAATGTCATGCTATAGAATAATTTAAAAGACTTCTCCTGCTAGTAACAGTGATGTCTAAGAGTCTACTATACGTAGAATAACAAGAGATTTCGTATCCGGAACGAACTCTTGTAAATATATATATAGTAAGGAATATATTATAAATATAATACTGTGCACTGTTCCTTACAATTTCCCGTTGGCTGGAATAAAGAAGTATACTTTCTCTGTCATTTTACCTCGCTAAATGGACGGTAAAGATTAAAACCAACAGTACTTAAGAGAAAGAAGGGAGAGCTCCGCTCTGCCTCTCTCAACCTGTCATACGTGAAGACTTGGTCCTCACGAACGTTTCATATAGGTATATATATGAAGATGAATATGACAGTCCATGAAACTATCCTGGAAAGCTAAAGCTGCCGGCATGTGTTCCATGTTCCCCGGTAATGAGGATAAAAGGAAAGATGTCGTCGCCGAGGGCTGTGTCATCCCTTTGTAGATTGGAGAATAAATAGGTGGGGTTTCTCCGGAAAAATGACGTACGACTCTTCCTAATTCGGGATAAGGCGATTTTATATAAAAATACACCTAAACGCTTATGTCGACTTTTCCATAATGAGAAGTAGATGAAGCTTCTACGACTGAAAGCATATGAAAGTCCTTTAAAGGTTCCCGAAATTCAACTGCACGTCTTTCGATAGTGTTTAGCACAACGCTTCTAAGAATAATGCAGCTGAAAAAAAAACCATCCGTGCCAGGACTGACACGCAGGTTCGACCAGCCCACAAGTTACGGTGCTGATCTATTTATAAACCGGATGTGGCGAAAAAAAGGTTCATGGGGTTTCCCGAAGAATGTCCCAGTAATTACCTTACGCCGTCCAGTAGTTCACACAGGTAGGATATGACGAAAAGGATGAAAATCGGGATTACCGACAAGAGTTTACGCTCCGTAATGATAGATACATCGCGTCTTCTTTTCTGTCTACATGTGGAACAATATTGGCGGGGGACACTTGGCCTACTTCATTACATGGGAGAGGTGGAAAAATGATGGAGATATTTCCCCCTGGCTTCCGAACCAAATATATGGATATTAAAAAAAAGTTTTACCAGAAGCTTTCGGGAAACTAACTAGCTGCCCAAGTCCTATAAAAAATTGCATTGCCTTTATGTTGCTGGTGAATTACAACCAAATTAAAATAACAACAGATTGTTATGGCAATAGTTATGGCACAAATGTTGGCACAAATCACATGGCACTTGTTGACAACTAGTTAATACACATAAGTGATCATATGTGATCAGATGATGATATAAAAAAAACTCTCACATAATCAAAATTCCCTTATGGACCATCAAAACACCATCTGTGAACATCATTACTCAGATGACGTCACATGAACAATCTATCAATTCAACGCCGCTCCACCTGTGAGGTAACATATAATTTTCCATGTCAGTATCAGTAACCTTAAAATTATTAGGAAGAATCTGAACTCGATCATATTGAAAGAAAGAGGAAAAAAAACAATCCCTCGACGTGCACCCAAATTGTGGGATAATAAATGAGAATACCATATGAAATGGACTGAAATAGTGTCTAGGGGAAAATGATTCATAGGTCCCTCAGGTTCGCCGCATAAAGGCAGTTGATCGAGACAGTTTATTTCCTAAAAGACTCCAGGAATAGAGTAGTTATTGGCTCTTTTGAAAGAAGAATGGGGTGATGGTCAAATAGACTCCACCCACATTACAAGGTAAACTACCTTCCTGAAGACTAAAACAGAGAATAGGCCACTTAACCACAGATCTCTATCAAGTTGTTATCCTTGAATAAAATATCTGAGACTGTGTGTTGGTCGACCTCCCACTGGATTCTCTGCACATATACAAACACAGTATCACAGTTCTCTACGACAACAAACAGTGTAACACTGGTCACGTAGACAATGAAAAACTCTCCGGACGAACATATATGTTTATTGCCAGACTCTCATAAGCTGGAAATACGAGACTCTGTCTCCACTACAATCTATCCAACATCAAACAAAACAAATACATTATCAAGTAATGCATTTCATTTCTAATCTAACAACTCCCTCCTCCTCTTCTCGTTCCTACCCCTACATGATGTCAATCACACGAAAAAAACCAACCAGAACATAGATCAAATATCTGACTGGTGCTGGTGTCATTAGTGTACTACTTTCGTGTCAACATCTTTAGTCAAAGTCAGGAGAATGTAGATTCACTCCACACAGGACTTCTCTCCACTGTCTTTATTCTACCACCATTCTGTGACGATTCTGCTACCGTTAGTATCAAACTCCTCATCTGATTTACTGCTAGAATAGATGGGCACTCCCCATCCCACCTTTGACTAACCACCACACTGTGCCACTGAGATAAACAAGGTTTTCTGGATACTGATCAAGGTAATGGTGATACGGATCGTTGATATTGATAAAAGCCAGTCATGATTGACCAACAAAAAAGGAACTTTTCTCAAGTGGTCCTTTCGATAAAATTGATGATGGTGTGTGACTTGATGTCTGGATTACTCGATCTGGCGTTGGTCTTGAGAGGATAAAAATATCTGCATAAAATTAGGGATTTCAACCCTTAAGAAAAACGTCCATCAGTTAGGACAAGTTGTAGCACGAATGCTCAACGACGTACTGGAGTTGTTGATAAAGGAAGGACTCTCCCTGAGTATGGGTCAGAAGCTAGTTGAACCTCCTCTCTAGGCGATCTCCCGAAGGTTGTAAGACTTGCATGCTTGATCGTGGAACAAGATGAAGTCTCAAATGTCTCAGCACGACATTTAAACAAACCAGAGAAGTGTAGCTGGGTTCATATTTAATTCAAATTATGATGACCTCTCAGAAGGAAAGAACCATTCCGTCTGTGACTTCGCCAACACTCTGGAACGAATGAAGCACAGACTCTCAACAAAGTTGCTGGAGTCTCCGGCGAATGAAAACTCTCTCTGTGTTGGCGTCATCGCTGGCTGAACTTAGATAGGCGATCTTCCGTATGATAAAAGGGGTAACATGCTTTGTCGAAATGAAAAAGATGCATCCACAATGTCGCAGTGGGACATGGTAATAACAGGAAGGTTCGTCTGGGTTTCATAAGTCACTCCAGGACATATGACTCTTCACATCGAGAGACACCTCCAGTCCGTAAATTGCAGAATATAAACTTCCTGATATTACAGGAATAAAATTTGGCGTCATCTCTCGTCAGCCGCCCGTGATGGAGTAGTTGAACCAAAAAAGGAGATAACTCCGTCTGGAGTTTCTTCCATTGGCCAGAAGAAAAATAGGGGATTATTGCCCCCGGCCTCCCATTTCCTAGAAGGAATGCCGGGGTTCCCTAAGTGCTGAGTGGCTTCTCCTCTGCACAACCAAGCCAATAAGTTTTGACTCAGTAAAAATCCCCCAAGATGGTGTAGACTAACATCCAGCTAAGATCTAGCCAAAATCCGACCAAACTGTTCCCCGCCAGTTGCCTCAATTGTCTGCAAATCAAAATTGACAAGCCATGAATATTCTAGCTTATTATGCAGGTTCATAAAACTCACAGAGACAACAACGGAACATATAGGTAGAGGACAATCCCCCTATCCTGACATGGTATCCCCCTGTGCGCCTGTAACGTATGGGTATATGTGGCGGGAAAATGGGGCGGTAATATGAACACCCTACCAACCTCACCGAACAGGACATCACAGATACCAAATGGAGATATATTCTCCCACATACAAACACTCCTCTATATGGGAGGACATCCATCTGTTATACAACATGCACGGGGTGGGGTGTGTGATTAAAATCGAAGGTGTGGAAATATTGGCTCCAATGACTTGTTATTGTGACAAGCACACTGCACGATTTACGGCAGGTAAACATGAGTATGTAGGTATGTGAACCGTTCTCATAGATATGATTGGGCCAAGACATACATGATCCACCAATCCGACAAAAGCAATGGGGTGTCTTATCTACTGTGTCCCCAGGCGTCATACACACCAAATTATATGTTCCGTCCCGGCATATTCTGCACACAGATAAAGTAAAGATTCACACACACATTATATATAGGTGCGTACAGTAACTGAATCTTTAACAAAGGCATTATGTAACACCTGAACACTTTACCACAAGTCCGGTAAAGCTAGGCTCTCCCTAAATGAGATGAACCAAAAGTGAAGATAGATTGACTCTGCAGACACAGTACATAATTTACAGAGACATCAAACTCTTCAACAGAAGATGAAGTAGTGATCACAGCATGATAAGAATTGGATACGAATTGTAAGCATAGGAATATAGGACATTGGTATAGACGTTCAAATCTCAGGCCGGCTTTCTTACAGAAGTAATGATGCCGTAGCAAAGTCCACCAAATTACATACATGAAATGTAGTATGACTTTTCATATCAAACAAAGATTGTATTAAATAGTTAACACAAATCTTATCATTCAAAGCAAAAACATATATATGCTCACCAATGCAACAGAGGCGAAAAATGGCCCCATAGGGGCTACACCCGCTCCCTGAAAAAAACGTCTACATAGTTGGAACTTCCAGACTCAAGTGACCAGGTCTGGTCCCGCCTGGAAGTTTTACCAAACTATTCCAGGCTATTCTGAGCTACGGTCACATTCCTTGACTCTATCTGAGTGCTGGCATTCCTTACCATAAAAGGTAGTGCCAGTCTCTCACACATGAAATCAGTTGTTCCAAGAAAAGATATTTATAATCGTCTGCAAGCTGGCGCAAACTGGGACATTATGTCACAATGGCAGAGGGTTCTTTGAGCCTGGGGAATTAAGGCCGCCTGGCTAGTGCAGTCGCCGCGAACTGTGCAGGTTAGAATTTTCTTTTTGCCAGCGACAGAAAAAAATCCAACACCTAACCGAAGGATCGAACCCGGGTCTCCCTAAGGAGAGTCCGGCGTTCTAGCCACTCGGCCAGCCGCTCCAGCCGCTCTTCTCATAAAGTGACCAAAAATTCCGACTGTCAACGTCCAATTTCTCTAATCAATTTAAGGTTTTTAGTTGTTTCTTGAAGGACGTGTTCATTAGTATCTCTGTCTGTCCATGGTATTCTTTGCATTTTCCTCATAAACCACATTTCTGCAGCCATCGGATGTTTCTCAGCTTGTCTGCTCATTGTCCTCGTCTCATATCCATACAAAAGTACAAGTTCTATGTTGCACATCAATGTCCATACCTCACTTCCGTACAACAGTACAGATTCTATGTAGTACATCATTGTCCATGCTTCACGTCTACACAACAGTACAGATCTGGTTGAGCTCATATAATAAATAAATGTTCTCAAAGCAATTTCCCGCCACGGGTCGGGGATGTGATACCACCACCACGTGATGTAGGCCGAGAGCACGGAGCAATAGATGGGCAAGCGTTCCCTCACTGTGGCCAACGACGACCCCAAGCCTCGGACCCACGCCGGACCTTGCTCACGACATTACTGGAGCAGCGCACCATCAGCCTCACTAGCTGACCGGCGCCGGACCTTGCTCACGACATTATTGGAGCAGCGCACCATCAGCCTCACTAGCTGACCGGCGCCGGACCTTGCTCACGACATTACTGGAGCAGCGCACCATCAGCCTCACTAGCTGACCGGCGCCGGACCTTGCTCACGACATTACTGGAGCAGCGCACCATCAGCCTCACTAGCTGACCGGCGCCGCACCTTGCTCACGATATTACTGGAGCAGCGCACCATCAGCCTCACTAGCTGACCGGCGCCGGACCTTGCTCACGACATTACTGGAGCAGCTCACCATCAGCCTCACTAGCTGACCGGCGCCGGACCTTGCTCACGACATTACTGGAGCAACGCACCATCAGCCTCACTAGCTGACCTGCGCCGGACCTTGCTCACGACATTACTGGAGCAACGCACCATCAGCCTCACTAGCTGACCGGCGCCGGACCTTGCTCACGACATTACTGGAGCAGCTCACCATCAGCCTCGCTAGCTGACCCGCCATTGAGGTCACGTGCTAAACATACTGAGAATATCGTGCACCAGGAAGAGGAACATTCGCGCTCTGTTCATTGTCTGGAATGCACCTTTTGCTTGACCTGGTTCCCCCCCCCCCCCAAAAAAAATCACGCATGTTCCATCCGGTGTTATATTTTGCCCCAGATGTTTACATTTATCTGTCCCTGTCATCTACTGCCAATATAGTACCTTGCTGTGTAGGACTGGTAGGAGGAGGGGGGAGGGGTTCTTGAGCCTGAGGAATTAAGGCTGCCTGGCTAGAGCAGTGGCCCCGAACTGTGCAGGTTAGGATTTTACTTTTTGCCCTCGACAGGAAAATAATGCACACCTGACCGAGGATACAAATCCGGGTCTGCTGAAAGAAAACACCACATTCTATACACTCGGCCAGCCTTACCTCATACATTTATCAACTGGGTTAATCATTTTCCCTTTATGAACGCAGAGGTGTTTCCAAGGCCCATGGCCAGGTTCTAAACTGGCCAAGATCTACTAACACGTCCTAGTCGTGCGTCCTGGGCAACAGGTCCCTTCGGGGTCCTGGCTAACGTAGTATGATCGCTGATTCTTCCGATGTCGGAGAGTGTCTGCCTGTACGGCGTGGAACCACCAGTCTGCACACCAATAAGCCAGACATGGGACAACGGATACTCACACAAACCTCAGGTCCGGTATGACATCACACTGATGTTGGACAACAGGATGCCTTCATCCGACATACAGGACTTCCCGTTGGAGCTAAAGCCAACGAACACAAGCAAGCAAGCATGCAATCATTTCCTCTTCTACTGTCATCTCACAAACTGATAACATCTTTTGCTGTGATGGAACCAATATTTATGTTTTCATGATATTCAATGACATTCCTTTTATTTATGTATACTGTGGATATGTTGTGTTACTGAACTATTGCCATAGTTGTTGTGACTGTACATAGCTAATAACAGAAATACACAAGCTATGGTTACTACAAAGAAATATTGTATACACTAAAGCAACATTAAATTACAGGAGCCAAGTCAATGTACTTAAGTATTTGGGTACTTTAAAACAACAGATGGAAAGTGTATTAAGGAAGTTAAATGAACAATAGTGAAAGCAATGGCAGCATTTCATAAGATTAAAACATGCTCTGCAATATATCTTTGTCGAGGTGAGGAACAGAGTTCTTAAGAGCGATGATGAGTCAATCTCACAGAAAGAAGTCTGTAGACAGACATTGTCACCAACACCACACGGCATGGACTATAAGAAGATTGGCAGTACACGAGACAGAAGGCTGTGGACAGACATGATCACCAACGCCACACGGTATGAGCTATAAGAAGACTGGCAGTACACGAGACAGAAGGCTGTGGACAGACATGATCACCAACGCCACACGGCATGAGCTATAAGAAGATTGGCAGTACACGAGACAGAAGGCTGTGGACAGACATGATCACCAACGCCACACGGTATGAGCTATAAGAAGATTGGCAGTACACGAGACAGAAGGTTGTGGACAGACATGATCACCAACGCCACACGGTATGAGCTATAAGAAGATTGGCAGTACACGAGACAGAAGGTTGTGGACAGACATGATCACCAACGCCACACGGCATGAGCTATAAGAAGATTGGCAGTACACGAGACAGAAGGCTGTGGACAGACATGATCACCAACGCCACACGGCATGAACTAGAAGAAGAAGAAGTATGTGATTGACTGTTGTGTGTGACTTGTCCACTTTATTCCCGGCAATGTTTCACCCACGTCACGTGACTATCTTCCATAGATCCAGCAATTTACAGGGATGATCTGGATTTAGTCAAGAAGCGTAACCCTTCAGTCATCACATTCTAGAGTAATCTCTCTTTCACGCGAATCAAAAATGGAAGATTGTTGAAAATAAAGAGTCAGAAATATAACTGCAATGTTGACGGCGTTATTGTTGTTGTTATTCTTGTGTTTGTATTGTTGTGTGGTGGAATGATCTTGTTTGTTGCGTGGATTGTGGTACAGATGTTGATATAGCTTGCTTTGATGGCGTTATGTTCTCGAGCACTGAAAGTCGTGAGCTGCTCCCCCCCCCCCCCCGGGATTTGCGTTGTTCCGACCACGAGAGCGGTTTTCGACCGGGTCAGCGCTGGGATCAGCCATGGGGTTCAGCACAGGGGTCAATGCTGGGGGTGAACCCTTGGGGTCAACGCTGGGGTCAGATCTTGTGGCCAACGCTGGGGGTCAGCCCTGGGAGGGGGGGGGGGAGTAAACGATGTGGGTCAGCAATGGAGGGTCAGCTTCAACAGTCAGAGTTCAACAGTATAAAACCATGTGTGAAAAATGTAAACACAGTATCGAGTTCATCCTCTGCTTCTGCATTCATCCGGAGTTTTTTCTTCGGACATGATTGCGTTGTGCCTATTTACAGCAGAGCTGCGTTCTTGCGCCGTTAGGCCGACACATCCGACTTCTGCGGGCATTTGTTGACCGGGTTAACCTTCTCTGGGGTTGTGTCAAGTTCAACAGTCTACAACAATGGGGGAAAATGTAAACACATTGTCGAGTTCAACTGTCAAAAACCATGTGGGAAAATGTAAACACAATGTCGAATTCAACAGTCTAAAACCATGTGGCAAAATGTAAACACAGTGTCGAGTTCAACAGTCTAAATCCATGTGGCAAAATATAAATACAGTGTCGAATTCTGTTTACACCCATATGGGACAATGTACACACAATGTCGAGTTCAGCAATCTAAAACCTCTCATCTCATCTCATCTCTAAAAGTCGCTTAAAAGTCGAAAGGGTCGACTTCATTGCACCGGGTTTTATCCCATATGGCTCGGTCTCTTTCCGCAGCACGGAAAGCGTCGCACAAAGCACGAACTCCGTAGCTTTTAGCGACGACCCACAGGAGTCTCCGAAACATTTAACTCGTAAACGGAAGGGCGCGGCCCGGAATCGAATCCACAACCTTCGGAGCACGAGACAAACGGCTTGACCACTTCGGCACAGAGAATCTCATCTCATCACGTTCCTCTTGTACCTTGCGGTGTCGAGGTGAAGTATAAACATCGTGAGAGTGCCCGATTATGGGCTTCATCTATCGATGTACCCATGGACTCTGCTATTCCCTCCGTCCAACGTTTACGTGGTCGGCCTCTTCCTCTGCTTCCATCTGGTCTGTACATCATTGCTTGTTGTGGTATGCTGTTGGCTGGTAACCTACTTGCATGGCCAAACCATTTGACTTGCTGCTTTCTAATAAAATCTAGTGCTGCTTTAACCCCTACTTTAGTCCTGATTTCTTCATTTCTGATCTTATCTCTTCTTGATACGATGAGTATTCTTCTCAGGAATCACATTTCTGCTGTTGTGATTTTTCTTTTCTTTTTTTGTGTCATTGTCCAGGTTTGGCATTGGTAGTGTTACAGAGCGGGAGTATGATGGAACAACTGGAACACATGCCGCTGGTGATTACAAATAACAAAGTCACCACATAAATTCCATCCAAGTTTATTAGATCAAATCTTTAGAATCTTGGTGGATGAAATCACACACGACCTGTTGATTTGGGCGGCGGATCGTAACTAACTATCTCCAACCCTGCGTCATGGCTTAAGCGTCCCTAGTTACCTTTTCAATGGGATGCTCAGCCGTGCCTAGTCTTTTGCACACCACTATTATTTCACTAACAGAGATGGTGCTCTGTTACATTCGTCCTTATCTTTAACAAGACTTTTCCCAAAAAGTCCTAATCTCTAATCTCTAATCTACTTATTCTATTTCCTCTTTCCCTCACTAAATTTTAACCCCAATGTTAATTTCCCAACCCGTCTTAAACCAGCCACCCCCCCCCCCCCCTTTAACCAGTGAGCTTTATTTCTTACCCTTTCTACTCCTTCGAGTCTACTTCTCCGCTTATCTCTTATAGCCAACCGCTATGTTCTGTTACAGATCTTCGTGAAGTCATACTTCTTCTTCGTTTCTGTATATGAGCCTACAAGGTTTCATTTTCCAAAACAAAACAACAGTTCATTAGGAATCAGTTAGATATTTCATTTCATATATACATATGTTCATAAAAATCGTTGGTATATAAACACAATTGGAAATTTGTCGTGCGTTATGCAACTTCTCATATCCTCTCAACATCAACAAACAACACCGGATAGACAGAAAAGATGGGGTGCGCACCCAGATATAAAGATATAAAGAAGTAGTCAGAAAGCAATCACATTTACCTCCCTTGCAATCACAAAAACTTTATAAATAAAGTTTTAAAAACGCATCTTATTATCCATGAATATATACTTCTGTTTGTTAAAAATTAAGTTGATCCAAAATTTCTTCCTTATATACTCTATATTAATATTTGTGCTGCCATCCACAACCATTAATGATTATATTTCGCTTGGCTCATGTTCAATCATGATTGAACCAAAAAAAAATATTGACAATGTTCATTTATTATGAACATACTTTAAACCAATTAACGCTGCTTATCACAGCTCCTATATTAATCCCCTCACATCCCATTATAACCATCCATGTTCGTGGGTATATCATATGTGCTGCTATCTACAACCATTAATGTCAACTCTCAACTAACAATTATCCCCATTGATGCTGACTAACGCAGCCTCTTTTTATATCACCTATAGACGTTAATCACGTTAACGTCTTCTTCCTTAATATAACATGGCATCTAATGCTGACCTATTTCAACCTTCCAGAACCATATATTACTACCAACTTTTATTTGTGTAGGATCCATTATAAAACCCCATCATCCAAACATGGCATGTGTTACTAAACAACATAGCCACTATATAATTAACCTCCCTTGATTTCTTTTTCTGCTATTCACAGAATCTCCAACTATATTCTAATTAAACCCCATCATCTCATGTGTTTCTATTCTTAAATATCTGTGAGATTCATCGTTCATTTATTATGAACGTGTCTAATTTATTTCTAAACCATTACCCCCCCCCCCCCCATTTTCCCCTAGACGTCAAACATGGCCCTCACTACTGAGCGTGCAAATGTGTCTCTCTTTACAGTCAAGAGTCGTTTGCGTATCATTTTCTGAACGAACGATCCCAATTAGTCCCACAAACCAATAACTGCTTGTCAACAAAATTTTAATAACTATCAACTTATTTTTAAACAAGGGTAAATACACAAGGCAATTGAACTTAAATCACAATTCATAAGCAAATCAAAACGAAGTCAAAACAGGATATCATTCCCCCTCCCAATATTTACCAATGTTTTATCCCGCACATTCTAAATAAAGGGCAATCAACCAATTCAAAGGGTTATTAATCACAATACTATGACATACATGATAAAACAAAATAAAATCATATTTAAATACAACCTATCCATTATTAGTCGCTTTTTCTTTTGGACTAATAAAAAATTATTTCATTCATTGGCACCTTGCCGTCTTGACAGACGATAGTTTGTGCTTTAAAAAGGCATAATAACTTTTAACTATGGCGGTAGCGAGTGTGACTGATAAGGCCAATTTGCGCTGTAAATGTCCGTTCACAGTGGGTGCATGTGAACACGTGGTCATTTCCACCATCATGCACCATCTTACGTCTCAAACGCTTGGTGTGTGACTTTTCTGCAATAATTTTCTCCTTTGACTTTATTCCATTTCTGATATTTGCCCTCCATGCAACACGTTCAGCGGCGACTTGCTCCCAATGTGCATTATCAATGCCTGTATCAATCATGTCCCGCTTACACACATCTTTGTATCGTAGTAGAGGCCGACCCTGAGATCTCTTACCCATCTGTAATTCACCAAAAAAGATATCCTTTGGTATTCTACCATCATCCATCCGCCTAAGATGTCCTATCCATCTAAGTCTACGAAGACTGAGCATGGAATAAACTGTCACACAACCTGATCTTTCCAATGCTTCAGTATTTGTGATTTTGTCTTGCCACTTAATACCAAGTATTCTTCGCAGACACCGCATATGAAAGCTGTTTAAATTGTTCTCTTGGTGTGAGTAAGTTGTCCAGGTTTCACTGCCATAGAGAAGAGTACTAAGGACACAGGCTTGATAGACAAGGACTTTTGTTTTGGCAGTAAGCTTCCTGTTCTCCCAGACTCTTTTTCTTAACCTGTTCATTGTTGTTGCTGCCTTACCAATCCGGATGTTGATTTCCTGATCTAGGGATAATTTGCTATTTACCACCGATCCTAGATATGTAAAATGGTCTACTATCTCTAGTTCAGCGTCGTCAATAAAGATTGATGGTACCCCATGTGCACCTTGTGACATAATCTGTGTCTTCTTTTTGCTAATTGTTAAACCAAATTCAGAACAAGCATTGGAGAATGCAGATAGTAGACATTGCAATTCTTCCTCAGAGTGGGTCGTAACTGCAGCATCATCTGCAAAAAGCAACTCTCTGATCAGTACCCTCCTAATTTTGGTCATAGCCTTCAATCTCTGAGCATTGTAGAGGCCGCCATCTGAGCGTGAGTGAATGTATATACCACCATCCTGATCACGAAATGCATATTTCAGTAGAAGTGAAAAGTATATTCCAAAGAGGGTGGGAGCTAGTACACAACCTTGCTTAACTCCACTCTTGATTTCAAATTCTTCAGAAGTTGCACCATCAAACTTGATTATACCCTTCATGCCTGTGTGGAACGATTCCACAATGGACAGAAGAGTTGGTGGGCAGCCAATCTTCTTTAGTGCCTTGAACAGACCCTCACGACTGACCAAATCAAATGCCTTTGTGAGGTCGATGAAGGCAATAAACAGTGGTTGATTCTGTTCACGGCATTTTTCTTGCATTTGTCGCAATGAGAATATCATATCAGTGGTAGACCGGTTCTGTCGAAAGCCACACTGTGATTCGGGGTAGACTTGATCTCCTAGGACTTGAAGTCTGCGCAGAACAATTCTGGCAAATACTTTTCCAACAATACACAGAAGTGAGATACCCCTATAGTTGTTGCAGTCGCTCCGATCGCCCTTGTTCTTGTACAGTGTTATGATGCTTGAATCTTTGAAATCCTGTGGGACTTGTCCTTCACGCCAGCATAGCTCTATTAGCTGGTGGATCTGTATAGTGAGTGTGTCTTGCCCACTCCTGATAACCTCTATTGGAATCCCATCCTTACCTGGAGCCTTGCCAGATGCAAGTTCATTTATAGCACACTTAACTTCTGTTATGGTGGGAAGTGTGTCCAGGTGGTCAAGAGTTGGTAGAGCCTCTATGGCGTTGAGGGCATTATCCGCTAGTTTGGTCTCACTTGAGTAAAGCTCCAAATAGTGCTCTACCCATCTGTCCATCTGCTGTTTCTTATCAGTGATGACTTCTCCAGTCAAGGTTTTCAATGGTGCACTTCTTTTGATCACTGGACCACAGGCTTTCTTTATTCCTTCATACATGCTTCTTATGTCTCCCTTATCACTTGCGATTTGAATGGACTCACATAACTTGATCCAATAATCATTTGCACACTGCCTGGCAGCCTTTTGCACATCCTTCCTAGCTTGCCTTAGCTCACTCAGAGTGTTACGCGTTGGTCTTTCCTTGTTTCTTAAGAGATAAAAAATTATTTATCTACTAAAAAAAACACAAGTTAAATCTCAAAATCAAATGGTAATAAAGCATACATCTCCAAAACAAACAAGAATTGACAGCCATAAATTATTTTTTTTTAAATATACAATATTATGACTACTCAAGACAACTTATAACATCTCTTAACCAGGCTATCCTATAGTGACATCTGCAATTTACAGCCACAATTTTCATCATCAATCACAAAATTTGCTATCTGCAGAATATTCTATTAATCTATTTACCATGTCTCAACTTCTTCAGTAATTCTAGATTTGTTTCTATAAGTGCCATTTCCACATCGACGTCTTCGTTTTCCTGAAGAGAAATATCTTCCTTCATGCTGCTATTTCCATTAGATTCTCAATGTTCGTCCATTTCTTGTTCTACATCTGTGTATCTACTGCCAGCGGCCGCTAATTGTTTTCTTTCTATATCTAATCTCATCTGTCTATCTTGGTTTCTTAGTGATCTTTCAAATAGTGGCATATCTTCGTCGCTTGATGAATTTTCTCTAATTCTCTTTTGTCTTTTCACTTCTCTTTCATTTTGTCTCTCTATCCTCCTTTTCAGTGCTTATCTGGTATTCTTAAATGGAGCAGTAACCTCTTCCTGCATGGATTCAACACTATTGTAACCATCATACATATGACTTTCTTCTCCCATAAGAGATTTCGGTATTGTTTCAGCTTGTTTATCAATACCATCATACATATTACTTTCTTCTCCCATAAGAGATTTCGGTATTGTTTCAGCTTGTATATCAGTACCATCATAAATATTACTTTCTTCTCCCATAAGAGATTTCGGTATTGTTTCAGCTTGTTTATCAATACCATCATACATATTACTTTCTTCTCCCATAAGAGATTTCGGTATTGTTTCAGCTTGTTTATCAATACCATCATACATATTACTTTCTTCTCCCATAAGAGATTTCGGTATTGTTTCAGCTTGTATATCAGTACCATCATTCATATTACTTTCTTCTCCCATAACAGTTGTCGGTATTGCTTCAGCTTGTATATCAGTATTGTTTGGGGGGAAATATTGTTTGTATATCCTTTTGTGTGTATAAACTTTTGTTTAATAATCTATTTTTTTATATAACATATTGTTTATATAACCTATTATTTGTATAATCTATTGTTTGTATAATATATCGTTTGCGCAATCTATTGTTTGTACAATCTATTGTTTGTATAACCTATTGATTGTATAACCTATTGATTGTATAACCTATTGTTTGTATAACCTATTGATTGTATAACCTATTGTTTGTGTAATATACTATTTAGGACAATTTTTTTGTCTTGGGAAAAATATTGTTTGTACAATCTATTGTTTGTATAATATATTGTTTGTGCAATCTGTTGTTTGTATAATATATTGTTTGTGCAATCTGTTGTTTGTATAATATATTGTTTGTTTAATCTATTGTTTGTATAACCAATTGTTTGTATAATATTTTGTTTGTATAATATTTTGTATAATCTATTGTTTGTATAATATATTGTTTAAGCCAAACACTGTTTACACTTCATTTCGTGAAATGAGCCGGTTTACAGTTGTTTCTTATAATATGACAGGTTTATAATTTGTAAACATCTTCAGGTAATTATGATCAATAATTTAATGACATCACATCACCCGGTCCATACACAACAATAGTTGGCTTTATTTCCTATTTGCACATCTCAACACACATTTTTCCCGCCTCCTGATACCCCCACGTTTTGGTTTTCGCTCTCAGTGTCTATGGTCACATATTATACTTTACTTAATTGACTAAATCAACCAATGGTAATCAACCACGGAAAAGAACAGCATGGCCAATAGATATAATTCATCTTTTATTTCCCCATTGGTTACTAAAACTGGAAGAGGAGGAGCAACAACCTGCACATTTCTCTTATTGGTCAGTTCTTAAATTCTCAGACTTCTCCAACCAATGAAATTGTACCCTAGTAGCTCGCTGTCGCTACGTGCGACCAACCATAATTATCGGATTCCATAATAATGATCAATATATCAATCAATCATGTGCCATGCCGGAAAGCGTGGGCGGTCATGACTCGCCATTTCACTCGATCACCATTGTCGTGGATCAGCTCAGTGTTCCTGTCTCGTCCATGCCATGTGGCCAAGCCATCCAGGTATTTTCCTCTCGGTCTTTCTCTTGGTCTGTTCCCTTCGATCTTGCCAGTTGTCACTAAGTTCTCCAGTCCATTTCTTCTCATAACATGTCCAAAAAATTTTGACTGTCTACGTCTAATTTCTCTAATCAGTTTACGTTGTTCATTTGTCTCCTGTAGTACTTGGTCATTAGTTTTCCTGTCTGTCCATGATATTCTTTGCATTCTCCTCAGAAACCACATTTCTGCAGCCATCAGATGCTTTTCAGCTTGACTGTTCATTGTCCAAGTTTCACATCCATACAGAAGAACAGGCTCTATGTATCCCCTCAACACTCTTTTTCTCGTTATATATTGCATAATATTCCAGCGCACGATGTTGTTTACAGGCGATGGTAAAGCCATAAAACTTGCCTTAATTATGTGCATTCATTGGTTGTTTATGATTACTGGTTTAAGCATTAATGAATCTGCATAATAAACACAAACATAAGCTTTTAGAGCCACTTGGGTCCAGCCTGGAGTCGCACAAGGATCGGTTTGTAGAACAATGGAAGCTGCTGCCCCGAGAGCTGGTAAATAGCATTTTTTAAATTATTGCGTCATCCGTTGAAGTTTTGTATCTGTTTGTGTTTTGTTGGGTAAGACGAGTGAATATTGTGTGTTGTTGTTTCTAATTTCTTGTTGGGCATTGATAGATAATATTGTTGTTGTTGTTTCTAGTTTCTTGTTGGGCATTGATAGATATTATTGTTGTTGTTGTTTCTAGATTCCTGCTGGTGAATGAGAGAGAATGATGTATGTTGTTGTTTCTAGTTTCTTGTTGGTAGAGCAATGAGAGAGAATGTTGTAGTTTATTGTTTCAAGTTTCTTGTTCGTAGGGTAATGAGAGAGAGAGAGAGAGAGAGAGAGAGAGAGAGAGAGAGAGAGAGAGAGAGAGAGAGAGAGAGAGTTGTAGGTTATTGTTTCTAGTTTCTTGCTAGTAGGACAAGGAGAGAGAATGTTGTAGTTTCTTGTTTCTAGTTTCTTATTTGTAGCGCAATGCGAGAAGATATTGTAGTTGCTTGTTTCTAGTTTCTTGTTGGTAGGGCAATAAGAGAGAATGTTGTAGTGTCTTGTTTCTAGTTTCTTGTTGGTAGGGCAATGAGAGAGAAAGTTGTAGTTTATTGTTTCTAGCTTCTTGTTGATAGAGCAATGAGAGAGAATGTTGTATTTTATTGTTTCTAGCTTCTTGTTGGTAGAGCAATGAGAGAGAATGTTGTATTTTATTGTTTCTAGTTTCTTGTTGGTAGAGCAATGAGAGAGAATGTTGTATTTTATTGTTTCTAGTTTCTTGTTGGTAGAGCAATGAGAGAGAATGTTGTATTTTATTGTTTCTAGTTTCTTGTTGGTAGAGCAATGAGAGAGAATGTTGTATTTTATTGTTTCAAGTTTCTTGTTCGTAGGGTAATGAGAGAGAGAGAGAGAGAGAGAGAGAGAGAGAGAGAGAGAGAGAGAGAGAGAGAGAGAGAGAGAGAGAGAGAGAGAGAGAGAGAGAGTTGTAGGTTATTGTTTCTAGTTTCTTGCTAGTAGGACAAGGAGAGAGAATGTTGTAGTTTCTTGTTTCTAGTTTCTTATTTGTAGCGCAATGCGAGAAGATATTGTAGTTGCTTGTTTCTAGTTTCTTGTTGGTAGGGCAATAAGAGAGAATGTTGTAGTCTCTTGTTTCTAGTTTCTTGTTGGTAGGGCCATGAGAGAGAAGTTGTAGTTTATTGTTTCTAGCTTCTTGTTGGTAGAGCAATGAGAGAGAATGTTGTAGTTTATTGTTTCAAGTTTCTTGTTCGTAGGGTAATGAGAGAGAGAGAGAGAGAGAGAGAGAGAGAGAGAGAGAGAGAGAGAGAGAGAGAGAGAGTTGTAGGTTATTGTTTCTAGTTTCTTGCTAGTAGGACAAGGAGAGAGAATGTTGTAGTTTATTGTTTCTAGTTTCTTATTTGTAGCGCAATGCGAGAAGATATTTTAGTTGCTTGTTTCTAGTTTCTTGTTGGTAGAGCAATGAGAGAGAATGTTGTAGTTTCTAGTTTCTTGTTGGTAGAGCAATGAGAGAGAATGTTGTAGTTTATTGTTTCAAGTTTCTTGTTCGTAGGGTAATGAGAGAGAGAGAGAGAGAGAGAGAGAGAGAGAGAGAGAGAGAGAGAGAGAGAGAGAGAGAGAGAGAGAGAGAGTTGTAGGTTATTGTTTCTAGTTTCTTGCTAGTAGGACAAGGAGAGAGAATGTTGTAGTTTCTTGTTTCTAGTTTCTTATTTGTAGCGCAATGCGAGAAGATATTGTAGTTGCTTGTTTCTAGTTTCTTGTTGGTAGGGCAATAAGAGAGAATGTTGTAGTGTCTTGTTTCTAGTTTCTTGTTGGTAGGGCAATGAGAGAGAAAGTTGTAGTTTATTGTTTCTAGCTTCTTGTTGGTAGAGCAATGAGAGAGAATGTTGTAGTTTATTGTTTCTAGCTTCTTGTTGGTAGAGCAATGAGAGAGAATGTTGTAGTTTATTGTTTCTAGTTTCTTGTTGGTAGAGCAATGAGAGAGAAAGTTGTAGTTTATTGTTTCTAGCTTCTTGTTGGTGGGGTAATGCGAGAGAATGTTGTAGTGTATTGTTTCTAGTTTCTTGATGGTAGGGCAATGAAAGAGAATGTTGTAGTTTATTGTTTCTAGTTTCTTGTTGTGTGATACGAAACACGTTGCGCACTAACACATACAGCGGATGCATCATGGCGCTTCGAGAGACAGAAGGATCTCACAACTGTAGTTAGCTCGGCACTAGATGGCAGAGAGTGTCACAGATGGAAGATGAAAGATTGTCTCTTTTGGATACAGCTGTATGTGACAGGAAAATGAGATAGAGTAACAGATTTAGATGTTTGACATAATGTAGATTTATGCACTGATTTATGTGTAACAAGACTGAGCAGAGTGACACTTGTAGATGTTTGACATAATGTAGATTTATGCACTGATTTACGTGTAACAAGACTGAGCAGAGTGGCAGTTGTAGACTTGCCGTCATTGTTTATGTGTGGGTCACACTAACATATGCCCTTCTTTTGACTCTCTCTCTCTCTCTCTCTCTCTCTCTCTCTCTCTCTCTCTCTCTCTCTCTCTCTCTCTCTCTCTCTCTCTCTCTCTCTCTCTCTCTCCTTGTTTTACATTAATTCATCCACACATCATTCGAGGCTAACTGAAAACAACAACAATATAAAAGATATGCATTATAAAGGCGTGGGGAAAATGCGAAAATCAATACTACACGACTCAGTGAAATTAATGAATGATGTGGCAGTTGTTATGAGCTACGACGAACATGTTGTTCTACCAACAGGGAACTGGCTGTTACACTGGAGTGTTGTTGTTGTTGTTGTTGTTGTTGTTGTTGTTGTTGTTGTTGTTGTTGTTGTTGTTGTTGTTGTTGTTGTTGTTGTTGTTGTTGTTGTTGTTGTTGTTGTTGTTGTTATTATTAAGTGGGAAGGTAATCCATACTGAGATAGTGTTCGAATAATTTGCGCTTATATATGTAGGGATTGGTGATGTCTTTGATTTCTTGTGGACGACTGTTCCACAGCTGAGCTGCGGATTGCTAAGCTTGTTTTGTATCGTTCTGTTCACACACCAGGGGCACATCAACAAACACTGAAAATGGAACACATCACATAAATAGAACAAAATCGCTACTGACCAGGGTGTTGGCGTGGCTGAATAGATAAGAGGGCCTTTCTTAAACATCCGGTGCGCTAATTCAGAGGTAGCGTGTTCAAACCCTACAACGGTTATTTAAACTAAAATGTTGACTTCTCGTCCTTGACTTGGGGACGTAAATTACAAGTACCTCAGATTTCGGAGTGTGTTCGCCTAAGGGCGAGGGACAAATGTAATAGGAAAGCTCAAACATACGCAAAAATCAATCCAGTACACTAGAGATATTAGTACGTGTATTGACTACGTTTGATTCAAAACGGGCGGAAGCACCAAATGGACATTGCGGTTAACAAGTCTTCATCAGCAAACACACAAAAGACGCCTGCCTGTACATGCTCATTACTAGTTAGTTGCTTATCTTTACAGGACGTCGCAGTCAACCCCAGAATGTTATGGCTGTTCGTGATTCCTTGGCAAGTTTACGTTCAGTAGTTTTCCATTGCTTTCTGAACGACCGGCACTCATACCATTTTAATGGAATCAACGCAAGGCGGTGTAAATCCAAATCGCCCGCAGCTGTGTTTCGAACGCGGTCAGCGGGATTACAGATGACGTCCGCCACCCCTCCACCACAGAGCCGGTTAAGAGAGATGGCGAAGCATGGCCGCCCACGTTTGTCGGCATGGCACATGGTGATGATGGTGGTGGTTGTGATGATGATGATGATGATGGTAATTATGATAATGAAGACGAGACAATTATGATGGTGATGATGATGATGACGATGATGATGATGATGATGATGATGATGATGATGATGATGATGATGATGATGACGGCGACGAAGATGATGATGATGATGATGATGATGATGATGATGATGATGATGATGATGATGATGATGATGATGATGATGATGATGATGATGATGACGGCGACGATGATGATGATGATGATGATGATGATGATGATGATGATGATGATGATGATGATGATGATGATGATGATGATGATGATGATGATGATGATGATGATGATGATGATGA
>OY992892.1:4430602-4538102 GCA_963921405.1 Cepaea hortensis
AAGTCAATAAATAAGTCACAAATGGCTGTAGAAAAATAACTAATTATGATATTAACTTGAAACCAGTTTATTTTTATACATACATTATCCCTTTATTTCACGTTTTCACGTACATTCAACTTCGGCGTCATTCGCGAAATGGCTCCCGCCAAGGTGGGTTATCAGTGGACCAAAAAGGTGGAAATCGCAGGGGACTAAGTCGGGGCTGTAAGGTGGATGTTCCAGAACATCCCACCTTAGTTGGTTAATTTTCTCCTGAGTTAATCGAGCCGTATGTGGTCTGACATTATCATAAAGAAGCAGCACTCCTCTAGTCAGCAGTCCTGGACGTTTTCTTCGAATCGCATCATGAAACATCGATAGAACTTCACAGTACGATTCAGAATTCACATTGTCACCTTTCTTCTTGAAATTGGTTAAAAGCACTCCTTGACAATCTCAGAACACTGTCAGCATAACCTTCCCTGCTGATGGCGTAACCTTGAATTTTTGGACACAAGGCGAAGAATAATGTTTCCATTGCATTGATTGATTGATTGATTGATTGATTGATTGAGGAACCGACATCACAACATTCGGGACATTCCCATAAGCGCTCCGTCCCCATCCTCAACAGCCAGCGAAGAGTTCCAACACTAATAGTTCCAATAGCAATCTGATTATATGTCCGCCCCGCCTTTCCTCTGAGCGTCGAGCATCGGCCAGATCCCTTCATCACACCTCGCTGCCTCATTCTTGCCAGACTATGGTGATCCATTTGCTCCTCCGAGGTGTACACGTGCTCCCACAAGGCTGCAACCACATCTGTTTTGTCATACAACAATACTCCACCAAGTTTTGATGAGCCAGCCAATCTGTCCGCCTGTTCATTCCCCAGCACACCGGCATGCCCAGGAGAAAAGATCCAGGTGATGCTTGCTACCCGTGATCTCCGAAGCGAAGCAAGCCACTCTGCACGAAGCTTGCCTGTTCTCACCTTCCCCAGCATGCTTTCTGAGTCAGTAACAATCACAATGTGTGTATGTATCGTGTTCTCTATCCAGCGGAAAGCTGCACTGACCGCCTCCACCTCCATTCTTAAGCTAGATGTAGTGTCATCATACTCCAGGCTCTCCTGCACCAAACGCCGACCATTAGTTTTTGCCAAGAACCCCCAGGCACTTCTCATACCTCTCAACACCGACCCATCCGTGTAGATAATCACATCACCCGGGCGAGAATTTTCCTGAATTAGTTGCTGAATTTCCATTTTCCATTTTCCGTGGCCCCTGCTGGTCACTCCATGCACTCCCGGCTCAATGTGATTATAACTCTGCACAAGTCTGACTGCTCCGCTGGCACTCTGACCCACTCCTCTCCTCGCATGATGTTCTCCAAGGGGCACACCTGTCTGATCGTATCCTCCGCCTGAGCCATTCATGATTTCCCTCTTATCAGTCTCTGACCCTTAACTGCATCCAGCGCTTCATGCAGTGGGTGATCTGTGTCTGCAGCTACTCTGAGGTATGCCTTCGCTTTCATCACCTTGTGCCTACCAGCAACAGTAGGCAGACCAAGGATGTAACGCATACACACTACTGGAGTGTCTCTGGTGCATCCCAGAATGACCCGCATAGCTTCATACTGTATGCGCTCTAACTTCACCAGCTGACTCTCTGAGACAGTGAGCAGACCTAATCCATAATCAATTACTGAGAGGATCAAGTGCTGGTATAGTGTGAAGAGCATTCTCTGCTCTGTGTCCATTGCAGCCATAGTTTTAAGTGCATTAAGTCCCTTTTGAGATCTTGTCACAACCGTCTCCACGTGGTCCTTGAAGGCAGACTCCTGTCAAATATGATTCCCAGATACTTCAGTTTGTTCTCTCTGTTGACGCTTCTGCCATCTATCGTGAGGCTTGGGGCATCATCTCTCACAATCCTGTTGTCTAGAGAGCACCACAACACAGCCGCCTTTTCCGGGTTGATGACAGCACTCATTTCAGTGCACCAGTCAATCACTTTATCTACTGTCACCTGTAGCTCCTGGGCTGTTTGATCCCTATTTCTCCCCTACCTATATGCAAGAATATCATCTGCAAATGTTAGAATCCTTCCAACCCCTGGTGCTTCTGGGTATGCAATCTTGCTCGTATACACATTAAAGAGCACCGGTGAGATTGCAGATCCCTGTGGCAGTCCCGGGGTTAAAATATGTGGCTTTGATTCGGGCTGGTAGTGATGCACCCATGATTCGTCCCCTGTAACAGTCCTGTTCAGTATGTCTTCTCCTTCATTTTCGTATCGACAGAGATGATGCAAGGACAGGCCAAATCGGTTTATTTTGTGTTCCTCCTTCAATTTTCTGGGTATCCACCTTGAGCACACTTTCTTAAATTTCAATCGATCATGCATTATGCTGTATGCTGGACCATGTAAGCACCCTATTGCATATGCTACAGAGTCTATCGTTACTCGCCTGTCACCTCTAATCATCTCCTCCACCCGCTGCACGGATGTTTCTGTTGCAACCTCAACAGGACGACCAGATCGGATTTCATCAACAATTTTCGAGCGTCTTTGAGAACATTTTTCTACCCAGCTATGCACCGCTTTATGGGACAAACATTTTTCAGCATAAACAGGAAGCATTTCCTTTTGAATGTCCTTTGCAGGCAGTCCTTTTGCCCACAAAAAAACTCACAACAGCACGTTGCTCTTTGGTTGTACACTCCGTAAGTGCAGTCGCCATTTTGTTTATACACTGCGCATGCCCATGAGACACCCAGGGCCACCTGACGAACCGGAATCTAAAGTTCGATGTTGCTGTCACCTAATGACGCCTGTAGAAAACACCAACTACATTTACCTACCATCCCACAGAACGGTGTGACTTATTTATTGACTCACCCTCGTACGTGCTTCACGTCCATACAACAGTACAGATTCTATGTAGTAATTCATTGTCCACATCTGACTTTTGCACAACATTGTAGGTTGTATATAGCACTTCATTGTCAACGCCTGACTTCCATACAACAGTACAGGTTCTATGTAGCAATTCACTATCCATGCTTCACGTCCATACAACAGCATATAATATATGCAGTGCTTCATTGTCCACGTCTGACTTTCATACAACAATATAGGTTATATGTAGTACTTCATTGTCCATGCCTTACACCCATACAACAGTACAAGTTATATGTAGTACTTCATTGTCCATGCCTTACATCCATACAACAGTATAGAGTATAAGTTCTATGTAGTACTTCATTGTCCATGCTTCACTTCCACACAACAGTACAGATCTGTTTGAGCTCATACAATAACAATAATACATAAATGTTCTCAAAGCAATTTCCCGCCACGGGTCGGGGATGTGATACCACCACCATGTGATGTAGGCCGAGAGCACGGAGCAATAGATGGGCAAGCGTTCCTTCACTGTGGCCAGCAACGACCCCAAGCCTCGGACTCGCGCCGGACCTTGCTCATGACATTACTGGAGCAGCCCGCCATCAGCCTCACTAGCTTGCCCGCCATTGAGGTCACGTGCTAAACATACTGAGAATATCGTGCACCAGGAAGAGGAACATTCGAGCTAAAGATTTTGTTCATTGTCTGGAATGCACCTTTAGCTTGCCCTTTTTTGCCCCCCTCCCCCCATCACGCGTGTTCCATCCGGTGTTCTAATTTGCTCCCCTCCCCCCATCACGCATGTTCCATCCGGTGTTCTAATTTGCCCCCCCCCCCCCAAACACGCGTGTTCCAACCGGTGTTATAATTTGCCCCCCACCCCCCATCACGCATGTTCCATCCGGTGTTCTAATTTGCCCCCCTCCCCCCATCACGCATGTTCCATCCGGTGTTCTAATTTGACCCCCCCCCCCCCAATCACGCGTGTTCCAACCGGTGTTATAATTTGCCCCCCCCCCCCAATCACGCGTGTTCCAACCGGTGTTATAATTTGCCCCCCTCCCCCCATCACGCATGTTCCATCCGGTGTTCTAATTTGCCCCCCTCCCCCCATCACGCATGTTCCATCCGGTGTTCTAATTTGACCCCCCCCCCCAATCACGCGTGTTCCAACCGATGTTATAATTTGCCCCCCCCCCCCAATCACGCGTGTTCCAACCGGTGTTATAATTTGCCCCCCTCCCCCCATCACGCATGTTCCAACCGGTGTTATAATTTGCCCCCCCCCCCCCATCACGCATGTTCCATCCGGTGTTCTAATTTGCCCCCCCCCCCCAATCACGCGTGTTCCAACCGGTGTTATAATTTGCCCCCCCCCACCCCCCAATCACACGTGTTCCATCCGGTGTTCTAATTTGCCCCCCCCCCCAATCACGCGTGTTCCAACCGGTGTTATAATTTGCCCCCCCCCCCCAATCACGCGTGTTCCAACCGGTGTTATAATTTGCCCCCCTCCCCCCATCACGCATGTTCCAACCGGTGTTATAATTTGCCCCCCCCCCCATCACGCATGTTCCATCCGGTGTTCTAATTTGCCCCCCTCCCCCATCACGCATGTTCCATCCGGTGTTCTAATTTGACCCCCCCCCCCCCACCCCCCAATCACACGTGTTCCATCCGGTGTTCTAATTTGCCCCCCCCCCCCCCACCCCAATCACGCGTGTTCCAACCGGTGTTATAATTTGCCCCCCACCCCCCATCACGCATGTTCCATCCGGTGTTCTAATTTGCCCCCCTCCCCCATCACGCATGTTCCATCCGGTGTTCTAATTTGACCCCCCCCCCCCCCAATCACGCGTGTTCCAACCGGTGTTATAATTTGCCCCCCCCCCCAATCACGCGTGTTCCAACCGGTGTTATAATTTGCCCCCCACCCCCCATCACGCATGTTCCATCCGGTGTTCTAATTTGCCCCCCCCCCCAATCACGCGTGTTCCAACCGGTGTTCTAATTTGCCCCCCCCCCCCAATCACGCGTGTTCCAACCGGTGTTATAATTTGCCCCCCCCCCCCAATCACGCGTGTTCCAACCGGTGTTATAATTTGCCCCCCACCCCCCATCACGCATGTTCCATCCGGTGTTATAATTTGCCCCCCCCCCCAATCACGCGTGTTCCAACCGGTGTTATAATTTGCCCCCCCCCCCAATCACGCATGTTCCATCCGGTGTTATAATTTGCCCCCCCCCCCCAATCACGCGTGTTCCAACCGGTGTTATAATTTGCCCCCCACCCCCCATCACGCATGTTCCATCCGGTGTTATAATTTGCCCCCCCCCCCCAATCACGCGTGTTCCAACCGGTGTTATAATTTGCCCCCCCCCCCATCACGCATGTTCCATCCGGTGTTATAATTTGCCCCCCCCCCCCCAATCACGCATGTTCCATCCGGTGTTATAATTTGCCCCCCCCCCCCCCCCAATCACGCATGTTCCATCCGGTGTTATAATTTGCCCCCCCCCCCCCCAATCACGCGTGTTCCAACCGGTGTTATAATTTGCCCCCCCCCCCCCCATCACGCATGTTCCATCCGGTGTTCTAATTTGCCCCAGGTGTTTACATTTATCTGTCCCTGTCATCTACTGCCTATAGTACCTTGCGGTGTAGGACAGGCAGGTCTTGAGCCTGAGGAATTAAGGCCGCCTGGCTAGTGCAGTCGCCCCGAACTGTGCAGGTTAGGATTATACTTTTTGCCCTCGACAGGAAAATAATGCACACCTGACCGAGGATTCAAACCCTGGTCTGCCGTAGGAATACTCTACATTCTATACACTCGGCCAGCCTTACCTCTTACATTTATCAACTAGGTTAATCATTTTCCCTTTATGGACGCAGAGGTGTTTCCAAGCCACCAAGGCCAGTTTCTATACTGACCAAAACCTACTAACATGTCCTAGTCGTGCGACCTGGGCAACAGGTCCCTTCGGGGTCCTGGCTAACGTAGTCGGAGAGTATCTGCCTGCACGAGGAACCACCAGTCTGCACACCAATAAGCCAGACATGGGACAACGGATACTCACGCAAACCTCAGGTCATGTATGACATCACATTGATGTTGGACAACAGGATGCCTTCATCCGACATACAGGACTTCACGTTGGAGTCTACAGCCAGCAAACACAAGTAAGCAAGCATGCAATCATTTTTCCTTCTACTGTCATCTCACAAACTGATAACATCTTTTGCTGTGATGGAACAATTATTTATGTTTTCATGATATCCAATGGCATTCCTTTTATTTATGTATACTGTGGATATGTTGTGTTACTGAACTATTACCATAGTTGTTGTGACTGTACATAGCTAATAACAGAAATACACAAGTTATGGTTATTACAAAGAAAAATTGTATACACTAAAGCAACATCAAATTACAGGAGCCAAGTCAATGTACTTAAGTATTTGGGTACTTTAAAACAACAGATGGAAAGTGTATTAAGGAAGTTAAATGTAGAATAGTACAAGCACTGGTAAAATTTCATAAGATTAAAAACATGCTCTGCAATATATCTTTGTCGAGGTGAGGAACAGAGTTCTTAAGAGCAATGATGAGTCAATCTCACAGAAAGAAGTCTGTAGACAGACATGATCACCAACACCACACGGCATGGACTTTAAGAATATTGACAGTACACGAGACAGAAGGCTGTGGGCAGACATGATCACCAACGCCACACGGCATGGACTATAAGAAGATTGGCAGTACACGAGACAGAAGGTTGTGGGCAGACATGATCACCAACGCCACACGGCATGGACTATAAGAAGATTGGCAGTACACGAGACAGAAGGTTGTGGGGAGACATGATCACCAACGCCACACGGTATGGACTATAAGAAGATTGGCAGTACACGAGACAGAAGGCTGTGGAAAGACATGATCACCAACGCTACAACGGCATGGACTATAAGAAGATTGGCAGTACACGAGACAGAAGGATGTGGACAGACATGATCACCAACGCCACACGGCAGGGACTATAAGAAGAAGAAGTACGTATTTGACTGTTGTGTGTGACTTGTCCACTTTATTCCCGGAAATGTCTCACCCACGTCACGTGACTATCTTCCGTAGATACAACAGTTGACCCGGATGCTCTGGATCTAGACAAGAACCGTAACCCTTCAGTCATCACATTCTAGAGTAATCTCTCTTGCACGTTCAAAACAAAAATGGAAGATTGTTGAAAATAAAGAGTCAGAAATATAACTGCAATGTTGACGGCGTTATTGTTGTTGTTATTCTTGTGTTTGTGTTGTTGTGCGGTGGAATGATCTTGTTGGCTGCGTGGATTGTGGTACAGAAGTTGATATAGCTTGCTTTGATGGCGTAAGTTCTCGAGCACTGAAGGTCGTGAGCTGGCCCCCGGGATTGCGTTGTTCCGACCACGAGAGCGGTTTTCGACTGGGTCAGCGTTGGGGTCAGCCATGGGGGTCAGCGCTGGGGGTCAACCTTTGGGGTCAACGCTGGGGGTCAGCCCTTGGGGTCAACGCTGGGGTCAGCACTTGGGACCAGCGTTGGTGGTCAGCCCTGGGGTGGGGGGGGGGTCAACGATTTGGGTCAGCAATGGAGGTCAGTTTCAACAGTCAGAGCTCAACAGTGTAAAACCATGTGGGAAAATGTAAGCACAGCGTCGAGATCAACAGTCTAAACCTCTCATCTCATCTCATCATGTTCCTCTTGTACCTTGCGGTGTCGAGGTGAAGTATAAACTTCGTGAGAGTGCCCGGTTATGGGCTTCATATATCGATATTCCCATGGGCAATTCCCCCTTCCAACGTTTACGTGGTCGGCCTCTTCCTCTATTTCCATCTTATCTGTACATCATTGCTTATTGTGGTATGCTGTTGGATGGTAACCTACTTGCATGACCAAACCATTTGACTTGCTGCTTTCTAATAAAATCTAGTGCTGCTTTAACCCCCACTTTAGTCCTGATTTATTCATTTCTGATCTTATCTCTTCTTGATATGTTGAGTATTCTTCTCAGGAATCTCATTTCTGTTGTTGTGATTTTTCTTTTCTCTTTTTCTGTAGTAGATGTACAATGGGGGTTTGGGGCCAAAAAGGTCGGGGCACTACAGGAGCGCCAAAAGAAAGCCCCCGGGGACCAAAAGGGTCGGGGCACTACAGGAGCGCCAAAAGAAAGCCCCCTAGGGACCCAACCCCCGGGGGGCGACCGCCCGACCGGGCCGTCCTCTGTATCCCGGAGCGCACGCATGGCGACCGAGCCGCCCGCCACGATATATTACTCAGACATATTTTGGAAAAGCTGTCATATCTCCCAACACAAGCCGGTGTGATATATCACTGCAGCCACAAAGCTCCAAAAAAAAACGGCGGGCTATTTTTTTTACCACCACACGTTCGTTAATAGAATGTGCTACACACAGCACGCTTATTTCCCCCGGCAACAAGTGACGTGGAAATTAATCAATGCGCGTTGAGCCAGTGATATACTTTTATAAGCTTTTATTAATTTCTTTGCTTTTTTATAACATACATTGAAAAAAAAAACATTGTATGTACAAAAAAATTATATACAAATGTATGTACAAAATTATATAAAAATGTATACTACATATTTTAATAGTGATATATAACCACAAAATGTTGGTGTTACTTCGGTCGGTGGCGTGGTCAAGTTGGTTAAACCACATCACACTCAGCAGGTCTAGAAATTGAATGGTTTGCATGCTCAAACCCGGGTTTCCATTCAATATTCTAGGCTGCCGTAGTGCGGATGCGGGCACCTTCTAGGTTCGCTAGTATTTCGTTTCGATTAGCAACCAACAAGGGGGTCGCCTAATCTCTATACATGTGGTTTAACCAACACACCTCACATCTCTCGGAGGATGGCAAGTTGTGTGCATAAAAACCCGGGTTGTTGTCATCCTCTGAGAGGGGTGGGGGAACGAATCACAAAGCCGACTTTTGCATTTTTTTAAATTCTTTTTTTTAAAATTCGCGTGATGGTTTAGGCGGCTTTTTTTTCGTTATGGTGTTATATCTGAAAAATATTAGGGCGCGTCGAATTAGAGGCTGACTTATTGGGCACATACAGATGGAGACCTATGGATGTGAGTGGCCGAAGCTCGGCACAGAACTTCATTGCGGCCCCCAACCATCGGCCTTTATTGTTCTTGGCATGAGGCAAAGCGGGGCGAGGTGATAGAAGAGTGTATATTCTGTGAGAGGGGTGTTAGGAAACCATATGAGATGTGTGAGCGTTGCACACTAGACGCGCTTCATAGGATGGTTTGGAAGTTTGAAAAGACGACTGGAATCAAACTGCTACTCTATAAAGGGGTGAAGTTAGATCCTCAATATAGCCCAGAGGGCCTATAGGTGTGGCTTAGCGCAAATTTCGTCGGCCAACCACCATTGCGAGCAACCGTGTCATGTGGGAGAGAAAAAATGTTCATACACACCTTGTTTATCTGAGGAGTATATCCGCATTATCCACTGGCGGATCGTTCGGTGGAATAGGGGGGTGGTTCTAAACTGTCCTGATCGCGTATACAGGTTATTTCGATCCTGTGACTGTCCTGCAGGAGTGATAACTCACAAACACCTTGCCCATGTTGGTTAACCTGATAAGTATCCCATTGGGCTCGAGGTGAGTATATCCCGTGCGAAGCTCAAGCTGCAGATCCCAGTCATCGTCGTCGGGATGGTCTATGGCGGCACGAGCATAGACCCCCTGGGGAGTGAGCTGGAGGCCATAGATCTTGTAGTTATGACCCGGCTCCCGCACCCAATAGTGTCGGACAAATCAGCAAAGGTTAGGGTAGAGCATGCTCTTGGGCGATGCCTTCCTGGACCTTCTGAATCATCCATTGTGTTTTCTGATGTGGAGTTCACAACTTAGATATGCCAGCGGCACGGCTTTGCCTTTTTCATCACAGACTGAAAGTCTAATATCGTTTAGAGTTCCTGTCTCCAACTTCTTATAACGAGGCACAGAGAAAACCTCGTGTCTCCCTTGATTACATTCCACATTTTTAACAGGCACAGCCCTGAGGAGTGTGGAGGGAAGCGAATTATGACGGTTCTCTTATGATGATAGACCCTCGAGATGAAAGTACAACTCCTTATATATGATAAGATTAGGAAAGTTTGGCGCCGAGACTGAAGACTCGTCATATTGTGACGCATCATCTCTATAGTTCAAGCCGAACCCAAGAGTCTCACCTAGCCTTCCAAACTGTATAGGCTTCCCCTTTTTTACACCACCGAGTCTTAGACGGCCACTTGCAGGGTTAAGAGTAAGGGAGAGCTTCCGTGGCTCAAAGAATTGGTTGTTGAGGGTGCAGACATCATAATACCCGGAGGGGATAGTAACACGCTCGCCACCATATATGAACCAATTGTTTTGTAGCTTCGTGGTAATATTAACCCACGCATGGTAGAACAACAATTCCACGATAGCTACCTCTAGGTCACCATCACGGTTGTCTAGGACCGGGTTGAGGGGGATAGGTTCCCCACGCTGGATGTTGGTTAATGTGATGTACATATTAGCACGTGTAATAATTTACGACTTCAATAAGGATGGTAAATACCCAACGGAGCAACCATGTCTGATGTGAAGTACGCAGCTTAGATATGCCAGTGGCACGTCGTTACCCTTTTCATCTAGGACCGAAAGTCTTATACCCCCTACCGTTCCAGTTTCTAGCCTTTTATAATGATGCACAGAGAAAATCTCATGTCTCCCTTGATTACATTCCTCTTTTTTAACAGGTACAGCCCGGAGGAGTGTGGAGGGAAGCGAATTATGACGGTTTTCATATGATGATAGGCCCTCGAGATGAATGTACAACTCCTTATATATGATAAGTTTAGGAAACTTCTCCGCATGGAATTTAAACACCTCATTGAACCGCTCACTTCTGTAGTCTATGCCGAACCCAAGAACCCCACCTAGCCCTCCGAAACCTAAGGCCACCCCCGATTTTATACCACTGAGACTTACAAGGCCTGTTGCGGGGTTGAGAGAAAGAGAGAGCTTCCGTGGCTCAAAGAATTGTTTGTTAAGAGCACAGACATCATAATACCCGTCGGTGATAGTAACAACTTCATCATCAAGTTTGAACCAATTGTTTTTCAGCTTCGCGGAAATATTAACCCACGCGGGGTAGAACAACAATTCCACGATAGCCACCTCTAGGTCACCATCGCGATTGTCTAGGACCGGGTTGAGGGGGATGGGTTCCCCATGTTGGACGTTGCTAAGTGTGAAAAACATATTAGCACAGCTAATAATAATGACTGCTTACGAGTTCAATAAGGACGCCAAATACCCGACTGGTGGGGTATACCCGTTTGCACAAATAAAGGATCTCACAAAGTTGGACATACAGGTCAACCTCCAAGGAGCCTTTCCAACACAGTTCCCCAACATGTTTGAAAAATACCGGTTGCCATACGTGGAGTCAGACCAGATCGTGCAAGCCTGGTACAGCAATCCGATGCAATTCTGGCAAAACCAACTCAACTTCGCAGTATGGTGTGCCACGGCGGGGTGTGGGGTGTCCGCGCAGGAGCATCTGTCCGGCCCTGACCCACTAACGCGAGCCGTCTTCATATTCCATGTCTACTACCAGATTCGTCGAATCCTCAAAGAGATGCGTGTGGCTCTACCACAAGACCAGGGTTGGAACGCCTTTGAAAATCCCTACGATGTAAGAGCCTATCAGCGTATATGCGCGGAATTTGGAATTCCCCAGAATGATAACTGGAGACGGCTCGGGAGGAATAACGGGTTGGGGAGTGTATACATTTACTGGACGAACACTGGTTATCGCGCCCTGCCTGATGGAAATGATGGTGTATATGACCCAAAGCGCCATTCATTCACACAACAAACCACAAATGACATACTACACATAGATTATATCTCGCAAGACGATATTCACGCTGATTCTGGCTGGCAGGCTTTCATTCTTAACAAGTCACAGGGCTTCACACGCCCCGGTGTTGAGCGAATAAATGACAGCATTCGAACCTATGTGTGGGCCATCTTAGGGGCCCAGGCTCAGACTAGAACACGAATTCTTGGAACCGGAACGGCGTTTGATGCCCAGAAGCAATTCCTGGTATTAGTAGAAGACGCCATCTCTGCGCCCGTCGATCTCGCGGCGGCCATCAAAAGATATCAGGATGTGCTACAAAACGCGAGCTCAGAAGTTAATTATGTCTTTGGAACGGGGTTGTATATGGCCCCCAGCGACATGCTGCTCCGCATTGGCCAGATAGCTGGATATAACAACATGATCATCATCGCAGAGCCAGGCCTAAAGCGTGGCCTGAATACAACCATTAATGCCCCTAAGCTGCCCACCATTGCACAGCCGACGGTAGAGCTGCCCAGCATTGCTCAGCCAACGCTGCCGACCACTAGCATAGCTGATAAGGCAGCTGGGCTGCAGCATCAAAATGAAAAGATAGCACTCATTGCTGGGGGTGTCGCAGTCGGTCTAGTGGTCCTATGGTTTGTTCACCGCAATTAGCCGCTCTCTGATAGCCAGCAGCAGCAAGCCACCGAGTGCAACCACTAATGCCCAGAGATTTCCAGCCAGCCATCCCACACCCTTACTCAAGAAGTTAAGAAGCCAGGAGATAATACCGCCTATGATTCCTGGGAGTGCCTCCGCAGCCTTACCAGCTAGCCTGGCTAGAAGGCTCGCTAGGTCTTTCAGTTTCTGCCGAATCCATTCCTTAGCCCCAGGGCCAGGTGGCGGGCCAGGTGGTGGGATAGGTGGCGGGCCAGGCGGTGGGGTAGGACCACCACCACCAGTAATGGCTAGGGTGATAGTGGAAATTAAGAGGCCGATCGCTGTGAGAATGCTCGCTATGGTGATACCCTGCTCTCGGAACAGAGTCCGCAGCCTCGCACCCAGTGTGGTGTCTTCATTGACCACCCGATGAATGGTTTCACGGATCCGACTGAATTGGGTGCGTAAGTCTTCGTGTAACTCAGCGACCTCTATTAAAAGCCTCTTCTTAGCTTCTTCAATATCGGCAATCTTTTGCTCTTGAAAATCCCTACTCTCCTCATTGGGTGCTATCAACATTTTCCGCCGCCTTATGGCGACCTCTTTATCTTGCTGGTCGAGAATAACCAGATAGTTTGTGAGTTTACCTTTAATCGTTGTCACCGCTTTGTCAAGCGCCATGAGCCCCCGGAGTTCTCTCACTGGAGGTAAGCCTTTCTCTCCCAGGTATTGGTCTACGTGTGAGGTTTCTAAAACCCGCTGCACTTCTGGACTCGACATAGCCCGTTCTAAGATGTTGCCAACATTTGAAGCTATTTGTGGGACAGCCTGAATATCTGCACCACTTAGAGCAGCTTCTTCCTCCGCCAGATCACTAGCAGTCTCCTCAAGGATGGTGACAACCTTTGGTGGTATTTTGTCCACAAACCCCAATACCTCTCTGGTACTCACTCTGAGGTTATTCACAGCTAACGGCATGCCATTATCATACTGTGTAATCCTTTGGTGGTTAACATAGAGAGCATTCCGGCGACCCAAACGAATTTTTGTATAATCTATACCAGTTATAGGTTTGATACCCCACATCTTCTCCACCCTTTTAAAATAGTCGTTAATAGCGCTGTTTTCTAGTTCTATGAATAAGTTGCGCTCCCCCTGTGACGTCTCCCCCTGTGACGTCTCCCCCTGTGACGTCTCCCCCTGTGACGGCCACTCGGTATTAACAATGCGGGGATTATCGACATCAAAATCGTCGTCGATGAAGCCTGTCTCTTCTTCCTCGCCCGTTTCAGGCCTCCCCTCTTCACCACCAAAATCAGTCAGCTCAACTCTATCCATATTAGATATTGCTACAAAGCAACAATAATAAACAACTAGCCATGTCTTCAAGTGCATATGGTCGTAAGCTTAACCCTTACCGCCGTCTCCGGGAGCCGCTCGGTGTGAAAGGATTGCGGCAAACGATAATCGTGACCAACAATCCTTCTACGATCGGCCCGAAGCAGCAGTTACTAGTTCGTTTTCCCAATCTCGGTGCACACGATGTTATCGTGCCTGGGTCGGTGCGGCTGGCATTCAATGTCGACCTTAGCTCCCCTGATGTCAACCGGTCCGTGGTCCAGAACCTCGGCCGAGCACTGGTTCAAAAGCTGACCGTCAGGCTATCGGGCAATGAAGTCTTCTCTCTTGTGGACAGTGACGTCTACAACATCTATCTGGATCTTTGGAAGAGCCAATCGGAGCGGGCTAGCGCTGTGTATCAAGGCATCGATACAAGCACCGGCAGGAATGTGACCAAGGCACGCGTTGGTGCAGCGGATGCTGTTGTTCTGCCCCCCGCCAATGCGAGAGACGTGGCCATCGCGAAGGCCTTCAAAAACAGGTACTACATACCACTAGACTTTGAGCTGCTTGAAACGCATGCGCCCTTCTACCAATCTGCTCTTAGTGATCGACTGGAGATTGAGTTGACCTTTAACGACGCTTCCCGTGTGATTCACGCAACTGGTAAAGATGCCGGCAACTCCTCATACTCCCTAGAAAACATCTGTCTCGAGTACGAAGTAGTCACTGAACCCACGTTGGCCCGGCTAATTCGGAGCATGTATGAGAGCCGTATGGTGGTGTTATACGAGCGGGTCCTACGACATAGACGGATCCCTCAGAAAAAGGAGGACTCGATATGGAACATCAATCTGAACACACCCTGTAAGTCTTTGAAAGGCATTCTCCTATTATGGGAAGACCCCGCCCACCAAAAGGATTTTGCACGCCAACCAGAGTGGTTTTACAACCCACAGATCACCAAAGTTGAAGTCATCGTAGAAGGACAAGCCAATCAGCTATTTGCGCACGGCTTAGCACCACACCAGCTCTGGGACGAAGCGAGGAAATTCTTCGCTGGTGGCCTCAAAAGGCACCCTGAGACAAGCGCAGTCGCCAAAGAGCTAGGATTGTTCGATGTTAGTCTAGGCGAGTACTTGACGTCAAAATTCTGCTTGTGGCTGGACTTCAGGACCTCCGACGATGACCATCTTCACGGCAGCGGCCGGCGTGTAGAGAACGGCTCTGAGGGCATCACTCTCCAGATCACAAAAGAGGCCGAACCGGCGGGGCCCCTGTACTGCTACGTTTATTTGGTTATGGACGGACAGCTGAACATCGACACCGGGAGATTCGTTAGTGCTGTTTATTAATGGAGTTCCCACTTAAGCCACACTCGGCCATCATCACAGGCCCCACATCGTGTGGTAAAACAGAATTCATTCTCGACCTCCTGGAAGGCCCGTACAGGGGTGTTTTCGAGCATATTGTAATTGCTTGCCCTTCGGTACGATACAATGAAACATACCGGGCCCGGCCGTGGGTGTGGTCAGATCGCGAGGTCTTCATATTTGACCCCGGTGATCGACTGCTCAAATGGCTAGAGGCCTTCTATAAAATGTTTCAGGGGACACCAACGTTATACATCATTGATGACTGCAGCGCAGAGGACGCTATTGCGCAGAAGCGGACTATGTTGACTTATCTAGCTTTTAGCGGGCGACATGCCCAGCAAAGTCTGTGGGTTCAAACCCAGAAGTACAACGCCGTTGCGAAAGGCCTCAGAGCGCAGACACAATGGGTGGCGCTCTTCCATTCCAAGGATAAGGATAGCTTTGAAGACTGCCTGGATGAGAACTACATCATCCACTCTAGGGAGGAACGTGATGGGGTGCGAAAGCAACTCGAAACCAATGAGTTCTCAAAGCTGGTACTGAGGACCAAGTTCCCATTTTCTTATAAAGTGCTCAAAGCTGGTGAGGTTTGTTAGATACTATGCATATGTTAAGCATCAGCTAAGCATATGTTAAGCATCAGCTAAGCATATGTTAAGCATCAGCTAAGCATATGTTAAGCATCAACTAAGCATGTATGAAACAGTGCTTTGTTACTCCGTAACAGCCTTAGTTGTATTACAACTGATATGCACATGTTGTGTGCTTGGATGGGCTGTGCATTCCTATATTAGAGTTAGACGTTGGGTATTTGCAAACGCTGTGATGGATTGTGACACCATACTCGACCAGCTGTTACGTGAAGAGGCAAAGCCGGTAGAGTCTGCTCCGGAACCTACAACAACACCACAGTCCGGACATGCATCACCACCTGCCACAACGCCACAGTCCGGACATGCGTTGCATCGTGAAAGGCTGGCATCACTAGCGGCTGGGGGACGTGCCGGGCAGTACATAGGAGGTAAGTACTCCAAACTTACAGTGGAACAGGTTGAGGCCTTGCCTGATCAAGAAATTGAGAAGCTATATGCGAGGCACGAGGCGAGGCTTGGAGCGGCAATAACAAAGACCCTGGGCACGGCTATGCTACAGATGTACGCACAAGTGGCAAGTGTGTTCCTCCCCATTGCTGATAATCAAGCTTTGGTGACAGACCTGGAGGCCGACCCGTTTCTAGGGCATGCGCTAAACACAGTTACATGTGAACTCTACCATAAGTTCGGTATGTGCTTAGCACCTGCAACTGTCGCACTAGCAACTTTTAGGCACTGCCATTTTGGACATATCTGTCCTAAGCAAGAACAAGATGGAGGAGGAGACCCCCGAAATTGCTCCACAGGAGAAACTAGTGACGAAGGACCCCAGGAAAGTTGCGGCTGGGAAGAGAGGAGCTGCTGCTCGAAAGAGTCGTGAAGCAGAGAGGCTGTCTCTAGCTCTGCAGCAGGCTGTTCGTGAGAAGAAACGAAAGTTAGCCCCCGAGCATGAGGAGGCCCCACCACCGCTGTTTCCAATGGTGCCCGTTGATTACCGCGGCTGGACTCCCTGGATTATCGGAGTGGCTGGCGTTGTCGTTGTCGTCGGAGTAATTAGGCAGAAAATGCGGCGGACTAAAGCACCTGCCCCACCTGCGCCCTCCAAGCGGTCGGAGACTAACATATTAAAGAATAGAGATCCATTTTATATGGAATAATGGCAGGCGTTGACGGGAAAGTTATTGTTAACGCCGTTTACCACGGCGCTGTGGTGGCCGCGCTTACGGTAGGCACCGCAAAACTGACCAAGGTGATTTTCAAAGGGGCAACCTTGCCCAAGCTAGACGCTGATATGTATGACCTTGGGATGATGGTTTTAGACACGTCCATCGCCTTAGCACTCCGAGATTTGCTTATCAAAGAGGGCTTGATCCCCGCTGATATATTGCATAAACCCTTACAGTATCAACCCCGCTAGCTATGGCCTCTGTAGCAATGATGATAGGGGGCGCTGTTGTCAATGCCCTCGCGTTTACGGGGGGCAACTACCTCTTTTCCAAGCTAGGGCATGCGGACGCCCATGAAGAAATGAGGCGGCACGATGAGGCTGTCGAGCGGCTACAGGCGGCCCAGGCTGAGTGGATGAGAAAGAGAACCGCGCGGCTGGACTGGCTCAACGATGAGCTACAGCGTGAAGGCCACGCCGTTCACTCTTTCCAGGATGTCGACCAGGCCATGTGGGAATACAGCCTGATCTCTGGCAAACGTGTCGAGCCCCTCGAGCCTGAACCTCGCCTGTCGGATTTCTATGTGCCATCCGAGCCGCAGAAAGACCGCGAGATCACTTTTATCGTTCTTGGGCTGGCAGCGACTGGTATTGTTGCTTACAAGTTGCTTTAGAGATTGACCGCTGCTACCAAAATGAAAGATCTGGAGGATATCTACTACAGCCCTCAGGGCTACTGGAAAGGCTTGGCGGCCATTAAGAAGCTAGCTGCTGCAGCTAATGTTTCGGAGGATGTTGCCCGAGACTGGCTCAAGAAGCAAGCTATTTTTCAGATCTATTTACCCGCTCCTCGTTACATTCCGCGGCCATCTATTGATGAAGATAGACCGAATGCCGTCCATCAGGCTGACTTGCTCTACCTACCACATGACCGGGTTGGTCGTAAGACATTTAAGTATGCCTTGACAGTTGTGGATGTTGCCTCACGGTTTAAGGAAGCAGAGGCTTTGACAGACAAGAGCAGTGAAGGGGTGGCTTTGGCCCTAGAGCGAATTTACAAACGCGGGCCACTCAAATGGCCACGGCTTCTGCAGATTGATCCGGGGCGTGAGTTTATGGGTGCTGTGAGCCAGCTGGCAGCAAAGCATAAGACACAGATACGGCGTGGAGAAGCTGGGAATCACCGGCAGCAGGCGATCGTCGAGAGGTTCAATCGCACTCTGGCGGAGAGACTGTTCGGTGCCCAGTACGCCCAAGAGTTACTACTGGCGGTTCGAGGGTCCTCTGAACGTTCCGCTGAATGGGTTCAGGCTCTTTCTCAGGTGGTCGCGGCTCTTAATGGTGAGGTGACTCGTTTGACGGGTCGGAAGCCGGTTGACGCCATTAAGGACACTTCTGTATCCCATTCACCGGCCGCTCCTGCTCACCGTACTATGGGCCTCAAGGAGCCTGTGATTCCGCCTGAGGCTCTAGTTCGGTATCTGTATGCAAGCTCGCCTGGGGAGCATGAGCTTGAAGGTGGCCGGCGCCGGGCGACTGATCCTTCGTGGTCATTAACAGTACACGAGATTCGTAGAACAGTATGCCAGGATGGACGGCCTGCGCTGTACTACCTGGAGGATGGGCCAGCGCGGGGCTTCGTTCGCGAAGAGCTGATGATTGTTCCTCCCGACACCCAAATGCCTCCTGACCGGATCCTCCCTAAGCGATGAGGCCCAGGCTGGCGATCTGCCCGTTATACATCCCTCGGTTCTCTACTCTATGGACTTCTACCTCGTAGATGGACCAGCTCGTGGATGTGAGGAGCTCCACAGCTACTCCCTAGCAGGATTCTAGGTAGCCGTAGGCCCTAGTGTTGATACCATCAGCACAAATCCATTTTTTCGTGTCCATGGGGCTCAGAGATGTTTTGTTCATCTCATAAACCCCTATCTGGTGGCCCTTGCTTCGTATGGCAACCTGTGTGTGCTTGTATTCCCGCTGACCGAACAGACTGTCCTTGTAGTGTTCGTGTCTGAGGTCCTTCTTCACAACTGCCCGAGCCACTCCTTTGGCTTTCTTGATGTTGGCGGCCTCCTCTAGGATTGAGTACATCTTTGGTCTGAGACCGACGAACTCAGCTATCGAGCGGCCGTTGCATTCATCTTTGAATTTGCCGACCACCTTTTTATTCGCAGTCGAATGGTTGGGGTGGTCACGCGGATAATCTGAGAAGTCGTACCAGTCGGGGTGAGCCTTCATGTCCACGTACACATCCTCAGTCTCCACCTGAAGTAGAAGGGAGTCAGTATCTGTGTAGCAGAGCTGGAGTCTATTACCGTATTGGGGTTTAAGCCGATTGTACCAGAAGTCGTACATGAGGTACTTGGATTGGTCCAGGATGGCCTGCCCACAATAGACTGGTTTATTCAGCTGGACCTTGTTCTTGATGCTGTGCACCGCCACCAGTCCACCGTTGAAGATTCTACACGATTCGTAGTTGGGGCTGGCGATTAATTTTCGGAGTCGGTCAGTCTCGGTGCCTCTGATAAGGTTGACTCTGATGCGTTTGCGAACATTCTCCATACTCTTCCCAAAGACGGCATTGTTCATCAGCTTGAAGAAGTCCTTCTCAAATTCCGACTTGGCTTGGGCTCGTAGAGAGGTGTTCATCTCTATGTAGGGCTTCATCCATTGGGACTGATTGAACTTGATGGCTCGGTGGATCTGGGTGACCTCTAGACCGAGGCTGTGATAGAGTTTGAGATTGCGGTAGTGGACGACGTATCGCTCCTTGTTGTGGAGATGAGGTACCAGCTTTGTTTGCTCCGTGAACTTACCCCCCAGTTTGTTCTGGAGCTCGCGCTGATAGCTGCTCAACCAGGCCTCTGGGACGGTCATGGTTTCTGGAGCTAGCGGATAGTCACTGTGGGCTTCATGTAGGTGCGCTGGGTACTTCAAATCAACCTCAACAAGCCATCCCTCTGGGGCGTTGTCGGGGGTGTTGAGTACCTCCTCGAGAGTTGGATTGGCCCATTGGAACCCTCCGGTGGGGAGGTATTCCATCATGGCCCACCCATACAGGTTATTTGCATCTAGGTACATGATCCACGAATTGGGTGTTGTGGGGTCATAGTCTGAAGTCTTGGGGTTGTTGGCCTTAGCATACCGCTTGGAGACCATGGCCACACCCCCTCGGAGTCCCTTCTCAAAGAGTAGGTGCATATCCAAGTCGGTTAGGAGCTCGAGTTGCACCTTCGTCTTTTTTAGGAGTGCGTCCCATGCCAGGCCGGGTGCACTGATGTAGTGGGCTGGGTCGAGCTGATATACCTCCATGCAGGTGTCTCGGAATGCCTCGAATATATCAGCCAACAGACTGACGTCTGTTTTCAGGTATAGGTCATGGTAGCCTCCGAGTGTTTTGCAATCGAGCTCCTGCCACACTTTCTGGGCGTGGGCATAGTCAGAGTCACTGATTCCTTCTCGGGTGAGCTTGCTGTAGAATGCCTCTTTGGGTGGTAGGCGGTCCTCTGCAAAGCGCTCGAAGCTGTCCATATATTCGTAGGGGTATACACCCTTACGGAGAAGGAGATGTGACTGGCTCTGGCATAGCGTGGTCCTGAACTTGTTCATTAAGACAGCCCAGGGGGTGTGCTTCTCAGTGTTGCACGTCTCACATCTTGAGATTATATCGTTGCCTCTACGTGTCAGAGCCATTGATTTACCGCAGTGTGTCAGCTCGCTGAGGTTCCCTACCAGGGTGTCTAGAGAGCTATTCATGAACTGTAGACTGTCAATGAATTGCAGCTGACCGATGGTGAAGGAGGCGTACTTCTCTATGGTGTTTGGTATGCAGGTGATTGTTGTGTTGTCTACTTGTTTGGTTTGCCATTGGCCGTTTTTCTTCTTCTTGTAGACCGTTCTTTTTCCCCAGTCCAGACGGCCGGCCGCTTGCATGGTGATGTGGGAGTCGTATCCTCTGAGGTTGTGAAAGACTACAGGTATCCTCAGCTTGTCTCTATTGATGCGCCATGCTAGATTACAGACATTGTGGGCAGCGCCCCGGTATTTGCCTGTAATATGGCAGTGGTCTCTCACCTTGTCCTCCTCCAGCGGCTCTTTACAGATGTGGCAGGTGGTGGCGGAGGCAAAGTCTTCACGGTCTTTTTGCCCCAGCACCATGAGAGCCGGCCGCTGTAACTTGTGGTGGATGGTGGCCTGCTCTTGTCCCAAGCGTTTGAGGAATTCGTCGGCAGCATCCTCCCCCCGATATACGACAGGGTTTGTGGTGAGCCCGTCGCAGCGTACAATGGTGTAGCCGAAGCCGCAGGGGGGCTGCTCAGCAAGTTGGCGCGTGTTTCTCTGGCTTGGATCCATTGCCGCACCATGTACTGGAACGTTCAAGGTCTCAAATTCTGCGTATATGATGTATGGCGCCCTCATCTGTTTCTGGAGGGACTTGAAATTCATCTTTCCCTCTTTAGGCATGACATTCACCTGGCAGGCTGTGTTGATGCCTTGACAGAGTGGTACATGTTGGTCCAAGGTTTCCTGAGAGGAGTGTACATGGAGACAGTTGAGACATGGATACTTCTTACCGTTGTATTTACTGTTTCCATATAGAAGCCGCCCCACATCCTTGACCCAGACATAGTGCCTATTCTCATCCTTACATAGGAGCAAGAGGTTGATTTGGTTGCGCTGGAGTGTGTTGGTCCGGAGTATGGTTGGTCCTTTGTTCCACCCAAAGACTCTGATGGCTATGGTAGGATTCTGGTTTTCAAACTTCGCAATGCTGGTCAGCTGCACTGGGAACTCGATTCCTTCAAAGTTTAGCTCTCCCAGGTGGGCGCTATAATTGTTGAGCCTATCAGGATGCTCTCCATGCGCTACTGGGTAGAGCGCTGAGAGTATGGCCCATTCAAAGCAGCGGTTGTCCTCATTCTTTACATTCACAACACTGCATGGTGGAATGAAGCTGGGAGTCGCGAAGTAGCTAGAGCCTCGGAATGGTTGGTATTTTACTATGTAGAGGTCGAGCTGCACACACTCATCATAGTGCCAATCCGAGCCCTGTTCGGTGAATGCTTCACTGTCAGCGAATATCTTGGCTTCGGCGAGCTTCAGCCCCTCATCAATTTCCCCCTCGTGCAGTACTTCATAGTTCCTGCTTCCATGGGTGGCGATTGCCGTAATCTGTTCGCCTTCTGGGGTGGTGCGATAGTATTTTAGATGGAGATACAGCTGCATTTTAATGCTGCCATAATCCCCCAACCCTTTTACCACCAGGGCTTTGATGGCGGGCTCCATCGAAAACATAAATAGTCCAGGCTCATCATAGTCGACGCTACCTTCTGGGACGCTTGCTTCATATTTTCTCAGGCTCCCCTCAATCTCCCGGGTGAGTTTCAATTCGGGTGCATTGCGAATTAGCTCAGCCAACTCCTCATCCGTTTCCTCTCGCACACTATCAGCTCGGGCAAGGAACTCTGCTTCGAGGTCGGCGTGGCGTTGAGCACGCTGCCGGGCGCGGTGTCGTCGCTCGGCGACGATCGCGGCTCGGTCCGCGGCGGTACCATATACAAATCTCAGGGCGGTGGTAATCCCTGCTTCAAGTCGTGCCCCTTGTAGGTTGGGGTTCTTCTCGAGCAGGGTGGCCCGAGCCATCTCACGCGCTCTGGATATTTCCCCCTCAAGAACGGCCTTCCTCCTCCCACTGTATGGCATGCCATACTCGCGGGCTTGCTGTTTCAACTTAATCAGCGTAGGCATGGCTAAATACACAGATCTGTCAGTCTCTAACAGGTGAGTGTGTACGTACAGTGGATAGTTCCATGTCTCTAATTGACTTTTATATTTCTGTGATCATAGCCAATCGCTTAAACTCGGCGTTAAAAGGCTCTACCTTTTCATGGTACCATGTTCGGCGATTGGCTGCGTTATAACCACACTCCTTACAAATTGATAGATAGTTTGTGACCCCCCTCCCACAGCTTCTGCACGGTTTGGTACATGAACCCTTCCGTATTAGCACTGCATGGACTTTGCAGTAGTCCCTCATACAACTCCGATTGCAGGGCTCTGTGGAACGTAGCCGTAGCCACTTACAACTGTTCTTCGCGGTGCGCATCTTGGTATGTCTGTAGATGATACACTCTAAATCGATGGCTCGGTCGCCAGGCGTGCGCTCCGGGATACAGAGGACGGCCCGGTCGGGCGGTCGCGCCCCGGGGCCCTGGGGGTGGGGCCCCCGGGGGTTGGGTCCCTAGGGGGCTTTCTTTTGGCGCTCCTGTAGTGCCCCGACCCTTTTGGTCCCCGGGGGCTTTCTTTTGGCGCTCCTGTAGTGCCCCGACCTTTTTGGCCCCAAACCCCCATTGTACATCTACTTCTGTCATTGTCCAGGTTTGGCATTGCTAGCATAGAGTTGGTAGGAAGATTGTGTTGTAAAGTGCTTTCTTAGTAGTTACTGATACATGTTTGTTCTTTAGTATTGGTGCCATTTGTCCAATGAGTTGGTTTGCCTTATTGCATCTATTTTCGATCTCGTCTTCTGATCTGCCATTTGATGATATTATACTTCCTAGGTACTTGAAACTCTTAACTTGTTTCAGTGTATGTTCGTTTAGGTGAATTGTTGTTGTTTTTTCTTCTTTAGTTATAGTCAATACCTCTGTTTTACGTGTGCTAATTTTCATGCTATGTTCCCTACACATTTCGTTCAGACTATTCATGTGGTCTTGTAATTTAGCTTCTGATTTAGCTATTAGTGTTTGGTCGTCCGCAATCAGAAGTTCTCTAATGGTTAGATTTTCAGACGGTTCTTCTTCTGTGTTCTCATAATGCCGTGTTCTTGCGGTCTCTGCTTGGCTGGTTTCTTTACATATGCTGTCTATATATGTTATGAACAAGAGAGGGGACAGGACACAACCTTGTCGTACTCCAGATCTTATGGCGAAGAGTTCTGAGTACCCTCCAGTTACTCTCACTATGCATTCACTGTTGTTGTATACGTTTCTACATAGGTTTGTTAGATGTGTACTCACACCATATTGTTTAAGGATTTCCCACAGCTTGTTTCTATCTACTCTATCAAATGCCTTTTCTTGGTCGACAAAGGCTAAGTAGAGGGTGTCATTGAATTCGATTGATTTTTCTATAAGTTGTCTAAAAGCAAAAATGGCATCTGTGCATCCTTTGTTTTCCTTAAATCCAAGTTGTGTTTCTCTTAGCTGAGGTTCTATAGTAGTGCGTAATCTTTTCTCCAGTATTTTGCAAAATATTTTCCAAGTGTGACTCAATAGTGAAATTGCCTCTGTAATTGTGTGCAGTCTCTTTTGCTGCCTTTGTTTTTCTAAATTGGGACAATTATGGCGTTTCGCCAGTCTCGTGGTGTCTGTTGTTCTACCCAAAAATGATTGAATAGTCTATGTAGCCATGCTATCCCTACTTCTATTGCTGTTTTAATTAGTTCATTTGGTATTTCATCTTGTCCCGGTGATTTGTTCAGTAGGGCTTATCTGATGGCTTCTATAATTTCTTCTTTTTATATGTCTGGTTTTAGTTCTTCGGTGGCATCTGTGTAGGTTTCTTGAATTCCTCTGGCATCTGATGGGATGTTGAGAACTTGTTCAAAATACCGCTAGAATCTTATTAGGAGTTGTGTTTGTTCACTTATTGGTTCTCCATTTTCGCTGTTAATTATTTCAGTTGGGTCAAAGGGTCCTCGTCTGGTTCGCATTGCACTTATCTTTTTGTAGAAGTTTCTAGTTGCCTCTTTGTAGTTTTTATTTAGGGTTACTCCATACACTTCCCAGTCATTTTGTTTTTCCCTCTTTACTAGTCTAAAACCATGCGGGACAATGTAAACAAAGTGTCGAGTTCAACAGTCTAAATCCATGTGGCAAAATGTAAACACGGTGTCGAGTTCAACTGTCTAAAACCATGTGGAAAAATGTAAACACAGTGTCGAGTTCAACTGTCTAAAACCAGGGGGTAACTGTAAACAGAATGTCGAGTTCAACAGTCTAAAATAATGGGGGAAAATGCAAACACAGTGTCGAGTTCAAGTCTTAAACCATGTGGAAAATGTAAACACAGTGTCGAGTTCAAGTCTTAAACCATGTGGAAAATGTAAATACAGTGTCGAGTTCAACAGTCTAAAATAATGGGGGGAAATGCAAACACAAAAGCAAAAAATCCATGTTGTACAAATCAATTGTTTGTGTAACCAATTGTTTGTATAATATGTTGTTTGTACAATCTATTGTTTGTATAATCTATTGTTTGTATATTCTATTGTTTAAGCCAAACACTGCTTACGCTTCATTTCTTGAAATGAGCCGGTTTACATTTGTTTCTTATAAACAATGACGGGTTTATAATTTGTAAACATCTTCAGGTAATTATGATCAATAATTTAATGACATCACATCACCCGGTCCATATACAAAAATAGTTGGCGTTATTTCCTATTTGCACATCTCAACACACTATTTTCCCGCCTCCTAATGTCACCAAGCGTTGGTTTCCACTCTCAATGTCTATGATCACATATTATCCTTTACTTAATTAACTAAATCAACCAATGATAATCAACCACGGAAAGGAACAGCATGGCCAATAGATATAATTCATCTTTTATTTCCCCATTGGTTACTAAAACTGGAAGAGGAGGAGCAACAACCTGCCCATTTCTCTTATTGGTCAGTTCTTAAATTCTCAGACCTCTCCAACCAATGACATTGTACCCTAGTAGCTACGTGCGACCAACCATAATTATCGGATTCCATAATAATGATCAATATATATTGCATAATATTCCAGCGCACGATGTTGTTTACAGGCGATGGTAAAGCCATAAAACTTGCCTTAATTATGTACATTCATTGGTTGTTTATGGCCACTGGTTTAAGCATTAATGAATCTGCATAATAAACACAAACATAAGCTTTTTGAGCCACTTGGGTCCAGCCTGGAGTCGTGCAAGGATCGGTTTGTGGAACAATGGCGTTTTTTATATTCTGTCTGGTTCTGTTGGCCGTGTCTGGGCAGTTAACAGGAGCTCCTGCCCCGAGAGCTGGTAATTTTTTTTTTCCATATCCTTTACAGGACATCGCTGTCAACACCAGCATCTTTCAGCCGTATGTTGATTTCTTGGCAAGATTACGCTCAGTAGTTTGCCATTGCTTTCTGAGGGGCCGGCACACATACCCCGTAAGTTACCGATGCGATTCTAACCACTGCTGATTCTCACCGTCATCACGTTACCGACGAGAGTATACGAGATTACGGAGGAAAGTCATAACCTCTAAGCCGGGAAGCCGGCAGCTGGTAAATAGCATTTTTAAATTATTGCGTCATCCGTTGAAGTATTGTATCTGTTTGTGTTTTGTTGGGTAAGACGAGTGAATATTGTGTGTTGTTGTTTCTAGTTTCTTGTTGGGCATTGATAGATAATATTGTTGTTGTTGTTTCTAGATACTTGTTGGCCATTGATAGCTAATATTGTTAATGTTGTTTCTAGATTCCTGTTGGTGAATGAGAGAGAATGATGTGTGTTATTGTTTCTAGTTTCTTGTTGGTAGGGTAATGAGAGAGAATATTGTAGTTCATTGTTTCTAGTTTCTTGCTGGTAGGGTAATGAGAGAGAGAGAGAGAGAGAGAGAGAGAGAGAGAGAGAGAGAGAGAGAGAGAGAGAGAGAGAGAGAGAGTGTGTTGTAGGTTATTGTTTCTAGTTTCTTGTTGGTAGGACAATGAGAGAGAATGTTGCAGTTTATTGTTTCTAGTTTCTTGTTGGTAGGGTAATGAGAGAGAATATTGTAGTTCATTGTTTCTAGTTTCTTGCTGGTAGGGTAATGAGAGAGAGAGAGAGAGAGAGAGAGAGTGTGTGTGTGTGTTGTAGGTTATTGTTTCTAGTTTCTTGTTGGTAGGACAATGAGAGAGAATGTTGCAGTTTATTGTTTCTAGTTTCTTGTTGGTAGGGTAATGAGAGAGAATATTGTAGTTCATTGTTTCTAGTTTCTTGCTGGTAGGGTAATGAGAGAGAGAGAGAGAGAGAGAGTGTGTGTGTGTGTTGTAGGTTATTGTTTCTAGTTTCTTGTTGGTAGGACAATGAGAGAGAATGTTGTAGTTTATTGTTTCTAGTTTCTTGTTGGTAGGGTAATGAGAGAGAATATTGTAGTTCATTGTTTCTAGTTTCTTGCTGGTAGGGTAATGAAAGAGAGAGAGTGTGTGTGTGTGTGTTGTAGGTTATTGTTTCTAGTTTCTTGTTGGTAGGACAATGAGAGAGAATGTTGTAGTTTATTGTTTCTAGTTTCTTGTTGGTAGGACAATGAGAGAGAATGTTGTAGTTTATTGTTTCTAGTTTCTTGTTGGTAGGACAATGAGAGAGAATGTTGTAGTTTATTGTTTCTAGTTTCTTGTTGGTAGGACAATGAGAGAGAATGTTGTAGTTTATTGTTTCTAGTTTCTTGTTGGTAGGACAATGAGAGAGAATGTTGTAGTTTATTGTTTCTAGTTTCTTGCTGGTAGGACAATGAGAGAGAATGTTGTAGTTTATTGTTTCTAGTTTCTTGTTGGTAGGACAATGAGAGAGAATGTTGTAGTTTATTGTTTCTAGTTTCTTGTTGGTAGGACAATGAGAGAGAATGTTGTAGTTTATTGTTTCTAGTTTCTTGTTGTGTGATACGAAACACGTTGCGCACTAACACATACAGCAGATGCATCATGGCGCGTCGAGAGACAGAACGATCTCACAACTGTAGTTAGCTCGGCACTAGATGGCAGAGAGGGGGGGGGGGATGACGATCTGATACTATGGCGAAGGGGGGCACGGGGCAAAAAAGGTTGAGAACCACTGGTCTAGATGGATGCCTACAATTCGGTTCACGCAATGAATGTTTTCAGTTTAGAAGCTTTTGGCTGTGGAGTTAGAAGATGACACTGCTTGTATGTGAATCAGTGCAGGGCATTGCTTATGTGCGAGTCAGAAGTTGACACTGTGTGTGAGTCAGAAGTAGACACTGTGTGTGAGTCAGAAGTTGACACTATATGTGAGTCAGAAGTTGACACACTGTGTGTGAGTCAGAAGTTGACACTGTGTGTGAGTCAGAAGTTGACACACTGTGTGTGAGTCAGAAGTTGACACTGTGTGTGAGTCAGAAGTTGACACTGTGTGTGAGTCAGAAGTTGACACTGTGTGTGAGTCAGAAGTTGACACTATGTGTGAGTCAGAAGTTGACACTGTGTGTGAGTCAGGAGTTGACACACTGTGTGTGAGTCAGAAGTTGTCACTGTGTGTGAGTCAGAAATTGAAACACTATGTGTGAGTCAGAAGATGAAACACTATGTGGGAGTCAGAAGTTGACACTTTGTGTGAGTCAGTGGAGGACATTGTTTATGTGTGAGTCGGAAGTTGACACTGTGTGTGAGTCAGCGGAGGACACTTTTTAAGTGTGAGTCAGAAGTTGACACTATGTGTGAGTCAGATGTTGACACACAGTGTGGGAGTCAGAAGTTGACACTATGTGTGAGTCAGAAGTTGACACCGTGTGTGAGTCAGAAGTTGACACTATGTGTGAGTCAGTGGAGGACATTGTTTATGTGTGAGTCAGAAGTTGACACACTGTGTGTGAGTCAGTGGAGGACATTGTTTATGTGTGAGTCAGTGGAGGACATTGTTTATGTGTGAGTCCGAAATTGACACACTATATGTGAGTCAGTGGAGGACATTGTTTATGTGTGAGTCAGTGAAGGACATTGTTTATGTGTGAGTCAGAAGGTGACACACTGTGTGTGAGTCAGTGGAGGACATTGTTTATGTGTGATTCAGAAGTTGACACGCTGTGTGTGAGTCAGTGGAGGATATTGTTTATGTGTGAGTCAGAAGTTGACACACTGTGTGTGAGTCAGTGGAAGACATTGTTTATGTGTGAGTCAGAAGTTGAAACACTGTGTGTGAGTCAGTGGAGGACATTGTTTATGTGTGACTCAGAACTTGACACACTGTGTGTGAGTCAGTGGAGGACATTGTTTATGTGTGAGTCAGTGGAGGACATTGTTTATGCGTGAGTCAGTGGAGGACATTGTTTATGTGTGAGTCAGAAGTTGACACACTGTGTATGAGTCAGTGGAGGACATTGTTTATGTGTGACTCAGAACTTGACACACTGTGTGTGAGTCAGTGGAGGACATTGTTTATGTGTGACTCAGAGGTTGACACTGTGAGTCAGTGGAGGACATTGTTTATGTATGAGTTAGAAGTTGACACACTGTGTGTGAGTCAGTGGAGGACATTGTTTATGTGTGAGTCAGTGGAGGACATTGTTTATGTGTGAGTCAGTGGAGGACATTGTTTATGTGTGAGTCAGTGGAGGACATTGTTTATGTGTGAGTCAGAAGTTGACACTGTGTGTGAGTCAGTGGAGGACATTGTTTATGTGTGAGTCAGAAGTTGACACACTGTGTGTGAGTCAGTGGAGGACATTGTTTATGTGTGAGTCAGTGGAGGACATTGTTTATGTGTGAGTCCGAAATTGACATACTATATGTGAGTCAGTGGAGGACATTGTTTATGGGTGAGTCAGTGGAGGACATTGTTTATGTGTGAGTCAGAAGGTGACACACTGTGTGTGAGTCAGTGGAGGACATTGTTTATGTGTGATTCAGAAGTTGACACGCTGTGTGTGAGTCAGTGGAGGATATTGTTTATGTGTGAGTCAGAAGTTGACACACTGTGTGTGAGTCAGTGGAGGACATTGTTTCTGTGTGAGTCAGAAGTTTAAACACTGTGTGTGAGTCAGTGGAGGACATTGTTTATGTGTGACTCAGAACTTGACACACTGTGTGTGAGTCAGTGGATGACATTGTTTATGTGTGAGTCAGTGGAGGACATTGTTTATGTGTGACTTAGAAGTTGACACTGTGTGTGAGTCAATGGAGGACATTGTTTATGTATGAGTCAGAAGTTGACACACTGTGTGTGAGTCAGTGGAGGACATTGTTTATGTGTGAGTCAGTGGAGGACATTGTTTATGTGTGAGTCAGTGGAGGACATTGTTTATGTGTGAGACAGTGGAGGACATTGTTTATGTGTGAGTCAGTGGAGGACATTGTTTATGTGTGATTCAGAAGTTGACACTGTGTGTGAGTCAGTGGAGGACATTGTTTATGTGTGAGTCAGTGGAGGACATTGTTTATGTGTGAGTCAGAAGTTGACACTGTGTGTGAGTCAGTGGAGGACATTGTTTACGTGTGAGTCAGTGGAGGACATTGTTTATGTGTGAGTCAGAAGTTGACACTGTGTGTGAGTCAGTGGAGGACATTGTTTATGTGTGAGTCAGAAGTTGACACTGTGTGTGAGTCAGTGGAGGACAATGTTTATGTGTGAGTCAGTGGAGGACATTATTTATGTGTGAGTCAGAAGTTGACACTGTGTGTGAGTCAGTGGAGAACATTGTTTATGTGTGAGACAGTGGAGGACATTACTTATGTGTGAGTCAGACGTTGACACTGTGTGAGTCAGTGGAGAACATTGTTTATGTGTGAGTCAGAAGTTGACACTGTGTGTGAGTCAGTGGAGGACATTGTTTATGTGTGAGTCAGTGGAGGACATTATTTACGTGTGAGTCAGACGTTGACACTGTGTGAGTCAGTGGAGAACAATGTTTATGTGTGAGTCAGTGGAGAACATTGTTTATGTGTGAGTCAGAAGTTGACACTGTGTGTGAGTCAGTGGAGGACATTGTTTATGTGTGAGTCAGTGGTGGACATTGTTTATGTGTGAGTCAGTGTAGGACATTGTTTATGTGTGAGTCAGTGGTGAACATTGTTTATGTGTGAGTCAGAAGTTGACACTGTGTGTGAGTCAGTGGAGGACATTGTTTATGTGTGAGTCAGTGGAGGACATTGTTTATGTGTGAGTCATTGGAGGACATTGTTTATGTGTGAGTCAGTGGAGGACATTGTTTATATGTGAGTCAGTGGAGGATATTGTTTATGTGAGAGTCAGTGGAGGACATTGTTTATGTGTGAGTCAGACGTTGACACTGTGTGAGTCAGTGGAGAACAATGTTTGTGTGTGAGTCAGAAGTTGACACTGTGTGTAAGTCAATGGAGGACATTGTTTATGTGTGGGTCAGGCTAACATTATGCCCTTCTATCACTCTTATTTTTTTTTTTTTTTTGTGTTACATTTTTCATCCACACATCATTGGAGGCTAACTGAGAACAACAACAATATATAGCAGTGTTCTGAACGCGGTAAGCGGGATTACAGATTGTGGTAACCCCTTCACCACAATGCCGGCTGAGACAGTTCAGTAGAGAGAGTTGGCGAAACATGGCCGCCCACGTTTGTCGGCATGGCACATGATGATGATGGTGGTGGTGGTGATTATGGTGATGATGATGTTGATGATGATGATGATGACGATGATGATGATGACGATGATGATGATGATGATGATGATGATGATGATGATGATGATGATGATGATGATGATGATGATGATGATGATGATGATGATGATGATGACGGCGATGATGATGATGATGATGATGATGATGATGATGACGGCGATGATGATGATGATGATGATGATGATGATGATGATGATGATGATGATGATGATGATGATGATGATGATGATGATGATGATGATGATGATGATGATGATGATGATGATGATGATGATGATGATGATGATGATGATGGCAGTATGACTCTTTCGTAACACTTCTTTCCTACTTCCCTCCCGAAAGACGAACCTTGCCTGGTCGGTGGCCGCCTCATCCCGTCGGGGACGCACACCGACCCTCCTTGCAACAATTGTTTGTGTTTCAAAGGTCGTGTGAATTGTTACAGTATATCTTGCTAAGGTGAGTAGCCTCTGAAGGTGAAACTGACACTTGTAAGTTTGCCAAGGTGAGTAGCGTCTGAAGGCGAAACTGGCACTTGTAAGAACGCGTGTTACAGAAGTATTCTTCACATTTCATTGGCCAAGAAGAAGAAGAAAGACTGGAAGTCTGCACAATTTGTATATTTAATGACACTGACCAATGAACAGTAGCAATGGTTCTTTTGAGCTCATCGTGATCACGTGCCATGCCGTTAAGCTTGGGCGGTCATGTTTCGTAATCTCTCACGATCACCAGAGTCGTGGATCAGCTCAGATTTCTTGTCTCGACCATGCCACTTGGCCAAGCCATCCAGATATTTACTTTTCTGTTTTCCCCTGTTCTCTTCCCATCAGTCTTGCCAGTTGTCACCATGTTCCCCAATTTATTTCTTCTCATAACGTGACCAAGAAATGTCTACGTCTAATTTCTCTAATCCGTTTACGGTTTTCAGTTGTTTCTTGAAGTACATGTTCATTGGTTTTCTGACTGTCCATGGTATTCTGTACATTTTCCACAGAAAAAAACATTTCTGCAGCCATCGGATGTTTTTCAGCTTGTCTGCTCATTGTCCTCGTCTCACATCCATACAAAAGTACAAGTTCTATGTTGCACATCAATGTCCATACCTCACTTCCGTACAACAGTACATATTCTATGTAGTACTTCATTGTCCATGCTTCACGTCCACACAACAGTACATATTCTATGTAGTACTTCATTGTCCATGCTTCACTTCCGTACAACAGTACAGATTCTATGTAGTACTTCATTGTCCATGCTTCACTTCCGTACAACAGTACAGATTCTATGTAGTACTTCATTGTCCATGCTTCACGTCCACACCACAGTACAGATCTGTTTGAGTTCATATAATAAATAAATGTTCTCAAAGCAGTTTCCCGCCACGGGTCGGGGATGTGATACCGCCATCACGTGATGTAAGCCGAGAGCAAGGAGCAATAGATGGGCAAGCTTACTTTCACTGTGGCCAGCGACGACCCCCACGCATCGGACCTTGCTCTCGACATTACTGGAGCAGCTCGCCATCAGCCTCGCTAGCTGGCCCGCCCTTGAGGTGATTTGCTAAACATCCTGAGAATATCTTGCACCAGGAAGAGGAACATTTGCGCTTAAGAATCTGTTCATTGTCTGGAATGCACCTTTTGCTTGACATATTTTGGTTTTCCCCCTGTCACGTGTGTTCCATCCGGTGTTCTAATTTGCCCCAGGTGTTTACATTTATCTGTCCCTGTCATCTCCTGCCGATAGTACCTTGCGGTGTAGGACGGGGACGGGGGGGGGGGGGGGGGGAAGAGGGGTCTTGAGCCTGAAAAATTAAATCCGCCTGGCTAGTGCAGTCACCGCGAACTGTGCAGGTTAGGGTTTTACTTTTTGCCCTCGACAGGAAACAAATGCATACCTTACTGAGGATTCAAACCCGGGTCTGCCGAAGGAAAACTCCACATTCTAGTCACTCTGCCAGCCTTATCTCTTATATTTATCATCTGGGTTAATAATTTTCCCTTCTACTGCCATCTCACAAACTGATAGCATCTTTTCCTGTTATGGAACGATTATTTATGTTTTTATGATATTCAATGACATTCCTTTTATTTATGTATACTGTGGATATGTTGTGTTACTGAACTATTGCCATAGTGATTGTGACTGTACATAGCTAATAACAGAAATACACAAGTTTGGTTAGTACAAATAAATATTGTATAAACTAATGCAACATTAAATTACAGGAGCCAAGTCAATGTATTTAAGTATTTGGGTACTTTAAAACAACAGATGGAAAGTGTGTTAAGGAAGTTAAATGTAGAATAGTACAGGCAATGGTAACATTTCATCAGATTAAGAACATGCTCTGTAATATATCTTTGTCGAGGTGAGGAACAGAGTTCTTAAGAGCTATGATGAGTCAATCTCACAGAAAGAAGTCTGTAGACAGACATGATCACCAACGCCACACGGCATGGACTATAAGAATATTGACAGTACACGAGACAGAAGGTTGTGGGGAGACATGATCACCAACGCCACACGGCATGCACTATAAGAATATTGACAGTACACGAGACAGAAGGTTGTGGACAGACATGATCACCAACACCACACGGCATGGACTATAAGAATATTGACAGTACACGAGACAGAAGGTTGTGGGGAGACATGATCACCAACGCCACACGGCATGCACTATAAGAATATTGACAGTACACGAGACAGAAGGTTGTGGACAGACATGATCACCAACACCACACGGCATGGACTATAAGAATATTGACAGTACACGAGACAGAAGGTTGTGGACAGACATGATCACCAACGCCACACGGCATGGACTATAAGCATATTGACAGTACACGAGACAGAAGGTTGTGGACAGACATGATCACCAACGCCACACGGCATGGACTATAAGAATATTGACAGTACACGAGACAGAAGGTTGTGGACAGACATGATCACCAACGCCACACGGCATGGACTATAAGCATATTGACAGTACACGAGACAGAAGGTTGTGGGGAGACATGATCACCAACGCCACACGGCATGCACTATAAGACTGGCAGTACACGAGACAGAAGTCTGTAGACAGACATGATCACATCACACGCCATGAACTAGAAGAAGAAGAAGTTCGTATCTGACTGTTGTGTGTGAGTTGTCCACTTTATTCCCGGAAATGTCTCACCCACGTCACGTGACTATCTTCCGTAGATACAACAGTTGACCCGGATGCTCTGGATCTAGACAAGAACCGTAACTCTTCAGTTATCACATTCTAGAGTAATCTCTCTTTCACGCGAATCAAAAATTGAAGATTGTTGAAAATAAAGAGTCAGAAATATAACTGCAATGGTGTCGGTGTTATTGTTGTTGTTATTCTTGTGTTTGTGTTGTTGTGCGGTGGAATGATCTTGTTTGCTGCGTGGATTGTGGTACAGAAGTTGATATAGCTTGCTTTGATGGCGTAAGTTCTCAAACTCTAAAGGTCGTGGGGCCGTCCTCCGGGATTGCGTTGTTCCGACCACGAGAGCGGTTTTTAAGGGGGTCAACGTTGGGGTCAGCCATGGGGGTCAGCCCAGGGGTCTACGCTGGGGGTCAACCCTGGGAGATCAACGATGTGGGTCAGCAATGGAGGTCAGCTCTAGGGTGTCATCCCTGGGGCTACGGAGTTCGTGCTTTGTGCGATGCTCTCGGTAATCGTACTGCAGAGAGAGGCCAAGCCATATAGGGTACCACCCGGTGCAATGAAGTCGGGCCTCCTGACTGTGGTACGCTGATCTAAGGTGTGTGTCTGGTCCAGCATCAGTGTTCTGCTGGTAATGGTTCCAGTCTCTTACTTGAAATTCAAGGATCGTGTTGTCTATGACCCCTGTGACCTCAGTGACGTGCTAATGGTCACCAGATCAAGGTCATGGTCACGGAATTCAGCCTTTCCTCCAAGGCTCTGATGGTCGGTGATGGAGTCTCCCTGGCTACGGAGCATGCCTCGCGATCCGAGGGTTGTGGGTCCGATTTCGACCTACGCCGTTCGATTCACGAGTGCAGTTTTCTCGGAGAGTCCTGGGGGTCGTCGCTGGAGCAGCGGAGTGAGACGCTTTCGGCAGGCCGCCCTGCGGAAAGAGACCGGGCTATAAGGGATTACATCCGGTGCAAAAAAGTCGACCCCCTAGCTGTTTAACCCCATGTAATGGTGGGTGGGGTTTCGTGGCGGAGTGGTGATGCCACTCCCTCCCTCCCTCGTGGTCTGAAGGTCATTGGTTCGATTCCCGACTCTGTCCTTCTATTCGCCCGTGCCATTGTATTCAGAGACCACTTAGTGTCATGGCCGGGGCTACGAAGTTGGTGCGCTGTGCCAAGAATTCAGCAGGCGGCTATCTTCTATGTGGAACGAACAAACGAACGAATTTTATTATCAAAGGGTTAAGAATTGGGCACGCAGGCCAGTCGGACATTCTGCCCTTCTTCTCTCTCTGCACTCATACATTATTTCATTCAGACATCACTTGTGAAGCTAATCTTGGACAACAACAGCAACAATATCCATTATAAACACATGGAATATTTTCAGTCAATAATACATGACTGACTAAAACTAATTATTGACGTGGCACTGGAGATATACCTCAGGAGTTATGTAATTCTGTATTTATTGCAATCCCAAAGAAATCAGGAGCCTTGGAATGTTATCAACATCGAACAATTAGTATAATGAGTCACATCACGAAGATCTTGCTAAGAATTATCATGCAAACAGATGGGATGAAAATACAACCTGAAATAGGAAAAGAACAATGTGGGTTTGTGGAAGGCAAGGGCATAGTAAATGCTGTGTACATACAGAGAACAGTAATTGAACGCTCTATAGAAGTAAACACAGATCTATAACTTTGCTTTATTGACTACACAAAGGCTTTCGATAAAGTGAGAAATGTCGACATGATAAGGATGCTTGAAGATCTACAAATTGATGGAAAAGACCTTAGACTTGTGAAAAAAACATATATTGGAAACTACAAGCTGCCTTAAGAATTGATAATGAAGTAGGTCAATATCAGCCTATTAAGAGAGGTGTGAGACAGGGATGTGTAATGTCTCCATATCTTTTTTCCCTGTACAGTGAACATATTTTCAGAAATATGGAAGATGTGGAAGGAATCAACATTGGGGGACTATACAACAATAACATTAGATATGCAGATGATACAGTCTTGATTGCAGACAATGAACAGAACCTGCAAAATTTAGTAGATGCGGTTGTTGCACAGTGAACAATTGGGGTTAGAATTGAATTGTAAGAAGACACAGATTATGTTCGTCACTAGGAAGGAAGAAATACCACAATGTAATATACAGGTAAATGGGCATATTCTTAAACAAGTGAATCGGTACAACTATCTCGGAACAGTCATAACATCTAATGGGAGATGCCTTGAAGAGATTAGAACAAGAATTGCCATGGCGAAGGTAGCCTTTTGCAAGATAACAAGCATACTGACTAATAAAAAGATATCAATTGAAACGAGAAAACGAGTGTTGAAGTGCTACGTAGAACCTGTGCTTTTGTATGGATGTGAAGCGTGGACAATAAGCAGTCAAGCTGAACAACAGCTGATGGCTGTGGAAATGTGGTTTCTGAGGAAAATGCAAAGAATACCATGGACAGCCAGAAAGACCAATGAACAAGTCCTTCAAGAAACAAATGAAGATCGTAAACTGATTAGAGAAATTAGACGTAGACAGTCAAAATTTTTTGGGCATGTTATGAGAAGAAATGATTTGGAGAACTTGGTGACAACTGGCAAGATCGAAGGGAACAGACCAAGGGGAATACCGAGAAGCAAATACCTGGACGGCTTGGCCACATGGCATGGTCAAGACAGGAACACGGAGCTGATTCACGACTCTGGTGATCGAGTGAGATGGCAGAACATGACCGCCCACGCTTATCGGCATGGCACATAATGGATGGCACTTATAATCAGCTAAGGAGATGTATGGTAGCACAGTTGGGAGAATGAGAGAGGATGAGATACATTATTGTTTGGCTCTCATAGAAGTAGAAGAGAGAAGGAGAGACTGCAGGTCTTAGTGGTCTCAAAGGGTTCACTAACTGATATTTCTATATAGATGGGATAAAACCCGTTGCATTGTAGTCGATGCTCTTATTTTTTATCTTGTAAATTCCTTCCTGCCCATCCCTACACAAGCTTCATGCATTCATCTGTCCGCTAATTAAATCAATCTTTAATCTCTGCCCACACATGACATCCGCACAGACTGTACCAGTACGTGACATCAACCATAGACAAGACTTCATTTCAAAAGCTTTTCTAAACTAAGACATTCTGTTAGAAGGGAACAGCAATTCGTGTCGTGACGAACTAAACACACACAAAACGATACAGTTTCCTTTGCCGCGGACATCTAGACTTCAGTCGGCAAACATGTAAATTCACACCCAGCTTTGTCTACAGAAGCACAAGGTGCTACAACAAACACAACCGAAGAGAGTTACAAGTGGGGAGCAGACTTCGTTTCTCAACGTTAGTTCCCGAATCAGATGGAAGTCATTCTTTGTGTCCACGCTCGACTTATCACAAGTCGAACTTCGCAGTTGAATCACAGAATATTTGAGCTGTAACCAGATGTGAATATACTTCATGTTTGCAGATTTTTTTATCACATCTTGTCGCCTCAGGTGTCATACAGTTTCCAGAAGCGTAGGTGTGTATCCTTTCACAAAAGAAACTTCTCCTGTTGCTTAACTTCAGCAGGTCTTGAGCTGGCATCAGCTAAAGAAGTTTGAGCAATGAACACGACAAAAAGCTTTATTTCGCCCTCGGTGGCTGGATTGGGAACTTTTATCAGCAGGAAACGGTAGGGTGCATAGAAGCTGTCAGTTGTTGTACAAAAGCAAATATGTTCAATAACAAAGAAGCCAAATTGAAAGTTATATTCTATGTATTTTCCATTTCCCCGTGTTTAAGTTAGCAATATTCTTTTCTATGTCCGGGATTTTTTGTATTGTCCGGTAAATTAGCTACTTTAGTTCAGTAGTGTCTCCCTATCTATGCTTCTTTTATAAATGTCTTCATAGTCATAATACGTTTCATCTTCTTCTTGTTCTTTTTCTTCTTCTTGTTCTTGTTCTTCTTGTTCTTCTTCTTCTTCTTCTTCTTCTTCTTCTTCTTCTTCTTCTTCTTCGTCTTCTTCCTCTTCTGCCTTTTCTTCTTCGTTTTCTTTTGCCATGCTTGTATGGACACGCCTTCAGCTTTCCCCAGCCAATGTCTACACAAAGCTTGTCAGACACACACATCTCCTCAAGAAAACCAGCCCTCATGCACAACCATATTCCCTTGGTGAGAACCCCACACGGGTGTATGTTGTGCTGCAGTCCCACAATTCCACCCTTGTTTCCATAGTTTCATGCTTCTATAGTTCCTCCCCCACCGATTTGCCACACAAGTGTCCTTGTTGTCACGTTATATTCCGGTTGTTAGATTGATATCCAAGTTATCACGTTATTGAAGATGTTGTCAAGATGTTCTCAACCTGCTATAATTTCCTCCTTCTGATAATTCATGTTAATATCCTCGTTGTCACGTTAATGTCTTCGTTGTCACGTTTATGTTTTAGTTGTCACATTAATATCTTGTCATGTTAATGTCTTGTTGTCACGTTAATACCCCGTGTCACGTTAATGCCCCGAGTCACGTTGATTCAGTCGTTGGCTTAACGCTGTCACGCTACCACTGTTCACTATCACGACAGATGTGTTGAGTTGAGCTGAACTGATCTTTGTTGAGCTGGGTCAAGAACCGATATCACAGCACACAGAGCAACCTTATACGTGCTTCGACCTCATCTGCAACAGCCAGCGAAGAGTCTTAATACTAATTATACCCGCATCAGTCTGACTGGGTGCCCGTCTGACCTTTTCTCGAAATCGCGAGTGTCAGCCAGATCCTCTGGTCAGTCCCTGCATCGAGATTCTCTCCAAGCCGTGATGATCTATCCATTCTTCTACACTATAAACACGATCCCACAACACAGTCTGCCATATTATGCACCAATGCCCTACCAAGAGTTAATGTTCTGGTTGTCACGACACGGTCATGCTACCTTAGTCCCCCCCCCCCTCCTCCTCCTATCTGTCACATTAATGGCTTGGTCACAATTTCCTATCCACGCCCTAAGGCACACAGTCTGTATGCTATCTGTACCAAGAAACCTTTACAACCATTCTCCACGGAGAGGACACATACACATTAAAACAGCCGCACTTGTCGCCAGAAATCAATAAAAGAAACCGCTTAACATTACAATACCTCTTTGGTATTGAGGTAATCAGGACGGAGGGGGACCAGGACAAACAACTAGGACATTTTTATATCAGATATCAAACAGCCCCCGTGATGACATTTGCTCAACTCTCGTGCTATCGACATTCCGTGCCTGTAGCTTGCACGTGCCGTTGCCTCGTCTGTGTCTGTTTGTTCATTGATCCGTGAACAATCGATCAGTGACTTGTTTGATGTTCTTACTCTGCAGATTTCCATTTGTCTGTTCCTTTTGTTGTACAACAATTTTACTGACTTCCATTTTTCTGTATTGATCTTTATCACCTTTCATTAATTCGTATGTGTTCTTTTATACGCATTTCATGTATTTTCATTATTCTGTATTCTTTTTGCATAAATTTAATTCATTTCCATTTTGCTTAGTTCTTTTCTTTGCATTTTATCAAATTCCACTTGTTTGTGTTCTTTTCTACTCATTTTATCACATGCCGTTTCTTCATGTTCGTTGATATATTTTCCAACAGCTTCCATTTGTCTGTGGTTTTCTCTCTATTGCCAGCACGAATAAGTCCACTCCACTATAACTAGTGTCACGTGTGTGGACTACGCTTGAGTTCATAGTTTCTCTGTGTTTATTGGTATCCATTTCATCAACTTTCATTTTCTCGAGCACAGAATTCCCACAGCCCTCTCGGTGAAAATCAAGAATTAGAATTCCAATAGAACTGTCGGTGAAAATCAAGAATTACAATTCCCATAGCACTGTCGGTGAAAATCAAGAATCAGAATTCCTATAGTTATGTCGGTGAAAATCAAGTATCAGAATTCCTATAGTTCTGTCGGTGAAAATCAAGAATCAGAATTCCTGTCACGGGAACAACTGTGATATTTCTTTGTTTGTGTTTGCCAGGGAAGAATAAAGCAGTGAGGCATTGTATTGGTTGCCTCGTCGCACATTGCCACAAGCTAGTAATAATTCGTACTTTGTCAATAACAAGAATAACATATTCTTGAACACAGAAAGAATAATATTTATAATCGATAACATAATATGTATAATGGAGATATTAACTTTATAATGGAGAAACTAATCTTTAACACGGAGATAATCATGTGTAAGACGGAGAGAATAATCTTTGACACGCATAAAGTCATCTTTAACACGGAGATAATATTTATAGTAGAGAACATAATATTTGTAGTGAAGAGAATAATCTTTGTACTATAGAATATAATCCACGTCATTGAAAAATTAATCTTCAAAACGAAGAGAATAATTTTTAATATGGAGAAAATAATAGAAAACATATAGAAAGTACAACATATGTACAAATATACGCACCAAGTAATACAAACAATAATGAGCAAGAATGCGAGGACTTCTACGAAGACATACATGATGTGCTAAATAAAATAGATAAGCAGGACAACATCATAGTTATGGGAGACTTCAATGCAAGACTAGGACATAACAGAGTGGGCATAGAAAAACATCTGGGAGCATTTGGAGGTCAGCAAAATGAAAGGAATGATAACGGAATTAGACTGATAGAGCTTTGCAGTCAACACGACCTCGATATAACAAACACATTCTATAAACATAAAGATTCACAAGTATACACCTGGTATAAATGGAACGATCTAGATACTAAAAGTCAAATTGATTTTATATTAACAAGAAATAACAGAAAGAGAAAAAATATTAGATGCAAGAGCAGTGCCCAATTTCAGTATAAACACAGATCATAAAGCAGTCGTTGCCACAATAAGAACCATTAGAAGAAAAAAACAAAGAGCAGGAAAATACATGCCATGCGAATCAGTAAACTTAAAAAACCTTAAAGACGAGGCAGTAAGGGAAAATTATGAGAAAGAACTAACTGAACTTTTTGTAAAATTACCTACGGAAAGAAAAACAGTGGAAGAAGAATGGGAGATGTTCAAATCAAGCATTTTAAATACTGTAAAAATAACATGTGGAACCACGAAGAAACGCAAAAAAGGGATAAAGAAAATAACAAGTTGGTGGAACGCAGAAGTAAAGAAAGCGGTAAAAGGCAAAAAGGAAAAATATAAACAGTGGTTAAAGAGCAAACAGGAATGTATTACATGGAACATAGAATAGCGAGAAGACATGTGAGTAGAACAATAAAGAGGGAAAAACAAAAAGACTGGGAAGAGTATGGAGAAACCCTAAATAAAAACTACAAGGAGGCAACTAGAGACTTCTACAAAAAAATATGTGCAATGCGAACCAGAGAAGAACCCTTTGACCCAACTGAAATAATTAGCAGCGAAAATGGAGAACCAATAAGTGAACAAAAACACAACCTAATAAGATGGAAGCAGTATTTCGAACAACTTCTCAACATCCCATCAGATGCCACACGAATTCAAGAGACCTACACAGATGTCACCGAAGAACTAGAACCAGACATACTAAAAGAAGAAATTATAGAAGCCATTAGATTATCCCCATTGAACAAATCACCGGGACAGGATGAAATACCAAATGAACTAATTAAAACAGCAAGAGAAGTAGGAACAGATTGGTTACATAGACTATTCAACCATGTTTGAGTAGAACAACAGACACCACGAGACTAGGGAAATGCCATAATTATCCCAATTTGGAAAAACAAAGGCAGCAAAAGAGTCTGCACACAATACAGAGGCATTTCACTGTTGAGTCATACTGGGAAAATATTTAGCAAAATTCTTGAAAAAAGATTACGAACTACTTTAGAACCCCAGCTGAGCGAAACACAACTTGGATTTAGGAAAAACAAAGGATGCAAAGATGCCATTTTTGCCCTTAGACAACTTATAGAAAAATCAATCGAATTCAATGAAACACTCTACTTAGCCTTTGTCGACCAAAAAAAGATAGAGTAGATGGAAACAAGCTGTGGGAAATATTTAAACAATATGGAGTGAGTACACATCTAATAAACCTATGTAGAAGTTTGTACAACAACAGTGAATGCATAGTGAGAGCAACTGGAGGACACTCAGAACCCTTCACCATAAGATCCGGAGTACGACAAGGTTGTGTCCTGTCCCCTCTCTTGTTCATAACATATATAGACAACATATGTAAAGAAACCAGCCAAACAGAGACCGCAAGAACACCTCATGACGAGAACACAGAGGAAGAACCATCTGCAAATCTAACCATTAGAGAACTCATGTTTGCGGACGACCAAGCACTAATAGCAAAATCAGAAGCTGAATTACAAGACCACATGAATAGTCTAAACGAAATGTGTAGGGAACATAACATGAAAATTAGCACAAGCAAAACAGAGGTAATGACTATAACTAAAGAAGAACAAACAACAACAATTCACCTCAACGAACATCACTTGAAACAAGTGAAGAGTTTCAAGTACCTAGGAAGTATAATATCATCAAATGGCAGATCAGAAGACGAGATCGAAAATAGATGCAATAAGGCAAATCAATTCATTGGACAAATGGCACCAATACTAAAGAACAAAAATGTATCAATAACTACTAAGAAAGCACTTTACTACACAATCTTCCTGCCAACTCTATGTTACCAATGCCAAACCTGGACAATGACAGAAAAAGAGAAAAGAAAAATCACAACAACAGAAATGGGGTTCCTTAGAAGAATACTCAACGTATAAGAGATAAGATCAGAAATGAAGAAATCAGGACTAAAGTGGGAGTTAAAGCAGCACTAGATTTTATTAGAAAGCAGCAAGACAAATAGTTGGCCATGCAAGTAGGTTACCAGTCAACAGCATACCACAACAAGCAATGATGTACAGACCAGATGGAAACAGAGGAAGAGGCCGCCCACGTAAACTTTGGACGGAGGGAATAGCAGAGTCCATGGGAATATCGATACATGAAGCCCATAATCGGGCACTCTCACGAAGTTTATACTTCACCTCAACACCGCAAGGTACAAGAGGAACATGATTAGATGAGATGAGATATAGAAAGTAATGTTTAACTCTGATAAAATAACAAACTACAACAACAACAAAAAAACGGAAAAAGAAATCTTTTAAGCGCAGAAACATATTGAAAGCATGAGGAAAATAATCCGTAACACACAGAGAATATTCAAAAACATGAAGAAAAATATTTCCAAGAGGAAGAAAATAAACTTTAATATGGATATAACTATCAAAAACATGGTAACAGTAACTGCAAACAAGAAAATAATTTTTGAAACAGAGAAGAAGAAGAAGAAGAAGAAGAAGAAGAAGAAGAAGAAGAAGAAGAAGAAGAAGAAGAGAGAGAGAGAGAGAGAGAGAGAGAGAGAGAGAGAGAGAGAGAGAGTAATATTTAACATGGAGAAAACAGTCTTTTTTTAGTCTTTCCTCTTCTACCCAGAGTTGTAGAGGTACGTTACAGTCTTGTTTAGTCTTTCCTCTACTAGCCTGGGTTGTAGAAGTACCATCATCCTTAACAACATCTTAATTATCATCATCATCATAACCACTATCATTATCACCTCAACCATCGTCAACACCACCACCTTCAACATTATAATCACCATCACCACCACCATCATCATCATCATCATCATCATCATCATCATCATCATCATCATCATCATCATCATCATCGCCATCACCACCACCACCACCACCACCACCACCACCACCACCACCACCACCATCATCATCATCATCATCATCATCATCACCATCATCACCATAATCATCAACATTATCATCATCATTATCATCAAAATCACCATCACCATCATCATCATCATCATCATCATCATCATCATCATCATCACCAATCGACATCAAAATCATCATCACCACTATCGTCATCAGCATCATCTTAATCAGAGTATATTTCTCTGGTCGTGGAGGTTACTTGTTGTCTTGTCTGCATGCGTCTTTTAAAAGGAACTGTGCGTGTGTGTTGGCCCTGTGGAGACAGGCGCATAACCAAAGACGTCTCAGCGATGCACAACAAGACAGGGAACACCTCGCTCCAGAAAAGAACTAATACGACAACGGTAATGCCACACATTCAAATCTGTTGGTATAACATGAGACGCGAACCCGACACACACACACGCCATAACTGGGTGGTAGCCTCTACGCCCCTACCGTCTATGAATGAATACACCACGTGACACCCCAGACAACAAGAATACTAACGGAATGCCTCGTCAAACAGAAGGAGAGGGTTCAACTACCTCCCCATTAAAAAAAACTATCGTTATGTTTGAGGGTAACATCTTAAGTGCATGCTAAAGTTTGCAAAGATTTTCTGTGAACAAATAATGCCCTACACCGTACAACTTACCCGCTACCCGCCCAGCTAATACCAGTCTGCAAACATTCGGTCAAATACCCCAGCTTCGGAACCGAACCTGTCATACAGAATTGAATTGATGTTTAAAATTGCGACAAGGTGGGGCGAGATATAGAAATTATATTCACTGTGAATGATTACGGAGATTATTCCAGAACTTGGGCGTCGGACAAGCTGCGTATAGCCAGAAAGTAGCACAAGAAACAAGCGAGAGAGGTGAGAAGGGACGCGTTTGTAACGATCGTCTTTCGGGGAGAAATGTAAATTGGTTAAACAATATAATCAACTATATTAATTATACAGTATAATTACATTATTGATGTGTCTTGTCACGGGTTCGATTGTCTAGGAAGTAAATTCTAACGTTCGTTATATTATTGTATTTTGGTATTGCAAATGATAACTTAATCTTAACGTTAAAATTGTAGCTTAATTTTGACGTTGATATGTGATATTTACTTAATCTAGACCTGTGGATAAGTTTTTGACTTAATCTTGACCTGTGGATAAGTTTTGAATTAATCTTGACCTGTGGATAAGTTTTTGACTTAATCTTGACCTATGGATAATTTTTTGACTTAATCCGAGTGAGATCTTAACATGATCTTGTCGGCGAGATGAGATATTGTCTTCATGTTGAAGTTGAGATAACATCTTAACTTCATTTTGACATTGAGATGAATAATTGTCTTCATGGTAACGATAAGATAAGATAGTAACTTAAGCTTAACGTCGATATGTGATCTTAACTGAATTTTAACATTGAGATGAGATTTTAACTTAGTGTTAACTTTGTTATGTGATTTAATCTTAACCGTGACGCTAATGTGTGACTCTAACTGAACCGTGACGCCGATGACGTATGCAAGTGTGGAAATAGCAGTACAGTGAGAAGCATGCCTGCCTGCCATTCTGGTCGTTTTTAGTCCGTCTAGAAACTGTATAACCGTATGTTGATGATGATGACGAGATTGATAATACTGTTGAAGATGATGATATTTTTGATGTTGTTAATGATGATGTGTCATGATAATGGTGATGATAAATAAAGACGTTGATAATGATGATGACGATAGTAATGATGATAATAATTTTAATAATGAAGATGGTGATGATGGTGATTTATTTCTTGATAATGATGATGATAAAGATGTTGATGATGTTGATAATGTTGTTGATGGTGATTATCATGATAATGATGATACTGATGTTGATGATGATGGTGAAGATGATGATGATAATGGTACTAGTGAAGATAAAGATGTTAATGATGTTGATAATGTTGTTGATGGTGATTATCATGATAATGATGATACTGATGTTGATGATGATGGTGAAGATGATGATGATAATGGTACTAGTGAAGATAAAGATGTTAATGATGTTGATGATGTTCACGATGGGAGAAGTGGACAGTGGATGGACATCATCAGACGATGTCAACACCAATGTTTGTGATCAGCTTCCTGATGTCGGTCATGACGATAATGCGAACGACGATGATGATGATAATAAAAATTGCGATGATGGTGATGATGATGATGATGATGATGATGATGATGATGATGATGGTGATGATGATGATGATGATGATGATGATGATGATGATGATGATGATGATGATGATGATGATGATGATGATGATGATGATGATGATGATGATGATGATGATGATGATGATGATTGCATGTGCGTTTTCCTAGCTGTGTCTTCGTGAAAAGTGACAAGAAGAAAAAACACGGAGAGAGCTGATCTCGGCAAGTTTACATGCTTTATGCTTTGTTTAATACAGATTAGAAGTACAACAAGACAGAACAACTGAGAGAAGAACAAAGACAAAACAAGAAGAAACATTCAAGAGCAACGATTGATTGGACGTCAGACAAGATGGAAGCAAAAACATACTTTTTCATACTGGTCTCATTTCTGTCGGCCAGCATTCACACATCTCTACAACAACGTCAGTATTTGCTTGTTTTGTTGTTGTTGTTGTTATTTATTTTTTTTTTTTTTTTGGGGGGGGGGGTGGGGGGGGGGGGGACAGGTTCCATATCGGCCAGTTGTTTGTTTACTGTCACATCAACTAGTTGCTTGTTTACTATTCGCAGTATTGTAAATAAGTTATTCATAAATCTCCCGTGACTCCGTGACTTAATGACTTACCGTCGTATATCCCCATTATAATCCTCGTCATGTCCCCCATTATTATCCGCAGTATTACCCCCATTATTATCCTACTATATCTTCTAGGAAGACCTAGAAGCAAGTACCTGGATGGCTTGGCCTTGTGGCATAGTCGAGACAGAAACACGGAGCTGATCCACGACTCTGGTGATCGAGTGAGATGGCAGAACATGACCGCCCACGCTTACCGGCATGGCACATGATGGATGGATGGATATCTCCTTTTAGAATCCTATTATATTCTCTTTTTTGCGCTCGCTCCCTTTGATCTCAAGCGTAGTCCATACTATTTATAATATAAATTATATAAATTATATTATTAGTGCTGGACTGAATTTTCTGTGTGGGTTAGCTTTCCCTATTAACAGCGTCCTTCGCCATCAGGCGAACCTACTCCGACTTCAGAGGTACTTGTAATTTACGGCCACAAGTCAAAAAGGACAGGTCAACATTGTAGTCCAGCTGTCCGGTGTAGGGGTTTAACCGCCTACATTGGCATCAGCACACCGGATGTTTAACAACAAGCGTTCTTATCCATTCGGCCATGCTGACCTGCATATTCTCATTATAATCCTCATTTTGTCCTTCCCCCCCCCCTTATAATCCTATTATAACCCACATTATAATCCTATTACACCCCCATTATAACCTCATTATATCCCCCATTATAATCCTATTATATCCCCAATAAAATCCTATTATATCCTCTATTGCCGACTTTCTCCGTCATCCCGTATATTCTCGTGAGTAACTTAACCTGCGCGAGATCGGTAACGGTTCTCGCCGTGTTGGGACTTACGGGGTATGTGAGCCGGTCGCTAGAAAGCAGTGACAAACTACTGAGCGTAATCTTGCCAAGAAAGATGCTGATGTTGACAGCGATGTCCTGTAAAGGATATGCGAACCAAAAAAAAAATCCTATATTATAATCATATTATATCCCTTATTATAAACCTCCTTACATCATCCAGTATAATCCTCATTAATTCTCCCATCACCACCCCCTCTGGGCCCCCCAACGCTGTCCACAGAATGCCTGACCACGATGGACCTGATCTTCCTGATGGACGGCTCCAACAGTATGGGAGTCCGCAACTTCCAGAGACAGAAGGACTCGCTCAACGGACTGGTGGCCAGCCTCAACATCAGCGAGGCCGAGGTGCATGTCGGGCTGGTGCTCTTCAGCAGGATCGTCAATGACGTCATTGAATTGACCGGCAACAAGAGCCGCTTCATGGAGGGTAGGTGTTTGAGTTTGTTTCTGTGGCGTTTGTCCTGACTTGTGGTCAAGTACTTGGTCATAGAGAGAAGGGGGAGGGGTATGTAGTTTTGTTTCTGGGGCGTTTGGCTTGGCTTGTGGGCAAGTACCTGGTTAGAGAGAGACAGACAGAGAGAGAGAGAGAGAGAGAGAGAGAGAGAGAGAGAGAGAGAGAGAGAGAGAGTTGAGTTTGTGTCTTTGCAGTTTGGCTTGGCTTGTGGGCATAAATCTGGCCATAGAGAGAGAGAGAGAGATAAAGAGAGAGAGAAGGAGAGACAGAGAGACACACACAGAGAGAGAGAGAGAGAGAGAGAGAGAGAGAGAGAGAGAGAGGGTGAGTCGCTTCATTGAGGGTATGTTGTTGAAATATACTTATATTAAAGAAATCAGTCAACCAAGCTGAAGAAACAACCATACCACAAATAAAGATAAGGGGACTCGAGAAATGGATGACGAGAAGACATCTTAAAACTCATGGAAATAAGAAAGTAACAAAAATAGCAATGAAAATATGAAGTGATTCACGGGAAAAATAGGAAACTATGCAAAGAGGCAAAAGAAACAGGGCTTGGGAAAAATTGCAGGGAAATTGAAAACCAAGACAACACCCGGAATACCAAATCAATGCACAAAAGAATTAATAGCATCACTAACAAAAGAATACACATATCAACTGGTTGCCTAAAAACCAAAGATGGCAACTTCCATTCATCATGTGCCATGCCGGTAAGCGTGGGCGGTCATGTTCTGTCATCTCACTCGATCACCAGAGTCGTGGATCAGCTTCGTGTTCCTGTCTCTACCATGCCATGTGGCCAATCCATCCAGGTATTTACTTCTCGTTATCCTCCCTGGTATCTTCCCTTTGATCTTGCCAGTTGTCACCGAGTTCTCCAATTCATTTCTTCTCAAATTATGCCCAAACAATTTTGACTGTCTACGTCTAATGACTCTAATCAGTTTACGATCTTCATTTGTTTCTTGAAGGACTTGCTCATTGGTTTTTCTGTCCATCCATGGTATTCTTTGCATTTTCCTCAGAAACCACATTTCTACAACCATCATATGTTTTTCAGCTTGACTGCTTATTGTCCACGCTTCACATCCATACAAAAGCACAGGTTCTATGTAGCACCTCAACACTCCTTTTCTCGTTTCAATTGATATCTTTTTATTGGTCATTATGTTTTTCATCTTGCAAAAGGCGACCTTCGCAATGGCAATTCTTGTTCTAATCTCTTCAAGGTATCTCCCATCAGATGTTATGACTGTGCCGAGATAGCAATATCGATTCACTTGTTTAAGAATATGCCTATCTACTCGTATATCATATTGTGGTATTTCCTTCTTCCCAGTGACGACCATAATCTGTGTCTTCTTAATATTCAGTTCTAACCCTAGTTGTTCATTGTCTGCAATCAAGACTGTATCATCTGCATATCTATTGTTATTGATGTATCTTCTCCCAATGTTGATTCCTTTCATATCTTCTATATTTCTGAATATATTTTCACTGTACAGGGAAAAAAGATCCGGAGACATTACTCATCCCTGTCTCACACCTCTTTAAATAGGCTGATATTGACCTACATCGTTCTCAATTCTGATGGCAGATTGTTGTTTCCAATATATGTTTTTTACAAGTCTAAGGTCCTTTCCATCAATTTGTAGATCTTCAAGCATCCTTATCATGCCGACATGTCTCATCTTATCGAAAGCCTTTGTGTAGTCAATAAAGCAAAGATATAGATCTTTGTTTACTTCTATAGAACGCTCAATTACTGTTCTCAGTATATACACAGCATTTACTGTGCCCTTGCCTTCTACAAACCCACATTGTTCCTCTCCTATTTCGGGTTGCATTTTCTTCCTAACTCTTTGCATGATAATTAATAATGATAATATTTTATATGTAAATTGCTTAAGATTAATCTATGGTCGCTGTAGCAGTCTGCGCTTGGTATAGTTTTTGCGTCTTTTAAGGCATTTCGAAATCTTCTGTTGATGAGGATGTAATCAATCTGATTTCTCATCTTATGATCAGGACTCCTCCATGTCCATAATCTCCTTGGGTGCTGTTGAAACCAGGTGTTTCCAAGAATGAAATCTTGCTCTTTTGCCCACTGTACTAGTCTGCAACCTCTTTCATTCTGCTCCCCTAGTCCATACTTGCCTACTATGCATCCGTCCTGTTGATTTCCAACTTTGTTATTGATGTCACCCATTATGATAGTTACTTCAGAATTCTTGCATTTCTTGAAGGCTTTCTCTAAATCACTATACAATTCATCGATGCTGTTATCACTACTGTCTGCTGTTGGTGCGTAAACTTGGATGACGTTGACATCAAAAGGTCTTCCCCTCAACTTCACCAGTAACACTCTGTCTGATACAGTCCAATATCCTTTGATCGATTTTGCTCTCTCTGTATCCATTATAATTGCTACTCCCCGCTGTTGTTTCTCTCCACCAGAATAGATTATTCTATATTCCTCAGATGTCATAATGCTCATTCCTGTCCATCTGGTCTCACATAACCTAACTTGTTAATATTTAATCTTCTCATTTAATTCTTAACGTTATCAAATTTTCCATCCCCACTCATAGTTCTTACATCCAAGTTCCTACTTTCAATGTTGATATTCTTTTGCATACAGTCGCCTGATGACGGTCTGGAGCACATGACTACCCTTACCGGGCGAGGCTGCTCCTATGGAGCACCCATTTACGCCGTTTCTCTGATTATCGATAAGACTGCAGTACATGATATTCTTGGCATCTGTAAAGAAGGTAGTTTGCCATTGCTTTCCTCCCTAGCAGTGACCATACTGGTCGATGACCGTAGCCATTGTCTCCCAAAAAAGGAGATCCTTTGCCTACCGCCGTGAAGCTGGAGACCATAACCTACATCTATCTGTCGGCTGCTCTTCAACTTCATCCACCACCTGCACCCATGGCTTCACGTAACCCTGATCGGGGGGCTAAACGGGTACTCCACTTGCCAAAGGGTGTCCCGTAGGCTAGCGGAGGGAAGGAGGCACCTAACCTCTCCTTTGATAGGGGATACCCCTATCCTGCCTCCCCATGATAATAGAAAAATATCAGATTTTACATGCGTGGTCAAATCAAATCAAATCAACTTTATTTAAAAGGGTCACAAATACGGGCACGCAGGCCCCTCTTACATTCGGCCCTTCCAATCACTCGTCTTTCGATCATCAAGAGCATTATACATTTACATAGGAAGAAAAATAAACATTGTGAAATGAATGTTGTAAACATAAACAAGGCAAATGACTATGTTATAAGGCCCATCTCCCACGTACCTATACATCACCCCACCCACACACACCCCCACCTACCCACACATACACACACACCCACGGACACATACATACCCCACCAACCGACCCATCCCTCTCCCGCACATCCCCCACCCACACACACTGCCCTCACCTGTTCCCCCAACCAAAACACACTCGCCACCCACAAAAATCCCCCATCAACCCACACATCCCACGCCCACCCACATACACATCCTAACCCACACAACCTCTCCCCACCCACACCTCCAACCACCCATCCCCCAGCCACATCTCCATCGACCACATATTCCCCACCCAAGCACACACATCCCCCACCAACCCATACATCGCACATCCACTCACACATCCCCAAACCATACACACACATCCCCACCAACTGACATCTCCATACCTCCCCCACACACACACATCTCCCTAACCACCTATACATCCCCAATCCCCTCACATACACTCCATCACCCACATATACATCCTCCACCCACCCACACATGCCCTAACCCAATCCCCCACAACACAGATCCCCTACCACGCAATATTCCCACTCCATCCCACACCCACATACCACCATACATCCCCACCTACACACCACACACATATCCCCCACCCACATACCACACAATATTGCCACCCACACACACACACACACAGATACCCATTATCCATCCACCCCACATACCCCCACCCACACATACATACCTCATCCACACAATATCCCCAACCAACACACCACACACCTCTCTCCATCCACAAACGCATTCCCCACCCATCCACTAACACACACTCACTCACGCACACATCCTCCACTACGCACCCACACACCCCCACCCACCCACCCCAACCAACCATCTCTCGATCACAGTTAGGTCAGATTAGGATGATACAAGAAAAAAATACAAAGCTAAAGTTTACATTCTGTGGTACACAAAGATAAAGTCTACGTTATGAGGTTTACAAAGATAAGGTTACGTTCTGTGGTACACACAGATAAAGTTTACATTCTGTGGTTCACAAAGATAAACTTTAAATTATGGGGTACACACAGATAAAGTTTACATTCTGTGATTGACAAAGATAAAATCTACATCCCCCCCCCCCCGGATGTGGCTCCACCTTGCCGCGGTGGAGGGGGAGATGGTTGCGTGTCCTCATGAACCCAAGCGCTATGCCGACGGAAGCACAACTACATGTCGGACAGCTCTTGGGATAGGGACCAGACTAAGAGAGACACGCCTTGCTGCGCTGCAGGTAGACTGAAGATAGCAGTCAAAGGTTTAAACCAGGCGTACGAAGCCACCAATACTCGGTCCAGTCATATACTCCTAGGCTTCCATCTGAGGGATATGGCTGAACGCCTCTAAGCCACTAACCCCTGGATGTGAGAGCCAGGTCGTTACCTACGTACTGCAAAACGGAGGTGAGGTGCTGAGCACGCTACATGCTTAGTTTAGATACTTGTTCGAAGTCTATCAGCTGGGGGGGGGGGGGGGATATGAGGGATCCCCGGATGAGAGGGCCTGGCCGTTACTCGCTCACTGATGCTCGGAGGTAAGGTGCTGAGCCGGCAGCATATGTAGCCTACCCCGTGAGCGAGTACTAAAGATAAAAACGCGCCCCAGTCGCACGAAATGGTTACGAAAAATGTCTGTATCTATACTCATAGAATGAATGCAGTCAAAGGTTGACAATCGTCTCATTAACACGAAATGGAACGCTTGGCTAGCGAATCCATTGCGTGGAAGTCCGAAGCTAAAACTTACCTAGTGGATGTCGCCCACAGACTGACCGTTCCTGGTTTGTTGGGGGAGCGGCGAGTGGCTAACGAAATGCCCAATATATGGAAGTGAGGAATTAAAGCAGCCATGAGCAGGATATGGCGAGATTTCAAGTGAGCCCAATCTCAGAGCAATATGTGCCGGCTCTGCAATTATGGAAGCCTCCTTGGATAGCGGGGAATGCCCATGGTCTGCCCCTGCCTTCCCTTGAGGTTTGAACGTAATGTTTTTGACCGTTCTACCGTGACCAGCTGAGATGTGGGCGACACCACAACAATAAAAGTCTAACGTGCCTCGAAATCCGAGGAAGGCTAAATGTCACAGGGCGGATCGGTTGATTCTCCCTCTGTTTCTGACTCTAGGGTATAATATGATATAAAGGAGATTCACCTGAGATTGCAGCGAGTCCGATGGGTCGGCCCCTCACATCCAACGCCTCACAGCCAGACGACAATAACTATCACCAACGACGAACAATCGATGAGAGTAATGAATGGTGCCGTTTATTTGCCACCAGCAAGTCGACGTGTAGAACGGATACGAACAATCTCCCGTTGCCAGCCTTCAGGCTCTTGACCAAGACTCATGCTCCTGCCACGCACTTACAAATCGAACAACCCAGTTTTTAACGTTGTGAAGCTGTCCCTAGTGCATGCGAGTGTAGTGTTCGAAGCTAACGGCCCCGGCCATTACGTCAAGACGATGCCTCAACACGATCATCCGACATCAGCACCGACGAGGTCCTACCATGATTGACAAGCACCCTCACTGGCCGTCCGGCAGTTAGCAGATGCCATGGCTGGTCATGAAGAAGTGTACGTGATCGTATGACTGTAGACTATCTCTATCTGTGAAGGAGTAAGCATTCTAATGCACAAACTGTACTGCTGTAAATGTAGATCGACTAAGCGACTAGCTAGCTTGAAAGCTGGTGGTGAAGTGTCCCTAAGAACACAGTTGCGTTGTTAACTAACGCAACTTTATGACGTAGCACTTGTATATTGATAGTGCTACATTGCGCTTATCTCAGCTAATGTGCTACTTATGTTTACTGATGTACTTGCTCATCAGTTTCTCTCTATCTGCCTGTCATATGGCATATGACACTAACCTCATTAAAAATGCCGACCGAAGTCGGACGTACCGGCCTACGGGTGGCAAAATAAAAACTGGCACTACGCAATTACGTCCGAGTGAAATGTCTTTCATGCTAGGAACATCTCTGACTACCTAGTTTTCCGAATGCCCATCGTGTTCGGAAAAGCTCTGACTAGCTAGTTTTCCGAATGTCCGTTCTGCCCCGAACAGCTCTGACGGGCACAGCGACAAGCACATGTCCGAATCGAAAACTCGCTGAGTGGATAACATCTGGAGACCGGTCTGGTTTGTACAGGAATGGCCTGGGGTGAACGAAATGCCAAATATATTGAAGTGAGGCATTAAAGCAGCCATGAGCAGTACGTGACGATTACCTCGGTGAGCCCAGCACCAGAGCGCTATGTGTCGGCTCTGGAACTATGGAAGCCACCCTGGATGGCGGAAAATGCCATGGACTATCCCTGCCTTCCCTTGAGGGCTGATTGTGAAGCATTCGATCGCTCCAACTTGACAAGCTGGGATGTGGACGGCACTACAAAAGTGAGAGTCCCACAGAAATGCTAACCTGTCAAAAATACACGCTAAAAGTCGGATGTGTTGGCCTAAGGGTTTCGGTCCAACGGTGCCTAACCAGACACACCGCAATGACATCTGGAAAAAAAAAACACCCCCGGATGAACGCAAAGAAGAAGAAGAAATCCACATTCTGCGGTTCACAAAGATAAAAATAGAGACAGTACAAATCAAAACTATCTAGGTCAAGTATATTCAATATTTGAAGAAAACAGTGGAACGACTCCACACCTGGTTCCAGTCTTTGTCGTTAAGTGTGTCACCACACTGAAGGTTTCTTCAAATTGTAACGACAGCTCACAATCGACACCAAACATCCACCATTTTCCCGACGCCATCTGTAAACACTCGACATCTGCAGTAACAATGAGGAGAGTCCCTGGTAAATCCCGGCTTCCCTCTCTCACAGTTATATTTTACATCCTTCCTTGGGTAGTCTACCCCCAGAGCTCAAATACTCCCAAGATCACAAGTAAAATATGAACAGGAGCTCTTTCCCCAAATCACACACTCTTAACGTCTTGAGTCCCGTGGTTTCAGTCACTGGGTCAAGTTAACAGGTTTTAATGAAGTCAGGTGGGACTAAGTCACTGATGAAAGTGGGTCATTTTCTTAAATACCTCACTAACGGAGCCAATAGTTACTCAAATAAAAATAATAAATAATTAGATGCATATCCTTTACAGGGCTTAGCAGTCAACCCCAGCATGTTTTGCTGTTGTGATCTCTTGGCAAGTTTACGCTCAGTAGTTTGCCATTGATTTCTGAACGACCCGCACCCATACCATTTCGTAAACAACCAACGCAACGCGGTCTGCTGCCAAATCGCGCGCAGCTGTGTTGCCCAAATAGGTCAAAGATATTTGCTGTCTGGAGTACCTGGACAGTAAGTGCAGGGTGTATTCTTAATGACTGTGCAGTGTTTGAAAATACTGCCGGTCCAAGTTTTTATTTACCTATTATGTTGCATGAACTTTACAGGGGGTGAATACAAAACTTGCGCCGTGTGCGTGTGTGTGTGTGTGTGCTTGCGCGTGCGCGCGTGTGTGTGCGTGCTTGCGCGTGTGTGTGTGTGTGTGTGTGTGTGAATAATCATCTCATCTTGTGCCTCCTGTACCTTGTTGTTTCGGGGTGGAGCATAAACAGCGTGAGAGTGTCCATTTTATGGGCTTGATATATCGAGAACATATGGGAACACAACAACTGGAACATGTGTCGACAACCGACAGATTTGCGGAAAGAGAGATAGATGAAGACAGCGTGAGAAGATTCTTGACAGTCTTGTGTCACGGGAGGGAGTCAACACACGAACTCATCCATGACGTCGGAGATTGTAATTTGTGGAGAGGCATGATCGCCCACGCCAGCCGTGAAGACGCTGGATATAGATATCGAGATTCCCGTGGACTCTGTTATTCCCTCTGTCCATCATTACATGGTCGGCCTATTCGTCTGGTTCCTGGTCTATACATTATAGCCACACCCTTTTGAAAATACCGTTTCTCGTCCGATAGTGGAAATCAAGCAAAGTCGGGCGTGGTTAGTTCTTAAATGGGTGACCCCTTTGGAACCCTACGTGCTGTAGACATTTTATTGTGTCCTTAGCGAACAGGATAAGTGATCATTAAACACGATCTCATCCATCAAACAGCCAACAGAAACCTAGACTACCCGGATGAGGAAACGAGGCTGGACCTGGCCATCGACCGAGCCATTGATATGATTAACAAGAATGGACGAAACAGCACGGTCCCTAAAGTTATGATGGTCATCACGGACGGAGTGTGAGTATGACTTCAATATCCTTTCTTCCAGCTTGCACAATTACCCTAGTGACTGGACACTCGCCTTCTGACGTGGTTGTCACAGATGGAGTGTGAGTATGACTTAAATATCCTTTCTTCCAGCTTGCACAATTACCCTAGTGACTGGACACTCGCCTTCTGACGTGGTCATCACTGAGGGATTGTGAGTATGCTTTCAATATCCTTTCTTCCAACTTGCATAATTAGCATAGTGACTAGACACTCGTCTTTTGACCTGGTTGCCGTTGGATCGATTCCAATCATGGCAGATTCGGGATTTTACAAATTGGCTTTTGTTTGTGTTCCCAAGTCGACAGTCTACAGTAGGCACTATAGATATCTTAGGGAATAAAGGCGGCCGGCCTGATAGTGAACACGCCATCCACAGAGTGACCATTGGGCTGTATGAATATGGGTACAGCACCATATGCCCCATCAAGGCGTGTGGGTGGGTCGTTTAGTCACTTGTTTGCTTACTCTAACTGGAATAATAGTTCCTCATTTCTCACCTTCTGTCCATGACCTCTCATCTTCTGCCCGTGACCTCCCATCTTCTGTCCATGACCTCCCATCTTCTGTCCATGACCTCCCATCTTCTGCCCGTGATCTCCCATCTTCTGCCCGTGATCTCCCATCTTCTGCCCGTGACCACCCATCTTCCGTCCATGACCTCCCATCTTCTGTCCATGACCTCCCACCTTCTGCCCGTGACCTCCCATCTTCTGTCCATGACCTCCCACCTTCTGTCCATGACCTCCCACCTTCTGTCCATGACCTCACACCTTCTGTCCATGACCTCCCATCTTCTGTCCATGACCTCCCATCTTCTGTCCATGACCTCCCATCTTCTGCTCGTGATCTCAGATCTTCTGTCCGTGACCTCTCATCTTCTGTCCATGACCTCCCATCTTCTGCCCGTGACCTCCCATCTTCTGTCCATGACCTCCCATCTTCTGTCCATGACCTCCCATCTTCTGTCCATGACCTCCCATCTTCTGTCCGTGACCTCCCATCTTCTGTCCGTGACCTCCCATCTTCTGTCCATGACTTCCCATCTTCTGTCCATGACCTCCCATCTTCTGTCCATGACCTCCCATCTTCTGTCCATGACCTCCCATCTTTCGTCCGTGACCTCCCACCTTCTGTCCATGACCTCCTACCTTCTGTCCATGACCTCCCACCTTCTGTCCATGACCTCCCATCTTCTGTCTGTGACCTCCCATCTTCTGTCCATGACCTCCCATCTTTCGTCCGTGACCTCCCACCTTCTGTCCATGACCTCCTACCTTCTGTCCATGACCTCCCATCTTCTGTCTGTGACCTCCCATCTTCTGTCCATGACCTCCCATCTTCTGTCCATGACCTCCCACCTTCTGTCCGTGACCTCCCACCTTCAGTCCATGACCTCCCATCTTCTGTCTGTGACCTCCCATCTTCTGTCCATGACCTACCATCTTCTGTCTATGACCTCCCATCTTCTGTCCATGACCTCCCACCTTCTGTCCATGACCTCCCACCTTCTGTCCATGATCTCTCATCTTCTGTCCATGACCTCCCACCTTCTGTCCGTGACCTCCCACCTTCTGTCCGTGACCTCCCATCTTCTGTCCGTGACCTCCCACCTTCTGTCCGTGACCTCCCATCTTCTGTCCGTGACCTTCCACCTTCTGTCCATGACCTCTCATCTTCTGTTCATGACCTCCCACCTTCTGTCCGTGACCTCCCACCTTCTGTCCGTGACCTCTCACCTTCTGCCCGTGACCTCCCACCTTCTGTCCATGACCTCTCACCTTCTGCCCGTGACCTCTCACCTTCTGCCCGTGATCTCCCTATGGACAAACTCAAGTCCGACTTTGGTAGGTTGAAGTGGAGGTCATTCCACACCTCTCAGCTGCGCTGGGCATGTGGTGCTTTACCCTTATTTGCATAGACCAGGCGACAGACAGGCGGAGATATAGATAAATAGACACAGAGACCAAAAGAGACACAGAGATATAGATAAATAGAGAGAGAGAGAGAGAGAGAGAGAGAGAGAGAGAGAGAGAGAGAAATAGACACACATGGAGAGACAGAGATATAGATAAATAGACAGAGAGAGAGACGGAAATATATATATATATATCTATAAGGATATATATATATATAGAGAGAGAGAGAGAGAGAAACAGACAGACAGATGGACATATGGAGATACAGATAAATAGACAGACAGAGAGACAGACAAACGGATAGACAGACGAGACACAGGTAATTAGACCGATAGACGAAATACATGTAAATAGACATACACATAGAGTCATAAACGGATAGTCAATCAATCATGTGCCATGCCGGAAAGCGTGGGCGGTCATGATTCGCCATTTCACTCGATCACCAGAGTCGTGGATCAGCTCAGTGTTCCTGTCTCGTCCATGCCATGTGGCCAAGCCATCCAGGTATTTTCCTCTCGGTCTTCCTCTTGGTCTGTTCCCTTCGATCTTGCCAGCTGTCACTAAGTTCTCCAGTCCATTTCTTCTCATAACATGTCCAAAAAATTTTGACTGTCTACGTCTAATTTCTCTAATCAATCGGATAGACAGATGCGATAAAGATACAAAGACAGACTGATAGACCGATAGACTGACAAAATACAGATAGACTGATAGACAGGCAAGATACCGATAATTTAACAGGCCGACAGATAGGCAGACGGATAGACAGACGGATTATTAGACAGACAGACAGACAGACAGACAGACAGACAGACAGACAGACAGACAGACAGACAGACAGACAGACAGACAGACAGACAGACAGACAGATATAATTGTACGCAACCTCTATCAGCTCCACAGAGCCCAACAAGACGCAAGCCTCAGCCAACCGTGCCAAAAGTCTGGGCATCCGGATCTTCTCTATCGGGGTCACCAACGCCACGGACATTAACGAGCTGACCAGCATCTCTAGCCCAGGCACTCAGGTGTGTGTCTCTTGTCTCCGATATGTCATCACCTGTGGGAGTTTTCCGTTGTAAACTACAGCTTGATGCATTCACTAACATTTCTAGATGAACATAAACATCATCGACATCATCATCATCATGGACAACATCATCAACATCATCATCATCTTTATCATCATCACCAACAACATCTTCTTTATCATCATCCAGTGACTTGTTCCGTAAAGAACTTTTCCCTGATATGACTGGCACCTTGCCGCCGTGACAGACGAAAGTTTGTAAATTGGAGTTATACCCCCATAACACAAAGCCTGGGCTGAATTCAAAGATCACGTGTCGCCCCTGCAGCAGAATACTTCTCTCGGCCTGCCTACTTTCCCCGATAACAGTCTTTCAAAATGTCCCTCTGTCGTAAGTCAGATGTCCAACCTCTGTCACTGGCATGTTTCAACTGTCTGTGTCCAGTCTCTGTTTCTCTCATGTGTAAGTTGTCTATGTCTTGTCTCTGTTGCTTTCGTGTCTAACTTGTCTATGTCCAATCTCTGTTTCTGTCATACGTATATCATACACTACCTCTTTAAACCATCAACGTTTTTTGTGGCCCTCTTCTCCACCTCCACCCACACCTCCATCCACTATGTGTGAGTGTGGGGGGGATGTGTGTGTGGGGGGATGTGTGGTGGGTGGGAGATGTGTGTCTGTGTTTGGGGAGATGTGTGTAGGTGGGGGTGTGGGTGGGGGATGTGTGAGTGAGGGATAGGTGGATGGGTGGGGAAATGTATGTGTGCCTGAGGGTGTGTATGTGGTTGGGTGGGGGATGGGTGGGTGGTTGGGGTATGTGTCTCATAACATGGTGGTATGCATTGTTTATGTTTACAAAATTTATTTGATGATGCTTTTTTTTTTTCCTATGTGAATGTAATATGCATTATTGATGAACGAAAGATGAGTGATTGGAAGGGCCGAATGTAAGACTGGTTTGCATGCTCAATTTGTTACTCTTTGAAAATAAACTCCTTTCGTTCGTTAATTCGTTCGTTCGTTCGTTCATTCGTTCGTTATATTTTCCATACAGTCGTATCTTTTTCCTAGGGTCGTGTAGGTAACCCACGTCATCCTTCTGGCATCTTGTAAGCTCTGATCTCTACCTGGTCTATCATTGCTTCTCTTAAACTTCCAGACCTCACAGCCCCATGTGTCCGCATCAGGATGTAGTTGTCTTCCACCTACCTGCCAGTTTGTCGGCCTATTCATGGCCAGGTATGTTGCAGTGTGGGGGGAATCTATTGTAGTACAACCTTTTGGTGTTTCTGACATAGTTCATTGAGTTGCAAATATATTGAATGGTTTTATAACATTATGGTCAACATATTGGCTGCTTTGTGGTATAAGTAATTCACATATCTTGTATGATTTTAGCAGCAGAAATGAATGTGCATTTTGCCATCAGTCAATCAGGTGCAGTCTTCACAATGAAAGTTACCTGCAATAGATCTTCTACACGGTCTGTCTCTCGTCCCGATTGCACATTCTTTCAGACTGCTGCTCGTCATTCTCTTGATGTTGGTTTTGACTTAGCGAAAACATAAGCTATACGGGGAGTTCATCTGAAATTCGTTCGAGCCGCACCACGCGCAGTTGCGTACGATGAACATGATCATGTCATAGTCATGTGATAAGTACTGACCAATGAATAAAAGAGCACGTGCTTATCGTCCCATGATGCATAGATTCTATTTCTGACCGTTGAGAAAATGGCCGGGTTGATCTAAAATCCGCTCAAAGCGCGGTGATTCAGTTTCTTTCATGTGAAGGATGTCGACCAGTGGACATTCATCGAAGAATGCAGGCAGCGTACGGTAACAAATGTGTGTCGAAGACAACAGTGAAAGACTGGGCACGAATGTTTCGGAAAGGACGTCAGTTCACGACAGATCTTCGACGGCCGGGTCAAGCGCATATTGTTGCAACAGAAAAACCTCGCCAAAATCGATGCAGCAGAACAGATGAACCGTTGTCGAAGCATACGTTCGCTAGCGAAAGAATTTGATGTGTCAATTGGGACAATTCAAAAGGTCGTTCGTAAGAAACTGCAATATCGGAAGGTGTGTTCACAGTGGGTATCACGGATGTTGACCGGCCACTAAAAAGAGGAACGCATGGGATGGTGTTTGAACCACTTGCTGCGTTACAGAGTAGTGGGTGATGCATTTCTCTTCCGCATAGTGGCAGGCGATGAATCATGGTGTCACCACTTTGAGCCTAGTAGCAAAAGAGAGAGCATGCAATGGAAGCATGTTGTATCACCAAAAGACAAAAAATTCAAGTTACAGGTTTCAGCAGGTAAGGTTATGCTGAGCGCATTTATTTTACCATGAAGGGCTATTGTTGGCTGACTTTAAAGAACCTCGTGTCAACATCAACTCGACTTGCAAACACTAGACAAACTCCAAAAAGCCATCAAGAATAAACGACCCGGCGTGCTTTCTCGAAGTGTAATTTTCTTGCACGATAATTCTCGGCCGCATATTGCAAAGATTGTGTAGGAAGCATTATCAAGGAAGAAGTGGGAAATTCTGCAACATCCAGCCTATAGTAATGATTTGTCACCATATGATTTTCATTTGTTCGGACCTCTAAAAAAAGCTCTCAAAGGGCAACGATTTCACACAGATGCAGACGTAATGAACGCGGTAACCACTTCCTTTTTTGCGGACGGCATTTGCTGCATACCTAAGCAATGGGATGCTTGCCTGAATGCCTACGGCGACTTCTTCTGACCAACCCATGGTGCATAATTCATTCAAAATGAATGCTTTGCTTAATTCTACCACACCAGTTAATGTTTCTTTCATGCTTTTGTAATAAAGCCATTGGAACGGGTTTCAAATGAACTCCCCCATAATAGTAGCCACATTAAACAACAGACAGCACGGTAATCTACACGCATGCGCGTTCTGAACACTGTCAGGTTAAGACTAGCACAGCGCGCAGCTGCTGATGGTTGATGAATGTTATTCTATGATTGCCGAACGAATCCCATACGTTATAATCTGTGTGGTGTTGTTCTGTCTTTCCAGGTTTTCCTCACTGAAGACTTCTTGACCCTGGAGAGCGTCCTTAACAACGCCACGAATAGAGTGTGCCTAGACTTGCGTGAGTGCTCACCTACACTTCAGAAAATTACACCAGTTCTCACCCACACTTCAGAAAATTACACCACTGCTCACCCACACGTCAGAACATTACACCAGTGCTCACCCACACGTCAGAAAATTACACCAGTGCTCACCCACACGACAAAGAATTACACCAGTGCTCACGCACACGACAGAGAATTACACCAATGCTCACCCACACGCACCGTGTAGCCTATTCATGTCACAAGCCTCTTCCTCTTCTTCTTCTTCTTCTTGTTCTTCTTCTTGTTCTCAACTTTCATTTGATAATGGTTTTTCTTTTGTTTTCTCATGTGAATGTATCATGCGTAATATGCATTGTGTATGCTTACAATATCCATTTGACAATGTTTTTTCCCCTATGTTAATATACTTTTGATGAATGAAAGACGAGTGATTGAAAGGGCCGAATGTAAGACGGGCCTGCGTGCCCAATTTGTTACCCTTTTAAAATAAAGTTTGTTCGTTCGTTTCTTCTTCTTGTTCTTCTTCTTGTTCTTCTTCTTCTTCTTCTTCTTCTTCTTCTTCTTCTTCTTCTTCTTCTTCTTCTTCTTCTTCTTCTTCTTCTTCTTCTTCTTCTCTGTTCCTTCTGTAAATGCATTGGTGATGTCTTTTAGCGGTGAATTCCTTGTTCGCCGTTCGCTGTGTAACTTCCTCAGACCGAGAAAGTTGAAGTTATATCAGCGTGGTAGCAAGAGTTCACTAGTATCTTTGTTTACAGAAACCACCACGGCGTCACCATCAACTACAACGCAACTGCGAACAACTACGACTCAACCGCCAACAACAACAACCCAGCCAGCAACAACAACAACTCAACCGCCAACAACAACAACTCAACCGCCAACAACAACAACTCAACCGCCAACAACAACAACCCAGCCAACAACAACTACATCTCAACCGCCAACAACTACAACTCAACCGCCAACAACTACAACTCAACCGCCAACAACTACTACTCAACCGCCAACAACAACAACCCAGCCAACAACAACTACAACTCAACCGCCAACAACTACATCTCAACCGCCAACAACAACATCTCAGAGGGCAGCAAACACCACTCAACAGCCAGCTACCGTCACCCAATCACAGAGTGGCACCGCTGCCTCGCGGACCACAGGTATGCGTCTACCACCAAGGCTGAAGCACCTGGCAGCACACCTGTAATTCTCACCTGCTTCTTTCACGAACGTAGACAGTGGCACCAATATTAATGTAGTCTGATGTTTGCAATTACAGTTTACGAACTGCTAGCTTTCATATACGCGCTTACTGTCATCTATTTATCACACTGTGGCCATTTATTCATCAATTCCTCGCACTGAAATACATTTATTCATTTATTTATTGCACTGCCTGCCATCCATTTAACACACTGTAATCCATGTTTATCATTGTCATAAATTTATCATACTTTCGTCTATTTATCACACTGTCATCCACGTATCTCACCGGCATCTATTTATCACACTGCAATCCATTTATCACGCTGCTATCCATGTATCACACAGTCATCCATGTATCTCATAGTCATATGTTTATAACATTTTCATTTATTTATCATACTATCATACATATATCTTATTGCCATATATTTATCACATTTTCTCTATTTATCACACTGTCATTCACGTATCTCACCGGCATCTATTTATCGCATTCCCATACATTTATCACACTGCAATCCATTTATCACGCTGTTATCCATGTATCACACAGTCATCCATGTATCTCATAGTTATATGTATATAACATTTGTATCTATTTATCACACCGTCATCGATGTATCTTAGTGTCATATATTTATCACATTTTCATGTATTTATCATACTATCATACATATATCTTATTGCCATATATTTATCACATTTTCTCTATTTAGCACACTGTCATCCATGTATATCACTGCCATCTATTTATCGCATTCTCATCCATTTATGACACCGTCTTCCATTTATCACACCGTTATCCATGTATCACACCGTTATCCAGGTATCACACTGCCATCCATTCATCACACTGCCAGTATGAGCGTATTGATGCAAGACACATTCGAGCGGCGTCAGATGCCACAACGACGAGCAGTGTGAAGCTGGCATAACTACTGACCATACATGCATGCGATAGGATTGCGGAGAACCTGCGTTGTGGAGGGTCCTGGTCGCTTATGACAGCAGTTGAGGCATACGAAGAAGAAACAAAACAAGCTAAACAGGATATATACTAGCAGGAGTAGTAGTAGTAGTAGTAGTAGTAGTAGTAGTAGTAGTAGTAGTAGTAGTAGTAGTAGTAGTAGTAGTAGTAGTAGTAGTAGTAGTAGTAGTAGTAGTAGTAGTAGTAGTAGTAGTAGTAGTAGTAGCAGTAGCATTAGTAGTAGTAGTAGTAGTAGTAGTAGTAGTAGTAGTAGTAGTAGTAGTAGTAGTAGTAGTAGTAGTAGTAGTAGTAGTAGTGGAAGTAGTAGTAGTAGTAGTAGTAGTAGTAGTAGTAGTAGTAGTAGTAGTAGTAGTAGTAGTAGTAGTAGTAGCAGTCGCAGTAGTAGTAGTAGTAGTAGTAGTAGTAGTAGTAGTAGTAGTAGTAGTAGTAGTAGTAGTAGTAGTAGTAGTATTTGTGGCATTACGCCATCAGCCAACCCACTCCTGGTCCCAACATGTATTTGTTCATGACCCGTGGCATTTCGTGGCTGCAGGTGTTTTACGTGGTGAGGCAGCCACCCCCACGCCCAGCCCTCCCCGCCGCGTCCCACGATCTGTATACCAGGTTACACTGTGATACTATTCCTTGTGTCCCTTGGTAACACAGGGCGGTGTCCTCTTGAGTCACTTCTTACGGCGTACTTGGTAGGTTGCTGTGTCACTGTTGAGTATAGTCCAGACCTGACATCACAGAATTCGGGACTTTTCCAGACGTGCTTCATTCTCATCTGCAACAGCCAGCATAGAGTCCCAAATACTATTGGTACCAGTAGCAATTTGATTATGTGTCCGTCTGGCCCTTTTCCTCGGAGTCCTGACTGTCGGCTACATTCTCTAGTCAATACCTACAGCACCATTCTCTCCAATTCGTGATGATCAATTCGTTTGGGGGATGAGTGGTCTCTAGCTATGGTGTCCACCCTGAGTGCTAGAGGTCCCTGGTTCAAGCCCCTGTGAGGGCCGGCATTTTTTCACGTGGACTTCTAGTAACAAAATGTCCCCTGGTCTCTGGGTAGTGAGATCGGACGCCCGTGTGTATTGCCGCGCACGTAAAAAAATTTCTTGGCAGGTGGAAATCGAAAAAGAGTAGCTTTACTGCGCTGCCCGGGCAAAATTTCGAGTTATATCTACCCACAAGTAATTCATGATCCTCGCTGGTGCTACGGAATTCGTGCACTGAGCCAAATTTTTATTGATCAGGCTTGAGTTAGGAGTAGAACGGAACACTTATGGGTTACACCCGTGTGCCGTGATGTTGATCCGCCGACTAAACTAAACTAAACATTACCCGTTTTTCCGCATTATACACTCGATTCCAAAACGCCCTGACCAGATCTGCCTTATCCTGCACAAATAACCTACCAAGTGGTGCAGACCCGCCAATATATCCGACCACCCCTGCCTTATCTGACCGTCTTCTAGTTCCCCACACCACCAGCAAGTTCTGGGATGCAGTGTTGCTGTTCTTGGCCCCTCTATAGGGTCGCAGTAAAACGTTGGTAAAGGCAAGCTACTCAATGTAAGATTGTCTAATAATTCAACCTGAAATTGGGGTTGATCGCTGCGTCCTGCAAAGGATATGCATAATTGTTGTAATATACTCATGCGCACATATATGATTAATATCGTTGCTGTTAATATGATCAACATTATCATCATCACCACCACCATCACAGCTTCAGCACGCCTGTAGATACCACAACCAGAGCACTATGTACTAGCCTAGTTGACTAACTGCTGCACGCCAACAGTCGACACTGAGCACACAATGTACTTGCCTAGTTGACTAACTTCTGCACGCCAACAGCCGTCACTGAGCACACAATATACTTGCCTAGTTGACTAACTTCTGCACGCCAACAGTCGTCACTGAGCACACAATATACTTGCCTAGTTGACTAACTGCTGCACGCCAACAGTCGTCACTGAGCACACAATGTACTTGACTAGTTGACTAACTGCTGCACGCCAACAGTCGTCACTGAGCACACAATGTACTTGACTAGTTGACTAACTTCTGCACGCCAACAGTCGTCACTGAGCACACAATGTACTTGACTAGTTGACTAACTGCTGCACGCCAACAGTCGACACTGAGCACACAATGTACTTGACTAGTTGACTAACTGCTGCACGCCAACAGTCGTCACTGAGCACACAATGTACTTGACTAGTTGACTAACTTCTGCACGCCAACAGTCGTCACTGAGCACACAATGTACTTGACTAGTTGACTAACTGCTGCACGCCAACAGTCGACACTGAGCACACAATGTACTTGCCTAGTTGACTAACTTCTGCACGCCAACAGTCGTCACTGAGCACACAATATATATGTAGCTCTTAACTGTCTGCTTGTTTTATTTCAATAACTCTGTTCTCCGTGTTGTTGTGTTCAATCGATCTGTTTCTGTGATATAAATTATAAATCTATGTATTCAGTCTATCTTTTTCAGACCATCTGTCTAGCTAACTTATATAAATATATTAAATATATATATTGGTTGCATGGGCCCTAAGCCTTGGTCAGCAACTTGTCTAGGATGGAAGCTGCAACCGGCGGACAGTTATAGCATTGATTTGCTGATCCGGCAGCTTCTGCAGCTTGTCTTGTTCCAGACGTATTGGAGTTACCTTTCCTCTGCAGTAAACTAGGCAGGCCGAGAGAGGGATCATGTTGCATGGGCAACACATGGTCTCTAAATTCAACCCAGGCTTTGTGTTATGGAGAAGTATAACTCAAATTTACAAACTATCGTCTGTCAAAAAAGCGGAGCGGCTGGCCGAGTGGCCAGAATGCCGGATTCTCCTTCGAGAAACCCGGGTTCGAATCCTCGGTAAAGTGTGGAGTTTTTTTGTTTTTTTTTCTTCTGTCGGGGACACCAAGAAAATCCTAACGTACACAGTTCGCAGCGACAGCACTAGCCAGGCGGCCTTAATTCATCGGGCTCGAGACGCCCCTCCCCCTCCTCTGCCATACACCGCAAGGTACTATATTGGCAGTAAATGATAGTGACAGTCTGCCACTACAGCCAGGTGCCAGTCATTTGATATGTTGAACAGTTTATTGCCTGGCTTATTTCGCTGCACCTCGTCAGGTGCATTCTGCAGAGTTATGGATCATATGCAGTGGACTGGGATGTGTCGACAGATTTCACAGTGATCTACTAGTGACTGGGTGTGACACTAACTCCACACTCGAATAATATCAGTAACTATGAGTGCTTATTTCAGCCAAAGTATAATTCGAGTATTTACTTCACATGATATACAATTCTTCAGTCCGCACCCGACGAAACAGAGAAACATGCCAGGCAATAAATCGTGCAACTTATTGTTTGTGCCTTTTGTGTTTAAGTTCACATTTTTTTAAACGAATATGTTTAGTATAGTATTAAGCCCTTGTATCAATCTTCGGTTTCCTAAAAAGGCCAAAATAATGACACAATATTTAATGTGACAGTCTTTGTTGCCAGACAATAACACTTTTCTGTCTAATTAACAAAGTATATCCTAGTTCTATTTTTATACTGCTAGATGCGTTAGTTCTTTGATTACAGTAAGTTAATATTGTTCTACCTTTATTAATATCCATTTTTGTTTTGTTTCGTTGAATAGCATCACTTCCCATAGAAGGTAAGCATGTTTTCTATTGTTTCTGTATGTATAGTTGCTATGTTTTTTATTTCTCATACTTGTGTCAAGTTTAGTTATATTTTGTTTTTGTTTCTTGTCGGTGTGTTAAGTTTAGTTATTCTTTTTTGGTTTTTTGTCCTTGTGTTAAGTTTAGTTATATTGTTTTGTTTCTTGTCGGTTTGTTAAGTTTAGTTATATTTTTTGTTTTTTGTCTTTGTGTTACCTCTAGTTATATTTTCTGCTTCTTGTCCTTGTGTTAAGTTTAGTTATATTTTATGGTTAAATAGTTTTTCGCGTGGGTTGTTATTTAGTCTACTGATTGTAATTTTCCTAGATTTAGTTACATTGTTTTGTAAAGTGTAGTAATTTCGTTCGACAGGGTTTCAAACAAGTGATACCAGAATCACGGGTGTTACAAATATTCTGCTGTGGCTGTGTTTTCTGATTGTGAAACTTAGCCAGGGCATGGCCTATCCTCCTCCACTCCCCCCCCCGCACCCCAACTTGTAGTTTGACTAGTAACAACTTGAGGAGGCAAGGTGGCCTAGTAGCTAAACCCTAGCCAGCCCAACCGGAGGGCTTAGGTTCGATTCCAAGCTGGGCCATTTGGGATTTTTACAAATTGAGTTGGGCTCCCAGGTCGCCCCAGCCTAAAGTAGGTACCAGGCATGTCCAGGGGAGTACAGAACACCCAGGGGAGTAAAGAACGTTCAGGGGAGTAAAGACCGTCCAGGGGAGAAAAGAACGTCCAGGGGAGTGAAGAATGCTCAGGGGAGTAAAGAATGCTCAGGGGAGTAAAGAATGCTCAGGGGAGTAAAGAACGTCCAGGGGAGTAAAGAACGTCCAGGGGAGTGAAGAATCCCCAGGGGAGTGAAGAATGCTCAGGGGAGTAAAGAATTCCCAGGGGAGTAAAGAACGTCCAGGGAGTAAAGAACGTCCAGGGGAGTAAAGAACGTCCAGGGGAGTAAAGAACGTCCAGGGGAGTAAAGAACGTCCAGGGGAGTAAAGAACGTCCAGGGGAGTAATGAACGTCCAGGGGAGTAAAGAACGTCCAGGGGAGAAAAGAACGTTCAGGGGAGAAAAGAACGTTCAGGGGAGTAAAGAACGTCCAGGGGAGTAAAGAACGTCCAGGGGAGTAAAGAACGTCCAGGGGAATAAAAGCGACCGGCCTTATTCTGACCTCATGGCCCACCTACTGCCGAGTGGTCTATAGACAGATGGGTTTAGTACCGTGTGCCAGGATGCGTGTACACGGGATCTGTACCAGGGGGACAGGCAGACATCAATGTTCTTTTCTCTTTATGTCGTTATCCAGGTTCGGCATTAGTAGAATACTGTTGGTAGGAAGATTGTATTTTACAGTGCTTTCTTAATATCTATCTATCTATATATATATATATATATATATATATATATATATATATATATATATATATATATATATATATATAATACAAGAATAGTTGTGAGACTTGTCAACGTTGGTTATTGTGTTGATCGTTGTATTGCCCCGTGTCTCGAGCTACCAACCTGTCCTGTTGTCCACAGCTTGTTTCCTCGGCCAGACTGACCTGTGGTTGGTGGTCGACGTGTCGCAGACATCAGAGACCCTGTCTCGTGCCCAGACAGCCGGAGATTTTCAGAAGATTAAGAATGGGTTAACCAAGCTGATTCAGTTTATACAGGTATATATGTGTATGTATGTCTGTCTGCTTGCTTGTCTCTCTGTGGGTGAGGTATGTGTGGGTGTGGCGATGTGTGTGGGTTGGGGGATGGGTGTGTGATGGGTGTGGGTGATGGATGTGGGGATGTGTGTGGGAGGGGGGGGTGTCTGGGTGGGTGGGGGTGTGTGTAGCTGGATGAAGGATGTATGTGTGGGGGGTGAGGGTGATTGTAGATGGGGGTGTGTGGGTGGGTGGGAGATGTGTATATGGGTGAGGGATGTTTCTTGGGGATGTGTGTGGGTGTGGTGTTGTGTGGGAGGGAAGATGTGTGTGGATAAAGGATGTGTGTATGGGTAGGTAGGGGTGTGGTTGGGTGTGGGTGTGCGGGTGGGTGTTGATGTGTGTGACGGTGGGGGTGTATGTATGGAGGGGTGGTGGGGTGTGTGAGTGTGGGTGTGCAAATATGTGAACGACGAAAGGTCCCGGAAAGTAAAGACGGCTGACGAGCTACAGACAACACATCAATCCCTGGGTAGATGGGAGATGTATGTATTGATGAGTGAGTGAGGGATGTGTGGGTGTTAGTGGCTGGGGGATAAGTACGTGTGTGGAGGGATTGTGAGGGGGATGAGTGTATGGGTAGGAGATGTGTGTGTGTGTGGATTGGGTGTGCGTGGATGGGACGTGTGTGTTTGTGAATGGGGGATGTGTTGGTGGGTGGGGATGTGTGTATGGATGGGGAGATGTGTGTGTGGGTGGGGATGTATGTGTATATGGGTAGGGCTGTGTGGTTAAGGGATGTGTGGCTGGGGGATGGGTGCGTGGGTAATTGTATATGGGTAAGGTTGTGTGGTTAAGGGATGTGTGGTTAAGGGATGTTTGGTTGCGGGATGAGTGGGTGGAGGATGTGTGGATAGGTAGAGGATATGTGGGTGGGTGAGTGTGTGTAGGTTAGGAGATGGTGGAGGATGTTTGTATGGGTGGGCTCGGGATCTGTGAGTGGGCTGGGGGAGATGGGAGATTATGTGGGTGGGTGCGGAATATGTGAGATGGCGGGGAGATGTGTGTGTGTGGGGGGGATGTGTGGGTCGTTGGTGGATGTTTCTCATAACATGGTAATATGCATTGTTTATGTTTACAAATTTCATTTGACAATGTTTTTCCTATGTACTATTGATGAACGAAAGATGAGTGATTGGAAGGGCCGAATGTAAGACGGGCCTGCATGCTAAATTTGTTACCCTTTGAAAATAAAGTCCGTTCGTTCGTTCGTTTGTTCTGTCTGTCTGTCTGTCTGTCTATCTGTCAACCCATGCAAATATGTGAACGACGAAAGGTCCCGGAAAGTAAAGACGGCTGACGAGCTACAGACAACACATCAATCCCTGGAGTGTCGGTTGACCTGTACCAACCCGGTGCTAGACCCTTATACCCAACACATCTCAAGGCGACTACAAGACAATGGGCAGTTGACACATCCTGTAGCCATAGTTGATGGCCCAGCGTTTAGAGCGCAACTTACAGTACAGTGACACTTTGCTATTCCCTCTGTCCATCGTTAACGTGGTCGACATCTTCTTCTGCTTCCATTTGTTCTGTACATCATTGCTGATTGTGGTATATTGTTAGTAGCTAGCCTAGTTATGTGGCCGAACCATTTAACTTACAGTTTTCTAATGAAATCTAGAGTTGTTATAATCCCCACTTTAGTCCCGAACTTTGATTTTCTTTCTTCTTGATACATTGCGTATTCTTCTCTGGAGTCTCATTTCTGTTGTGATTTTTCTTTTCTCTTTTTGTCATTATCCAGGTGTGGCATTGGTAGCATAGGTATAGTAGGAAGAGTGTGTTGTATAGTGCTTTCTTGGTAATTATTGATACATGTTTGTTCTTTAGTATTGGTGTCATTTACCCAATGAGTTAGTTTATCTTATTGCATGTATTGACGATCTTGTCTTCTGATTTGTGGTATTGGTGGTGATTTGATTATATTTGTCTAATTTGTTGCGATACATCCTCACAGAACCCCAGTGTTGCCAACCCCGGGGTCAGACTCGGCCTCGTCGCCTACAGCGATACGTTCAAGATAGTGTCTGACGTCACACGGGCTAACTCGGTCAACGAGACGGCCAGCGGTGTCCAGCAGTTGCCAGGTGGCTTGTCACAGGTAAGACGGCCAGCGGTGTCCAGCAGTTGCCAGGTGGCGTGTCACAGGTAAGACGGCCAGCGGTGTCCAGCAGTTGCCAGGTGGCGTGTCACAGGTAAGACGGCCGGCGGTGTCCAGCAGTTGCCAGGTGGCGTGTCACAGGTAAGACGGCCAGCGGTGTCCAGCAGTTGTCAGGTGGCGTGTCACAGGTAAGACGGCCAGCGGTGTCCAGCAGTTGCCAGGTAGCGTGTCACAGGTAAGACGGCCAGCGGTGTCCAGCAGTTGCCAGGTGGCGTGTCACAGGTACGTTCATTTTGTTTTGCTCTCACTTGCTTTGAACTCAAGCGTAGTCCACAGGCGTTCGAAACACAGCTGTGGACGAGTTGGAAGCATACCGCCTTGCGTTGGTTTTCATTAAATGGTATGAGTGACGGCGTTAAGAAAGCAATGGCAAACTACTGAACGTAAACTTGTCACAAAATCACACACAGCCAAATATACTAGGGTTGACTGACGTCCTGTAAAGCGCAGGCTAACTAACATTTTAGTCTATACACTTGCTATACTTCTAGTGCACTGGACTGGTGTTTGCGTGTGTATTAGCTGTCCCTATTATCAGTGTTCTTCGCCATTAGGCGAACCCACTCCGACTTCTGAGGTACTCGTAGTTTACGTCCCCAAGTCAAGGACGAGAAGTCAATATTTTATTCCAACATTTCCAACATGAATTATGTAATCACAAAATTGTGGTTGTATAGTGCGTGCACAAATGTTTCTTCTAATTCACGTTCATTTTGAAAAACAAAAAAGTATAAATTGCATCGTTATGACATTTTTCCTGCTGTCTTATATTTACTCCCACCCACTGAATATGTCTTTGATAGGTCCAAAGGCAACTGAAATCAATCGGCGACATTTCTTTGCTGTTTTGGCGAAAATGTATTGAATTTGCGCTAACAAATTTGTTTTACCGTAACCTCTGAACAGTTCCATTCCACTATGTGACGTGCTTCTCATACAGAAATCCCCGTGCACCACGGAGATTATTCATTATTGAACACTGATATTTCCATGTGAAGATGTAATACATGTCATAATATGAACTTGATCTCCGACCCGTAAATTTTATACCGCATATAAGCAAACATTGAGATCTGCTGTACAATCTCCAGAACACAATTGGGGAGGGGGGGGGGCGTACATATGATAAGGTTGTATGCTAAATTTCGTCATTTTCCCTCAGTTTATTACTGAGTTATGGATTTTTATACGTGGGGAAACATTTGTGAACGCATTATAGTTGTGGTTGTGGTGGAAGTGGTAATGGTGGTGGTGATTGCGGTGAATTGTACAAAGTGTATCCAAAATAACACGAAACAATTACTATGCGTATTTACATAACTTAGATGCTCGCCTTCCCATCCAATGATCATGGAGTCGAATCCATAATAGGGAGGATTGTAAATGTGACCAGGTTAAAATTGATGTTTTAGGAAGTGGGGACAGCCGCATGAATCTGACCGCATCAGCCAACCAGTGACGGCTGGTCAATGAAAGTATGAGTCTAGTACCGTGTGCACAATGCGTCTTCAGACATAAGAATAGTCCTTTACTTTGCTTCATCTTCATCATGTGCCATGCCGATAAGCGTGGGCGGTCATGTATCGTCATCTCACACGATCACCAGAGTCGTTGTTCAGCTACGCGTTCTTGTCACGGCCATACCACGTGACCAAGCCATCCAGGTATTTAATTCACTGCCTTCCTTTTGTTCTTTTCCCTTCAATCGTGCAAGTTGTCACTAAGTTCCCTAGTTTATTTCTTCTCCTAAAGTATCCACACACCAAAAAATAAAAAATTGTGACTGTTTACGTATAATCTGTCTAATCAGTTTAGAGTTTTCTTTTCCTTTTTGTAGTACTTGTTCATTGGTTTTTCTGTCTGTCCATGGTATTCTTTGCATTTTCCTCAGAAACAACATTTCTACAGCCACCAGATCTTTTTCAGCTTGTCTGCTCGTTGTCCATGTTTCACATCCATGCAAAATGCAGTACACTCTTTTTCTCCTTACAATTTGAGCATCTTTTACTTTACTGACTGAGAGTCAGGTCTTAGTCAGATATGACTGAGCTACCGTATAACAGTAGACGGTACTACCTGGTTTCTGTTAGCGCCGAACGTTGGGCGGCGCTTACCAAACCCGACACCCCACATTGTGCCAACGGCTTCGGGCGGAAGAGCGCAATTGGGAGGGTACAAGCCTTACCCTGGTGCGAGGAAATGCAAGCTAAAGACAAAATTGTCATGGCAGGGCAGACCAGGCCCTAAGCCTTGGTTGGCGACTGGTCTAGGATCGAAGTTCCGACAGGCGGACAGTTAGAGCATTGCTTTGCTGATCCGGCAGCTTCTGCAGCTTGTCTTGTTCCAGATGTAGGGGTGTTACCTTTCCTCTGGAGTAAACTAGGCAGGCCGAGAGAGGGATCATGCTGCATGGGCAACACATGATCTCTATATTTTAGCCCAGGCTTTGTGCTATGGAGAGGCAATAACTCCATCCCTGGTCTTAACTGGTCTCGGAATCAAAGCGAGAGGCAACTTTACTGACTTAATTACACAACTATACTTCTTTCATGGCGCGATGTCCTCAAACAGTTGTATGTGATATCTTCCATTGCCAGTGTGACTCTATCAGTGTTTATCTTGTCCAGGGCGCTGCAGCCTTGTCCACTGCTCTAGCCAGCATCAGCACGCCTCCAGTCAACTCCAGTTATAGAAGTTATGTGACCATTGTTGCACCTCAATCATCTCTCACTTCAAACAGGACGTCTTTGAGGGAGGAGCTTTCCAGGTAGATAGTGTTGGTTGGTTGGTTGGCTGGTTGGTTGGCTGGTTGGTTTGTTGGTTGGTTGGCTGGTTGGTTGGCTGGTTGGTTGGCTGGTTGGTTTGTTGGTTGGTTGGCTGGTTGGTTTGTTGGTTGGTTGGCTGGTTGGTTTGTTGGTTGGTTGGCTGGTTGGTTTGTTGGTTGGTTGGCTGGTTGGTTGGCTGGTTGGTTTGTTGGTTGGTTGGCTGGTTGGTTGGCTGGTTGGTTGGTTGGATGATTGGTTGCCTGTCTGGTAGGTTGCCTGGCTGGTTGATTGCCTGGTTGGTTGTTGGTTGCCTGGCTGGTTGGTTTGTTGCCTGGTTGGTTGGTTGCCTGGTTGGTTGGTGGTTGCCTGGCTGGCTGGTTGGTTGGTTGGTTGCCTGGTTGGTTGGTTGTCTGGTTGGTTGGTTGCCTGGTTGGTTGGTGGTTGCCTGGCTGGTTGGTTGGTTGGTTGGTTGCCTGGTTGGTTGGTTGCCTGACTTTTTGGTTGGTTGGTTGGTTGGTTGGTTGGTTGGTTGGCTGGTTGGATGGTTGGGTGCCTGGCTGGTTGGTTGGTTGATTGGTTGCCTGGCTGGTTGGTTGCCTGGCTGGTTGATTGTCTGGTTAGTTGGTTGGTTGCCTGGCTGGTTGGTTGCCTGGCTGGTTGGTTGCCTGGTTGGTTAGTTGCCTGGCTGGTTGGTTGCCTGGCTGGCTGGTTGGTTGCCTGGCTGTTTGGGTGATTGGACTCTGGCTGGCATGTGGGGTGGTTAGTTGGTGGATTCATTAAATGATTGGTTGATTGCTTTGTTGGCTGATTGGTTGGCTGGCTATTTGGTTGGTTGGCTGGCTGTCTGGCTAGTTACCTGGTTGGCTGTCTGGTTGGTTGGTTGGTTGGCTCGCCGGTTTCCTGGTTAGTTGTCTGGCCGTCTGGCAAGCTACCTGGTTGGTTGGTTGGTTGGTTGATTAGTTGATTAGTTTGTTGGTTGGAGAATCGCCCGTAACACCTGCACTTTAACTCATAAGACTGCTGTATGAACATTCAGATCGGTGAGCTCTCAACAAAATATGCAATTATGGTAGCGAGACTGGTGTACAGACACGCCCCCATCCAGCACTGACCTGAGGTACCACATACACTGTTTCCTTGCCATGCTCAGAGACCGAGCAGAATGCAAGATCCGTGGTTGTGGAGGGAGTTGTGGTGGTTTTTGTGATGGTGGTTGTGGCGGTCGTTGTGATAGTGGTTGTGGCGATGGTTGTGGTGATAGTTGTCATTTGTGGTAGTGGTAGTGGTTATAGTAGTGTTTGGTTGTGCTTGTGATTATGGTGGTGGTTTGTAGTAGTTTTTGTGGAGTTGTGGTGGTTTTGATGGTGGTGGGGTGGTGGTAGTTGTAGTGGAAGTTGTGATGGTTGTGATGATGGTTGTGATGATGGTTGCGGTGATTATGTTGGTTATGATTGTGGTTATGGTGGTGATGATGTTGATAGTATTGATTGTTACATCCTTATTGAAGTGGATGTAATATTACAAGAAACCCTTAACAACAACCTGTCCGTTTTCTCTTTGGCCTGTCACAGACTGAAAACCCTGGGGTACACAATTGTCATCTTCGCGCTGAGAGAAAATGCCGGCTACGACCAGCAAGGTCTGCAGATGGATGCCAGCGGATCTAGGTACTTCTACGATGTTCAGGACTCGTCCAGCCTGGGGGAGGTGACCCTGAACTTCGCCCGGGATCGCCTGTGTAACGGTCTCAAGAACAACAGCAGTAAGAGAACACGAGAGTGTCTTGTCTCAATGTTTGTCCACTAGCCACTGAAGAATGGTAATATTGTTAGCTTTATTAAGGTGTAAGCCGGTCTCCTTGGCCTAGAGATTTACGACTTTCTCTGTAATCCAGTATATCCACGTGGGGTAACGCAGCTGTACGAGATTCGGTAACGAATAGCGTCACGCTGGTTCCTTACGGAGTATGTGAGCCGGTCGCTCAGACAGCAATGGCAAACTACTGAGCGTAATCTTGCCAAGAAATCAACAACAGCGGTAAAATGCTGGTGTTGACAGCGATGTCCTGTAAACAGAATATGAGAAAAAAAGGTGTAAACAGAGAAGCCACAAACAGAGGCCAGCATGGCTGAATAGTTAAGAACGCGCGTTCTTAAACATCCGGTGTGCTGATGCCGATGTAAGTGGTTCAATCCTTAGACGGGGAAGATGGACTACAATACTGACTTCTCGGCCTTGATTTGGGGACGTAAACTACAAGTACCTCTGAAGCCGGAATGGGTGCCACACCGTGAGTTCCTCAACATTATGATTCTTTATTTATAAACTTAACAGCATGTATCAATCGATTTGGGCTCAACGATAACTGAGTCAAGGTAATAGCAACTGGAGCCAACTGTAAACTTCAAAGACGAAGTAACTTCTGGATTGAACAATATGAAAACTGCTTTAATCTGGCAGTTGACACGAGTGGTTGTAACAAATATCTTCTTGTGCTCCTAAACTGCCTGTTATTGCCAGGCGGACATTTACATTATATGTACACTAAGATAATACAATCAAACCTGTTAAAATGTTCGCCATTGTTGCTACGCCTCTGTACACATCCTTCTTTCATTCCCACCGGCTGGCTTCTCTGCTGCATAGATTCTGTCTAGGTTCCTGCCCGTCGTTTCTGAAATCCGTGGCGCTGTCTGTTAATCTTTTTTATTATATATTATTATTATTATATATATTTATTATATATTTTATTATATTATTTTTATATTTATTGAGTGTTTCTGATTTCGGATTTTTCACCTGTATTTCGCGACACGTGGATCTCCTTGTAAGGTATGTGCAACGTTTGTTAATGTTTAGTTCGTTTTTTCTCGCAGGAATTTAAAATACCTATTTGTTTCCATTTCATATTGTTAATCTTCTATGACATCCTTCTATCTGTTGTTAACTTTATAGTCACTGATACATGCCAACAATTCCGTAGCCACACTAATTTGTTCCAGAATCAAAATGCACGGCCTTCTTTGTTGAGAACCCTACAAAGTCTGTTTGTTGTTAGATGACGTCAGCGTGACGTTTCTCTGTTGACAACTTGTCTCCTAGTTTCTCTGAGCTTTCGGCTTCTAGGATTCTCTACGTTATTTCTGTGACGCAGCTCGGGCACCCGCTATATGGCAGTATGTTCGCCTGACACTGGTAATAGGGAAAGCTAATCCACACACAAAATTCAGTCCAGTGGTACTAGAAGTAGTATGTATGGACTACGGTTGAGTTCAAAGCGAGCGAGCGAAAAAAAATATATGGTGCGCGAGTTATTGCCTGACATATTTCTCTGCATCTCCTCAGGTGAATACTGCAGAGTGATATATCACATGATGTGAATTGATGAATCATACTTTGGCTGAAATATTCAGAAACATCACGGGTATTGTTAGAGTGTGAAGCATTAGTTATCTCCACGATAATCTCACATTCAAAATGAAATCTTTCTGTGTGCACAAAATTGGCTAGAACCGCCTAATTGCTAATGCCTTGATATATTTCAGCAATCGCTTATTGTTCGTCAATTACTAGTTATTACGCTGTGAGGACACAAGACGGAACATGTTGGACACTGTCTAAGCCCACTTTGAATGCGGAGATGACTCTTTATTTACATGCCCGTCACTATACAGCCGTGTTGTAATGTATGTCATGGCCAGGTCTCTACCGTGTGTCCATATTTCTCTTACACAGCTGGGCTCTGTACAGCCGTGTTGTAATGTATGTCATGGCCAGGTCTCTACCGTGTGTCCATATTTCTCTTACACAGCTGGGCTCTGTACAGCCGTGTTGTAATGTATGTCATGGCCAGGTCTCTACCGTGTGTCAATATTTCTCTTACACAGCTGGGCTCTGTACGGCCGTGTTGTAATGTATGTCATGGCCAGGTCTCTACCGTGTGTCAATATTTCTCTTACACAGCTGGGCTCTGTACGGCCGTGTTGTAATGTATGTCATGGCCAGGTCTCTACCGTGTGTCAATATTTCTCTTACACAGCTGGGCTCTGTACAGCCGTGTTGTAATGTATGTCATGGCCAGGTCTCTACCGTGTGTCCATATTTCTCTTACACAGCTGGGCTCTGTACAGCCGTGTTGTAATGTATGTCATGGCGAGGTCTCTACCGTGTGTCAATATTTCTCTTACACAGCTGGGCTCTGTACAGCCGTGTTGTAATGTATGTCATGGCGAGGTCTCTACCGTGTGTCAATATTTCTCTTACACAGCTGGGCTCTGTACAGCCGTGTTGTAATGTATGTCATGGCGAGGTCTCTACCGTGTGTCAATATTTCTCTTACACAGCTGGGCTCTGCGCGGAGAGTGGACACCGGGAGAATGGTGTCGGAGTCGTGCCCCACCCAAAGGACTGCGACAAGTACATCCAGTGTTACTATGACGACCTCGAAGACCTTGACCTAGGGGTGATCAGGAACTGCCCCATGGGTCTCCACTGGAACTCCGTGAATGGCACGTGCACCACGCCACGTGACGCCAACTGTTCTAACGGTAGGCCGTTATTTGAGTGTCATGGTATCAAAGAAGACAAATAATACTGTGTCAATGTCTCCTTTTGTTCTACTGCTTTTGTCGTGAAGCGTCGCAGAGAGAGAGAGAGAGAGAGAGAGAGAGAGAGAGAGAGAGAGAGAGAGAGAGAGAGAGAGAGAGAGAGATGCAGGTGTAATTTTATGTTTCGCTTGTGTTGTTGCTTGTACTAAAGTCATGTTTAATCTCCTCAATGTCTCTTATACCACAGCTAGACAGCTCTTGCTGGGTTGCCCTTTCACCTTGTATCCGGATGTTCTCACATAGAACGCTCTAGTCGCTGGTTGATCTTGTTCCATTCTAGCCAAATATCCGAACTATTTCATTCGTTGCTGATCTATAAAGCCAGTACTCGGTGTTATCCCAATTCTTGTTCTTAGTTTCTCATGGTGTGTTGTTGTGTTGAAACGAATATTTTGCTTTTGTCAATTTAATTAATTAAAACACAACGATAGATTACAAGATTTGTCCTTGGTCGAGGAAGTAATTTATAAGTGCCTCAGAAGTCGGAGTGGGTTCGCCTGATGGTGACGGACACTGGTAATAGGGAAAGCTAATCCATGCATCCATCATGTACCATGCGGTAAGCGTGGGCGGTCATGATTCGCTATTTCACTCGATCACCATAGTCGTGGATCAGTTTAGTATTCTTGTCTCGACCATGTCACGTAATCAAGCCATCCATGTATTTATTGCTCTGTCTTCCACTTGTTCTCTTCCCCTCAATCTTGCCAGTTGTCACTAAGTTCTCCAGTTTATTTCTTCTCATAAAATGTCTAAAAATTTTGACTGTCTACGTCCAAATTCCCTAATAAATTTACGATTTTCATTTGTTTCTTGTAGTACTTGGTCATTGGTTTGTCTGTCCATTGTATTCTTTGCATTCTCCTCAGAAACTACATTTCTACAGCCATAAGATATTTCTTCAGCTTGACTGCTTATTGTCCACTCTTCATATCTATACAAAAGAACAGGCTCTACTACACTTCACTACACTTTTTCTCGTTTCAATTGACATCTTTTTATTGGTCAGTATGTTTTTCATATTGCTAAAGGCTACTTTCGCCATGGCGATTCTTGTTTTAATCTCTTCAAGGCATCTCCCATCAGATGTTATTACTGTTCCGAGATAATTGTACCGATTCACTTGTTGAAGAATATTCCCATTTACCTTATATTACATTGTGGTATTTCGTTCTTCCTAGTGACGACCATAATCTGTGTCTTTTTACAATTTAATTCTAACCGTAGTTGTTCACTGTGTGCAACAACCGTATCTACTAATTGTTGCAGATCCTGCTCATTGTCTGCAATCAATACTATATCAAATATATCTAATGTTATTGATGTTTCTTCCCCCAATGACTATTCCATTTATATCGTCTATATTTCTGAAAATACTTTCACTGTACAGGAAAAAAGATCTGGAGACATTACACATCCCTGTCTCACACCTCTCTTAATAGGTTGATTTGGACCCACTTCATTATCAATCCTTATGGCAGCTATGTTTCCAAAAAGCTAATCCAAGCTCAGTAATAAGGTCAGTGCACTTACGAGTAGTAACAACTGCCAGCAGCAGCAGCAGCACTTGTGAATACTACGCTAGAGTTCAAAGCAAGCGTGTGTGTGTCTTTTGTCTTAGAATGGATATTTTGTTTTTCTTTTTGCGCTCGCTCGCTTTGAAGTCAAGCGTAGTACATATTCGTGCTACTACTTCTAGTAGACAAGCAGACAGTATTTTAGTGCAACTGACCGGTGTGGGGATTGAGCTCGCTAATTCGGCATCAGCACAGATGTTTAAGAACGAGCGCTCTTTTCCATTCGGCAATGATGACTCGCTACGTATAACTGTTGCCGTGTGTCTGTGTCTCTTGTCTCAGACTGGGTATAACATGTTGCTCTCTGTCTGTGTCTTGTCTCAGAAAGGCTGTAACTCTTGCCGTATTTCTGTGTCGCTTGTCTCAGACTGGCTGTAATTGTTGCCGTGTGTCTGTGTCTTGTCTCAGAAAGGTCTATAACTGTTGCCGTGTGTCTGTGTCTCTTGTGTGAGAAAGGCTGTAACTGTTGCCATATTTCTGTGTCTAGATCGATGCAAGGAAGAATGCTCCGAATACAAGATGGAGGGAGCCTGCGGCGCTTATTGGGAATGTGAAGACGGCGTTTCCTCGCCAGAATGTTGCCCACAGAACTACACATTTGTCCCTGACCTCGGCTGCCAGCCCGACGACACCTGCAGGGATACCTGTGGCAATGAAACCTGGTGTGGTAGGTAGATTAGCGAGTGTAGGCTATGTTTGTCCTGGGTTCTTAGTCCGTGTTTTGCTTGCTATTTTATAATAATAATTTTGCATTCATTTTCCTGGGCTCTCAGGTTGCCCATAAAGTAACTTGTCTGTGTTCTTTTTACGGGCTGCCCATACATTTCTTTGGCCAGTGGATCATGTGTGTCTGTGTGTTGGTCACGTGGGTTTGTGTCTGTGTCCAATGTGTCAATCGCATATTGTTTACATGTGTATTATTCGTGTTTCGCGTGTGATCTATTTGTGAGCTTCAAGATTTTTCTTGTTTTTATTTCTTCAGGAAAGTGCCAGAAGAAGCCGAATTGGGCGTTGTCATCCGGTTATGACGTCATGATTCTGGGCGGGAACATGTGGCTGCCCCGGCCATGTTTCTATGAGGACTTCGATATCGTGGACTGCGACTGTACGGTCCCCAGGGAGCATGGTAGGCTTTGTTGTTGTCTGCACGTGCCGTGGCAGGCCCTGTTGTCTGGACGTGACTTGGTAAACCCTGTTGTTGTCTGGACGTGACATAGTAAACCCTGTTGTTGTCTGGACGTGACATGTTAAAATCTGTTGTTGTATGGACGTGACATTATAAACCCTGTTGTTGTCTGGACTTGAGTGAAACGTACTCGCTTAAAATTGCTTCATTGCACCAGGTTTTATCTCATATGGCTCAGGCTCTTTCCGCAGCGTGGGCTGCCGAAAGCGTCGCACAAAGCACGAACTCCATAGCTCCAGCGACGACCCTAGGAGTCTCCGAAAAAAATGAATTCGTGAACCGAAGGACGCGGCCCAGAATCGAACGCACAACCTTCGGAGCCCGAGTCAGATGGCTTGACAATAAACGTACTCACTCATGCTCATAGCGATAGAAACAAAACGGGGTGAGAGTGAAAGGGAGTGACAGGGAGAGGGTATGGAAGATAGGAGGTGAGGGGTGAGTCAAAGACAACAATCAGACACATAGTGGGGGAAAATAAACAGAAAGAGAGAGAGAGAGAGAGAGAGAGAGAGAGAGAGAGAGAGAGAGAGAGAGAGAGAGAGAGAGAGAGAGAGAGAGAGAGAGAGGTGGTATATCGGAAGATTAAAACACAACAACCGAATGATATTGAACGGAAGAAGAGAAAGTGAAGAAGAGAATACAGCAAACACACAGAGAAAAGAAAGATATAGACTGGAAAATAAACACACAAAGACATAAAGAAAAGCTGGAGAATAAAGCAGATATATATATATATATATATATTACAATACAATATTAGAATGATATAGAAACTGAACCTAGGTTTTGTAGCTATATTCTGAACCTAGAATATGTAGCTAGAATGTGAACCTATATTGCGAAGCTAGAATCTGGACCTATATTCTGTAGCTAAAATGTGAACCTATATTCTGTAGATAGAATCTGAACCTATATTCTGCAGCTAGAATCTGAACCTATATTCTGAAGCTAGAATCTGAACCTATATTCTGTAGATAGAATCTGAACCTATATTCTGTAGTTAGAATCTGAACCTATATTCTGTAGCTAGAATGGGAACCTATATTCTGTAGTTAGAATCTGAACCTATATTCTGTAGCTAGAATGGGAACCTATATTCTGAAACAAGAATCTGAACTTATATTCTGAAGCTAGAATCTGAACCTATATTCTGTAGCAAGAATCTGAACCTATATTCTGAAGCTAGAATCTGAACCTATATTCTGTAGCTAGAATGTGAACCTATATTCTGTAGATAGAATCTGAACCTATATTCTGAAGCTAGAATCTGAACATATATTCTGTAGCTAGAATCTGAACCTATATTCTGCAGCTAGAATCTGAACCTATATTCTGTAGCTAGAATCTGAACCTATATTCTGCAGCTAGAATCTGAACCTATATTGTGTAGCTAGAATCTGAACCTATATTCTGTAGATAGAATCTGAACCTATATTCTGCAGCTATAATTTTAACCTATATTCTGAAGCTAGAATCTGAACCTATATTCTGCAGGTAGAATCTGAACCTATATTCTGCAGCTAGAATCTGAACCTATATTCTGAAGCTAGAATCTGAACCTATATTCTGCAGGTTGAATCTAGATTTTGTAGCAAACTCATGCCTCACTTATACTTTTATGTACCTCACTTACCTCTCACATCTACCTCACTTACCTCTCACTGTTACCTCACCTCTCACATCTACCTCACTCACCTGTCAATTATAACTCACTTACCTCTCACATCTACCTCATTTAACTCTCACCGATACCTCACTTACCTCTCACATATACCTCACTTACCACTCACTGCTACCTCACCTCTCACATCTACCTCACTCACCTGTCACTTATAACTCACTTACCTCTCACATCTACCTCATGTACCTCTCATCGATACCTCACTTACCTCTCACATCTACCTCACTTACCACTCACTGTTACCTCACCTCTCACATCTACCTCACTCACCTGTCAATTATAACTCACTTACCTCTCACATCTACCTCATTTAACTCTCACCGATACCTCACTTACCTCTCACTTATACATCACTTACCACTCACTGTTACCTCACCTCTCACATCTACCTCACTCACCTGTCACTTATAACTCACGTACCTCTCACATCTACCTCATTTACCTCTCACTGATACCTCACTTACCCCTCACATCTACCTCACTCACCAGTCACTTATAACTCACTTACCTCTCACATCTACCTCATTTACCTCTCACCGATACCTCACTTACCTCTCACATCTACCTCACCCACCTCTCACTGATACCTCACATACCTCTCACTTATACTTCACATACCTCTCACGCCTACCTCACTTACCTCTCACATCTACCCCACTCACCTGTCACTGATACCCGTGTGTACCCCACTCCCCTGTCACTAATACCCGTGTGTACCCCACTCACCTGTCACTAATACCCGTGTGTACCCGACTCACCTGTCACTAATACCCGTGTGTACCCGACTCACCTGTCACTAATACCCGTGTGTACCCGACTCACCTGTCACTGACACCCGCCCCTCACCCGCCAGCCTGCCCCGCTGACCGAGTCTTTGACTTCACGGATGCCGCGACCAGGGACGCCATCAACCAGGGAAACCAGGCGGGCATCCGCGTGTCTGATGTCACCTATAACCCGGAAGCTGTTGTTCTAGGTCAGAAGAGTGCTGTTCACGTGACCGTGGATCGGGTGTCACGTGAGAACCAACCGTTTACGCTGAAGTTCAGGTGAGTTGGTTGTTCATTCTTTGGTTGACGTGACTCTTTTGCGCTAAATGTGAATGTCTGTCTGTTGTATATCTGTCCTTGTTCGCATTGTCTGTCTGTCGAACTGTCTGATTGTATGTCTGTCTGTGTGTTTGTATGTCTGCTTGTTTTTCTGTGAATGTATGTATGCCGGCCTCATTGTCTGTTTATCCGTATGTCTGTCTGTATATCTGTTCGTGTGGCTGCATTTCTTTCTGGCTGACTGTTGGTCGATCCGTTTGTCTGTCTGACTCAATCGTGCATGTTTGTCTTCTACACGCCTTTAACAAGCCTTTAGTGTGCTTGTCCAATTGTCTGTCTGACTCAAGCCATGCCTGTCTGTCTACTACACGCCTTTAGTGTGCTTGTCCAATTGTCTGTCTGACTCAGTCATGCCTGCCTGTCTACTACACGCCTGTAGTGTGCTTGTCCAATTGTCTGTCTGACTCAGTCATGCCTGCCTGTCTACTACACGCCTGTAGTGTGCTTGTCCAATTGTCTGTCTGACTCAGTCATGCCTGCCTGTCTACTACACGCCTGTAGTGTGCTTGTCCAATTGTCTGTCTGACTCAGTCATGCCTGCCTGTCTACTACACGCCTGTAGTGTGCTTGTCCAATTGTCTGTCTGACTCAGTCATGCCTGCCTGTCTACTACACGCCTGTAGTGTGCTTGTCCAATTGTCTGTCTGACTCAGTCATGCCTGCCTGTCTACTACACGCCTGTAGTGTGCTTGTCCAATTGTCTGTCTGACTCAGTCATGCCTGCCTGTCTACTACACGCCTGTAGTGTGCTTGTCCAATTGTCTGTCTGACTCAGTCATGCCTGCCTGTCTACTACACGCCTTTAGTGTGCTTGTCCAATTGTCTGTCTGACTCAGTCATGCCTGCCTGTCTACGAATCACTTGTCTAGACGTCTGCCTGCCAGTCTCTCTCTTTTTCTCTCTTGCTCTGTATGTCTTTCTTTCTCTCTCCTTTTCTTTCTATGTCTCTATTTCTCTCTCTCTCTCTCTCTCTCTCTCTCTCTCCCTTGTTCTCTCTATGTCTCTCTCTCTTTCTCTCATTTTTATCTCTATGTCTCTCTTTTTCTCTCTTTTTGTCTCTCTTTCTTTCTCTCTATGTGACTCTTTCTCTCTCTTCTCTCTCTCTCTCTCTCTCTCTCTCTCTCTCTCTCTCTCTCTCTCTCTCTCTATTGCTGTTTCTCTGTCTCTTTCTCTCTCTATATATTTATCTTTCTCTCTTTTTGTCTTTCTCTCTTTCTTTATTTCTCTCATTCTCTCTCTGTCTCGATCCTTTGTCTCTCTCTCTTTCTTTCTTTCTCCCCGTGTCTCTCTCTCTCTCTCTCTCTCTCTCTCTCTCTCTCTTTCGTTCCTTCTCTGTCTCTCTAATATCTCCCTAGTTGTCTTTCTTATTTTTTCTCTTTCATTATTTATCTTTCTCTCTGTGCGTCTCTCACTCTTACACTCTCTTTCTCTCTCTCTTTCTCTCTCTATGTCACTCTCTTTCTCTTTCTCTCTCTTTATCTCTGTGTCTCTCTCTTTCTCTATCACTCTCTATGTCTCTCTCTCTTTATTTATTTCTCTTTATTTCTCTCTTTTTCTTTCTCTCTCTATGTATTTCTCAATTTCTCTTTCTCTCTTTGTCTCTCTATCTTCTCTATATATATATATATGTCTCTCTCGTTATCTTTCTCTCTCTATTTCTCTTTTGCTCTATTTTATATATTTATGGATACGTTTAAGTGTTTATAAGTGTGTGCATGTAAGTGTGTAAGTTTGGGTGTAAGTGTATGCGTATGCAAATATATATATATACATACATCTCCCAGTGAACGTATGTGTGTACACATATATCTATCTACACGTCTATCAGTGAACGTATGTATGTACACATATATCTATCTATCTACACGTCTATCAGTGAACGTATGTGTGTACACATATATCTATCTACACGTCTATCAGTGAACGTATGTGTGTACACATATATCTATCTATCTACACGTCTATCAGTGAACGTATGTATGTACACATACATCTATCTACAAGTCTATCAGTGAACGTATGTATGTGCTTATATATCTAAAGTCAGTCATTGTTCGTGAGTGTGTGTGTACGTGTGTTTGTGAGAGAGATAGGAGGGAGCGAGAAATAGGAGATAGAGAGAGATAGGAGAGAGAGAGAGAGAGAGAGAGAGAGAGAGAGAGAGAGAGAGAGACATAAACACAGAAGTGCCCACACGACCTACTCTCTGACCACTGATGTCTGTCCCTCACTGACCAGCTTCCGAGAACTGGAACCCTTCAGTCCGTACGGCGAGACCCTGGTCAGCTCTGGTGTGGGCTGTGGCAAGTCCAGCAGTCTGCTCGTCTCCGCCAATGACCAGTTCATTTTTGCTGAGATCAGGACAGGTGATCGCGTGTCAGAGGTCAAGGTTCCGCTAAAGGTCAGTGTTATTTTGTCTTCACGGAAATCAGCATGGCCGAATGGATAAGAACGCCCAATCTTAAACTTCCGGTGCGCTGATGCTGAGTTAGCGGGTTCAAACCCTACACTAGTCTTTTGTATTAAATCCTTGAATCCTTGAATTAAGAACGTAAATTACAAGTGCCTCTGAAGTCGGAGTGGGTTCGCCTGATGGCGAGAGACACTGGTAATAGGGAAAGCTAATCCACACGCAAAAATCAGTCCAGTGCACTAGAAGTAGTAGTACTACAATTACTGCTACTATTATTACTACTGCGGCTTCAGTTGTTGCTACTACTGCTACTATTGTTACTACTACTGCTGCTGCTGCTACTTCTAATGCTGCTATTGCTTTTGCTGCTACTACTACCGCTGCTACTACTACTACTAGTATTGCTGCTGCTACTACTACCGCTGCTACTACTACTACTACAACTACTACTACTAGTATTGCTGCTGCTACTACTACCGCTGCTACTACTACTACTACAACTACTACTACTAGTATTGCTGCTGCTACTACTACCGCTGCTACTACTACTGTTACAACTACTACTACTAGTATTGCTGCTGCTACTACTACCGCTGCTACTACTACTGTTACAACTACTACTACTAGTATTGCTGCTGCTACTACTACCGCTGCTACTACTACTGTTACAACTACTACTACTAGTATTGCTGCTGCTACTACTACCGCTGCTACTACTACTGTTACAACTACTACTACTAGTATTGCTGCTGCTACTACTACCGCTGCTACTACTACTACTACAACTACTACTACTAGTATTGCTGCTGCTACTACTACCGCTGCTACTACTACTGTTACAACTACTACTACTAGTATTGCTGCTGCTACTACTACCGCTGCTACTACTACTACTACAACTACTACTACTAGTATTGCTGCTGCTACTACTACCGCTGCTACTACTACTACTACAACTACTACTACTAGTATTGCTGCTGCTACTACTACCGCTGCTACTACTACTGTTACAACAACTACTACTAGTATTGCTGCTACTACTACTACCGCTGCTACTACTACTGCTACAACAACAACAACTACTACTACTACTACTACTACTACTACTACTACTACTACTACTACCACTACTACTACTACTACTACTACTACTACTGCTGCTGCTGCTACTACTACTACTACTATTACTACTACTACTACTACTACTACTACTACTACTACTCCGCTTGAGTTAGTTCAAGGCAGATAGCGACCGCTAGGTGGAGAAAGTGTTATGGACGCAATTAGCAATCCCGCATACCGTGTTTTAAACTCAGCAGCGCGCGATTTGGCAGCATACCACCTAGTGTTGATTTGCATGCAATTGTATGAATGCCAGTCGTTCAGAAAGCAATGGAAAACTACTGAACGTAAACGTGTCTAGAAGTCACAAAAAGACAAAACATGCTGAGGTTGAATGCGACATCCTGTAAAGAATATGGAACTCACTTTATAAGTATATTAAAATTAATTCTACCTCTAGAGTGTGGATAATATTTGATGTCCTCTCGTACATACATAATTGTGTAGGTATTGATTATCACCCATACAAGACGAATATGGTGTAGTAACTATGAGAGGAGACTCCTGATAATGTATATAGTGAAAGCTACAACGCCACATGACCCACTCTGTTGTCTTGTACAGTTTCCGTGGCCTCGTGATGCCCTCACTGAAGTAACTAAACACTTCAAGGATGTCTGTTCAGGTTTGACTGGCACCTTGCCATCTTGATAGACGATATTTTGTAAAATGTAGTTATATCTCTACATAGCACAAAGCCTGGGCTGAATGTAGAGATCATGTGTTGCCCTTGCAGTATAATCCCACTCTCGGCCTGCCTAGTTTACTCCAGAAAAAAGGCTCCAATACACGGGGAACAAGACAAGCTGCAGAAGCTGTCGGATTAGCAAAACAATGCTCTAACTGTCAGGGCATAAGTCAGATGACAGGAAATGACACAGTGAGAAAAGTACAAGCTAGGGCGAAGTAACAGTCAGGAGTGGGTCAATCTATGCAGAGAAGACACGGGTAGGATGGGCGTAGAACAAGGCAAAGGTAAGGTACCGGAGTAAATCAGAAAGTGACAGACAAATGTTGGGAAGAGAGGATCAAATGTGTGTGCATGGGTTAAGTGAAATAGTGGACATTAAGGCCTTGCGCAAGATAGCCACCTTGATAATGAGAGAAAAAGTTAATGATAGGGAAGGAGTGTGAATGTGGCAAGAGAGGGAGACAGAGAGAGGAACGAACGAACGAACGAACAGACTTTATTTTCAAAAAGTAACAAATTGGGCACGCAGGCGCGTCTTACATTCGGCCCTTCCAATCACTCATCTTTCTTTCATCAACAGTGCATAGGAAAAAAACATTGTCACGTGAATTTTGTAAACATAAACAATGCATATTACTATGTTATGAGACACATCAACCACCCACCCACACATCCCCCATTCACTCCAACTCCCCCACCCAACCACACACATAACCCACACACACATACATGCCCCCACCCATCCACCACATCCCTACACCTACACATCTCCCCACCCACACACACCTCTCACCCACCACACACCCCATCCACCCACACCCCAAGCACACATACATTCCCCAACCCACACATCCCCCACCCACACACATCCACCCACCTACACACATATCCTCTACCCGTCCCATTACCCACCAACAATCACTCACCCACATATCCTCCTCCACACACACACCTCCAATCACCCAGCCAAACACACATTCCTCAGCCACACACTCCCCACACACACACATCACCCCGTCAACTCACATATTCCGCACCTACCCACACACAAATTCCGCACCCAGCCACATAATCTCCCATCTCCCCCAGCCCACTCACAGATCCCGAGCCCACCCCTACAAACATCCCCCACCATCTCCTAACCTACACACACTCACCCACCCACATATCCTCTACCCACCCACACATCCTCTATCAAACCACACATCCTCCACCCACCCATCCCCCAGCCACACATCCCTTAACCACACACCCCTACTCATATACACAAACATCCCCACCCACGCACAATCTCCCCGCCTATACACACATCCCTCATACAATCCCCACCCACCAACACATCCCCCATTCACAAACACACACCTCCCATCCACGCACACACAACCCACACACACATCCCCAACCCATACACTCATCCCCTCACACATCCCTAGACACACGTACTTATCCCTCACTCACTCATCAAAACATACATCTCCTATCTACCCACCCACACTCACACACCCCAACCACCCATCTAAACACACATCCCCCACCCTCACACACATCATTCACCCACCCGCACACCCAATCACACCCCACCCACCCAGCTCCCCTCCCACGCAACACCACACCCACACACATCCCAAAGACACATCCCACACCCACACACACATCTCCCCACACATCTCCTACCCATCCACACATCCCCCAACTACAATCACCCTCACTACTCACACATACATCCTCCATCCAGCCACACACACCCCCACGAAGCCAGACATATCCCCTACCCACACACACATCCCCAAATCCATCACCCACATCCATCACGCACCCCTCCCCCAACCCACACACATTCACCCACACATCTCTCACCCACACACACACACTCCCCACCCATCCACCCAAACATCCCACACCCATACACATCCCTCACCCACACACACACATCCCCAAACCCACAACCACCCCCACCTGCACACATCTCCCACCCACCACATATCCCCACACCCACATAAATCCCCCACCCATCCCATAACCCACTATCAATTATCCATCAACATATCCTCCTCCACCCACTCACCCACAACCACCTAGCCAAACACGCACCCCCACCCACACACACATCTCCCCGCCAAACCATACATTCCGCACGTACCCACACACAAATCCCCCACCCACACACACAATCCCACCCCGCCAACCCACACATCCTGAGCCCACCCACACACACATCCCCCCATCCCCCAATCTACTATTATAATCAAACTCCCACACTTTACACACACATACAGTGACGATTGTCGTGAGCATTGTCGCAAAATTGTAAAGAAAATGGAGAAAAATTGTACATATACATTTTGTAACTTCAAAATTAGTGATGCAATTCAACTCTCTCTCTCTCTCTCTCTCTCTCTCTCTCTCTCTCTCTCTCTCTCTCTCTCTCTAATTCTCTCTCTTCTTACACACACACACACACACACACACACACACACACACATATATATATATATATATATATATATATATATATATATATATATATATGTATATAAATATATACACACATATACACACACACAGGTACACACACTCACACTCCCTTACTCACTCACACTCACTAACTCTCTCACTCACTCTACAGTAGTGTGCATGCGATTATATTACACATGATAAAATTAAGTGGCATACATATGATACCTCGTAATATGAAAGATGAGAATACATAGAAAGCATGATAAAATCAAGTGTCATACATACAACATGATAATGTGAAAGATGAAAATACAAAATATGGAATGGCATGTTACAGGACATGCGTGCACTCAACTCTCTCTCTCTCTCTCTCTCTCTCTCTCTCTCTCTCTCTCTCTGTCTCTCTCTCTCTCTCTCTCATACTCCCTAATTATCTCACCCACTCTACAGTGATGTACATGTGTTCATGTTATAAATTATAACATCAATTGGCAATCAAAATGATAATATGAACATGAGAATACACAACATATAAGGAATAGCATGTTACATGATATTCGTGCTCTTAAATCTCTCTCTCTCTCTCTCTCTCTCTCTCTCTCTCTCTCTCTCTCTCTCTCTCTCTCTCTCTCTCTCTTCTCACCAACACACATTCATAGACACTCACAAACAATGTGCGTACACATACACACATTAACAAATCCATTCTTCCACTGTCTCTCTCTCTCGTTCGCTCACTCCCCTCTCTCCCTCTCTCTCTCTCTCTCTCTCACTCGCAATCAATATTTCACCCATTAAGTCACTATCTCCATCTTTCATTTACTCAATATCACACTCTCTTTCACTCTCACTCACACACAGACAGACACACAACCTCTCGCTATCAAATACACACTCCCTCGCATACACACGAAAACATATACACATACACAGACGAGCATACACACAATATACACACGCAAATACACACATATCCCCACACACATATACACACATCCACACCCATATACACATACACACACACACAAATACACACTCCCTCGCATACACTGCATGCATGCACACTTACACACAAACATGCACATACATACACGAACATACGTATATATATATATATATATATATATATATATATATATATATATATATATATATATATATATATATATATATATATATATATATATATATATATATATATACGCACATACACACATATACACACGCACATACATATAAACACGCGCACACATGTACGCACACATAAACACACATATAAACATACTTACACACACAAGCACATATACAAACACACATTTACACACACTTTCACATACACACCCACACGCACATTCAGACGTGCACACACATACACCCACATACACACACATAAACACACGCATACACATATATGGACACACGTACACAACAACCCATCCACCCACACACTTACTCACACATACACGCTGCCTCGCATAATCTGACCCTCTCACTCACTCATTTACTCTCTAAACCACACTAACTCACTCTCTTACTCGCACAGACAAGTACACAGACACAGACACACACACACACACACACACACACACACACACACGAGGAGACAGAAAGAAGGACATGGGAAGAGATAGAGCTGAGAGATAAAGAGTGAGCAGTGGAGACATGTGACCTTATGTCAGTTGTGTGATATTCTGAAAGTGAATGTTAAAGACACTTACCAACTGTTTCAAAGGGACTTAACAAAGAGGAGTTCAAGGATCTAGTGCTGTCCTACAACGAAGGAATTCTGGCCCTGTCCATCGAGGACGAACAAACACAGTACATCGCCAAAACACAAGGTAGGTCATGTCCTTCATATTCTTTCTGTGGTCATATTAGGTCATCTGGAAAATTCAGATGTTGATTTGCTGAGCCTTTCTCTACCTCCCTTCTCCTCTCCATCTAGTCGCCTGTCTAACCGCCACCAAATATTACTACTACTGCTGCTGCTGCTGCTACTATTACTACTACTACTACTACTACTACTACTACTACTACTACTACTACTACTACTACTAGTACTACTACTACTACTACTACTACTACTACTACTACTACTACTACTACTGCTGCTGCTGCTGCTGCTACTACTACTACTACTTCTACTGCTGCTGATATTGCTGCTATTACTACTACTACTACTACTACTACTACTACTGCTACTACTACTACTATTACTATTACTACTACTACTACTACTACTACTACTACTACTACTACTACTACTACTACTACTACTACTACTACTACAACTACTACTACTACTACTACTACTACTACTACTACTACTACTACTACTACTACTATTACTACTACTATAATTACTGTTGCTGCTGCATCTGCTACTAACACTAATACTACTTCTCTCATTACCCGCTGACCACTGTCTATTATCTCACTGACCCCAATCTGTTGTCTTACTCATCTCAATCTGATATCATGTTGACCTTTAGTATGTTATTTTTTTTTATCTTATTGTGCATTTTTGTTAACCCCAGTATGTTATCTTCTTGACCCCAGTGTGATATCCTGTTGACCCCAGTATGTTATTTTTCTAACCCTATTTTGTTATTCGTGTTGACCCCAGTATGGTATCATGTTGACCCCAGTATGTTGTCTTGTTGAGGCCAGTATGTTATCCTACTGAACCCAGTATGTTGTCCTAGTGACCCCAGTATGTTGTCTTAGTGACCTCAGGATGTTGTCCTAGTGATCCTAGTATGTTATCTTGTTACCCTAGTATGTTATCTTGTTAACCCCAGTGTGTAATCCTGTTGACCCCAGTGTGTTATCCTTTGACCCCAGTATGTTATGTTGTTAACCCCAATGTGTTATTATGTTGACCCCAGTATGGTATCTTGTTGACCCCAGTATCGTATCTTTTTGACCCCAGTATGTTATAATAGTAACCCCTGTATGTTATTCTAGTGATCCCTGCATGTTTTCCAAGTCAACCCAGTATGTTTCCTTTTGGACACTAGTATGTTATCCCGTTGACCCCAGCATTATATCCTAGTTACCCCAGTGTGCTTTCCTGTTGACCCCAGTATGTTATCTTGTTGACCCCGGTATCTCCTTCTTGTTCTTCTTCTTGTTCTTCTTCTTCTTCTTCTTCTTCTTCTTCTTCTTCTTCTTCTTCTTCTTCTTCTTCTTCTTCTTCTTCTTCTTCTTCTTCTGTGTTCATCCGGAGTGCATTTTTCAGACATAACTACGGTGTGTTTGTTATGCATCCTTGGGCCAAGATCCTTGGGCCAATACATCCGACTTTAGCTCGCATATTTTACCAGTTAGCATTCCTGGGAGACTCTCACTGTTGTGGTGCCGTCCACATCCTAGCTGGTCAAGATAGAACGATCGAAGTCTTCACGGTCAAACCTCAAGGGAAGGCAGGGACAGCCCATGGGTATTTTCCGCCATCCAAGGAGGCTTCCATAATTGTAGAGCCGATCCCTAGCGCAATGGTGCTGGCCTCACCCAAGGAATCGCCTGGTCCTGCACATGGCTACTTTAATTCCTCACTTCCATGTATTGGGCATTTCGCTCGCCACAAGCCGCTCCCCGCAGAAACCATGAACGGCTAGTCTGCAGACGACTTCCACACAGCGAGCGTTTGGTTCCGACGTGTACGGACGCTGTGCCCGGAAGACCATATAGTCAGAGCTTTTCAGGGCACGAAGGACATATCACTCGGATTTTTTTCCGTTGTGCCACTTTATTTGCAACCTTTCGGCTGGCACATCCAACTTCTATGGGCGTTTTTTAAGGGTTTGTCTTCCCATGGTTTCGAGGGGCATTAGACTCTTACTGTTGTAGTGTCGCCCAATTCTCAACTGGTCAAGGTAGAACGGTCAGAGACAGGTCAGCCCTCAAGAGAAGGCATGGACAGTCAATGGGCATTTTTCGCCTTCCAGGGAGGCTTCCATAATTGCAGAGTTGGCACATAGCACTCTGAGACTGGGCTCACCGAAGGGATCGCAACATTCTGCTCATGGCTGCTTTAATTCCTCACTTCCATGCATTGGGTATTTCGTTCGCCCATGGCCGCTCCCCGCAAAGACCAAGAACGGTCAATCTGCAGACGACATCCACTCAGCAAGCTTTCGCTTCTGACTTCCACGTAATGAATTAGCTAGCCAAGCGTCCATTTCGTGTTACTGAGAAATATTTCTACCTTAGTCTGCAGACGAAATCCACTCTGCAGCTTTCCTCTTCGGACTTCCACGTAATGGATTCGCTAGCCGAGCGTTCCATTTCGTGTTAATAAGACGTTTTTCCACCTTTGACTACGCTCACGCAGTGAACTCCAGTAAAGACGTTCCGTAACCACTGCGTGCGATTGGGACGCCTTTCCACCTTTAGTAACGCTCACGAGGTATGCTACATGTGCTGCCGGCTCAGCACCTTACCTCCATGCAGTCGAGAGCGAGTAATTCCAGGCTCTCTTATATACCTCTCATCCCTCGGATGAGAGCCTTCGAACAAGTTTCTGGACCAGGCAAGTAGCAGGCTTAGCATCTCACCTCGATTTTGCTGTGGATGAGTATCGTCCCGGCCCTTACACGCGGGGGATATTGACTTAGAGGCGTTCAGCCATATCCCTCAGCTGAGAGCCTTAGAGTGTGTGTCCGGACTGAAATTATTGGCATCGTGCGCCTGATTCGGACTTTGACTGCCTATCCTCAATCTAACGGTAGAGCAGCAGGTTGTCTCTCTCTTGGTCTGGTTCCTATCCCAAGACCTTCCCAACATGTAGTTGTGCTTCCGTCGTCATTGGGACACGCAAGCCCCTCTACCATGCCTCACCCAGAAATCCCAACATGGCTCCGTTACGTTTCACTCGGATGGACATATTATTTAGGGATGTAGACGACTTGGCGCTGATCGGGAAAAATATGACTTCGTAAGCGGAGCTGTTCCGGTGATTCCTGTCGAAAGTCAAAGGGCAAAACCCATGTGGAGCTGTCGCGTCTTTAAAACTCTCTTGAACATATGACACTCGGCCTGGGTACATCTGGTTGGCCAGATTGGTAATCTAAGACCCGTCTCGAGGGTTCTTAAACACTACTAGGTAATGTGAATTCAAAATGATGGTTCTTTCTGACGTGACCACACCATCTTATCTTGTTGACCCCGTGTGTTATAATAACGACCACTGTATGTTATTCTAGTGACTCTAACATGTCACCCTGTAGATCCCAGTATGTTATCTTGTTGACACCAGTATGTTATTCTGTTAACCCCAGTATGTTCTTCTAGTGACCTCTGTATGGTATCATATTGACCCTAGTATGTAATCATGTTGAGCCCTGTATGTTATCATGTTGACCCCAGTATGTTATCATGTTGACCCCAGTATGTTATCATGATGACCCCAGTATGTTATCATGTTGACCCCAGTACGTTATCATGTTGACCCCAGTATGTTATCTTGTTGACCCCAGTATGCTATCTTGTTGACCCCAGTATGTTATCTTGTTGACCCCAGTATGTTATCTTTTTGGCCTCAGTATGTTATCTTGTTGACCCCAGTATGCTATCTTGTTGACCCCAGTATGCTATCTTGTTGACCCCAGTATGTTATCATGTTGACCCCAGTATATTATCTTGTTGACCCCAGTATGTTATCTTGTTGACCCCAGTATTCTATCTTGTTGACCCCAGTATGTTATCATGTTGACCCCAGTATGTTATCATGTTGACCTCAGTATGTTATCTTGTTGACCCCAGTATGTTATCATGTTGACCCCAGTACGTTATCATGTTGACCCCAGTATGTTATCTTGTTGACCCCAGTATGCTATCTTGTTGACCCCAGTATGTTATGATGTTGACCCCAGTATGTTATCTTGTTGACCCCAGTATGTTATCTTGTTGACCCCAGTATTCTATCTTGTTGACCCCAGTATGTTATCATGTTGACCCCAGTATGTTATCATGTTGACCCCAGTATGTTATCATGTTGACCCCAGTATGTTATCATGTTGACCCCAGTATGTTATCATGTTGACCCCAGTATGTTATCATGATGACCCCAGTATGTTATCATGTTGACCCCAGTATGTTATCTTGTTGACCCCAGTATGTTATAATGTTGACCCCTGCATATTATCATGTTGACCCCAGTATGTTATCATGTTGACCCCAGTATGTTATCTTGTTGACCCCAGTATGTTATCTTGTTGACCCCAGTATGTTATCTTGTTGACCCCAGTATGTTATTTTGTTGACCCCAGTATGTTATCTTGTTGACCCCAGTATGCTATCTTGTTGACCCCAGTATGTTATCATGTTGACCCCAGTATGTTATCTTGTTGACCCCAGTATGTTATCTTGTTGACTCCAGTATTCTATCTTGTTGACCCCAGTATGTTATCATGTTGACCCCAGTATGTTATCATGTTGACCCCAGTATTCTATCTTGTTGACCCCAGTATGCTATCTTGTTGACCTCAGTATGTTATCATGTTGACCCCAGTATGTTATCATGTTGACCCAGTATGTTATCATGTTGACCCCAGTATTCTATCTTGTTGACCCCAGTATGTTATCATGTTGACCCCAGTATGTTATCTTGTTGACCCCAGTATTCTATCTTGTTGACCCCAGTATGTTATCATGTTGACCCCAGTATTCTATCTTGTTGACCCCAGTATGCTATCTTGTTGACCTCAGTATGTTATCATGTTGACCCCAGTATGTTATCATGTTGACCCAGTATGCTATCATGTTGACCCCAGTATTCTATCTTGTTGACCCCAGTATGTTATCATGTTGACCCCAGTATGTTATCTTGTTGACCCCAGTATTCTATCTTGTTGACCCCAGTATGTTATCATGTTGACCCCGGTATTTTATCATGTTAACCCCAGTATGTTATCTTGTTGACCCCAGTATGTTATCTTGTTGACCCCAGTATGTTATCATGTTGACCCCAGTATGTTATCTTGTTGACTCCAGTATTCTATCTTGTTGACCCCAGTATGTTATCATGTTGACCCCAGTATGTTATCATGTTGACCCCAGTATTCTATCTTGTTGACCCCAGTATTCTATCTTGTTGACCCCATTATGTTATCATGTTGACCCCAGTATGTTATCATGTTGACCCCAGTATGTTATCAGGTTGACCCCAGTATTCTATCTTGTTGACCCCAGTATGTTATCATGTTGACCCAGTATGTTATCTTGTTGACCCCAGTATTCTATCTTGTTGACCCCAGTATGCTATCTTGTTGACTTCAGTATGTTATCATGTTGACCCCAGTATGTTATCATGTTGACCCCAGTATGTTATCATGTTGACCCCAGTATTCTATCTTGTTGACCCCAGTATGTTATCATGTTGACCCCAGTATGTTATCTTGTTGACCCCAGTATTCTATCTTGTTGACCCCAGTATGTTATTATGTTGTCCTAGTGACCTCAGTATGTTATCTTGTTGACCCCAGTATTCTATCTTGTTGACCCCAGTATGTTATCATGTTGACCCCAGTATGTTCTCTATGCACGTATCTCATCTACAGCACCGGACAGCCTGTGCTTCTCTTGTGGCCTTGACATTGGTCAAGGACTGAACAAACTCAGCTTCAATGGAGAGATAGAGAAGGTCAGTGGGGGGGGGGGGGGGGTTGGTGGAGGGATAGAGAGTGGGAGGGGAAGAGTAGAGGACATGGGAGGAAGAGAGGGAGAGAGAGAGAGGGCGAGATGGGAGGAAGAGACAGACAGGAAGAGAGAGATAAGAGAGAGTGAGGGAGAGGAGAGGCAGACAGAGTGAGAGACGGTAGAGAGTGAGGGAGAGACACGGGGGAGAGTGAGGGAGAGAGAGACGGGAGAGAACGAACGAACATACTTTATTTTCAAAGGGTGAAGAAAAAAGGGTTAAGAGAGTGAGGGAGAGAGAGACGGGAGAGAGTGAAGGAGAGAGAGACGGGAGAGAGTGAGGGAGAGAGAGACGGGAGAGAGAGACGGGAGAGAGTGAGGGAGAGAGAGACGGAAGAGAGAGGCGGGAGAAAGAGACGGGAGAGAGTGAGGTAGAGAGAGGCGGGAAAGAATGATGGAAAGAGAGACGGGAGAGAGTGAGGAAGAGAGAGGGATGAGAGTAAGGGAGAGTACGGGAGAGAGTGGGGGATAGAGACGGGAGAGAGTGAAGGAAAGAAAGAGAGACGTGAGGGAGGGAGAGACGAGAGAGAGTGAGGGAGAGAGAGACGGAAGAGAGTGAAGGAGAGAGAGATGGGAGAGAGTGAAGGAAAGAGAGACCTGAAAGATTGAGAGAGAGAGAGACGGGAGACTGTGGGGGAGAGAGAGACGGAAGAGAGTGAGGGAGAGAGAGGCGGGAGAGAGTGAGGGAGAAAGAGACGGGAGAGAGTGAGGTAGAGAGAGGCGGGAAAGAATGATGGAAAGAGAGACGGGAGAGAGTGAGGAAGAGAGAGGGATGAGAGTACGGGAGAGAGAGACGGGAGAGAGTGGGGGAGAGAGACGGGAGAGAGTGAAGGAAAGAAAGAGAGACGTGAGGGAGGGAGAGACGAGAGAGAGTGAGGGAGAGAGAGACGGAAGAGAGTGAAGGAGAGAGAGATGGGAGAGAGTGAAGGAAAGAGAGACCTGAAAGATTGAGAGAGAGAGAGACGGGAGAGAGTGGGGGATAGAGAGACAGGGTGAGAGAGGGGTGAGTGAGGGAGATGGGAAGAAGAAAGAAGGGAGACAGTGTTAAGAGAGGTTGAAGTAGAGAGGGGTATAGACGAAAAAAGGAAGATAGAGAAAAGTGAAGACCAGGAAGGGATGGAGAGATTTGAGCATCCTGGGTTTGACTTACAGGCTCATTGTAAAAGAGAGAGAATTTTCTTCCTCAGTTTATCTCATCAACCAATCATTGTCACTGTTGTATTCTTCTTTCTATGTACATTTGTTTCTTCTAACTTGCCTTTCCACTTACATTTTTGTTGTTCGACTGTCCATCTGTCTGTCAATACATTAAATAGTCTTAAGTACATACCTACCTCGTTGCCTACCTACCAATCAGTATAGATACACATAAAACAAGGTAGATAGCTAGTTCTATATCGCAGGGAAACAGACAGAAATATAGTGTACTCGTTGGTAGTGCATATATACAGACGCGCGAGCGCGCATGCGCTCACACAAATGCACTACCAATATATACACAATATTTATATCTGTTTCTCTGCCATATGTCTGTCTGGCATATTTCGCTGCATCTCATCAGGTACATACTGCAGAAATCACATAACATAAACTAGAGTAACTATCCTTCAAGCTTAAATATACAACTCACATATTCACACAGTAACTTTGATTGTCTATCACAGTAATTTTAATTTTAAACTGACTATCAAGTGTTTCTGATCGCAAAAACACGCGTTTCGTGTGATGTTTAACACACACAATGGTCGTTTGTTAAAGATCGCAAAAGAAATCGCCATTAATCGGCAGAAGCCATTATTGTGCAAGCAGAAAGACTTGATAGTCAGTTTAAAATTAAAATTATTTTGGTGAACAATTGAAATTACTGTGTGAATATGTGTATATGTCAGCTTGAATGATTTATCTAATTACTTTAGTTTCTGTTGTGTGATTTCTGCAGTATGTACCTGACGAGATGCAGCGAAATATGCCAGACAATAAATCGTGCAATCTAGTCTTTGTCTATGCCTGTCTATCGAACTGGCTATCTACCTAGCTATTTGTTTGTCTACAAGCCTGTTTCCGTCGCTCTGCCTGCTTGTTGGTCTGTATATACGTCGACCTGCCTAAGTCTCTCTATATGTCTGTTGGTCTGTATATCTGTCGACCTGCCTATCTGTCTGTCTGTCGTGTGTCTCCCTATCTGCCTATTTGCTGCCTGTCTTACTGCCGATCTGTCTGAGCGTCTGTCTGTCCGTTGAGACAGCCAATTGCCATCTGTAATATAGTGTAGATGAGGAAAGACATGCGATTGAATGTGTTTACTGCACCTTGTTTCCCCCAGATCGCTGTATACTCCTGTGTCTGGAGGCCCTTGTATTAAATGACAGATGTACTCACGCGGCAAGGGACGCAACAAGCTCATACCAAACAATACATCTTTGTTACAACTATTGAATTGTGTGCTCTTGTCTTTAGTTGCCTGTATGATGTTATTTTGTTTCCGTTGCTTGGTTAGTTGGTTGGTTGGTTGGTTGGTTGGCTGGCTGGCTGGTTGGCTGGCTGGCTGGTTGGCTGGCTAGCTATTTGGTTTGTTGGTTGGTTAGTTGATTGTTTGTTCGGTTGTTAGCTTGTTGTTTGGTTTGATTTGATTTTTTGGTTGATTGTTTCTTTTAGTTGCTTTTAAACTTAACTGTCTCCAGTATCTGTTGCCGTTGATGTGTTCACAACTACCGAATGTGTGTGTCAATGGCTGAGTTATGAACATAATGATATAGTGGACCGTCGACGGGTGAATTTTAACCATCTGTAGGTATGATAATAATTGGATGTGAGAGTGGTTGGATGTGAGATTGATTGTATGTGAGAGTAATTTGATGTGAGAATGATTTAAAGTGAAATAGATTCGATGTGAGAGTTATTGGATATGAGAGTTATTGGATGTGAGAGTGATTAGATTTGAAAGTGGTTAGATGTAAAATTAAATGAAAATGAGAGTGATTGGATGTGAGAACAATCTGATGTGAGAATGATTGGATGTGAGAATAATTGGATTTGAGAGTGACTGGATGTGAGAATGATTATATGTGAGAGTGATTAGATGTGAGAATGATTAGATGTGAGTGTGATAAGCTGTGAGAATGATTGGATGTGAGAGTGATTGAATGTGAGAATAATTGGATGTGAAAATGATTGGATGTGAAAGTGATTGGATGTGAGAGTGAATGGAGGTGAGAGTGTTTGGATGTGAGAATGATTGGATGTGAGAGTGATTGGATGTGAGAATGATTGGATGTGAAAGTGATAAGATGTGAGAATGATTGGATGTGAAAGTGATAAGATTTGAGAATGATTAGATGTGAAAGTGATAAGATGTGAGAGTGATTGGATGTGAAAGTGATTGAATTTGAGTATGATTGGATGTAAGAGTGATTGGATGTGAGAATGATTGGACGTGAGAGTGATTGGATGTGAAAATGATTGGATGTGAAAGTGATAAGATGTAAGAGTGATTGGATTTAAGAATGATTGGATGTAAGAGTGATTGGATGTGAGAGTGATTGGATGTGAGAGTGATTGGATGTGAGAATGATTGGACGTGAGAGTGATTGGATGTGAAAATGATTGGATGTGAAAGTGATAAGATGTAAGAGTGATTGGATTTAAGAATGATTGGATGTGAGAGTGATTGGATGTGAGAGTGATTTTATGTGAGAATGGTTTAATGTGAGAGTGATTGTATGTGAGAGTGATTGGATATGAGAATGATTGTATGTGAGAGTGATTTGATATAAGGATCATTCGATGTGAGAATGATTGTATGTGATAATGACTGAATGTAGGAATTATTGAATGGGAAAATTATTAGATGTGAGAATGGGTTGATGTGAGAATAATTGAATGTGAGAATGTTTGGATGTGAGAGTGACTTGATGTGAGAATGCAACCTACTGGAGATAAATCGGTTGTCACCTAACCTACTAGACGCTTTTTTAGACAATGAATATGACCATCGACAAATATGGTCACTGCTAAGAAGGATATCAATGACAAACTGTCTTTTTCACAGATGCCTATAAAATTTTGAGTCTACTCAGAATTATAATGAGAAGAATCAGAAAGAGAATTTAAAAAATGAAAATTGGTGAAGAGTAGTATTGATGTGTGGAAGGAAAAGGGACAAAATAGGCAAGATATACAGAAAGATCAAATTAGAATAGAAAATTCTTTGGCAAGTGGATAATTTTATATACCTAAGGTCATTTATAACATCAGAGGGCAGGTACACAAAAGAGCTTAAAACAGAACAGGGCTAACAAAAGCTATTATTCAGAAAAAGAAAAGTATCTTCTGCAATAAGTCACTATCATTGAATGGGAAAAAAATATGCAATAATAACATGTCAAAAATATTAAATCTCAACAATAAAATTTAAAAAAAAAAAAAAAAAAAAAATTAAATTTATTTCTAATATTTCTATCTTTAGTTTCGTGTGGAATTTTAAATTTAAATTTTTTGTCCCCCTACTGTTTTATAAGTTCGGTCGAGATATTTCTTATATTGGCCAAGATATTTCCTAATTTTGGTAACACATTTTTCTAATTTCGGTCGATATATTTATAAGATAGTTTGACATATTTCTTACTTTGGCCTACATTTTTCCCCATTTGACTAACATTATTTTCTTAATTCAGTCGACATACATATAAGTATGGTTGATGTATTTTTTATTTGGCCAACATTTTTGTTTAATTTCCGACTTTAACCAGCCTGTTTCTTAGAATATTTTCAGAACTGTAGAATATTTTTTTTGATTTGACTAACATATATACTTACTTTTTATACGTTTGATTGAGTTATTTCGGAATTTAGCCAACAATTTTATTAATTTGGCTAACATGTTTCATACTTGGTTGATATATTTATAAGTTTGTTAGAAATATTTCTTGATTTGGTTTATAATTTTATTAGTTTGGCTAATATTTTCATACTTTTTATAAGTTTGGTTGTGATATTTCTTATTTTGGCCAACACTTTTAGTAGTTTTGCAAACAAATTTTCCTACTTTTTTTTTTTAGATGCTTGATCTAGATATTTCTGTAGTTGGCCAACTTTTAAAAAAATAATTTGGCTAACATATATTCTTATTTTAATGCTGAAGTGTTACATAGAATTTGTACTTTTGTCTAGGCGTGAACTAAATGCATCATATCTGCCATCTGGTTTATTACATAAAGTAGGACAGACACTTGGATCATCGCACAAAGTTCTTGAGCAACGTAAACATTTTGCGTAAGGATTTGCTCCAGCAGAAAGGTTGACAACTACTGGTCTAGATCTATACCAGCTCGATCAAGACCTTGACAGAGAAAATTTTCTGAGCTGGGGATACCATTTTTGTAATGATACGAGGCTTGTATGCTGTCTGCTACTTTATTGCCTCTATTCACACTTGTAGTTCACTTACCTATCACTGTCAACCAAATAAATCCTTGTTACATAACTATAAAATGGATGACTAGCAAACAGAAGTAAATATTTATGGAGCATCAGTCCTGTGTTGAAAGTCCGACGCATCTGGGGGAAATGTGTATGTGTGTGGATTTGTGTGTGTGTGTATGTGTGTCTCTGTGTGTTGCCATGGAAACAATGATAACGTCAGAGCTTAGGCGACGCTACCACGAGCCGGGAAAAGACTTGGCATGGCGCAAAAAAAAAGGATCTTTAAATTATCCTCGCCGGTGCTACAGAGTCCATGCACTGAGCTAAGTTTCTCCAGACTAAGGGTTGAGCTAGGAGTAGAAAGGAGCATTTATGAGTTAAACACGAGTGCCGTGATGTTGATCTGTCGACTAAATTAAAGTAAGGAAACATTACAATAAAGAAGAAAATCTAGATGCAATAATTTATAATTGAAAATAGTAAATTTAAGACACAAAGCAGCCAGGAGGTCTCCTCGCGTGTGATGATTTCCTATTATTCTAAACAAAATATTTAAATTTTAAGTGTATCACAATGCCTCGTGTTCCATACATTTTATCAAGCAAGTTCAAGTACCGTCGGCGGGCCAGATAAAATGACGACGCGGGCCGTAGTTTGGTTACCCCTACCTTATACTATGCTGTCATCTTTACTATACAGTTTACACATCAGATATACTGTATTTAATATTACCTCGTATATTCTATTACTTTTAATAAATAAAGTTTAACCTTTTAAATATCTAAGGCCGAAAGTAGTTAAGTATCCTCATTCGTGAGATTTGACAATTCACGATGCATCTTCTTAAGACATGTTGTGACATAAGCACATCTAATAAATTATTTCTTTTTCAGACCTGATCCTCAGAAAGTATGCATCACATGTGCTACCATACTACTTACTATGAGACACGAATTTTCTCCGCCAGATAATTAACTGTGAACAGGCCATTATCTCTGGCACGGGTGGTACTGTGAAACATTAGTCATTTGGGGAGATTAGGTCTTCGCTGTTAGTGCATACCAATGTTTTCGTAAGATATGTTACATTTTGTAGGCACGCTTAAATACCGAGTCATGGCTGCTACTTATAGACACACACAGTCATTAGGAGCAAACACACTGACATCATATCACTGCCACCTACGAACGACTACAGAAAAAAACGACCATTTATATATATACAGATATACACAGAAACGCATACATCCAGACAGAGATATATAGATGTATGGACAGATAGATAGACAGTTAGCCAGATAGATAGCCTGAAGGCGTATAATCACGCAAGCAGTCACGAACAAACAACACACAGTGTATAGTCAGACAAATACTGGCATCACTCCAATGTCACACAAGAGCGAAAACAGAGTGAGAGAGAGAGAGAGAGAGCGCGCAAGAGAATAATACATAAAATATAAGTAATACCCACTGCCAAGCAAACCTATGAGCCCTACCCTCAGCCACGCCGACTACTGGGTCATACCCTCAGCCACGCCGCACGCTGGGTAATACATCAGCTACGCCAACCATTGTGTTCGAATCCCCTCTTTGGACCATCTGAATTATATCCTCTGCCACGCCGACCACTTTTTCATATCCTCAGCCATGACAACCACTGAGTTCGAATCCCTCTTCGGGTCGATCCGAGTCATACCCTTTACCAGGCGGACCACCATAAACTCTGCCACGCTGGCCTACTCACTAGTCACTTTCCACCCCGTCTCCACCATACATCCACTCCACGACTCGACCCGTCCACATCCTTAACAACGAAAACTCGTCTCACACCCACTCCACAGCCACTCCCCCATCCGAAGGAAGAGTACTGTAGGCCCCCCCCCCACTGCCCCACCCCCATCCATACATACACTCACACTGCTCGAGTTTTAAATATCACAGTAGACATGAGTTATTTCCCTTA
>OY992892.1:4543102-4553102 GCA_963921405.1 Cepaea hortensis
ATGAACGAGGAGAGAAACTAATAGAATGGGCAAATATTAATGATATGATAATTGGAAACACATGGCTTAAACACCATAAAAGACGACTATACACATGGAAAAGCCCTGATATGAAAATACGCAACCTAATTGACTACATACTTATTAATAAAGGATTTAGAAATGCATTAATTAATGTAAAGACAATGCCTGGTGCTGACGGTAATAGTGATTATGTACCACTATGTGGACAAATAAAAGTAAGATTAAAAAGAGGGGGGAAAATGGTTAAGATCTTGAGACTTAATTAAGAGGTTCTGAAAGTAGATACAGAAATTTAAGAATAATACAGAGTGACTGTGAAAAATAGGTACAATGCAATAGGTAAAATACAGAGTATAAATGAACAATGGGAAATGTTACGGGACTCTATTCATCAAACTAGCAAAGAAATATTACCGGAGAGAAGCCAAAAAGCTAAGAAAAAATGGATGAGTGAAGAAATCTTAATGATGATGGACAAAAGAAAACAGAATAAAAATTACAAACAAGAGTATGCTAAAATAAATAAAGAAATAAGAGATAAATATGTGAAGGCAAAAGAAAGTTGGTTAAACGAGCAATGCAAAAAAAAAAAAAAAATTAAATTCCATTAAAGATCAAAAAATTATGCACAGACAAATCAGTGAGATCACAGGAAGAAAAATAAGAATAAATACAGGGTGTTTGAAATCAAAAACAGGAAACATATTATTGGAAGAAGGTGCTATAATGAAGAGGTGGAATGAGTATATAAGAGAATTATATAATGGAGAAAGGGAAGAATTAATAGAAGAAAGTAACTTAGAAGGCCCACCTATTCTAAAAGAAGAAGTCGCAGACGCTATGAAGCATATGAAGAAAGGAAAAACAGCTGGGCCAGATGAAATTACAGTAGAAGAATTAGAAGTATTGGGAGAATTTGGGGTAGATATATTAACCAAAATGCTGAATGATATTTACAGCGATGGATATTTACCGAGCTGTATGCTAAAATCTGTATTTATAGTAATACCAAAGAGACCAGGAGCAATTGAATGTGAAGATTTTCGTACAATTAACCTTATAAACCATGTCACTAAGCTTCTACTCAGAATTATAATGAGAAGAACAAGAAAGAAAATTAAAATGGAAATTAGTCAAGAACAGTATGGTTTTATGGAAGGAAAGGTTACAAATAATGCAATATATGTATTACGAACACTAAAAGAAAGGTCAATAGAGAAACAGAGAGACATATATCTATGCTTCAATGATTATACTAAGGCATTTGATAAAGTAAAACATGATGAGCTGATTAAAATGTTGGAAGATATCAACATTGATGGGAAAGATTTAAAAATAATAAAGAATATATACTGGATCCAAGTAGCAGCAATTAAAATAAAGAGGGTAGTTACGAACAGATAAAGCTAGGAGTATGACAGGGGTGTGTCTTGTCACCCGATCTCTTTCTCAGGTTTGTTAGCCCATATACCCTGGCTCGAAACACGGCGGTGCTGTTTTTTTTTTCGAAACAGGTATAGGAGCCGGTTGTTCAGAAAGCAATGGCAAACTACTGAACGTAAAATTGGTCTGTATATCTGTCGACCTGCCTACCTGTCTGTCTGTCGTGTGTCTCGCTATCTGCCTATTTGCTGCCAGTCTTACTGCCGAACTGTCTGAGCGTCTGTCTGTCCGTTGAGACAGCCAATTGCCATCTGTAATATAATGTAGAAGAGGAAAGACGTGCGACTGAATGTGTTTACTGCACCTTGTCTCCTCCAGATCGCTGTATACTCCTGTGTCTGGAGGCCCTTGTATTATTAAATGACAGATGTACTCACGCGGCAAGGGACGCAACAAGCTCATACCAAACAATACATCTCTTTTACAACTATTGAATTGTGTGCTCTTGTCTTTAGTTGCCTGTACGATGTTGTCTTGTTTCATTTGATTGGTTGTTTGGTTGATTGATTGTTTGTTCGGTTGTTTAGCTTGTTGTTTGATTTGATTTGGTTTTTTGGTTGATTGTTTCTTTTATTTGCTTCTAAACTTAACTGTCTCCAGTATCTGTTGCCGTTGATGTGGTCACAACTACCGAATGATTGGATGTGTGTGTCAATGACTGGGTTATGAACATAATGATATAGTGGACCGACGACGGGTGAATTTTAAGCATCTGTAGGTATGATAATAATTGGCTGTGAGAAAGACTGGATGTGAGAGTGATTGGCTGTGAGAGTGATTGGATGTGAGCTTGATTGGATGTGAGAATTATTGGATGTGAGAATGATAGGATGTGTGCGTGATTGGATGTGAGAATGAATGTATGTGAGAGTGATTGGATGTGAGAATGACAGGATGTGAGAATGACAGGATGTAAGAGTGATCGGATGTGAGAATGACCGGATGTGAGAATGACAGGATGTAAGAATGACAGGATGTGAGAATGACAGGATGTGAGAATGACAGGATGTGAGAGTGATTGGATGTGAGAATGACCGGATGTGAGAATGACAGGATGTAAGAGTGATTGGATGTGAGAATGACCGGATGTGAGAATGACAGGATGTAAGAATGACAGGATGTAAGAGTGATTGGATGTGAGAAAGACAGGATGTGAGAATTACTGGATGTGAGAATGTCAGGATGTAAGAGTGATTGGATGTGAGAATGACCGGATGTGAGAATGACAGGATGTAAGAGTGATCGGATGTGAGAATGACCGGATGTGAGAATGACAGGATGTAAGAATGACAGGATGTGAGAATGACAGGATGTGAGAATGACAGAATGTAAGAGTGATTGGATGTGAGAAAGACAGGATGTGAGAATGACAGGATGTGAGAATGTCAGGATGTAAGAGTGATTGGATGTGAGAATGACCGGATGTGAGAATGACAGGATGTAAGAGTGATTGGATGTGAGAATGACCGGATGTGAGAATGACAGGATGAATGAGTGATTGGATGTGAGAATGACAGGATAAGAGAATAACAGGATGTGAGATTAACAGGATGTAAGAGTGATTGGATGTGAGAATGACAGGATGTGAGAATGACAGGATGTGAGAATGACAGGATGTGAGAATGACAGGATGTGAGAGTGACTGGATGTGAGAATGACAGGAAGTGAGAATGACAGAATGTGAGAGTGACTGGATATGAGAATGACAGGATGTGAGAGTGACTGGATGTAAGGATGACTGTATGGGAGAGTGATTGGATGTGAGAATGTTTGGATGTGAGAATGACTGTATGTGAGAGTGATTGGATGTGAGAATGACAGAATGTGAGAGTGATTGGATGTGAGAATGACAGGATGTGAGAGTGATTGGATGTGAGAATGACCGGATGTGAGAATGACAGGATGTAAGAGTGATTGGATGTGAGAATGACAGGATGTAAAAGTGATTGGGTGTGAGAATGATCAGATGTGAGAATGACAGGATGTAAGAGTGATTGGATGTGAGAATGACCGGATGTGAGAATGACAGGATGTGAGAATGACCGGATGTGAGAATGACAGGATGTAAGAGTGATTGGATGTAAGAATTCTTCTTCTTTCGTTCGCTTGAAATATGTCTATATCTGCAATGTCGTCTCTTGCATGAATTGAACTGTTGTTTTTTTTCAGTTCACACAGTGGTCCATAGAGTTTATCTTCCACTGTCGTCTCTCTAGGCCAGAAGGTTTGCCTAGATATGTTATATTTTGGGCAGTCTTGGAGTATGTGCTCTGCTGTCTGCGACGCCAATCCACATGTGCACATGGCTGTTTCACCAATCTTGAATTTTGTATACATGTGGTTGCGTAATCTATTGTGTCCTGTTCTGAGGCGCAGAATAATGACTTGTTCTGGTCTGTCCATAATGTGGTAGTCATCTTGAGCAGGTTTTGGTGGCTTTCTGACTGATTTGATCATTCTTTTCTTTTGGTGGTATGTAACGGGCACATCAGGCTGTTCCTCTTTGGCTCCTTCCTTAGCCAATTGATCAGCTCTGTCGTTTCCGGGTACTCCACAGTGGGATGGTATCCACTGTATGGTGACTTTATGCTGACTGCTAAGTTCAGAAAGTAGTGTCCTTAGTACTGGCAATTTCCCAGACAGGGATGTAAGAATGACTGAGCACGTTGCGCAAGAGATGTTATTTATGCCCCAATTGCATGTTTTCCAGTTAGCACGTGGCTCAACTGATGTTATTTATCCCCCAACTGCTTGTTCTGAATTGAGCACGTGGCGCAAAGGATGTTATTTGTGCCCCAACTGCTTGTTCTGGAGTGAGCACGTGATGCAACTGATGTTATTTATGCCACATCTGCTTGTTCTTTAGTAATCACGTGGCGCAACTGATTATATTTATGCCCCAGCTGCTTGTTCTGGAGTGAGGACGTTGCGCAACTGATGTTATGTATGCCCCAACTGTTTGTTCTGAAGTGAGCACGTTGCGCAAAAGATGTTATTTATGCCCCAAATGCTTGTTCTTTAGTGAGGACGTGGTGCAACTGATGTTATTTATCCCCCAACTGCTTGTTTTGGAGTGAGCACGTGGCGCAACTGATGTTATTTATGCCCCAACTGCTTGTTATGAAGTGAGCACGTGGCGCAACTGATGTTATTTATGCCCCAACTGCTTGTTCTGGAGTGAGCACGTGGGGCAACTGATGTTATTTATCCCCCAACTGCTTGCTTTGGAGTGAGCACATGGTGCAACTGATATTATTGTTGCCCCAACGGCTAGTTATGGATTGAGCACGTGGTGCAAATGATGTTATGTATGCCCCAACTGCTTGTTTTGGAGTGAGCACGTGGTGCAACTGATGTAATTCTTTCCCCAACTGCTTGTTCTGGAGGGCGAACGTGGTGCAATTGATGTTAGTTATGCCCCAATTGCTTGTTTTCAAGTGAGCACGTAGCGCAACTGATGTTATTTTTGCCCCAAGTGCTCGTTCTGAAGTGAGCACGTGGCGCAACTGATGTTATTCATGCCCCAACTTTTTCTTCTGGGCTGAGCACGTGGCGCAAATGATGTTATTTTTGCTCCAAATTCTGCTAGTTCTGGATTGAGCACGTGGTGCAATTGATGTTATGTATGCCCCAACTGCTTGTTTTGGAGTGAGCACGTGGTGCAACTGATGTACTTTTTGACCCAACTGCTTGTTCTGGAGGGAGCACGTGGCGCAACTGATATTATTTTTGCCCCAACTACTAATTCTGAATTGAGCACGTGGTGTAATTGATGTTATTTATGCCCCAACTTCTTGTTTTCGAGTGAGCAGGTGGTGCAACTGATGGTATTTTTGCCCCAAATTCTGCTTGTTCTGGAGTGAGCACGTGGTGCTATTGATGTTATTTATGCCCCAACTGCTCGTTTTCGAGTGAGCACGTGGCGCAACTGATGTTATTTATGCCCCACCTGCTTGTTTTGGAGTGAGCACGTGACGCAACTGATGTTATTTTATCTCCAACTGCTTCTTCTGGACTGAGCACGTTGTGCAATTTATGTTATTTATGCCCCAATTGCTTGTTCTGGAATGAGCACGTGATGCAATTGGTGTTATTTATGCCCCAATTGCTTGTTTTCGAGTGAGCACGTGGCGCAACTGATGTTATTTATACCCCAACTGCTTGTTCTAAAGTGAGCAGGTGGCGCAACTAATGTTATTTATGCCCTAACTGCTTGCTCTGAAGAGAGCACGTGGCGCATATAATGTTATTTGTGCCCCAACTGCTTGTTCTGGGGTGAGCACGTGGTGCAAATGATGCTATCTTTGCTCCAGCTGCTAGTTCTGGATTGAGCACGTGGTGCAATTGATGTTATTTATGCCCCAATTGCATGTTTTCCAGTGAGCACGTGACGCAATTGATGTTATTTATGCCCCAAATGCTTGTTCTGAAGTGAGCACGTGGCGCAAATGATGTTATTTGTGCCCCAACTGCTTGTTATGGAGTGAGCACGTGGCGCAACTGATGTTATTTATGCCACTCTGCTTGTTCTGGAGTAATCACACGGCGCAACTGATTATATTTATACCCCAGCTGCTTGTTCTGGAGTGAGGACGTTGCGCAATTGATGTTATTTTTGCCCCAACTGCTTGTTTTGGAGTGAGCACGTGGTGCAACTGATATTATTTATGCCCCAATTGCTTGTTCTGGAGTGAGCACGTAGTGCAACTGATGTTATTTATGCCCCGACTGCTTGTTCTAGAGAGAGCAGTGGCGCAACTGATATTATTTTTGCCCAAACTGCTAGTTCTGGATTTACCACGTGGTGCAATTGATGTTATGTATGCCCCAACTGCTTGTTTTGTAGTGAGCACGTGGTGCAACTGATGTAATTTTTTCCCCAACTGCTTGTTCTGGAGGGAGAACGTGGTGCAATTGATGTTATTTATGCCCCAACTGCTTGTTTTCAAGTGAGCACGTAGCGCAACTGATATTATTTTTATTCCAACTGCTAGTTCTCGATTGAGCAGGTGGTGCAATTGATGTTATGTATTCCCCAACTGCTTGTTTTGGAGTGAGCACATGGCGCAACTGATGTTATTTATGCCCGAACGTTTTCTTCTGGACTGAGCAAATGATGTTATTTTTGCTCCAACTGCTAGTTCTGGATTGAACGCGTGGTGCAATTGATGTTATTTATGCCCCAATTGCTTGTTTTCGAGTGAGCACTTGGCGCAAATGATGTTATTTATGCCCCAACTGCTTGGTTTCGAGTGAGCGCGTGGCGCAACTGATGCTATTTATATCCCAACTGTTTGTTTTCAAGGGAGCACGTGGCGGAACTGATGCCATTTATGCCCCAACTGCTTGTTTTCAAGTGAGCGCGTGGTGAAACTGATGTTATTTATGTCGCAACTGCTGGCGTACCTGATGTTATTTATGCCCCAACTGTTTGATCTTAAGTGAGAACGTGGCGCAGCTGATGTTATTTAAGCCCCAACTGCTTGTTATGAAGTGAGCACATGGCGCAACTGATGTTATTTATGCCCCAATTGATTGTTTTGGATTGAGCACGTGGTACAAATGATTTTGTTTTTGTCCCAACTGCTTGTTTGTGAGTGAGCACGTGGTGCAATTGATGTTATTTATGCCCCAATTGCTTGTTTTCATGTGAGCACGTATCGCAACTGATGTTTTTATGCCCCAACTGCTTGTTCTGAAGTGAGCAAGTAACGCAGCTGATGTTATTTATGCCCAAACTGCTTGATCTGAAGTGATCACGTGGCGCAAATGATGTTATTTATGCCCCAACTGCTTCTTATGGAGTGAGCACGTGGCGCAACTGATGTTATTTATGCCCCAACTGCTTGTTCTGAAGTGAGAACGTGGCGCAACTGATGTTATATATGCCCCAATTGCTTGTTCTGGAGCGAGCACGTGGAGCAAATGATGTTATCTTTTCTCCAACTGCTAGTTCTGGATTGAGCTCGAGGCGCAACTGATGTTATTTTTACCCCAACTGCTTGTTCTGGACTGAGCACATGGTGCAATTGATGTTATTTATGCCACAATTGCATGTTTTGCAGTTAGCACGTATCGCAACTGATGTTATTTATGCCCCATCTGCTTGTTCTGGGGTGAGCACGTGGCGCAAATGTTGTTGTTTATGCCCCAACTGATTCTTCTGGAGAGAACACGTTGCGCAACTGATGATATATATGCCCAAGCTGCTTGTTTTGGGGTGAGCAGGTGGCGCAAATGTAGTTATTTATGCCCCAACTGCTTGTTATGGAGTGAGCACGTGGCGCAAATGATGTTTTGTTTAAGCACCAACTGCTTGTTTTGGAGTGCGCAAGTGGCGCAACTGATGTTATTTAGGCCCCATCTGCTTGTTCTGAAGTGAGCACGTGGCGCAACTGATGTTATTTATGCCCCAACTGCTTGTTCTGGAGTGAGCACGTGGTGTAATTGATTTTATTTATGCCCCAATTGCTTGTTTTCAAGTGAGCACGTGGCGCAACTGATGTTTTTATTCCCCAACTGCTTGTTCTGAAGTAAGCGCGTGACGCATCTCATGTTATTTATGTCCAAACTGCTTGTTCTGAAGTGAGCACGTGGCGCAAATGATGTTATTTATGCCCCAACCGCTTGTTATGGAGTGTGCACGTGGCGCAACTAATGTTATTTATGCCCCAATTGCCTGTTACGAGGTGAGCACGTGGGGCAACTGATGTCATTTATGCCCCCACTGCTTGTTTTCGAGTGAGCGCGTGGCGAAACTGATGTTATTTATTTCGCAACTGCTGGTTCGTTCTGAAGTGAGCACGTGGCGCAACTGATGTTATTTATGCCCCAACTGCTTGTTCTGGAGTGAGCACGTGGCGCAAGTGATGTTATTTATGCCCCAACTGTTTATTTTCGAGTGAGCACGTGGCGCAACTGTTGTTATTTTTGCCCCAAGTGCTCCTTCTGAAGTGAGCACGTGGCACACCTGATGTTATGTATGCCCAACTGCTTCTTCTGCATTGAGCACGTGGCGCAAATGATGATATTTTTGCTCCAACTTCTATTTCTGAATTGAACACGTGGTGCAATTGATGTTATTTATGCTCCAACTGCTTATTTTCGAGTGAGCACATGGCGAAACTGATGTTATTTATTCCCCAAATGCTTGTTCTGAAGTGTGCACGTGGTGCATCTGATGTTATTTGTGCCCCAACTGCTTGTTTTCGAGTGAACACGTGGCGCAACTGATGTCATTTATGCCCAAACTGCTTGTTCTGAAGTGTGCACGTGGCGCAACTAATGTTATTTATGCCCCAACTGCTTGTTCTGGAGTGAGCACGCGGTGCAACTGGTGTTAATTATGCCCCAACTGCTTGTTCTGAAGTGAGCACGTCACGCAACTGATGTTATTTATGCCCCAACTGCTTGTTCTGTAGTAACCACATGGCACAGCTGATGATATTTATGCCCCAGCTGCTTGTTCTGGAGTGAGGACGTTGCGCAACTGATGTTATTTATGCCCCAGCTGCTTGTTCTGGAGTGAGCGCGTTGCGCAACTGATGTTATTTATGCCCCATCTGTTTGTTCTGGAGTGAGCACGTGGTGCAACTGATATTATTTATGACTCAATTGATTGTTTTGGATTGAGCACGTGCTGCAAATGATTTTATTTTTGCCCCAACTGCTTGTTCTGGAGTGAGCACGTGGTGCAATGGATGTTATTTATGCCCCAACTGCTTCTTCTGTAGTGAGCACGTGGCGCAAATGATGATATTTTTGCTCCAACTTCTAGTTCTGGATTGAACACGTGGTGCAATTGATGTTAATTATGCTCCATCTTCTGTTTTGGAGCTAGCACGTGGCACAACTGATGTTATTTTTTCCCCAACTGCTTGTTCTGGTGTGAGCACGTGGTACAATTGATGTTATTTATGCCCCAATTGCTTGTTTTCGAGTGAGCGCGTGGCGCAACAGATGTTATTTATGTCCCAACTGCTTGTTCTGAAGTGAGCACGTGGCGCACCTGATGTTATTTATGCCCCAACTGCTTGTTCTGTAGTAATCACATGGCGCAACTGATGATATTTATGCCCCAACTGCTTGTTCTGGAGTGAGCACGTGGTGCAACTGATGATATTTATGCCCCAACTGCTTGTTCTAGAGAGAGCAGTGGCGCAACTGATATTAATTTTGCCCTAACTGCTAGTTCTGGATTGAGAACGTGGTGCAATTGATGTTATGAATGCCCCAACTGCTTGTTCTGAAGTAAGCGCGTGACGAATCTCATGTTATTTATGCCCAAACTGCTTGTTCTGAAGTGAGTACGTGGCGCAACTAATGTTATTTATGCCCCAACTGCTTGTTCTGAAGTGAGCACGTCACGCAAATGATTATATTTATGCCCCAGCTGCTAGATCAGGAGCTTTGGCATGTGATCAACATAGAACAATTAGTATAATGAGTCACATCACAAAGATTTTGTTACGAATTATCATGTAAAGAGTGAGGAAGAAAATACAACCTGAAATAGGGGAAGAACAATGTGCGT
>OY992892.1:4558102-4755602 GCA_963921405.1 Cepaea hortensis
CAATAATCGAAAATAGAGAACATCTGTTGGATGTTCCCCCAGGACATGCTGGTGTGATGGGAATCGAGCGGGCGGGCAGATTGGCTGAGTCTGAACCACTGGGTGAGGTACTGGTGCATGATAAGGCAGACGTGGTCGGGGAGCTTCGGGATCGTGTGTATTGAGCAGAGAAATAGAAAGATCATCACGGCCTTGAGAGAATGGTGTTTCAGGGAGTGACCAGAGGATCTGGCCGACACTCAGAGGAAAGGCTAGACGGACACACAATTAGGTTCCTACTACTACAACAGTAACTAATACTACTACAACTTCTTCTTCTTCTTCTTTTTCTTCTTCCTCTTCTGTTTCAACAACAACAACAACAACAACAACAACAACTACTACTACTACTATTACTACTACTACTACTACTACTACTACTACTACTACTACTACTACTACTACTACTACTACTACTACTACTACTACAACTACTACTACAACTACAACTACTACCGCTACCACCACCACTACCACTATCACTATCACCACTACTACAGCTTCATGTCACTCTAACTCTAACTTTGATGTTTAGAAGTGAGAAACTGTTTCATGTTGTTGAATACCCCTGTTTTAATCACTATTACTTTACTTGCACACCTGGGATGTCCTTAATACTGTATCCTCCGTCCTATTGTCCACCCCTTATTCGCAAATAATAATAAATAATTAATTAAAAAGTACAAGTCCCCTTTAGCCGCCCCGTGACGTAGTTGGTATATGGTGGTTGTGGCATATTTGTGTTGAGCAGCCTGGCATTCTAGGTGTAACCAATAACACGATGGCCGCTTAAACTTCCAAGGACATCTCTCGGTTCCCTTTTAAGGTGGATCAACTAGGAAGCCCGGATTAATTTTATAAACCATGCGAATTCGAACCCGCGCCCATCATGTGGCAAGAAAAGTGTGCTAGCTATTGTTCTATGGCGACTCCAGGTAAACCATGAATAGACACTATATATTTCACTAGGAAATACATACCGATAGGTATGTGTAGCGCCTGCGAAAAGATGAGACATAGGAAACGTGGACACAGTGTATACACCTTACAACGGACTCCATAAAGGTGAACATACATTACAGAGTGGGGTGGGGGGGAGGGGGAAGGGAGCCACTGCCAAAAATATAAAATAATAAAATAATAAAATAAAAATAAGTATTCTAAAACACAATAGAGGGTGATTATATTATACAAATCTTCATCAGGGGTGGAACAACACAAACAGATCTAACGAAATATATGAATTTATAAAATAATATTAAAACACAACTCCTTCGTTGTCAAGAAGGCACAAAAGTTGGGTTCATTTCGATTTTGAAAGGTGCTCTTCTTCTACAAAGGCTAAGTCCAATTAAGATGTTAACAGTGTCAAATAAGAAATGTGTGGCCAAAGGTGTGCAAAATGTCATATATGAACATATAGAGGGAAGTCAGCAGAGTTATACAGTTGCATCTACAACAGTATTGATTCCGGCTGGGTGGATGCATCCCAGACAGAGAGTTGATTAACTGGCTTTCAATTTTAAGCCTAATACAATTGTTAGAGAAGCATGGCTTCGATGCTGTGGCCCATACATCGTCGACTCCATTGCGGTCAGAAGAATGTAAATATTTAGGGACAGGTTTGTCAGAGTTTTGAATAATATCCCTAAGGTGTTCCCTAAAGCGGTCGGCAAGGCGTCTACCTGTTTGTCCAAGATACTTAATGTTACATCATTTGCAGATAATAATATATACTCCAATAAACCGCACACAGAGTGCCTTGTATTCTACAAATAACATGAGCACCATATACCCAACGCTCCCTGAACATGTCTAAGTGACGTCTACTTTCCATTGCAGCTATAATCCACGAGGGTTGAACAGGATCAGGTGCGTATCTTAAACAACTTCTTCTTCTTCTTCAGCGTTCCGAGCCATTGAGGCTCTTAAACAACACTTACTTTAAATCAGTTGGACACTGGCAGTAGACGAGACGGCTCGGGCGAATCAGATAAAGATGTGGTCTTCGTCACCAGCAGAGCAACAGTTAACATCTTCTTTATCTCCTGCGATATTTATACCTTGTCTGGTACACCTGGCGAACCGCAGACTAGAACTTATCAACAAAGAAATGCTTTAAAACAAACATCACTAATCTTGCCCTAACAAACAAGCACCACGATATTCGTGCGGGGGGAACATTCTCAAGGACTGTTATAGGAGGTCTTCGGTGATACTCGAGTCGATTCTTGTGCACGAACTATAGTGACGTCGGATATCTGTGTGTTCTAGGTTCTAGATTGGGATATTTATGTTCAGAAATTCGGCTAACTGGGCACGTGGATAACATCAGATGGGAGATGCATCGCAGAGATAAAGAATATAATGGGAGAAGCAAACACTGCATTTTATCAAATGAAGAACATGTTATGCAATATGTCACTGTCTTTGGAAGTTAGAAGAAGAGTTTTTGTATGTTATATAAATCCAGTTTTAACATACGGCTGCGAATCCTGCACAATTAGTAAACAGGTTAACAAATCCCTGAAAGCTTTTTAGTTGTAGTTTTGCTGAAAATCCACTGGACAGCCACAATGAACAATCTGGATATTTTGAGGGAAGCTAAGTCGCAAAGACAACTTATCACAAATATAAGGAAGAAGCAGTCTTCATTTTTTGGCCACATTATGAGAAGACAAAATCTATAACATGTTGTAACAACGGGAAAGATTTGTGGAAAGATTCAGCAAGTCAGCGAGAGGAAATTCTTGAGTCTTGTGTCATGTCACGGAAGGGAGTCCACACTCATGGTATCCGCTGCAGTCTGATAATGTGTCCGTCTGGCCTTTCCTCGGACTCCTGTGTCGGCCAGATGCAGGGGGTGTTCAAGCCAAGTGCGGAAACTGCACGTTATCTGACAGTAATGGCGCTCCTGGGAGTGTTAGTCACACTGCAGAATCATTCTGTGGAGACTGACCCCGGAGAGGTGGCCGGAGACTGGTGACTGGTGTTAGGTCTGATCTAGGTCATGCGACTTTGAAGGCTGGTCCTGTCGTGACTGAGGTGAATATCTTACCTATGTTAACTCTCAGTCTATATACATAATTCTTCTATTAGTCCATGCCACGATGGTGACCATGTCTGTCCACAGCCTGCTGTCTCGTGTACTGCCAATCTTCTTATAGTCCATACCTTGTGGTGTTGGTGATCATGTCTGTCCGCAGCCTTCTGTCTCGTCTACTGCCAATCTTCTTATAGTCCATGGCGTGTGGTGTTGGTGATCATGTCTGTCCGCAGCCTTCTGTCTCATGTACTGCCAATCTTCTTATAGTCCATGGCGTGTGGTGTTGGTGATCATGTCTGTCCGCAGCCTTCTGTCTCGTGTAGTGCCAATCATTTCTGATACTGATGCTTATCCGTGCCGTGATGTCAAACTGTCCGACATCTTCTCTCTTGGTCTCCCCATGCTTCTCCTCCCTCTCTAACTTTCTCGTTGGGTGACGATATACTCCAGCTTTTCCCTTCTCAGGACATACTCAAAGTTTGTGGACTGTCTTCCGATGCCTATAACAACTTCTCTTTGTGAGTTAACTTGTGTTAAAATATCTAGAAAAACCAGAGATGTGGATCCATCCATCCATCATGTGCCATGCCGGTAAGCGTGGGCGGTCATGTTCTGCCATCTCACTCGATCAACAGAGTCGTGGATCAGTTCCGTGTTTCTGTCTCGACCATGCCACAAGGCCAAGCCATCCAGATACTTGTTTCTAGGTCTTCCCCTTGGTCTGTTCCCCTCGATCTTACCAGTTGTCACCAAGTTCTCCAAATCATTTCTTCTCATAACATGCCCAAAAAATTGTGACTGTCTACGTCTAATGTCTCTGATCAGTTTACGATCTTCATTTGTTTCTTGAAGGACTTGTTCATTGGTCTTTCTGGCTGTCCATGGTATTCTTTGCATTTTCCCTCAAAAACCACATTTCTACAGCCATCAGATGTTTTTCAGCCTGGCTGCTCATTGTCCAAGCTTCACATCCATATAAAAGTACAGGTTCTATGTAGCATCTCAACACTCTTTTTCTCGTTTCAATTGACATCTTTTTATTGGTCAGTATGTTTTTCATCTTGCTAAAGGCTACTTTTGCCATGGCGATTCTTGTTCTAATCTCTTCAAGGCATCTCCCATCAGATGTTATTACTGTTCCGAGGTAATTGTACCTATTCACTTGTTGAAGAATATTCCCATTTACTTGTATATTACACTGTGGTATTTCGTTCTTCCTAGTTACGACCATAATCTGTGTCTTTTTACAATTTAATTCTAACCCTTGTTGTTCACTGTGTGTAACAACCGCATCTACTAAATTTTGCAGGTTCTGTTCATTGTCTGCAATCAAGACTGTATCATCTGCATATCTAATGTTATTGATGCATCGTCCCCCAATGTTGATTCCTTCCATATTTTCAATATTTCTGAAAATATTTTCACTGTACAGGGAAAACAGATCTGGAGACATTACACATCCCTGTCTCACACCTCTCTTAATAGGCTGATATTGGCTTACTTCATTATCAACTCTTATGGCAGCTTGTTGTTTCCAATATATGTTTTTTACAAGTCTAAGGTCTTTCCCATCAATTTGTAGATCTTCAAGCATCCTTATCATGTTGACATGTCTCACTTTATCAAAAGCCTTTGTGTAGTCAATGAAGCAAAGGTGTAGATCTTTGTTTACTTCTATAGAACGTTCGATTACGGTTCTCAGTATATACACAGCATTTACTGTACCCTTGCCTACTACAAACCCACATTGTTCTTCTCCTATTTCAGGTTGTATTTTCCTCCTAACTCTTTGCATGATAATTCTTAGCAAAATCTTCGTGATGTGACTCATTATACTAATTGTTCGATGTTGATCACATTCCAAGGCTCCTGATTTCTTTGGGATTGCAATAAATACAGAATTACATAACTCATGAGGTATATTTCCAGTATCATATATTGTATTAAGCAGACTGGTAACTTTATCTATTCCATATTCTTCTAAAACATTAATCATTTCTGTTGTGACGCTGTCTGGACCGGGGGTTTTGCCAGATTTCATATGATTAAGAGCATTCTGAACCTCCATCTTCAAAATTGCTGGCCCTTCATTGTTATTTTGAACAATATATTGTTCGTCTCTGCTATCGTCATAAAGGTTTTTCACGTAGAACACAACATGATTTTCTTGGCATGTGTAAAGAAGGTAGTTTGCCATTGCTTTCCTTCCCAGCAGTGACCATACTGGTCAGTGACCGTAGCCATTGTCTCCTCAAAAAAGGAGATTCTCTGCCTACCGTCGTGAAGGTGGAGACCATAACCTACAACTATCTGTCGGCTGCTCTCCATCTTCATCCACCACCTGCACCCATGGCTTCACGTAACCCTGATCGGGAGGCTAAACGGGTACTCCACCTTGCCCAAGGGTGTCCCGTAGGCTAGCGGAGGGAAGGAGGCGCCTTACATCTCCTTTGATAGGGGATACCCCTACCCCGCTACCCCGAGATGTGGATACACAGAAGAATATGTCGAATGTCGTGGATGCATAAATAATCAAATACAGAAGTTCTAGAAAAACTGGAGATGTGAATATACGGAAGAATATGTCTTGTTCCGTGCATACATAAACAACCAAGTACAGAAGTTCTGGAGAAATAAACAAAAATTGACGAAGAAATAAAAAAATAAACAAGAATTTTTGGTACCTTAAAATAGATGTCACTCTTGTAAAAAAAATAAATAAATAAATAAATAAATAAACAATAGTGTGGTGAAGTGTTGACGGCAGGCGAGCAAGAGGTAGACAGCGATACAAGTGGGAAGATAACATGAAGAGGTGGATGAACATTAATCTGACAGAATGTACAACCATGGCGAGAGACAGACAGTGTTTGAGATCCACTGCAGCCAACCTTCATTGTTGAGACTGCACCTGATTGATTGACTGATAGTCAGAAAGAAAATATTTTAAATACGATATCAATAACAACAAACAAACAAACGTAATACACAGGTTACTGGCCTGAATTCATGTCTTCAAATCTTTAAATAATCCATTGTTTGTGTCCTTGTTGATTGTGTAAACCCCTTTCATCCATTGATGTTGGTTAATTCCGTGTTAAATGTTACTATTAATTATAGCACAGGTATGCGTGACATGGTATACGAAATTGTTGCAAAAGTCTTTTGTTGAATATAAATACACAGATGTAAAACTGGCAGACGTTTCACCTGACTTTCGTTTTCTTTGCAAAAGTGAGAACTTAACTGTCTAATTTATGGGATAGGGGGAAGAGATAGGAAGATAGGGAAGAGAAGCTCTGTAGACAAGACAAGCAGACAGTACTGTGGTTTCTGTGTCAACCGTTGACCTGATTACATGCATTTCTGCACGTCTACAATCCTGAACCAGTGGTTATCACAGGGTGCCGCGCGAAAGATTTGTGCAGCGCGGGAGAAAGGTGGTGACGCGGGTAAAATCAGTCCAGTGCATTAGAAGTAACAGTACATTATGGACTACGCTTGAGTTCAAATCAATCGAATCAAAACAAACAACAAACAAAGACGCGGGTAGCTTCAAAGACAATCAGGAATTTAGAGACTGTTAAACTTAATGTTAAACTTAATGTAATGGAGACGCGATGACTCGCTGTCTTGGGGGAGAAGCTGTTCAGTGTTTTTCTGTGGATTCCTTATGGAAATTCCCGTGAAATTCGTGTGGATAGTGTTTTTCCTTTGGATTATGTGATGTTATTTCGTGTTCGTTAATTGGAAGTGTTCAAAAGAAGCCACGGAAGGCAGGTGGTGGATGAAATTATGAGGGCAGCCGACAGATATTTGTTGGTTATGGTCTCGAGTTTCGCGACGGCAAGCTTTCTCTCTTTCGAGAGACACTGATTGCGGTCATCCGGCCAGTATGGTCACTGCCATAGAGGAAAGCAACGGCAAACTACCTCTTTGAAATTGCCTAGTTTATTATGATTCGCTTAAAGACTGATCATCGCAAGACAAGGACAGAGACATTAAAATTAGGAACATGGAACGTTAGGACGCTAAACAACGACGGAAAATTAGAGAACATAACACAAGAAATTCAAAGAGAAAAAATTAATATATTAGGTATGTGCGAAACGAGATGGACAGGAGCAGGCATCAAGATACATAAAGATTTTAAGATTATTTATTCTGGAGGTGAGGATCGGCATGGGGGAGTGGCAATAGTTTTGGACCGGAAAACATCAACGTCTGTTCAGGGATATTGGGCCGTGTCGGACAGAGTACTACTAGTTAAATTGAGTGGCAGACCTTTTAACATAAATATTATTCAAGTATATGCCCCAACAGGAGAGTCCAGTGAAGATAGTGTAGAGGAATTTTATAATGACATAGAGTCTGCCTTAAAGAAATGTAAACATTCAGAAATAAACATTATAATAGGGGACTTCAATGCAAAAGTAGGAAATCAAGGGGATAGATACACAGTAGGAAACTATGGTTTAGGAGAGAGAAATGAAAGAGGATACAGACTAGTAGAGTGGGCAAAAGAACAGGAAATGATTGTAGGAAACACCTGGTTCAAGCAACACCCTAGAAGATTATGGACATGGAGGAGTCCTGATAGCAGGATTAGAAACCAGATTGACTACATTCTCATTAGCAGAAGATTTAGAAACGCCCTAACAGTAGCAAAAACAGTTCCCAGTGCTGACTGTTATAGTGACCACAGATTACTCACAGGAACATTGAGGATAAAGTTGAAGAAAGTCAAGTATACAACAGGGAACACTAAATATGATTTGTGTACATTGAGTAATGACAAGGAAATACAAAACAAATTCAACATAGAAGTACAGAACAGATTTGAAATATTGTCTGATCTAGAGATCCTATTCCAGGATGTGGATGATCAATGGGAAATGTTAAAGAATTCAATCAATATGGCTGCAGAAACAACTATTCCAAAATTAAAGAAGGTGGGTCGTAAGAAATGGATGACTGAGGAAATTTTACACTTAATGGAAACAAGAAGACTCAACAAAAATAATCCTGCCAAATATGAAGAAATTCACAGACAAGTCAGAATATTATGTAGGAAGGCAAAAGAATCATGGCTTGAGGAAAAGTGCTTAGAAATTGAAAAACAACACAACAGTCAAAATACCAAATTAGTGCACAAAAGGATTCAGGAACTTACTAACAAAAGAACAAGTACATCAACAGGCTGTCTAAGAACTAAAGATGGCAAAATCATAATAGAAAAAGATCAGATTCTACATGTATGGACAGATTATGTGAAAGACCTGTATAATGATAACAGAGAGGAACAGTATGCTATTAGATTTAATAATGAAGGACCAGCAATTTTAAAGATGGAGGTTCAAAATGTTCTTAAGCATATGAAAGCTGGCAAGGCCCCCGGTGCAGATAACATCACAACAGAAATGATTAAAGCTTTAGAAGAATTTGGACTAGAGCAAGTCACTAGACTGCTGAACACTTTATATGATACTGGAGATATACCTTCTGAATTATGTAATTCTGTATTTATTGCAATCCCAAAGAAATCAGGAACCTTAGAATGTGATCAACATAGAACAATTAGTATAATGAGTCACATCACAAAGATTTTGTTACGAATTATCATGCAAAGAGTGAGGAAGAAAATACAACCTGAAATAGGGGAAGAACAATGTGGTTTTGTAGAAGGAAAGGGTACAGTAAATGCTGTGTATATGCTGCGAACAGTTATTGAACGTGCTTTAGAAGTAAACAAGGATATACATCTTTGCTTTATTGACTACACAAAGGCTTTTGATAGAGTAAGACATGTCAACATTGTGGATATGCTTGCAGATCTACAAATTGATGGGAAAGACATTAGACTTATAAAAAACATATATTGGAAACAACAAGCTGCCATAAGAATTGATAATGAAGTAGGACAATACCAACCTATTAAGAGAGGTGTTAGGCAGGGATGTGTAATGTCTCCAGATCTTTTTTCCTTATACAGTGAAAATATTTTCAGAAATGTAGAAGACCTAAATGGAATCAGCATTGGAGGACGAAACATAAATAACATTAGATATGCAGATGATACAGTATTGATTGCAGACAATGCACAGGATCTGCAACAATTAGTAGACGCTGTGGTTGTACACAGTGAGCAGCTGGGGTTGGAATTAAATTGTAGGAAGACACAGGTTATGGTCGTCACTAGGAAGAACGAAGTACCACAATGTAATATACAAGTAAATGGGAATATTCTTCAACAAGTGAATCGGTTCAATTATCTCGGAACAGTCATAACATCTGATGGCAGATGCCTTGAAGAGATTAGAACAAGAATCGCCATTGCGAAAGTAGCCTTTAGCAAGATGAAAAACATTCTGACCAATAAATTGATGTCAATTGAAACGAGAAAAAGAGTGTTGAGGGGATACATAGAGCCTGTTCTTTTGTACGGATGTGAAACTTGGACAATGTGCAGTCAAGCTGAAAAACATCTGATGGCTGCAGAAATGTGGTTTCTGAGGAAAATGCAAAGAATACCATGGACAGATAGAAAAACCAATGACCAAGTACTACAAGAGACAAATGAAAATCGTAGATTGATTAGAGAAATTAGACGTAGACAGTCAAAATTTTTTGGACATGTTATGAGAAGAAATGGACTGGAGAACTTGGTGACAGCTGGCAAGATCGAGGGGAACAGACCAAGAGGAAGACCGAGAGGAAAATACCTGGATGGCTTGGCCACATGGCATGGACGAGACAGGAACACTGAGCTGATCCACGACTCTGGTGATCGAGTGAAATGGCGAATCATGACCGCCCACGCTTTCCGGCATGGCACATGATTGATTGATTGAAACTTAATTAATAGATTAAAACAATTAACACAATGTTAATTGATTAGGGATTCGCACCTGAATGACGGATTTCTTGTTCTTCTTCTTCTTGCGCTTCTTTGTGTTCTTATTGTTCTTTTTCTTGCACTTCTTCTTCTTGTTCTTTTTCTTCTTGTTGCTGCTACTGCTTCTGTTGTTGTTGTTGTTGTTGTTGTTGTTGTTGTTCTTCTTCTTCTTCTTCTTCTTCTTCTTCTTCTTCTTCTTCTTCTTCTTCTTCTTCTTGATTTTCTTCTTCTTCTTATATTCTTGTTCTTATTGTTCTTTCCCCCTCATTTTTGCCAGTTGTCACGAAGTTCTCTAATTTATTTCTTTTTATAACGTGTCCAAAAAATCTTGACTGTCTACGGTTTTCATTTCTTTCTTTTTGGGCTTGCTCATTGGGTTTTTCTGGGGTACTAGTCATTAGAAGATAATCCTCATTCGTTGAGCATGTCATTAGAAGATAATCCTCATTCGTTGAACAGGTCATTAGAAGACAATCCTCATTCGTTGAGCAGGTCATTAGAAGACAATCCTCATTCGTTGAGAAGGTCATTAGAAGACAATACTCATTCGTTGAGCAGGTCACTAGCAGAGCGAGACTGGAATTACTCGTGAGAACGGGGAAGTTGGAGGGGATGAGGGGCTGAGGAAGATAAAGAGAGAAGATGTTGGACAGTATGACACGATGGCATGAACGACCTAGTGTATTGAAGCTGACTGGCAGTATTAGAGACGAAGGATGAACATATATTATCACCAATACCACACGGCGTGGAGTATAAGAAAACTGGCAGTACATGAGACAGAAGGTTGTGGGCAGACATGATCACCAACACCAAAAGGTATGGACTGTAAGAAAATCTATTGTAGGAGATTAACCCAATGAAGTGGGTATCTGTGTGAAATGATCGTGATAATTTACATCATCATCACCACTAACATCCAGCAGACCTTTTGCAGAACGTGGCTCAATTCACGTCCGCCAAAAAGATTCCCAAGATCATGGATGAGACCTGCACTGCAACGTTACATCTGCGGGGAGACATAATAGAGCAATTGTTCTCAACAGGTAGGAAAATTATTTAAAGATCGCGTTAATACAAGAATAGGTTGCATGATATTGTTTTTCCTTCCATACTTTACGTTTCTGTACTTCTCGTCCTTCTGAAATTAGTTTTATAACGTAAGTAGACCCGCAAATCACGTTTTATGTAGACGTCTAGACTTGTTCTAGCATGTGTTATTAAATTTAGCTTCCATTATTCCGTATACTGTGTAAGGGGGAGGGATTATAGGGAGGAAATGCGAAAGGGGGAGAATGACTTTCTGAGACATGGGGAAGATGTGGGGGTGCATGGGCCACACAAAAAAGGTTGAAAACGACTGTATTATAGGCACCACGTCATGATTCGGCCAGCACATACCAACTGGCTGGAGTTGCGGCTCGGTTTGTAATGTTTTCGCTTTGATGTTTTGGCATTTTCACGACTCAGACTCAAACCCATAGCAAGCGGGCCAAATAAACAGGTCGGGGACAACAGCCGTCACGGGGGCCGTAGCTTGCCTGTTGCAGATGATAAAACAAGTTATCGTCGCCACATACAACTTGTATCAACATTTCCATTCCCATGATACCTGACCGTGGTGTTTAGACTACGACCTAGATAACGCTGAGAAGCAAGAGAACACATTCATGTTGTCTCGGAGTGAGGGGTGGGGGAGAGGGAGACGTTGAAGGGGGGAGTCTGATTGAGAATTTGGTATATGCGTGTAAGGAAATGTGTTTTCATGTTAGAACGTGCCAATTGTGTTGGCAGATTGGTTGTATGGTTAGTTGGTTAGTTGTGTTGCTGGTTGGCTGACTGACTGGCTGGTTGGTTGGTTAGCTGTTTGGTTGGTTAGCTGTTTGGTTGGTTGTTTGACTGGTTGGTTGGCTGGTTGTTTGGTTGGCTGCCTGACTTGCTGGATGGCTGGTTCGTTGGTTAGCTAGATGGTTGGTTGGTTGGTTGGTTGGTTGGTTGGTTGGTTGGTTGGTTTCTTGGTTGAATTATTGGTTGACTGGTTTGTTCGTTTGTTGGCTGGGTGGTTGGGTGGATGGCTTGCTGGCTGGTCGGTTGGTTAGCTGATTGGTTGGTTGTCTGGTTGATGGTTGGTTGGTTGGTTGGTTGGTTGGTTGGTTGGTTGGTTGGTTGGTTGGCTTGCTGATTAGCTGGCTGATTATTTTTTTTAGCATGGAATATTTTTTTAAAGTTGTTGTTTGTTTGTTTGTTTGCTTGTTTGTTTGTTTGTTTGTTTATTGGTTGGTTGGTTGGTTGGTTTGTAGACAACGTTATCTAGCCGGCTCTGTGGCAAAGGAGTTACGAATGCAGTTTTTAATCTCTGTCACAGCCTCACAGTAGTCATATTATCTGGTAAACTAACATTAGTTAATATAGATTAGCCAAGGGCTACAACTCCCGCCCAAAGGGAAAGAAGTAAGACCCTCGAAGGCCAGAGTATTCCAAAACCTTCTCGAAGGACTGGTCAGTGAGTCCACTGTCCCGTGGACACTGATGTGGCCCGCCTATTGCGGGGTCCACGAGGAACTCGAACAGAGTTACCACCCGTGTCGGATTGCGACACATGTGGATGGGCAGAGAGAGACGGGACATCGAAGAGGCAACAGGGCCTGCCTTAGAGGGACTCAATAGTTTAGACTTTATAATTTAGACCCATGTGGGGTTTATAGACCTATGCTAGATAGTATGCTTAGAATGTTTGATGATATTAAATTGTGTGATGATGTTAAACCTCTGTGATATGCGATTCAGTGCGGCCTTGTTAAACCCACTGCGCCAACGCACTGTATATTGAAATACAATAAATGTTAGATATTATAGATGAGTTATTGTTGCCTGTCGAGCCCGAGCTCAGATACCTAGACATACAACACGCTGACAGGCTTTTTGGGGGCTAGGCTCCGGTTTTGGCATAAGCTTTACATATAAACGGCTATTGATTGCCAAGTAAAATTGTAAATTAATCATATCAAATTGTTGTTTGAAGAAGTTTAACAAAAGTGCACATTAATTCGTGATTCCGGCGCAACGCTCTGTGGGATTAGGAAAACATTAATCAACGACAAAGACTACACACACAAACACGTAACTTGTCGCACATTCTCAGGCACTATAGAGAAATACCCCCTTGCTCTTGTCGAAATTCGAACACCGTTCATATCAGGACTAGTATTGTGCGCTGCCCTAGAAAATCCGGTCGCGGATATTATACTTGGGAACCTGCCCAACATACGACCTTGCTCTGAAAAGCAAATCAGAGACTGGGAGCGAAAAAACGGTATACAACACCCAAACAGCGAACCGAAAGAGAAACACCATTCATGCTTGTCTCAATCTGCCAAAAGGACAAGGGAGACAACCAATGAAGTGATTCAGAAAGAATTCACCGAGTTGTATGATGCAGGGGCGGTCGAATCTGTCAATGATACGACCAATTTAAAACCTCGAATTGAGGAGGCCACCGATCTACCAAGTACCAAGCCTGTAGATGTGCAACAACACACACAACACACGAATGCAATAACACGACAGACAACTCGCAAAACTCACACCGACCAACTGCAGGAGTCACTAGAAATCGCAGCACCAAACACTACCATCACTAATTTTGGAGATGAACAAAAATCAGATCCTACACTTTCACCATATTTTAGGTTAGTAGGACTTAAACCAAAATTATCAAAAAACGCATCGTGGTCATTTACATTAAACAACAATGTGTTGACTAGACTATACACTAGAGATCAGTCCACAATACAGCAAGTAGTGATACCACAAGCACATCGAGAGAAAGTACTAAAAATAGCCCATGATTCACCTTTTGGAGGTCATATGGGGTATGAAAAAACTAGAGTTAGGGTCCTGACCCAGTTTTATTGGCCGAAATTTGCCAAGACATTAAAACCTATTGTAGATCATGTGATATATGTCAAAAACTGGTGAAAAAGGGGAAAAACCCTACGGCAGAAGTCCAATCCACCACAACTGCCTCGAGGCCATTCCAAATCGTGGCAGTTGACCTTATAGGTCCATTGAATCACATCTCAAGTAAAGGGAATAGATATATTTTTACTCTTATCGATCTATGTACGAGATGGCCAGAAATGCTACCTTTAAGATCTATCTCCTCTAAGGATGTGACGGACATATTGTTAAATATATTCTCCCGTTTTGGCTTTCCGGAGAAAATAATCTCAGATAGGGGAACCCAGTTCATATCCAATGCCACTCAATCGGTAACTAAGTTACTAGGCATAAAGCAATGTTTCACCAGTCCCTATCGACCAGCCGCAAATGGTATCTGCGAAAAACTAAATGGAGACCTGAAACATATGCTATCCAAAGTGACAGCTGAAAATCCAGCCGATTGGGATATACTTCTCCCAACGGTGCTGTTCGCATATAGAGAAGTCCCGCAGTCAAGCACAGGGTTCTCTCCCTTCGAATTGATGTATGGAGCGAACCCAAGAGGACCTCTCACTATTTACAAAGATATCATATCACAACCTGTAAATATCCAACTACCCATTTCCACCTATGATTTGGTCACTGACACCAGAGAAAAAATCATACGTTCCTGTATACTGGCCAGAACATCACTACAGGAGAAAGGTTTTAGGTACAGGCAGTACGCCAACAAAGGTGCAAAAACAATTGTATTAAAACCAGGTCAGGATATTTTACTACTGCTACCTGACAAGAGAGATTTACTATCAACCTCTTGGCAGGGACCTTTTAAAATTATTAGAAGAATTTCGGAAGTGGATTACGAAATTTCGTTAAATGGAAAGATGAAAATATTCCATGTAAACATGTTAAAACCATACTATGCTAGACAGGACACTGACACGAGTGAGCAGACGCAACTAACGGATGACAGAAACGAAACGACAGTGACCCAACTGAGTGACATCTCGACAAACGAAGCATCGTTAACGACGCACTCTTACGACAACAAAGACGACGAAGACATATGTACATTACCGACAATATGTGATAACGACAGCGACGACCAATTTGACGACATATTGACAACGATTAATCTCGACGACGACGACAATGACATTGAGGACAATTTATAAACAGTGGCATCTGTGATAAATCAGACAGACGTAGACAATACCGAAATCCCAGTACCCATTATGAATGACGACGGTAGTATAAAGGACATACAAATCTCTGACACTTTGACACAACAGCAGCGACAAGACATTTTGACTCTCCTTAACGAGTATAAATCTATCTTCTCTAACAAACCTGGACGGACTGACAAAATAACACATTCAATTGTGTTGACAGATCTGACACCGGTCAAATGTAGACCATATTCTATTCCTCTGCATTATAGAGCAAATTTAGACAAGGAAATTTTGGATTTAGAGAAAAATAGGATAATTCAGAAATCTATGTCTCAATATTCTTCACCGATTGTTCTGGTGAAAAAGAAGGACCAAACAATTCGTTTGTGCATCGATTATCGAAGGTTAAATACAATAACCACCACGGATGCGGAGCCGATGAATAGCTGTGAAGACCTCATTTTGAACATGTCTCAATCATCCTTATTTTCAAAGGTTGATTTAGCGAAAGGTTATTGGCAAGTACCACTAGACCCTGCTTCTAGACATATAACAGCATTCGCCACACCTCTCGGTTTGTACGAATGGAGATATCTTCCATTTGGTCTGAAAAACGCTCCCGCCACATTTGTGAGGTTAACTAGATTGCTATTGCACGGAATTAAAGATGTCCAAGCTTATATTGATGATATTTGCATTCATTCTTCTAATATAACTTCTCACTTACTTACACTCAAACAAGTCTTCAACCAAATCTTTCTTTTCGGTCTTACTATCAAACCTTCCAAGGTTGAAATAGGCTATAAACAAATAGACTTCCTTGGTCATAGAATTTCTGAAGGCAAACTGCTAACAGACGAGAAAATTGTTTCTAAGATACTCAATCTAGAAGTTCCTACCACAAAGAAGCAAATAAGAAGTTTATTAGGTCTTATAAACTACTATTCTAAATTTATACCAAATTGGGCAGAACTTACATCAGTGTTTTAGAATATGTTAACAAAAGATCGTCCATCAAAAGTTTATAAAAGTACCAGCTTAGAGGATGCAATATGCAGATTGAAACGTATTTTTTCTAATCCACCAGTCTTACGTTTACCAAACATAGATTTACCCTTTATTTTGACCACAGATTCGAGTGCTATCGCCATTGGAGGATGTTTAATGCAAGAAGTGGATGGAGTGAGACACCCAATTCTCTACGTAAGCCGTAAGCTGAAGAAAGCAGAGACCCGTTACTCTACAGTGGAATTGGAGGCATTGAGTCTATTATTCTGTATCCTCAGATTGTCTAAGTTCCTCTTAGGTGCCCACTTCGTTGTACTCACCGACAACTCGCCATTGTTGGTACTGAATAAAGGTGTTCCCAAAAACCATCGGTTGCAAAGATGGTATCTTCTTCTTCAAGATTTCGACTTCGAAATCCGCCATATCAGAGGCACTGATAACATTATAGCTGATATTTTATCGCGGCAGACGAATGCGCCAGCAGAATAACATTTGGCACACTTACCATTCGCCATACCAGAAATTGTGATATTTTATTCCGTACCATATAACAGTGTAACTCTACACCTGCTAGAGAACTTTCAGTTAAAAGTAATAACACCTCAGTGAATAGGTTACTTAGAACACCCACTAACGTGAAATGTTGAGAACTATACAACCAACTATCATAGCTCTAAGACCAATCCGAGCAAGAAACATTAACTAGGAAATGATTTCATCTAGTGAACTGACATTGATCACGAAAACATGAAGAACACTTATACTGGACATTGAGAACGTTCCATACTTGCTGTGGCTAATAGACTTTGCTAACAGCCGAAATAGAACTACATCAACGACAACACTCAAGAGACAGCCATACCAACTATTAACATTCATGGCACGATACGCTAACAACAGGAAGACAACGCGCACATCATCGTTGGATTTAATTATTTAGTTAATTAATTAATTTAGTATTGAATATGTATTATATTATTGTGTATATAAAATGTGTTAACCTGTAATTTGTACATTTTCTACTATATTATTACAGTTATTTCCATTCATAGGTTAAATAACCTGCCTATGCCATTTTCTCTATGTAAATTATAAACCATTTTTGAATCATCGTACAAAAAACACGTATTATCTTAAAGGGAAAATATCGCCTATTCCATTTTTTCTAAGGGAAATAACACTTACCTCAACTTTACTTATATATTTTAACCAAATACTATTTTGAATGAAAGAAGTGTGAATGGCTGTGTGAAAGAATTAAATGAGAGAGCGATATACTGAGCGGACAAATTGTACGCAAAACGTATTTATTTTAATTTGTCTGCGTCTTTCATGTAAATTGTACTACTTGTCTAATTTATTGATACATGTTTAGCATTTAGTTTAGTACTCTTAGTTTAGCAGTTAGGATACTACATCTAAGCACCACTGCTTGGAATACCTGATCATGTATTGCACACAGTGGGTGTCACGAATTGGCAGCCTTTACTTCCCAGAACAATTTTCGGTTCACTTTTGATGGGCCATGTAGAGGATCAACAGACGAACAAAACCGTTTTCTCTATATTCAAGGCTATACTGTCTTGACGTAAGCTTGCAAAACCTGCAAGTAAACAACCACCAGGAATGGCTTTCTATTTGGGAAGTTAATTTGACACCAGTACCTGTCACCCCCAGAGGTTATCAATCCAGCCAGACGGGAGGGCAGACTCAGGGGACTGAATAGTAATTAAAACCAACCAGCCATGACGTAAGCTTGCAGATGGCAAGTAAAATGGCAACTAGATAATTAGTATACACCTTGGGAAACTGCTGACCCAGACATGCTGAATCAACAATGAACTGGGCCATGGACTGTGTAATTAAAACCGACCAGGCATGACACCTGATAAGAATAGCTAGGAAATCGCCCAACCTCGATGGATGACCCCATCTGGTAGAGACTAGAGGCGCAAGGTGTGAAATCACTGATAAGACTTAGTGGGCTAATAATTGTCAGACCCACAGGTGTGATGGCCAATTGCAGTGATAAGTGCAATTACCGTCCGGTGGAGATAAGAAGAATTTATGACGGGAATGCCAAGGAGGTAATACTGTCTGCTTGACTCGGCTTAAATAAGGGTCCCTAGCCTGTTTTATGTTAGATTAAGTTTGACTTCAGAACAGGTAGGAACTATCTCAATGTTCTGTAGTCATATGCATGATTATTATGTTAGATTTCACTACAAAAGTTATTTCTTAGTTAGTGATTTTCAGTCTATATCTGATCTAGGTTATTGCAAGAACTATCATTGTCATAGGTTACTTGAGTGTTCTTTCTGAGTTCTGTGTTCAATATCATTGTGCTGTAAGTGCTACTCTTCTGAGAAGTAGAAACTTATGGAAGGCAGGTCTTGTCTAGATATACTTGAGGTGTCGTAGCAGATGCTTGCCATCTCTTTCTAAACTAGACTAGTCTCGTTTTGGTGTGTGCATTTGTTGTACAGAATATAGTCAACTGACTATTTATTTAATTCTTACAACAGCAGTAACTAAGTGTGATTAAACCGGGCAGCTCAGCAAATATGGCTGGTCTGTGTGGTAACTTCAATTAGACTTGTCGTATATCTCATTTTGTAGCTATACAATATTAGTACTCATTAATAATGCCTGATGCTATGATGTTAAAGTATCATAATATGTCTAGTTTAATTAATGTTTTATTTGTATTTCATGTTTGGTATATTGATTTGTCATATGCAAGCCTATCAATATGAAGTGTTATATTATGGTGTGCGCATTGGCACACTAACCATCGATTGTCTGTGCATTGGCACATTGGCCAATGATTGTGTTGGAAGCAGAGGTGTAATGGTACAGACATTACCCACAATTGGTAGTATGGGGTATATGGTGCTAAACTTTCTCAGTGTATTGTGGGCGTACGTCCACGGTAATGCATGGAAACCTGGCACAACTACTGGTCACGGCTTGTAAGCCCGGATGACCTGGCATTGTTATAATACACTTACCGACCCTGTGAGCTGCTAAACTAACATTGGACGGAGCGGCTGTACGACACAGAATTTCTGTATTAGCGACATGGACATGGGGCGGCAGAAATGTAATCATTACAGGCGTGTGAGACAATTGAAAAGCCCGTCCCAGACTAAAGACAGTAGGGAGAAGGAGGATGGTGAACACAGTAGAGCTGGAAGATAAACTTGGCCAGACTGGTCATTGTATATGTTTGTGTTATGATATGTTTTAATTAGGATTGCGCTGATGTAGAACTGATATAACACATTCTTGACTTTCTTTCAAGCTCTCACAAGGAGCACCTATGTTACAGATCTCAAGAACGAGTGGAGACTAGGTAGAGCTAGGACTGGCATGAGTCAGGATACCGGCAAGCTGTTTCTTTTGTTGAGTCTACTGGAGAGTGGGGATCTGGACCACAGTTCCAGATAGATGAAGTAACAAGTAAAGTTACGTAATGTTTCTCATCACAATATGTTATATGATTTTATCATCCTCATATTGACAATCATCCGATGTCTATTGTTATGATTAGCAAATAAATGTTGTAGTATTGTAACTCATAGTTCTGTCGTTATATTTTAATTCCAATTGTGCATACGTGTTGTGTGTGTACATTGGTGGGGGTTCACTTACACACCAAGGAAGGGAGCAGTCAGGGAGAAAAACCTGTACTGGAATAGTTGTCTTTACACTTTAATTCAGACGTAAAAATCTATTCTAACTAACCTTCTCCTTCCCATCCTTGGCGAATATTCAGCACAGTTCATTTCAATTTTGTAACGAGCCACTAGGAACTGTACGTTGGATATTCAAGGGCTTAATCTGTAGTTCAGCCATATAGATTTTGTCCCTAGTCAGTTTCTGACTATCTGGGGTTGCTCGCCAGTGAATAATACATTCATCTAGCCGGTGGGGCACCCCGACTTCTGACAGTGGGTAATTCATGATTAAGGATATCCCAACTCGTGACGCTTGGAAATAAGCCACACATTCAGCACACATTTACACAAAACTAAAAACTGAACACTATCAATTAAAATGCAGTCACTTTATTAGTAACATCAACTTATTAGTAAACACACTAACAAGCCAACAGGGACACATGTAGTCAGATGGGATAAAATAACAACGTAACTACATATTTAGCATTATACAACATACGAGAGTAAAAGTGTATTGAAATGCACACACGGAACAAGATTTGAAGGTGTACTTAATTAGCCAAGACTTTTGTCTTGTTAATCCTCTTTAAAACAGAGGTTAATTATCTTGGTATCAGTAGGATACTATGAGAAGGACGGGTTGTAAACACAACTAGTAAACGTCACGTAACTTCGGTCGGGTAAGCATAGTTAAAGACACAGGAGAGAGAGAGAGATCTCTTCACCAAATCAGAGAAGTGGTGTATGGGAGAATACATGAGTGTTGATGCCAGTATGTAGGTTACCAAGTTACTGTCCACCAAACTACATATACCATCCTTATGTGATTCTGTGACAGAATTAGTGCAGAACTAATTACCCTATAACAACCCATCCAATCAGGGGAGAGGGGGAATCCTGTCACAGCCTCACAGTAGTCATATTATCTGGTAAACTAACATTAGTTAATATAGATTAGCCAAGGGCTACAACTCCCGCCCAAAGGGAAAGAAGTAAGACCCTCGAAGGCCAGAGTATTCCAGAACCTTCTCGAAGGACTGGTCAGTGAGTCCACTGTCCCGTGGACACTGATGTGGCCCGCCTATTGCGGGGTCCACGAGGAACTCGAACAGAGTTACCACCCGTGTCGGATTGCGACACATGTGGATGGGCAGAGAGAGACGGGACATCGAAGAGGCAACAGGGCCTGCCTTAGAGGGACTCAATAGTTTAGACTTTATAATTTAGACCCATGTGGGGTTTATAGACCTATGCTAGATAGTATGCTTAGAATGTTTGATGATATTAAATTGTGTGATGATGTTAAACCTCTGTGATATGCGATTCAGTGCGGCCTTGTTAAACCCACTGCGCCAACGCACTGTATATTGAAATACAATAAATGTTAGATATTATAGCTAACTGAGTTATTGTTGCCTGTATGAGCCCGAGCTCAGATACCTAGACATACAACACGCTGACAATCTCGTATACCGGTTTCGAAACAGTTTCATGCTATTTGGCAGCAGACTGCCTTGCGTTGTTTTTTTTTACAATGGTATGAGTGCAGGTGGTTCAGAAAGTAATAGCAAACTAATGAACGTAAACTTGCCATGAAGTCACAAACAGCCAGAAATTGCTGCGGTTGAGGCTGTAAGAACAATAGGCTAGAGGTGACAAACCTCATCTCCTCTTTTCATTTGAATCGTCTCTATTAGTTCCCTCCCCCCCCCCCCCCCCCACACCTCCCACAACTCATTACTCACTCTGTATTTCAAATCTCTATGAATTGCCTTTATTAAAATCATTAGCAAAAATTATCTCATCAATGTTCTAAGAGATGTCCTATGAATATTGTCAAAGACCTTTCCATAGCTCATAAATCCAACGTAAAGTCGCGAATTAAACTCACTGCCTTTGTAATGGAAATTTATTACTGCCAACTTTCATTTGCAGAGATGCTCTTTATGTTGAAGATTAATTGAACAGCCAAAATGAGCAATCAGAACGTTTTAGGGAAAGCTGAGTCGCAAAGACAACTTATCACAAACATCAGAAAGAGGCAGTTCTCATTTTTTTGGCCACATTATGAGAAGCCAAAACTGGAACATGTTGTGACAACCGGAAATATTTGCAGATAAAGAGATAGAGGAAGACAGTCGGAGAAATTTCTTGACAGTCTTGTGTCATGTCAAGGAAGAGAGTCAACACAGGAATTTATCCATGATGTCGGAGATCGTAATTTGTGGAGAGGCATGATCGTCCACGCCAGCCGGCAAGGCACTGGATGATGATGATGATGATGATGATGATGATGATGATGATGATGATGATGACGACGACGACGACTATGATGATGATGATGATGATAATGATGATGATGATGATCATCATCATCATCATCATCATCATCATCATCATCTTGTTGAGGGGGGGGGGTTGTAGATATCACAACAAAATTGCAGTTTTGTTTTTAAAAAACGATTTAGCTGTGAAAATCATGTAAGCATGTGCGATATTTCATACAGAAATATCACACTTCACATTTATAATTGTTTTCGGCTCTTTCACGTCGAAATTATTCAGCCACGGTATAAACATCCGCCAGGGACACCATCCATTTAGCGAGTATTTCTCATAAGCATTCATATTTTTCATGTTATATTGAGATAAAACTACATTCTTAGGGTTTATTTATAAAAGTTGAGTATATATTAAAAATAATCAAATAAAATTATGATTTAATCTTGTTTTTGTTTGTTTATAAACATTCATGCCCTGCTTGAATGCGCAATACCCAGCTTTGATCTGTGGTTGGCCAACCAGCCAACTGGAAGGTAGAACAGAAGAGAACAGGTTCCAGTTGTTTCAATAGGGACGTAGATTTCCATCTCTCAGGTAATTTGTGTTTACGGGACCTTTTATATTTCACGCATGTGTTTTTTTTTTTTTTTTAGCTGTGCATTCTTTAAGTAGACATGTTGGTGTTGTATCGTTTGAAAACGATGTGTTATTGTGCGATTTGTCCCCCCCCCCCCAAAAAAAAAGACAACGTGATCATCACGTTGTCTTGTTTGTTTTTGTTTTTTGGGGTCACGGTGATGATTGTGTTGTGACGGCGATTGATGGACTGACTGACTGTGACATCGTCACTTCTCATGTTTGAATGACTGTATTTCATTGTTTACCTGCCTTATGACAGTTTCAAGTGTTTATATTATTTCATTGTCCCTGAAATTGAAGGTTATATTATAAATCATAATTACATCTTCAGCATCTCGTCGTAAGTCTATGAGAATCATAATGAGAATGTTTGTTTGAGTTTGTGTCTTTGTTTGTGTGTCCTTTATGCGTTCCTGAACGGTCCATCCGATTGAGATGACATTTTCTACAGATGTTTTTCTCACTCCCGCTGAGCTAACTGGCATAGTTTGTTAGTTTTAAAACAGTTATTTACGTATTAAATCGTTATTAAAAGGAAAGACGTCTTATTAAGGGGACTTAACAAAAGTTATATCAAGGGACATTACTTTTAGTAACATTGCTATATTATGTAATTGTACTTTTCTCAAAGTTTCATAAAATGTTTAAAGAAGTTATCTACAGCCATATGCGTTATAATGGTAAAATCTTTAAGGCATTTTCAAAGTTTTCATAAAAATAATGCATCTATTTTAAATACGTGAAAATTTTCGAACCAATTTTTCCCGCAACAGGAACAGGAAAGGGCCGAACATATACTCTGTGCACCACAGTTGTAAACAAAGCGATAAAAACTTTAAGGCATCATTTTACTCTTTAGATACGTGGAAATTTTCTAACTCTGGACAGTATCATCGAAGCTACAATTTTAAGTGTGAAAGATGTACTGTTGTCTCGCATCCCAATAATTCCAACAGATATGCCAATCGAATTCAAACGTCTGCAGTTTCCAGATAGATAGACAGACAGACAGAGGTCGGTCGGCGGGTCGGTCGGTCGATCGATCCCCGCTAGGGGCTGGGCGAAGCCAGGCTGGGTCAGCTAATAATATATAAAAGTGTATGCATCCACGATGATCACATTGTCGCATCATGTTGTTTTCGTTTAGGGAGTCGTTATTCACACAATTTGTTTAATAGTACGAGCCGCTATACACAAAAATTTGTGGCTAATCACGTGATTATTCGGCACAAAATTTTGTGAATAGAACGAGCCCCTATTCACAAAAATTTGAAGAAGACTATTCTCTCTTGTCTGCCTTTTTTTTTTTTTTTTTTTTTTTTGCAAGTTCTATTTCTTCAAACCTCACAAAGACAATATTTGTCGACAAGGATACACTCTACGTACAGTGATATTTTCATCAATTCCGACACTCACAAGCAAGCAACTATAAAGTCGCTTAGAAGCCCTGGAGATGTGGATATACAGATGAATATGTCGTATTTCATTGAAACAAAAACAATCAAATGCAGAGGTTCTAGAAAAACTGGGAATGAAGAGAGAATTGATGGAAGAAATAAAGAGGAGACAAGTGAAATATTTCGGCCATGTTAAAAGACATGATAATCTTATAAAAACCATACTTGAGAGCAAGTGAGCAAGAGGTAGTCAACGATACAAGTGGTAAGATAACATCAAGAGATGGACGAACATCAATCTGACAGAATGTACAGTCAAGGCAAGAGACAGACAGTGTTGGAGATCCATTGCAGCCAACCTTCATTGTGGAGACAGCACCTGATTGATTTATTAAAAATTTCTGGCGGGGAGATGAACCCGCGTGACAGGTGGAGATACTAACCACTACACTACCGAGAACACAATGATAGTTCCACAATCATTAATAATGTAGTCAAAAGGAAGTAGACATCACAAATAATCATGTGACCAGCCGAATAATCATGTGACCAGCCACAAATGTTTGTGTATAGTGGCTCATACTATTCACAAAGTTATGTGTATAGTCACTCTGTTTCATTTAATTTATATTGGCTATTCTGTTTATTTATAAGAGAGAGTTTATTCACAACCAAGTTGCGAATAAACGAAGTTTCTATTCGCAACCAAGAGTAGATACAAACAAGCTGTGGGAAATCCTTAAACAATATGGAGTGAGTACACATCTAACAAACCTATGTAGAAGCTTATACAATTAAGCAGCCATGTGCAGGGAATACCCAAGTCTGCCCCTGCCTGAAGTCTGAGTGGGTTTATCTGATGGTGAGGGACAGTGGTAATAGGAAAAATAATCCACATGCAAATATGTCCAGTGCACTCTCCTCCAGTGGTGGCAGCTATCAGTAGTAGCACGTATATTGGCTACGCTTCCTTTCAAAGCGAACGAACAAACAACAACAACAAATTCAGATATCCAATAAACCTGTCATGATATATTTGATATTTCCGTGAATTAATCCTGACACTGTGATGTATGGCATGATATATTTGATATTTCCGTGAATTAATCCTGATACTGTGGTGTATTGCTTGGTTTGGCAAATCAACAGAATGTGTTTTTTTTTTTAAATTTCCGGGCATGTTTACGTTCAGTAGTTTGCCATTTCTTTCTGAACTACCGGCACTCATACCTCTGTATGAAAACCAAGGCAAGGCAGTCTGCTTCCAAATCGCCGCAGCTAGGTTTCGAACGCGGTATGCAGGATTACGAAATGCATTCATAACCACTTCACTACAGATCCGGCGACTATTCATGTTTGTTTCAGAAGGTACGGTTGGTTGGATGTCTTTTACAGGTCATCACAATCAACCACGGCATTTATTCCAGAAGTTGATGTTGTTGTTGCCTTCCACTTATGCCGTTAGGTTAGGTGTCATGGAGAAGGTTAATTGAAGCTCCAGCGCCTGTAACTAGCGCCTTTCCTCCAGTTTCTATCGATTTACCGGATAAATAATTACTATCAGTTACCAGTAAGTTAGCTACTTTTGTCAAAATGCTGAATAACTGTCTTTGTACATAGTTATTTTGTCGCTTTCACTTAATTAATTTCTGAAAAATGAAAAAAAAAAAAAAAAATTTGCCGGCAGGGAATCGAACCACGATTACAAGCTGAGATACTCACCACTATGCTACTGGGATCACAATGAAAGCTTAACACAAATGTATAATATAGTCAAACACATGTCCCAATGACGTCACATATGTCATGTGACTAGCCTTTGGTTGCGAATAGAGACTTCGTATTTATAAATAAACACAACACGTGTTTCCCCTTGCCTTAGATGGAAAATGACCTGCCAGTAAACACACTGTCGACTGCAGTGAGACTCAGTGTTGGTAACATTCAATATATAATTCAAATTGCTGTATGTGTGTGAAATATGGACATGGGTATCAGTTTAATCATTTAATCAATAAGCAGACACGCTGTAGCAGCGAACTGCCAGACATGGAGAGCCATGACTTCTGCCCTATGCGCCGCCTTAGGCTCAAGAGGAAAGACTAACTAAACATGCTGAGAAACAATGAATATGGTAGTGGAAATATAGTTTCTGAAGATAATCATTGCAAAGTCTTAGCAAGGACGGACAGAAATACAAATCAGATAGTCCTTTAACTTTAACAAATTTCAACAAGATGAAAGGTAAATTGATTACAGACCATAACATTTTTGGCATGTTCTAAGAAGAAATAAACTAGAAAACTTATTGACAACTGACAAACTTGATGGGAAGACAATGATATAGCATAGCTGGATGGCTAGAGATCAGTGACTCATCGAAACAAGAACACACACAGATCTAATTCATGACTGGTGATTGTATGAGATGGCAAACCATAACCGTCCATGCTTATTGACATGGCAGATAATATTTATTTGTGAAAAAATAAAACAAAAACTGTTTTGTTTTTCTACTATCTTGGTTATTATTATATTTACTACCATCAGGTTGAGAACTGTCTGGACAAGGTTGTTGTGTGAGCTGTGCACAAAGAGGGGAGGTAGTCATTATCACTGCTAGCCCACTGACCCATCTGTTGTGGAGATTGTTCTGGTTCCCCTATATCTATATTATATCTAAATGACAGTGTTGTCTTGTGGCAGGCTGTTCTCCATAGCCTTGTTGTATGACTGAACCATCTTCTTGCCATTCGCCTTCAGACATCAACATGAAGATACTTGTTTTAAGGCATCAGCCACCTTGATATTTGTTGACATTTCCATTGTTTGCCGACTGGAGTGGGTGATGATGCTTCTCCACATCTTGCGATCTCTTTGAGTCCATGATTGACAGGCTTGCATTGGTATGGAGAGGCATTTAGTCACATCTTAAAAACTCATGTTCTGACCTTCGAGCACAGTGATACGTGACATCATCTGGTGGTTATAGAATGCAGCCATTGCTGAGCTTATTCAGCACGTTATCACAGTATGACACCTGACTGTATAATTAGGACATTTTTGTTTTAACCCAGATAGCTCATGATGCATAGACTGTATCTAACCTAACCATGAAACAATTGTTCTGTTGTCTGTAACTTGTTTTTCCAAGGCAAGTGTCATTACTTTCATCACTGATTTAATGGTAGAAAATCTGCCACAGAGCAAGCAGGACAGGAGGCTAACGTTCAAGTCAAATGTTTCAGCCACTTTACCTTCCTTGCAAATGAAATTATTTAGTAAGTTGTATCTTTGAGAAAGAAATTCTGTTGTTAATAAGTTATTTCAGAAATTCTGTTGTTAATAAGTTGTGTTATATCTTCAGAAATCTGTTTCTATCTAAGACCCAACAAGAAGACCTGACGACATGATTACACCTATCAGATGCTTCACATGTGGGAAAGTTATCGGCAACAAGTGGGAGGCATACATCGAACTCTTGCAAGTGGAATATTCTGAGGGGTGAGTTTCTTAACACTTTGTGTGTTAATTTCATCCCGTGCTTTAGTTAAATTATCCTGATTATATTTGTGGACCCGCTACATGGCACTCCCACTGATCTTGACTGGCAAGTGACAGTATGTGGTTGTGACATAAGGTCAGTAATCACGTGGGGCACTAAATCAGCACTAAATGGGTGATGTGATCAATATTCTGACAGCTCCTTGACTTCCCAGGATTATCTCTGGTACCAATGTTAGGTAGGGGGGACATAGGGCAGCCTGGGTATCACCTTGAGATGTTGCATGTGATAACTTTGGAACTTCAGGAAGTTATCAGTCTTAACCCTTTTACCAGGCAGACGTTTGTCTGTTTTGTAGCCCTGAACGGGCAAGAATTGTGAGGTTCGGTAAAATTTTGGATTATATTAGTAAAAATATCACATATAAGTTGTTAGTCAACAGATTTTAGTCAAATAAACAGCAAAATGAAAGGAAAAGCATGCAGAATATTTTACTCACGTGAATGTTGCTGCTAACCCACACATGAACACAAATATTTACAAAATACAACATATTATTTGTGATTATCAGTCATCTATACAGCAATTTACAAACACGTTTTCAGAATCATAATCATTTTCTTTAAAGTCCGACTCACGACTGCTAACGCAAAGTAACGCTGATCACTGGTATCTAGCTCCAATTAATAGTCAACTTCGTGCCTTTCAATGCCACTTAAATTGAACCCAGCGAAATCTACGCTATCACTTGAAGAATCGTCAAAATCCATTTTGAAATACAAAGGGTAAAACCCCAAAAAACTATTTTTAAAAATCTGTTCAAACTCAAAGTACACGCTTGCGAATGGTGGCCACATTGTCAAGCTATCGACGAAACCAAAAGTAGACAATAATAAGTCACGGAAAGCCGTGAGATCGAGTTTTTACAATGCATAATAGTCACGGACGCTTTCTGGTGGTTTGCCCATGCCGGTGTAAAAACGTCCCCGGGCATTTTGCCTGGTAAAGGGTTAATACACATTTCTGGACATAGCCCAATAAGGTGTCAATATTTTGCATATATTACCCATGACATTAGAACATCTTCCTGTCAACTCCATGTTCAATGTCAAATATGGTGGCATTTTTGTTTTGGGTTGTCCTCTGTACAGTAGCACTTGCAGTGTTCAGTGTAAAAAGATGAAGGTATTTAAATAATGTAGAAAACGTTGCACAATAACATTTTGTGGGCATTGTGCAATGTGGCTGTGGTCGCTGAACATTTTGACAGGACCAGAAAAGAGAAACATGAACATGAAACCAGGGATCAACATCGCTACCTTTGACATTTCCATGCATGCTTCGCCCTGTCTTCAGTAGCCAGTGAAGAGTTACCCAACTGATAGTGCTAGGGGCAGTCGCATAGAATGTATCCCTTCACATTGTGTCTTCCATAGCCTCTGCTCACTCTTCACTGAATTAGCCTCTCCGGATGTGAGGTGCTGCACTCTACCCATGGTTTCCATCCACTGTGACTTTTTGTACCTTGCTGACAAATACAGCCAATCAGTCTGTTCATTTCCTTGCACATCCACTTGCCTTGGCAGAAGATCCATGATGTGCCCCTGAGCTTGTCTTTTCAAGTGATGCAAACTACTCGCCACAAAAGAAAGCAGTTATTACTCTACATAACAAGTCTGTCAGAAAAAACAATCATTGTATACTACTTCATTACAACCTCCACCTCCATTCTCCTACTAAACGTAATATCATCCGCCCAATTCCTTTATTACATCACATCCTGAAACCTTTGCAGTGAAATCCACTACATTTAACCCCACACCACAGATTCCATGTATATCCACACATTACCTGGACAAAACATGTGGTTGATAATAATGGAACTATTTTTGTTGTTGCATTTATTAGCAGATGTGAAAATATCACCAACATTTAACTTGTACTGTGTCTTCTTTCAGTGATGCTTTGGATACCCTTGGACTAAAGCGCTACTGTTGCCGTCGCATGCTCCTGGCACACGTTGATTTGATTGAGAAGCTGTTGAACTATGCACCTCTGGAGAAAAGTGATGCCAAATAGGATAGGTGTGTGTGGGAGTGCTTGTGTGGTTGTTACTGTGAGCTGGATGTGTGAATACTGGAATGTGACAGGTTGTTGAATGTTGGGTATTTTACTCAGGGTCTCATCTCTACTTGGGTAATTTAACCAGGCTGTGGTTTGACTGTTTGCTTAGTAATTTGACCAAGTGGGTTATATTTTGACTGTTGATTGCTGTTGGCTTGATGAAGATTGTCTTGTATTAAATGGGTAATTGAACCAGTTTGGTAGCATTCACTGATGTTTGCATGAGTGTGATTTGTTTTGAATGTTTGAGCACAAAAGCTTATTGACTGATCATTTGATATTTTGGTGTGTTTAGATAATTCCTTATCCATCCATCATGTGCCATGCCGGTAAGCGTGGGCGGTCATGTTCTGCCATCTCACTCGATCAACAGAGTCGTGGATCAGTTCCGTGTTTCTGTCTCGACCATGCCACAAGGCCAAGCCATCCAGATACTTGTTTCTAGGTCTTCCCCTTGGTCTGTTCCCCTCGATCTTACCAGTTGTCACCAAGTTCTCCAAATCATTTCTTCTCATAACATGCCCAAAAAATTGTGACTGTCTACGTCTAATGTCTCTGATCAGTTTACGATCTTCATTTGTTTCTTGAAGGACTTGTTCATTGGTCTTTCTGGCTGTCCATGGTATTCTTTGCATTTTCCTCAGAAACCACATTTCTACAGCCATCAGATGTTTTTCAGCCTGGCTGCTCATTGTCCAAGCTTCACATCCATATAAAAGTACAGGTTCTATGTAGCATCTCAACACTCTTTTTCTCGTTTCAATTGACATCTTTTTATTGGTCAGTATGTTTTTCATCTTGCTAAAGGCTACTTTTGCCATGGCGATCCTTGTTCTAATCTCTTCAAGGCATCTCCCATCAGATGTTATTACTGTTCCGAGATAATTGTACCTATTCACTTGTTGAAGAATATTCCCATTTACTTGTATATTACACTGTGGTATTTCGTTCTTCCTAGTGACGACCATAATCTGTGTCTTTTTACAATTTAATTCTAACCCTTGTTGTTCACTGTGTGTAACAACCGCATCTACTAAATTTTGCAGGTCCTGTTCATTGTCTGCAATCAAGACTGTATCATCTGCATATCTAATGTTATGATGCATCGTCCCCCAATGTTGATTCCTTCCATATTTTCAATATTTCTGAAAATATTTTCACTGTACAGGGAAAACAGATCTGGAGACATTACACATCCCTGTCTCACACCTCTCTTAATAGGCTGATATTGGCTTACTTCATTATCAACTCTTATAGCAGCTTGTTGTTTCCAATATATGTTTTTTACAAGTCTAAGGTCTTTCCCATCAATTTGTAGATCTTCAAGCATCCTTATCATGTTGACATGTCTCACTTTATCAAAAGCCTTTGTGTAGTCAATGAAGCAAAGGTGTAGATCTTTGTTTACTTCTATAGAACGTTCGATTACGGTTCTCAGTATATACACAGCATTTACTGTACCCTTGCCTACTACAAACCCACATTGTTCTTCTCCTATTTCAGGTTGTATTTTCCTCCTAACTCTTTGCATGATAATTCTTAGCAAAATCTTCGTGATGTGACTCATTATACTAATTGTTCGATGTTGATCACATTCCAAGGCTCCTGATTTCTTTGGGATTGCAATAAATACAGAATTACATAACTCATGAGGTATATTTCCAGTATCATATATTGTATTAAGCAGACTGGTAACTTTATCTATTCCATATTCTTCTAAAGCATTAATCATTTCTGTTGTGACGCTGTCTGGACCGGGGGTTTTGCCAGATTTCATATGATTAAGAGCATTCTGAACCTCCGTCTTCAAAATTGCTGGCCCTTCATTGTTATTTTGAACAATATATTGTTCGTCTCTGTTGTCGTCATAAAGGTTTTTCACGTAATCTGACCATACATGTAAAATCTGATCTTTTTCTATTACAACTCTTCCATCTTTTGTCTTTAGGCAGCCTGCTGATGTACGTGTTCTTTGATTAGTAATCTCCTGAATTCTTTTGTACATTCCTTATGAATGTTCAATATTGTCAGCTATGTTAATGATATTTTCATTATGATTATGATTAAAACACAGTGATTTCTATAATCTTGTCATCAACACTGCATTCTTGTTTGTAAAAGATCGGTGACTTATCCTTGTTTATAGTACGGTGTTGGCCTACATGGTGACTGCCTCGCCAAGCATCATAATTAATATATATATAAACAAATGAAAGTTGACAACTTTCTTATGTGATGTTATTGTTAAACTATGTAAGTATGATGCTTTAGTCTTTCCTCTTCTACTCTGGGATGTAGAGGTACCTTACAGTCTTGGTTAGTCTGTCCTATATACAATAAACACATGTAGCTTGAGGCTGAATACTCTATTCTAAAATGATAACATAAACCTGATAGAGGCATGGTTGTACAGTGAATAGATCAGAGCCTTGTCATTGGTTACGCCATACTACTCTTGACGTTTGATGTGTGACGGCAGGGAGGTAGTACGAATGCTTCCAATCACAGTGTGTATATTATCACATCTCTTTTATTATTATGTTCGGTTCTGAGAAACATGAAGCTTTTGAGATCCTGAGTTGTTAGTTCTGTTTTCTTAATATGAACTTTTTTTCTGGCAGTGTTGGAAAATTCCATTATTTGAATCTTTTTTTTTTTTTTTTTAAATTCTGTAAGTCTGATAAATGTCCTATGCCCGCAGCATCTACAACTGGTGTTGTTCTTCTGCTTGCTTCAGGTTGAGTTTCCTAATACACTTCATCTGCATGAAGATTGTGTTGTCCCATATCCGGGTCTTGGCTTCTGTGTTCTTTTACATATATGTAAATGTTTATTTGACTGAACATGTTCATGGACAATTGTTCAGTTGTGGATAATAAATTTTGCTATTAGATTGAATTGTCATGTTCATTGGTTATTTCATCTGTTGTTGAACCGGTTCATACTTCTATAGCAGACTTGTACCCTGATAAGGCAGTTGTGTTTAGAAAGCTGTGGTTATCTGTCTATCTACATCTCTGTCTGACTACCTAAGTCCTGTATGTCAGATGAAGACATCCTGTTGTCCAACAGTGTAATGTCATACCAGACCTGAGGTTTGCGTGAGTATCCGTTGTCCCATGTCTGGCTTATTGGTGTGCAGACTGGTGGTTCCTCACTGTCCAGGCAGATACTCTCCGACTTCCGAAGAATCAGCGATCCTACTACGTTAGCCAGGACCCCGAAGGGACCTGTTGCCCAGGATGCATGACTAGGACATGTTAGTAGGTCTTGGCCAGTATAGAACCTGGTCCTGGTGCCTTGGAAACACCTCTGGCGCTTATGATTGTGTTCTCATACAGCTAACACTCCAACTTTGTTGTTGTTGATCTGCTCATTGTAATTGTACAGTTGTATTGCAGATCAGTCCGTATGATTTCTCTTTGTGTAAATAACTCCATACAAGACTCTGACTTGTGTTTGTGAATTTTATCCACCTGTCTAGTTCGCTGGGGGAAAATTGTAAGTAGACTGCAATGTGCTGGTTTTCATACAATGATGTGAATGCTGGTTGTTCAGAAAGCAGTAGCAAACTACTGAACATACGCTTGCCAAGAGATGTGATGTCCTTTATGCTTGTAAAGTAAAATGTAAACCTTATGTTTGTAAGGGAGTCTCCATGACTCGGGCTCAGGAGGTTGTGGGTTCGATTCCGAGCCGCGTCCTTTCGGTTCACGAGTGAAATTTTTCGGAGACTCCTGGCTCGTCGCTAGAGCTACGGAGTTCATGCTTTGTGCGATGCTTTCCGCATTTCGGAAAGAGACCGAGCCATATGGGATAAAACCCGGTGCAATGAAGTCAACTATTAAGCGACTTTATTTTATTTTTATGTTTGTCAATTTACAACAAAAATACTGCTTTCGTGTTTCTGCTATCCGTAATATACACTTCAGCAATAGATAAAGACTTTTGTGAGCAGTGCCCTAGAGAGAGATACGTGCGAGAGATGTTCCTTGACTGCTGTCCCACTAACCCATTTTTTGTGGGGTTAGCTTCTTGCTCTCTTTCTCGTATACCCATATGTCAGTGTTGTCTACAGCATTCTGTTCACTGAACCACAAGGCACGTGGTGATGATGATGACAACACAGATAGCATGCGACAGTCATGTGTCACAGCAGGGAAAGAACAACAGGGAGGTTTCCAAGTATCAGAAGTACTCCCTTGCTGAATGTATCAGCTCCTTGACTTTCATGGGCGGGGTTATGACTCCTGTCGTGCCTTCGCACATCCACATTTTTTGAGACATTTGGTGTATGGACTTATCCCACATTGACACCGCTAGGTGTGTCTACCCAGAAGCCATCCCACCCTCAGGGAGGCCAGCATTGTGCACGTGGTGCATCTGCCAACATACAATTTATTGTAACATGGTTTGTTATTGTGTCGGCCACTAGTTAAGATCATGATCTGCCTCAGGAATAAGGAGCGCAGCAAGGCCTTGGGTATGGGTATGAAAACGCGTTCTTAAACATCCTGTGTGATGGTGCCGAGGTAAGGGGTTCAACCCCTACACCGGACAGTTGGACTAAAATGTTGACTTCTCGTCCTTGACTTGGGGACATAAATTACAAGTACCTCAGAAGTCGAAGTGGGTTTCGCCTGATGGCAAGGGACACATAATAAGGAAAGCTAATCCACACGCAAAATTTAGTCCAGTGCTATTGAAAGTAGTGTGTATGGACTATGCTTGAGTTCATAGCAGCAAGCAACAGACACACACATGCACGCCAGTCTCCCCGGCCAAGGATTTAACAATGTTCGTAATCCCGTATATTCAGATGGGAAAACAGCCTCACGAGATTCGGCAGCAGATCGCACTGTGCAGGTAACTTACGGGGGTATGTGAGCCGGTCGTTCAGAAACCAATGACAAACTACTGAACGTGGAACTTGCCTAGTATATCAACAGTAGCTGAAAAATGCTGATTTTGACTGCAACAGCCTGTAAGGGATATGTAGCATAACAAAAAACACACAATAATAGTTGTGAGACTTGTCAACGTTGGTTATTGTGTTCATTGTTGAAGTGTTGATTGTTGTATTGCCCCGTGTCTCGAGCTACCAACCTTTCCTGTTGTCCACAGCTTGTTTCCTGGGCCAGACTGACCTGTGGTTGGTGGTCGACGTGTCGCAGACATCAGAGACTCTGTCTCGTGCCCAGACAGCCGGAGATTTTCAGAAGATTGAAAACCAAGCTGATTCAGTTTATACAGGTATAAATGTGTTTGTATGTCTGTCTGCTTATGTCTGTCAGTCATGCTGTCTGTCTGTCTCTTACCGTCTGCTTGCTTGTCTGCCTATCTGCCTGCTTGTCTGTCCGTTTTTGTTGTTAACTCTGTCTGTAGTTTATGAGATGTTGAGAAAACGACGAGAAAGGAGTGTTATAGCCTTTCGACAGCACAAGCATTCCTGGAGACTGATTAACTCTCTTTTCCACCCACAGTGGTATATGTTTGGGTGTACACGAACCCGAACGTACATGGTGTACACGATTTGCTAATTGTCTTTCTGTTCTACCTATATTATTCTCTTAGCACTCAGACTGGAATTGATAATTGCAGTTTGAGTTGGCGTACGGAGACAATGGTTCTTTCACAGATAGAGTAGGTATTGAGGTGGTTTTATATCTCATCATTGGTTCAGCAGCAAAGAATGTTTGATGTATTGCTGTTGTGAGTATATTTTCTAATTTTTTTTTTGCTACATCCGCGCAGAATCCCAGTGTTGCCAACCCCGGGGTCAGACTCGGCCTCGTCGCCTACAGGGATACGTCCAAGATAGTGTCTGGCGTCACACGGGCTAACTCGGCCAATGAGATGGCGAGTGATTTCTTGGCAAGATTACGCTCAGCAGTTTGCCATTGCTTTCTGAGCGGACGGCTCATATATCCCGTAAGTAACAGGTGCGACGAGAACCGCTACCAATTCTCACAAGGCTGTGTTTGCTTACATCGATAAACGGGATTACAGAGAAAGTCGCTAACTCCTACTCTAGGGAGACCGGCCTTTAAAGGATATACAACTAAATTTTTAGTCCATACAAGTGTTATACTTCTAATGCAATGGTCTGATTTTTCTGTGTGGAGTAGCTTTCCCTATTGTCAGTGTCCTTCACAAACAGGCAGATTGACCCCGACTTCAGAGTTACTTGTAATTTACATCCCCAAGTCACAAACGAGAAGTCCAACATTTCTAACATGAATTAGGTAATCACAAATTGATGGTTGTATAGTGCGTTCACAAATGTTTGCCCTAATTAACGTTCAATTTTTTTTTTTAATATCTGTTGCATCGTTAGAACTTTTTCCTTCCGTCTTATATTTACTCCAATCCACGTAATATATCTATGATAGGACCAAAGGCACCTGAAATCATTGAAAGCAGTGACATTTCTTTGATGTACTAAATTCACACTGAAAGAATTGTTGTACTGTAACCTTTGAACACTTTCGTTCCACTATGTGACGCGCCTTTCATAAAGAAATTCCTGTGCACCACGAAGATTATTCATTATTGGAAAACTGATGTTTCCACGTGAAGATGTAATACATTTCATAATATGAACTTCATCTCTGACCTGTAAATTATATAACGCATATAAACAAACATTGAGATCTCTGTTGTTTGTCCATCAAGAATGATGATGACCATTCATTTTATCCAGTGGGATTGAAAGTATGGAGCCGTGAGTTCTTATATGGCTGATAAGGCATATTTTTGCTCGATATTCTCTTTGACAACGTGGACAAAGAATGCTTGACGTTCCAGGAGGAGGATTCCCTGCTGTGGTTTTTCTTTCCAGCCATTTCTTCACAGCACTTACAGTCCTGGTTGCTTCACAAGTGACTGCACCATTGCGTAATGATGTATCACAAACATCAGAAAGAAGCAGTCTTTGTTTTCTGGCCACTTTATGAGAAGGCAACATGTTTTATCAACGGGAAATATTTGTGGAAAGAGAGGTTGAGGAAGGCAGAGAGCGGAAATTCTTGACAGTCTTGTGTCGTGGCACGGAAGGGAGTCTACACTATAGGTATCAGCTGCAGTCTGATTGTGTGTCTGTCTGGACTTTCCTCGGCGTCTTGTGTCAGCCAATGCAGGTGGTGTTCTAGGTAAGTGCGGAAACATCACGTCATCTGATAGTCATGGCGTTCCTTGGGACATTAGTCACACTGGAGAATCATTCTGTGGAGACTGACCCCAGAGATGTGGCCGGAGATCCTGGCTTGTGTTAGATCAGATCCAGGTCATGCAACTTTGAAGGCTGGTCCTGTCGTGACTGGGGGGATTGTCGTACCTCTGTTCATTCCGCGTCTATATCCATACTTCTTATAACCCATACCGCTTGGCATTGGAGATCATGTCTGTCTACGGCCTTCTGTCTCGTGTACTGCCAATCTTCTTATAGTCCATGCCTTGTGGCATTGGTGATCATGTCTGTCCACAGCCTTCTGTCTCGTGTACTGCCAATCTTCTTATAGTCCATGCCGTGTGGTGTTGGTGATCATGTCTGTCCACAGCCTTCTGTCTCGTGTACTGCCAATCTTCTTATAGTCCATGCCGTGTGGTGTTGGTGATCATGTCTGTCCACAGCCTTCTGTCTCCTGTACTGCCAATCTTCTTATAGTCCATGCCATGTGGCGTTGGTGACAATGTCTGTCCACAGCCTGTCTCATGTACTGCCAATCATTTCTGATACTGATGCTTCTCCTCCCCTCTCTAACTTTCTCGATGGGTGACGATAAACCTCCAGCTTGTCCCTTCTCAGGACATACTCAAAGTTTGTGGACTGTCTTCCGGTGCCTGTAACGACTTCTCTTTGTGAGTTCACTTGTTTATAATATCCGGTGCCTGTAACGACTTCTCTTTGTGAGTTCACTTGTTTATAATATCTTCACTACAATTTCTATCCATCCACAATGTTCTCAATATTCCTCTGTAAAACCAAATCTCCGGAGCTTCCACTCAATTTCTCACTTGTCTTCTAAGTGTCCATGATTGGCTTCCATATATCAATATTGGCTCAGTGCACCTCTTAAAATATCTTCTCCTCACTGCGACCAACAAAGATCAATTGTGATCATATTCACACTGTGCATGGTCACGGAAATATTGTACAACTAACACATATCCTTGCATATCCTTTACAAAGATCAATTGCAGATCATATTCACGCTGTTCATAGTTATGGAAATATTGTACATCTAAGACATGTCCTTACATATCCTTTACAACAGTGGTTCTCAACCGGTGGGGAATTTCCCCCCCCCCCCCCCCCCAAGGATTTTAGGGTTTCCAGGGAAGAATTAAGATTAATTCAAGGTCATGTTAATACAAGAACCAGTTGCTTTATATTGTTTTTCCCTCCATATTTTACAGTTCTGTACTTCTTGCCCTTCTGAAATTCATTTTATAACGTAAATAACGTTTTAAATAGACGTCTAGACTTGTTATAGTACGTGTTATTAAATTTAGCTTCCATTTTTATGAATACTGTGTGGAGGGGGGTGTGGTTTATTGGGAGTAAATATGAAAGGGGGGGGGGTGACATTCTGAATATTTGGTGAAGGGGTGCATGGGACAAAAAAGGTTGAAAACCACTGCTTTACAAAGATCAATTGCAGATCATATTCACACTGTGCATAGTCATGGAAATATTGCATAACTAACACATATCCTTGCATATCCTTTACAGGACGTAGCAGTCAACTCCAGCATTGTTTGGCTGTTTTGTGATTCCTGGGCAAGTTTACGTTCAGTAGTTTGCCATTTCTTTCTGAACAACCGGTGCGCATATCATTGTATGTAAACTAATGCATTGCGGTATGCTTCAAAATCTCCTGCATTGCATTTGTAACTCCTTCACCGCAGAGGCGTCGACGTGTCATTATATACAACTATAAGCAGGAGACAGAGAATGTTGTTTGGCCATGTGACGTGAAGAGAGACACTGGAGAATATTGTGACAACTGGCATGAACAGTGGTTGAAGAGACAGGGGCAGATGGTGCTGGATGCTGCAAGACAGTGACAGGGTGGGGGTGGCACAGTATCCACAGAGTTGATCCACGTCACCAAGAATATAAATATATGGCGAAGAAACCTACACAGTAAACAAATGATTGTAAAGTTGAATTTGGGCCCTGTGGATATACAGAAGCAAATGTTGAATGTCATGGATACATAAATAATCAAGTACAGAGGTTCTAGAAAAACTGGAGATATACGGAAGAATATGTCTTGTTCCGTGTATACATAAACAATCAAGTACAGAGGTTCTGGAGAAATATTCTTAAAAAGGTTGACGAAGAAATAAAATTATAGACAAGAATTTTTGGCACATTAATAAATGTCACTTGTAAAACCATAGTGCGGTGTAGTGTTGATAGCAGGCGAGCAAGAGGTAGACGGTGATACAAGTGGGGAGATAACATCAAGAGATGGACGAACAGATGTCTGACAGAATGTACAGTCAGGGCGAGAGAGTGTTGGAGATCCACTGCAGCCAACCTTCAATGTGGAGACGGCACCTAGTTGATTGACTGATAGTCAGAAAGAAAATATTTTAAATACGATGTCAACAACAAACCAAACAAACGTTAGACGCAGGTTACTGGCCTGAATTCATGTCTTCAAATCAAAAGTAAAAATAAAATATTATAATTCATTGTTTGTGTTTTTGTTGATTGTGTACGTCCCTTTTATCCACTGCTGTTGGTTAATTCACTGATATATCTTACTTGTTTCTGTGTTGAATACTGCACTGTTGGTCTGAGTGGATGAGTGATGGCACGAAATTTTTTATTTTGTTTGCAAGTGATTTTGCTAGAATTTTGTAGTCTGTGTTTAATAAAGAGATGGGTCTATAGTTTTTCAGCTGTGTTTTGTCTGTGTTGTCTTTGGGTATAAGTGTTATATATGACATGTTGCAAGTGTTTGGGAGTTCTTGTTTATGAAAAGCTTCTTGGTAAACTTTTAGAAGGAAATTGCCTAGGATAGGAAAGAAATGTTGGTAGAATTCTACTGAGTCCATCTGGTCCTGGTGTTTTGTCTTTTTGCATTTGATTGAGTGCATGTGTTCTGTCTGCTATGTAAGCTCTGTGTCTAGTGTGTCCTTATCTGTGTCTGACAGTTTCTTTGTGTATTGTAAAAACCTATTTTGTGTTTGTGTGTTGGCGGGTTCTGCTGTATATAGGTCAGTGTAGTACTGTTGGAATGTTTCTAGTATATGTACTGCCTCTGTTTGTGTGTTTCCTTGTATGTGTGTTATTGCTCCTATTTGTCTGTTACGTTGAATGGTTTGTTCTAATGCAAGGTGTTGTTTACTGGGACTTTCTTCTGATATGTTAGTAAGTTTAGTTCGAAGGAGTGCGCCACGGAATGTGTGTTGCTGGTGTTCTAATTGTGATTCTAGTGTATTTAGGTGTGGTGCATTCCTGTCAGTCTGTTTTGTGAGTTGTATTGCTGTCTGTATGATATGTTCTTGTTGTTGTCTGTCTTTATGTATGATGTATGCTAAATGTTGTGTTCTATAACGTATTGTGTTCTTTAGTAAATCCCAAATTTGTGTTATGTTGTCGATGGGTGTACTATTAGTGTGTGTTAGAATAAGGTGTGTCATGTGTTGTACATAACCTGCGTTTTTGAGTAATGTGTGTAAGGTATTTTTTAGTATATCCAGTTGATGTATTTCATTTCTCCTTAATTGTGTCTTAATTCCTGCTTTGCCTCCCCCTACGATATCCAAATCTGAGAGTACAAAATTGAAATATTTTGCCCTCTGTATGTTTGTATAAGTAAGGTGTCTAATTCTTGGTAAACATTTGGTTGACGATTGTAATTAGGTGGTGCATGTATGTTCACTATGGTGTATGCATGTATAGTGTTTTCTACCTGTATTATGGAGATTCGTCCCTGGTTATCCGTGTGTGTTTTAATTATGTCCCACCTGTCTGATGTCTGCAGCATAGCTGTTCCTGGCCCAATTTTGTGTATGCCTAAACTAAAGCATGAATGTTTGAGGCCTAGCTGTGTGGTGATATGTTGTGCGAATGTTTTTTAACATATGTTTGTTTCTTGTAGTAGTGTAAAGTCTGAGTAGTTAGAAAGGCGCAAAACGGGTATCATTTGCCGGATTAATCCGGCAATTGACCTTGACCTCGGCTGATTTTCACTCCCCCTCGGTCATATAGTTGGGTGGGGTAAGGGGTGGTATCTAGGTCATATCTAAGGGCGATAATTCTAAGATTTTATGTTTCTAAGGGCAGATAACTATTGAGTGGGTGTATAAAAATTTTAATTAATTATTTAAAAAATAAAATAAAATAAATAAAAAATAAAACTAAAGAACGACGGGGTGCGGGGTGGTGGCGAGGGGGTGGGCGCGTGGGGTGAGACTAGGCTGTTCAGGTTTAAACACTATCATCACAGGGTTACAAATGAAAACCTTAAAAAGTAAAAATGGTCGATATTATTGATTTTAGCGGGTATAGCTTAGTGAAATTCACTGGTGAGGGATGGGTAGCGGCTATTAGTGCTTTGTAGAGTGTCGTAGTTGTTTATACACCATCATCACACAGGTTACAAATGAAAACCTTAAAAAGTAAAAATGGCCGATAATATTGATTGCAGCGGATATAGCTTAGTGAAATTTGTTGGTAAGGGGTGGGTAGCGGCTAGTAGTGCTTTGTAGAGTGTCGTAGTGGCCTATACACTATCATCATACGGGGTACAAATGAAAACCTTAAAAAGTAAAAATGCCCGATAATATTGACTGTAGCGGATATAGCTTAATGAAATTCGTTGGTAAGAGGTGGGTAGTGGTTATTAGTGGTCTGTAGAGGGTCACCGTGGCTTTTTTACTATCATAACACGTGTTACAAATGAAACCCTGAAAGCTAAAGATCGCTGATTGTAATGGATATAGTGGAGTATCATTCGGCGGTAAGAGGTGGGTACCAGGTATTAGTGGTCAAGCAGTGGTCAAGTGGTGGTCAAGTAAGAAAAATTTAAGGGAAAAGCGATTGTAATGATATGATGTGGCTTAAAGGGTGGTAAATTAGTGGTCAAGTAGTGGTCAAGTGTTGGTTAAGTGACGAAAATTTTAGGGAACAGTGATTGTAATGATATGGTGATGATTAAAGGATGGTAAATTAGTGGTCAACAGATGGTCAAGTAGTGGTCAAGGGGTGGTCAAGTGAGGAAATTTTAGGGAAAAGTGGTTATAATGATATGGTGATGATTAAAGGGTGGTAAATTAGTGGTCAAGTGGTGGTCAAGTAGTGGTCAAGTAGTGGTAAAGTTAGGAAATTTTAGGGAAAAGTGGTTATAATGCTATGGTGATGATTAAAGGGTGGTAAATTAGTGGTCAAGTAGTGGTAAACCAATGGTCAAGCAGTGGTCAAGTGAGGAAAATTTTAGGGAAATTTTAGGGAAAAGTGATTGTAATGAGATGGTGATGATTAAAGAGTGGTAAATTAGTGGTCAAGTAGTGGTCAAGCAGTGGTCAAGTGGTCAAGTAAGGAAAATTTTAGGGGAAATTGGTCGTAGTGACATGGTAATGTTTAAATTAGTGGTAAATTAGTGGTCAAGTAGTGGTCAAGCAGTGGTCAAGCGGTGTGTAAGTGAGGAAAATTTTAGGGAAATTTTAGGGAAAAGTGATTGTAATGAGATGGTGATGATTAAAGAGTGGTAAATTAGTGGTCAATCAGTGGTCAAGGAGTGGTCAAGTAAGGAAAATTTTAGGGGAAATTGGTCGTAGTGACATGGTAATGTTTAAATTAGTGGTAAATTAGTGATCAAGTAGTGGTCAAGCAGTGGTCAAGCGGTGTGTAAGTGAGGGAAATTTTAGGGAAAAGTGATTGTTATGAGATGGTGATGATTAAAGAGTGGTAAATTAGTGGTCAAGGAGTGGTCAAGTAAGGAAAATTTTAGGGAAAATTGGTCGTAGTGACATGGTGATGCTTAAAGGGTGGTAAATTAGTGGTCAAGTAGTGGTCAAGCAGTGGTCAACCGCTCAAGTGAGAAACTTGTAGGGTATGGTACGTGTAGTGAAACAGAGATGGATAAATTAAGTAGTGACGTTGTCAAGTAGTGATCAAGTAGCGACAAGTACTGGTCAAATGGTCGAGTGACCACTTACATTGTAAGGGAAAGTAGGTATAGTGACATGGTGATGATCAAGAATTGGTCAAGTGGTGCTCAAATAGTGGTCAAGTAGTGGCCAAGTAGTGGTAAATGTTCGAATGACTACTTAAATTGTCGGTGAAAGTAGGTACAGTGACATGGTGATGATCAAGAGTTGGTCAAGTGGTGTTAAAATAGTGGTCAAGTGGTGTTCAAATAGTGGTCAAGTAGTGGTCAAGTAGTCGAATGACCACTTAAATTATAGGGTATGGTACGTGTAGTGAAACGGTGATGGTAAAATAAGTAAGGACATAGTCAAATAGGGTCAAGTACTGGTGAAGTAGTGATCAAGTGGTCGAATGATCCCTTAGATTGTAGGGTATGATATGTGTAGTGACATGATGATGGTTAAAGTGATCGATGAAATGATCAAGACGTTATGCCGACTGCTAAGTTCAGAAAGTAATGTCCTTACTATCGACAATTTCCCTGACATGAGCGCCTCGAGCACTGATTTTGTATTGATCAATAGCACCTAGTGGTACAGTCAACACACATGGACAATAGTTACATCCGGTCAAAGATGGCGTCGCACCCTATCACACATGGGTAATTGCTACAACCAAACTACGTCTCATTCACTAAAACTGGTCAAATATGGTGTCACATCCGGTCACAGGGGTAATGGGACATCTGAGACACGTGGTTAAGAGGGAAACTATAGAAAAAGGGTGTCCTATCGGTTGTCGAGTCAGGGAACCTAACGTATGATGATCATTGTGTATAGGAGTGAATACACTGCATCATCAACACTGCATCATCAACACTGCATCCGAAGGGTAAAAGGGTCACCCCCTTCTCTCTTTTCTATAACCGTGTAGTCCTAGTGTTATCCGGTTACACCAAAGGACACCCGAGCATCAACACAACAAACTGCCCCGATTCAACCTTAGGCAATGCACGTAACATGACAGGTCACGTGTCCGCCGTCATAACCAGCGACGTTATCACGTATCAAATTAGACATCCACACTTTCATTTCCTTTCTATGTGGCCATAGTGTCTTTACATCTTTCTCCAGAAAGCCATTTCCAAGACCAATATATGTTTTTTCAGTGTACCTGCTCAGTGCCACACTTCACAACCAGACAAAAGTACACCTTCTATGTACCACTTCAACCATCAAATAAGAAAATATGTTAGACAAAATATTAAAATTATTTGTCAAATACAGAAATATATCACCCAAACTTATAAAAAGTAGGAACATATGTTAACCAAATGGAAAATATCTTAGACAAATAGGAAAATTTGTTAGCCAAATAGAAAAAAAATATTGACCACGTAACGATATATCTTGTCCACACTTATGAAAAGTAGGGAAATTTGTTAGTCAAATGAGAAAAAAGATTGACCAAGTAACGAAATACCCAAACCAAACTTATGAAAAGTACGAAACTTTGTTAAGCAAGTATGAAAATGTATCGACCAAATAGAGAAATATATCACCCAAATTTATAAAAAGTAGGAACATATGTTAACCAAATGGAAAATATCTTAGCCAAATAGGAAAATTTGTTAGCCAAATAGAAAAAATATTGACCACGTAACGATATATCTTGTCCACACTTATGAAAAGTAGGGAAATTTGTTAGTCAAATGAGAAAAAAGATTGACCAAGTAACGAAATACCCAAACCAAACTTATGAAAAGTACAAAACTTTGTTAAGCAAGTATGAAAATGTATCGACCAAACAGAGAAATATATCACCCAAACTTATAAAAAGTAGGAACATATTGTAACCAAAGGGAAAATACCTTGGCCAAATAGGAAAATTTGTTAGCCAAAGGAGAAAAAAGATTGACCAAGTAACGAAATTCCCCAACCAAACTTATGAAAAGTACGAAACTTTGTTAAGCAAGTATGAAAAGGTATCGTCCAAACAGAGAAATATATCACCTAAACTTATAAAAAGTAGGAACATATGTTAACCAAATGGAAAATATCTTGGGCAAATAGGAAAATTTGTTAGCCAAATGGGGAAAATATTGTCCAAGTAACGAAATATCCCCCAACAAACTTATGAAAAGTACGAAACTTTGTTAAGCAAGTATGAAAAGGTATCGACCAAGTAGAGAAATATATCACCCAAATTTATAAAAAGTAGGAACATATGTTAACCACAGAGAAAATACCTTGGCCAAATAGGAAAATTTGTTAGCCAAATGGGGAAAATATTGTCCAAGTGACGAAATCCCCCCCCCCCCCCCCCCCAACAAACTTATGAAAAGTACGAAACTTTGTTAAGCAAGTATGAAAAGGTATCGTCCAAACAGAGAAATATCGCACCCAAACTTATAAAAAGTAGGAACATATTGTAACCAAAGGGAAAATACCTTGGCCAAATAGGAAAATTTGTTAGCCAAAAGAGAAAAAAGATTGACCAAGTAACGAAATTCCCCAACCAAACTTATGAAAAGTACGAAACTTTGTTAAGCAAGTATGAAAAGGTATCGTCCAAACAGAGAAATATATCACCTAAACTTATAAAAAGTAGGAACAAATGTTAACCAATGGAAAATATCTTGGGCAAATAGGAAAATTTGTTAGCCAAATAGGGAAAATATTGTCCAAGTAACGAAATATCCCCCAACAAACTTATGAAAAGTACGAAACTTTGTTAAGCAAGTATGAAAAGGTATCGACCAAGTAGAGAAATATATCACCCAAATTTATAAAAAGTAAGAACATATGTTAACCAAATGGAAAATATCTTGGCCAAATAGGAAAATTTGTTAGCCAAATGGGGAAAATATTGTCCAAGTAACGAAATATCCCCCAACAAACTTATGAAAAGTACGAAACTTTGTTAAGCAAGTATGAAAAGGTATCGACCAAGTAGAGAAATATATCACCCAAACTTATAAAAAGTAGGAACATATGTTAACCACAGAGAAAATACCTTGGCCAAATAGGAAAATTTGTTAGCCAAATGGGGAAAATATTGTCCAAGTGACGAAATACCCCCCAACAAACTTATGAAAAGTACGAAACTTTGTTAAGCAAGTATGAAATGGTATCGTCCAAACAGAGAAATATCGCATCCAAACTTATAAAAAGTAAGAACATATGTTAACCAAATGGAAAATATCTTGGCCAAATAGGAATATTTGTTAGCCAAATGGGGAAAATATTGTCCAAGTGACGAAATACCCTCCAACAAACTTATGAAAAATACGAAACTTTGTTAAGCAAATATGAAAAGGTATCGTCCAAACAGAGAAATATCGCACCCAAATTTATAAAAAGTAAGAACATATGTTAACCAAATGGAAAATATCTTGGCCAAATAGGAAAATTTGTTAGCCAAATGGGGAAAATATTGTCCAAGTAACGAAATATCCCCCAACAAACTTAGGAAAAGTACGAAACTTTGTTAAGCAAGTATGAAAAGGGATCGACCAAACAGAGAAATATATCACCTAAACTTATAAAAAGTAGGAACATATGTTAACCAAATGGAAAATATCTTGGCCAAATAATAAAATTTGTTAGCCAAATAGAAAAAATATTGACCACGTAACGATATATCTTGTCCACACTTATGAAAAGTAGGGAAATTTGTTAGTCAAATGGGGAAAATATTGACCACGTAACGAAATACCCCCAACAAACTTAGGAAAAGTAACTTTGTTAAGCAAGTATGAAAAGGTATCGGCCAAACAGAGAAATATAACACCCAAACTTATGAAAAGTAGGAAACTTTGTTAGCCAAAGTGAAAAAACCTAGGTCAAGTAAGAAAATTCTGATAGCCAAATGTGAAAAGGGTCGGACAAATACAGAAATTGCTCAACCAAACTTATAAAACGTAGGAAAATTGTTATTCAAACGGGAAAGCTATTGAACAACTAGGAAAATGTAATAGTCAAAGAAGAATAATATTGAACAAGTAATGAAATATATCATTCAAACTTATGAACAGTAGGAAGCCTTGATAACCAAATGTGAAAAATATCACTCAAAGAGAGAAATAGCTCGCCCCAACGTATAAAAAGTAGGAAAATTGTCGACCAAAGGGGAAAAAGTTAGACCAAATACAGAAATATCTCGACCAAACTTATAAAAATCTAGGAAAAAATAGTACCCAACACAACTAAAAGGCTGACTAAAGTTATAAATCCAAACTTATAAAAATAACCAAATAGGAAAACATATTGACCAAGTACAGACATATATCAATCAAACTTATAAACTTGTCGTCCAAAGTGATAAAAAACAAAGAAAGGCTGTCAGACAGTCTAAGAAATAGGTATGGAAAAGTAAGTCGACCAAGACTACAGAAGTTATATTTTTATTTCCTTTTTTTCTGAGCTTGGTCGACTTACTTTTCCATACCTATTTCTTAGACTGTCTGACAGCCTTTCTTTGTTTTTTATCACTTTGGACGACAAGTTTATAAGTTTGATTGATATATGTCTGTACTTGGTCAATATGTTTTCCTATTTGGTTATTTTTATAAGTTTGGATTTATAACTTTAGTCAGCCTTTTAGTTGTGTTGGGTACTATTTTTTCCTAGATTTTTATAAGTTTGGTCGAGATATTTCTGTATTTGGTCTAACTTTTTCCCCTTTGGTCGACAATTTTCCTACTTTTTATACGTTGGGGCGAGCTATTTCTCTCTTTGAGTGATATTTTTCACATTTGGTTATCAAGGCTTCCTACTGTTCATAAGTTTGAATGATATATTTCATTACTTGTTCAATATTATTCTTCTTTGACTATTACATTTTCCTAGTTGTTCAATAGCTTTCCCGTTTGAATAACAATTTTCCTACGTTTTATAAGTTTGGTTGAGCAATTTCTGTATTTGTCCGACCCTTTTCACATTTGGCTATCAGAATTTTCTTACTTGACCTAGGTTTTTTCACTTTGGCTAACAAAGTTTCCTACTTTTCATAAGTTTGGGTGTTATATTTCTCTGTTTGGCCGATACCTTTTCATACTTGCTTAACAAAGTTACTTTTCCTAAGTTTGTTGGGGGTATTTCGTTACGTGGTCAATATTTTCCCCATTTGACTAACAAATTTCCCTACTTTTCATAAGTGTGGACAAGATATATCGTTACGTGGTCAATATTTTTTCTATTTGGCTAACAAATTTTATTATTTGGCCAAGATATTTTCCATTTGGTTAACATATGTTCCTACTTTTTATAAGTTTAGGTGATATATTTCTCTGTTTGGTCGATCCCTTTTCATACTTGCTTAACAAAGTTTCGTACTTTTCCTAAGTTTGTTGGGGGATATTTCGTTACTTGGACAATATTTTCCCCATTTGGCTAACAAATTTTCCTATTTGGCCAAGATATTTTCCATTTGGTTAACATATGTTCTTACTTTTTATAAATTTGGGTGCGATATTTCTCTGTTTGGACGATACCTTTTCATATTTGCTTAACAAAGTTTCGTATTTTTCATAAGTTTGTTGGAGGGTATTTCGTCACTTGGACAATATTTTCCCCATTTGGCTAACAAATATTCCTATTTGGCCAAGATATTTTCCATTTGGTTAACATATGTTCTTACTTTTTATAAGTTTGGATGCGATATTTCTCTGTTTGGACGATACCATTTCATACTTGCTTAACAAAGTTTCGTACTTTTCATAAGTTTGTTGGGGGGTATTTCGTCACTTGGACAATATTTTCCCCATTTGGCTAACAAATTTTCCTATTTGGCCAAGGTATTTTCTCTGTGGTTAACATATGTTCCTACTTTTTATAAGTTTGGGTGATATATTTCTCTACTTGGTCGATACCTTTTCATACTTGCTTAACAAAGTTTCGTACTTTTCATAAGTTTGTTGGGGGATATTTCGTTACTTGGACAATATTTTCCCCATTTGGCTAACAAATTTTCCTATTTGGCCAAGATATTTTCCATTTGGTTAACATATGTTCTTACTTTTTATAAATTTGGGTGATATATTTCTCTACTTGGTCGATACCTTTTCATACTTGCTTAACAAAGTTTCGTACTTTTCATAAGTTTGTTGGGGGATATTTCGTTACTTGGACAATATTTTCCCTATTTGGCTAACAAATTTTCCTATTTGCCCAAGATATTTTCCATTGGTTAACATTTGTTCCTACTTTTTATAAGTTTAGGTGATATATTTCTCTGTTTGGACGATACCTTTTCATACTTGCTTAACAAAGTTTCGTACTTTTCATAAGTTTGGTTGGGGAATTTCGTTACTTGGTCAATCTTTTTTCTCTTTTGGCTAACAAATTTTCCTATTTGGCCAAGGTATTTTCCCTTTGGTTACAATATGTTCCTACTTTTTATAAGTTTGGGTGCGATATTTCTCTGTTTGGACGATACCTTTTCATACTTGCTTAACAAAGTTTCGTACTTTTCATAAGTTTGTTGGGGGGGGGGGGGGGGGGATTTCGTCACTTGGACAATATTTTCCCCATTTGGCTAACAAATTTTCCTATTTGGCCAAGGTATTTTCTCTGTGGTTAACATATGTTCCTACTTTTTATAAATTTGGGTGATATATTTCTCTACTTGGTCGATACCTTTTCATACTTGCTTAACAAAGTTTCGTACTTTTCATAAGTTTGTTGGGGGATATTTCGTTACTTGGACAATATTTTCCCCATTTGGCTAACAAATTTTCCTATTTGCCCAAGATATTTTCCATTTGGTTAACATATGTTCCTACTTTTTATAAGTTTAGGTGATATATTTCTCTGTTTGGACGATACCTTTTCATACTTGCTTAACAAAGTTTCGTACTTTTCATAAGTTTGGTTGGGGAATTTCGTTACTTGGTCAATCTTTTTTCTCCTTTGGCTAACAAATTTTCCTATTTGGCCAAGGTATTTTCCCTTTGGTTACAATATGTTCCTACTTTTTATAAGTTTGGGTGATATATTTCTCTGTTTGGTCGATACATTTTCATACTTGCTTAACAAAGTTTTGTACTTTTCATAAGTTTGGTTTGGGTATTTCGTTACTTGGTCAATCTTTTTTCTCATTTGACTAACAAATTTCCCTACTTTTCATAAGTGTGGACAAGATATATCGTTACGTGGTCAATATTTTTTCTATTTGGCTAACAAATTTTCCTATTTGGCTAAGATATTTTCCATTTGGTTAACATATGTTCCTACTTTTTATAAATTTGGGTGATATATTTCTCTATTTGGTCGATACATTTTCATACTTGCTTAACAAAGTTTCGTACTTTTCATAAGTTTGGTTTGGGTATTTCGTTACTTGGTCAATCTTTTTTCTCATTTGACTAACAAATTTCCCTACTTTTCATAAGTGTGGACAAGATATATCGTTACGTGGTCAATATTTTTTTTCTATTTGGCTAACAAATTTTCCTATTTGGCTAAGATATTTTCCATTTGGTTAACATATGTTCCTACTTTTTATAAGTTTGGGTGATATATTTCTGTATTTGACAAATAATTTTAATATTTTGTCTAACATATTTTCTTATTTGATGGTTGAAGTGGTACATAGAAGGTGTACTTTTGTCTGGTTGTGAAGTGTGGCACTGAGCAGGTACACTGAAAAAACATATATTGGTCTTGGAAATGGCTTTCTGGAGAAAGATGTAAAGACACTATGGCCACATAGAAAGGAAATGAAAGTGTGGATGTCTAATTTGATACGTGATAACGTCGCTGGTTATGACGGCGGACACGTGACCTGTCATGTTACGTGCATTGCCTAAGGTTGAATCGGGGCAGTTTGTTGTGTTGATGCTCGGGTGTCCTTTGGTGTAACCGGATAACACTAGGACTACACGGTTATAGAAAAGAGAGAAGGGGGTGACCCTTTTACCCTTCGGATGCAGTGTTGATGATGCAGTGTATTCACTCCTATACACAATGATCATCATACGTTAGGTTCCCTGACTCGACAACCGATAGGACACCCTTTTTCTATAGTTTCCCTCTTAACCACGTGTCTCAGATGTCCCATTACCCCTGTGACCGGATGTGACACCATATTTGACCAGTTTTAGTGAATGAGACGTAGTTTGGTTGTAGCAATTACCCATGTGTGATAGGGTGCGACGCCATCTTTGACCGGATGTAACTATTGTCCATGTGTGTTGACTGTACCACTAGGTGCTATTGATCAATACAAAATCAGTGCTCGAGGCGCTCCTGTCAGGGAAATTGTCGATAGTAAGGACATTACTTTCTGAACTTAGCAGTCGGCATAACGTCTTGATCATTTCATCGATCACTTTAACCATCATCATGTCACTACACATATCATACCCTACAATCTAAGGGATCATTCGACCACTTGATCACTACTTCACCAGTACTTGACCCTATTTGACTATGTCCTTACTTATTTTACCATCACCGTTTCACTACACGTACCATACCCTATAATTTAAGTGGTCATTCGACTACTTGACCACTACTTGACCACTATTTGAACACCACTTGACCACTATTTTAACACCACTTGACCAACTCTTGATCATCACCATGTCACTGTACCTACTTTCACCGACAATTTAAGTAGTCACTCGAACATTTACCACTACTTGGCCACTACTTGACCACTATTTGAGCACCACTTGACCAATTCTTGATCATCACCATGTCACTATACCTACTTTCCCTTACAATGTAAGTGGTCACTCGACCATTTGACCAGTACTTGTCGCTACTTGATCACTACTTGACAACGTCACTACTTAATTTATCCATCTCTGTTTCACTACACGTACCATACCCTACAAGTTTCTCACTTGAGCGGTTGACCACTGCTTGACCACTACTTGACCACTAATTTACCACCCTTTAAGCATCACCATGTCACTACGACCAATTTTCCCTAAAATTTTCCTTACTTGACCACTCCTTGACCACTAATTTACCACTCTTTAATCATCACCATCTCATAACAATCACTTTTCCCTAAAATTTCCCTAAAATTTCCCTCACTTACACACCGCTTGACCACTGCTTGACCACTACTTGACCACTACTTGATCACTAATTTACCACTAATTTAAACATTACCATGTCACTACGACCAATTTCCCCTAAAATTTTCCTTACTTGACCACTCCTTGACCACTGATTGACCACTAATTTACCACTCTTTAATCATCACCATCTCATTACAATCACTTTTCCCTAAAATTTCCCTAAAATTTTCCTCACTTACACACCGCTTGACCACTGCTTGACCACTACTTGACCACTAATTTACCACTAATTTAAACATTACCATGTCACTACGACCAATTTCCCCTAAAATTTTCCTTACTTGACCACTTGACCACTGCTTGACCACTACTTGACCACTAATTTACCACTCTTTAATCATCACCATCTCATTACAATCACTTTTCCCTAAAATTTCCCTAAAATTTTCCTCACTTGACCACTGCTTGACCATTGGTTTACCACTACTTGACCACTAATTTACCACCCTTTAATCATCACCATAGCATTATAACCACTTTTCCCTAAAATTTCCTCACTTGACCACTACTTGACCACCACTTGACCACTACTTGACCACTAATTTACCACCCTTTAATCATCACCATATCATTATAACCACTTTTCCCTAAAATTTCCTCACTTGACCACCCCTTGACCACTACTTGACCATCTGTTGACCACTAATTTACCATCCTTTAATCATCACCATATCATTACAATCACTGTTCCCTAAAATTTCCCTAAAATTTTCGTCACTTAACCAACACTTGACCACTACTTGACCACTAATTTACCACCCTTTAAGCCACATCATATCATTACAATCGCTTTTCCCTTAAATTTTTCTTACTTGACCACCACTTGACCACTGCTTGACCACTAATACCTGGTACCCACCTCTTACCGCCGAATGATACTCCACTATATCCATTACAATCAGCGATCTTTAGCTTTCAGGGTTTCATTTGTAACACGTGTTATGATAGTAAAAAAGCCACGGTGACCCTCTACAGACCACTAATAACCACTACCCACCTCTTACCAACGAATTTCATTAAGCTATATCCGCTACAGTCAATATTATCGGGCATTTTTACTTTTTAAGGTTTTCATTTGTACCCCGTATGATGATAGTGTATAGGCCACTACGACACTCTACAAAGCACTACTAGCCGCTACCCACCCCTTACCAACAAATTTCACTAAGCTATATCCGCTGCAATCAATATTATCGGCCATTTTTACTTTTTAAGGTTTTCATTTGTAACCTGTGTGATGATGGTGTATAAACAACTACGACACTCTACAAAGCACTAATAGCCGCTACCCATCCCTCACCAGTGAATTTCACTAAGCTATACCCGCTAAAATCAATAATATCGACCATTTTTACTTTTTAAGGTTTTCATTTGTAACCCTGTGATGATAGTGTTTAAACCTGAACAGCCTAGTCTCACCCCACGCGCCCACCCCCTCGCCACCACCCCGCACCCCGTCGTTCTTTAGTTTTATTTTTTATTTATTTTATTTTATTTTTTAAATAATTAATTAAAATTTTTATACACCCACTCAATAGTTATCTGCCCTTAGAAACATAAAATCTTAGAATTATCGCCCTTAGATATGACCTAGATACCACCCCTTACCCCACTCAACTATATGACCGAGGGGGAGTGAAAATCAGCCGAGGTCAAGGTCAATTGCCGGATTAATCCGGCAAATGATACCCGTTTTGCGCCTTTCTAACTACTAGTCTGGTTTGTGTTTGTTTAAACACAAATGTTTAAAGTAATAATAATTAACTCACTAGTCATTGTAATTTAAGTAAAAACAATAAATGAGATATAATAACTATATCGATTCACACACAAAGTTGTTATCCGTGATGGGTACATTTAGGCGAGCAAGTCTTTAGTGGCAAAAGTTTGTGTGAGAGGATCATCTTGATCCTCGTTCTTATCAATATCACTTGTGTCGGTGTCTACAAAGAGAGTGTCTGGTGTGCTGTATGTGTCGTCTTGGTCTTGTACTTGTGTCTCCTCTTGTTGTTCTTGTTCAGTTTTCTTTGTCTTGCCTATAGTGGCTTTGACTTTTTCTTTCCTTGGCAGTGATAAGTCGTCTGTTTATGTGTCGTCGCTGTGTTTTGACTGCAGTCTTCTGTTAGCCCATTTTCTCTTCTTTGGTTTGCTGACGACTTGAAAACCGTCAGAGTCTTCATTCCTTGGATTGATTTCTTGTGTGTTATTTTCTTGTATGTTCCTGTCTTCTTGTGTGTTGATTTGACTACTGAAAGTTTGTGTCAGTTCAATCTCTCCCTGTGGAGAAGTTTCTCTTTCGAGTGGTGGGAAATCTTCTTGGCTTTGTACACTGACTGCTGCTGCTGTTGGTGTCATCGGTTGTCGTCGACTTGGGCATTTACTTGCCCAGTGGTTGTTTTGGCCTCACGCTGGACAATTGGTCTTTCTCCCCGGCATCGTGATCAACACTCTGTGATTATTCGTAATGCCAGGAGTGTTGATCCGTATATAATGGGGGACTTCCTTTTTTGGGTTGCAGAGGGCTCTCCACTTGCCAGCCCCATTTTTTTTCCTAAACACCTCAGCCTTTTCATCTCCTGTGATGCTGTGCACCAGTTTTTTAACTCCTTGGGGAGCAATCGTGACGGGTAACCAGTGGATGGTCAGCCTGTCTTTTTCTTTCTCTCGGTGCTCCAGAGATATGTCTATCCCTAGACTTGGTAGAGAACACTTTTTGCCGTGTAACTTGTCATACACGGCTTTCTGAACCTCTGCTGACAGGTGAAAGTACCACCTAGTGGGAACTTCGAACCTATGCAGGTCCACGACTCCCCCAAAAGGTACACCTCCTTGACCAGTTAGGGCACTCATAATAAGTGCAGGTGTTGCTTTAGCAGCCGCCCCGGGACCAGTTATGGAACACACTATCGTTCCGGACTGGTGAGTAGCTGGACATCGTAGTCATTTATCGAGATCCCGACTTCAGTGATATTCGAATACATCTTGAAATTTGTTGTTTCAGGTAATAATTCCGGGGAATTATCCAGAATATCAAATCCAACGAATATCAACACAAAATCCGGAAAAAATATACAAGTTTATAGTTAGCAGTTTCACCAATTATTCCACAAAATCCAGAAAAATTCACTCCATCTATCCATCATGTGCCATGCCGGTAAGCGTGGGCGGTCATGTTCTGCCATCTCACTCGATCACCAGAGTCGTGGATCAGCTCTGTGTTCCTGTCTCGACCATGCCACCAGGCCAAGCCATCCAGGTATTTGCTTCTAGGTCTTCCCCTTGGTCTCTTCCCTTCGATCTTGCCAGTTGTCACCAAGTTCTCCAATTCATTTCTTCTCATAACATGCCCAAAAAATTTTGACTGTCTACGTCTAATGTCTCTAATCAGTTTACGATCTTCATTTGTTTCTTGAAGGACTTGTTCGTTGGTTTTTCTATCTGTCCATGGTATTCTTTGCATTTTCCTCAGAAACCACATTTCCACAGCCATTAGCTGTTTTTCAGCTTGACTGCTTATTGTCCACGCTTCACATCCATACAAAAGTATGGGTTCTATGTAGCATCTCAACACTCTTTTTCTCGTTTCTATTGATATCTTTTTGTTGGTCAGTATGTTTTTCATCTTGCTAAAGGCTACCTTCGCAATGGCAATTCTTGTTCTAATCTCTTCAAGGCATCTCCCATCAGATGTTATGACTGTGCCGAGATAACAGTATCGATTCACTTGTTTAAGAATATGTCCATCCACCCGTATATCACATTGTGGTATTTCCTTCTTCCTAGTGACGACCATAATCTGTGTCTTTTTACAATTTAAGGTACTTCAATTTTAATTCACCGCAACAGACGTCACGAGGCTATATTTAGCTTTAGCAGCTATTTATAGCGTAGTTAGCAGCTATATATAGCACTGGCGGGGGATCTCCGTTCAATTAAAGTTTTTTTCAGTGCGTGTCATGGCGCGAAAAAGGAGCGACGAACGGTAACACAGTGTGTGTAGTACATTTTTACGTTGGCTTTCTGCAGTCATGAATTTTATTGAACTGACAGCAGCTGTCCACGACAAGCAGAGTAGTGTTGCCTTTTTTGTAACCCTAACTCATGCATACAGCAGTATCATCCAGCAATGGGCCCTATTCAAGGCCACTAGAAGAATAGAAAGAAAAAGCAGCGGCTGCAGCAGGATATGACAATATGAATTGGAAACAAATAGGTATATTAAACTCCTGTGAGAAAAAACGTACTAAACAACAACAAAGTTTCACATACCTTACAAGGAGATCCACGTATCACGAAATACAGGTGAAAATCCGAAATCAGAAGCACTCAATAAATATATAAAATGAATAATAAAATAACATAAAATACACACGAACGCGTACAATACGACACACAGACGTTTCGATTCTCAGAATCTTTGTCAATGACAACACATAGCTAACAACGAAATACAGCAAACAACGAAAAAAACACACACATGGCCCCTCACTATGTCATGTTGGGCAGAAAAGGTGACTTGGCCAGCTGCGAATGCGCTCGTTGGCTAGAATTAAAAATGGGTTGCCAAGAAGGATTTAAGTAGCCAAAAATATGTGAACAGTCTGCTATGAAAATATAGGGATGTGGGGACAGTTAGGTCTAGATATTGGGGGGGGGGGGGGGGGGGGGGGGAACAGCATAGTGATAGATAGTGTAAACAATATGGGAAGATGCCACAGTTATACCGTAGCGTCCACAACAGTATTGATACCTGCTGGATGGATGCATCCCAGATTGTTGATTAGCTGGCATTCAATTTTAAGTCTGACTGAGCTATTGGAGAAGCAGGGTTTTAATGCGGTGACACATGCATCGTCGGCTTCATTATGGTTGGAGGAATTGAAATGGTTGGGGACAGGTTTGTCAGCGCCCTGATTAATGTCTCTGAGGTGTTCTCTAAAATGATCAGCAAGACGTCTGCCCGTTTGGCCAATGTATTTCATGTCACATCGTTTGCAGATGATAACATAAATCAGATTGCGGGATGCACAGGTGAAAGAATCTTTCAACGTGAAGGTGCCTCGGGGAAATGCAATCTCTGGTGTCTGAACAACGTATGGGCATGTCAGACAGTTCTTACGATGGCATTCGAATGTGCCCACGGATGAAGTAACCGTGGGGAGGCGACTATGCACAAGGTGGCCTCTGAGGCTCTGGTTACGGCGGAAAATTACCCTGGGGCCATTGGAGAATACCTCACGAGTGGTTGGATCGGATTCCAAGATGGACCAGTGTCTCAGGAAAATGTGCTTGATGGCATAGGCATGTGGCTGGAAGGTGAGGATAAGCTTGGGTTCATTGTTCGGAGGTCGCGTATGTTTGGCGAGGGACATTTCCCGCGTGACCTGGGTTATGCGACAGAAAGCTGTGGACAAGACATCCTCTGGGTAGGACCGTCTGCGGAAAAAGTCCAGCATTTCGTGGGCTCTCTCGAGGAAGTCATTGTCCTGACAGATACGACGAAGGCGGAGTAGCTGGGAATATGGGATGGAATCTTTGCAGCTTTTGGGGTGGGATGAGCTGTACAGGAGGAAACCGTGAGCATCAGTAGGTTTGTAGTACACGGAGGTCGTGAGGCCTGTAGGGTTTAATTTAATAGTGGTGTCAAGGAAGTTGACAGAGGTGGTGGAAATTTCTGTGGTGAATTTGATCGATGGATGGAAGTTATTGACATAATTAATGAAGCGGTTCAGTTCCGCCTCTGACATGTCAGTGAGACCTATGCCGTCATCGATGTAGCGTCGGTAAAAAGAAGGGAGAAGACCATCATAGCTGAGTTCAATCTGGTGTTCCAGATGTCCCATAAATACACATGCGTAGCTGGGTCCCATTTTAGTGCCCATGGCGACACCGCTGATTTGTTCAAAGTAGTGGCCATTGAACTCAAAGGAATTATTGGTGAGGACCAATTCAGCGAGTCTCACAAGTGTGCGTGTAGGGATGGCTTGATCTGTGCGTTGATCCAGAAAGAACTGTAGCGCCCTGAGGCCATCAGCGTGAGGAATGGAGGTATAGAGGGAACATACAGCCATTAGGAATAGTCTGTATGTGTTCCCAGGAGTCAGTTGGAGAGAGTTGAATGAAAGTAACGCAAGCGTTGTATCCTTGATGTATGACGGCAGATTCGCAACTAGAGGTTGTAAAATCCTGTCAAGAAACGCTGAGATCAGTTCAGTCGGGCATGAGCAGGCGGAAACTATCGGACGTCCCGGATTTTTGAGTTTATGTATTTTGGGCAGCATGTAGAGGGTGGGTTTGCCCAAGTCAGAGTCATAGATGTGAAGTGAAGTGGGACTGGGTGGTAAGGCATCCTCACGTATGAGCTGTTTGATGGTATTGTGAATCTTCCGGTTATAGGAGAGAGTGGGGTCTTCGGTGCAGGGTGAATAATTATCAGGTTTATTAAGTTGAGACATGACTTCCTCGACATATAGATCTTTTTGCCAAACAACCACAGCACCACCTTTATCCGCCGGTTTGATAACTATGTCCTGTCTGCGCTGTAGTTGAGATAGGGCACGCCATTTGGGAGGGGATAGGTTGGAGCGTTTCAAGCGAGGGAAAGAAAGTTGCTTGATCTCATGGAGTGTGTTAGCTATGTAGAGGTCAAGCGCGTTGGAAGCTCCGGAGGGTGGGGTCCATGTGGAACGGGATTTGGTTGAAGATGGAAAAATGTCTGGAGGTTGTGGGGTGGTACTGAGGACAGGCTTGTCTCTGTGGTGGTACTTGAGGCGGAGTCGTCTGTGAAAGTTGGAAACGTCTTCCAAAATGGCGCGACTGTCCATACGGGGACGTAGAGGGACAAAACTAAGACCTTTCCCTATCAGGAGACAGTGGTAGGTCAGGCGGTATGCATACCACTTTGGTGTGGCTGATGGGTGTCGAAGTGGGTGAAGGGACATGGGGACGTAGGTGGCTGATTTTGTCTTTCTTACGTGAAGATAGCCATTTATATAGCTCTCTATTATTATAATGTTGAATGATGGAGGTTATCAAATGGAAAGCAAGCTGGTTGTTGAAGGTCAGTAGATGCAGAGTCTGGTACAGGTTGTGCTTGGTGTCCTTAAGTTCGGAGATATGTCGTTGAAGCACAGTCACTGCCAGCTTCATGTACTTGACAGACTGCTCCTGTGCCAGGCGATTGAAGAGTCGTGTCTCAGCAGGAACCAGTTTGCCTAACGAGAGATGAATATTGCTCCGGAAGCCTTGGGGTGTAATTTTGAGCCGGAGACAGTTGTTCAGGAAATTCAAATGGCAGGAAAAGCGAGTGATGTTAAACATAGTGCGCGCGAGGCTGATAGCTGCACGGGACATGTCCTGGGGTAGGAGGGCAAATATGTCGGAGACGGTGTGGTGGAGAGATGACATAGTCCGTCTGTCATTAGGCATGATCGGCTATGGGTCAGTAAACAACATTGTCGACATTGATTATGTGGTTGTTTCGGGATTTGAAATTTAAACATTGAGCACAACCCACTACTGGCAACGCCGATCGCACTCTGGTATGAACCCAAGGCCTATCCACGCCAACACGGAAGTACCACACTCGAGTTTCGCCCTCGTTTGAGCTCGTCAGTAGTGCATATCCCTGACCGGATACGGAAACAGTCCCGGATCACGCGTGTGAAGCGGGTGTGTAACCACGCGGCACACACTGGACACACCAAATTATCACAACAGAATATCACAACGCTACCCATAGACATTGACTGGATATTTCAGGAATGAGACACGATTTATACGTTATATTACTGTAATCCACCATGGCAAACCAACATTATTTTTACAATTGTCGTCGTCCTGATTTTTTTTTTTACAATTACTTCTTCTTGGCCACACCCACAGTTCTTCCTCGCCTGCCTGTGGTCTTGGTGTGCTGGCCTCTGACACGAAGGCCCCAGTAGTGTCTCAAGCCTCTGTGAGCACGAATCTTTTTCAATCGTTCAAGATCTTCACGTAGTTTATTGTCAAGGCCGTTACTAAGCACCTGAGTATACCGCCCATCCTTGATGTCCTTCTGCCTGTTGAGAAACCAGTCTGGAATCTTGTACTGACGAGGGTTCGTCATGACTGTAACAATACGCTCGACCTCTTCCTCTGTCAGCTCTCCTGCTCTTTTCCTTATGTCAACATTGGCCTTCTTGCACACTACAGTTGCAAATCTGCGACCAACACCCCCGATCGATGTAATGGCAAAGGAGATTTTCCGTCTGCCATCAATATTCGTGTTCATAACACGAAGAATGTGCTGAAACTAACGCCATTTCGATTCTCTATACTCCTAAAAGGAAGTTGTACTTTATGTAAAGAGAAACCAACGCGAAACTTTTTATACGTTGTGAAGAGACCAGAATTAGGGATGTTAATCCTACTCTTTAATCCCCAACCTGGAGGACCAGGTTCATTTACAATTATAAAATACTTTAAATAATTTGAGCTGTTTTCTAGAAACAACAAAACTTTCAAACAGTATCCAGAAATACTAAATTTTCCTAAGTATATGCTATTTGAAAATCTTAGATTAATTCAATCAATCAATCATGTGCCATGCCGGAAAGCGTGGGCGGTCATGATTCGCCATTTCACTCGATCACCAGAGTCGTGGATCAGCTCAGTGTTCCTGTCTCGTCCATGCCATGTGGCCAAGCCATCCAGGTATTTTTTTTTTGAGACAATTAGATTAATTATATGTACTTAAATAACTGGAATATAAATTTGAGATATCATAGAAATACCTTACTTACCACACTATTCTTATGTCCCTTGATATTTTATTCTTTAAAATGCAGAAAAGCCCCATTTACACTCTGTGCCGCGCGTAGAAAATATGCTAGGTCTATAATGATATCTTAATTATATAAGCCAGTGGTTCTCAACCTTTTTTGGCCCGTGCCCCCCTTTACCATATTTTCAGAACGTCATTCCCCCCCCCCCCTTCCTATCAAAAATTTGGCCCGTGCGCCCCCCCCCCTCACCGTATTTTCAGAACATCATTCCCCCCCCCCCCCTTTTTCATATTTCCTATCTAAAAATTCCCCCACCCCTATACAGTATACGTAAAAATGTAAGGTAAATTTAATAGCACATTACTAAACCAAGTCTAGACATCCACATAAAACATGATTTGTGGGTCTACTGACTTTATAAAATGAATTTTAGAAGGATGAGACGTACTCAACTGTAAAGTATGAAGGGAAAAACAATATCAAGTAATCGGTTCTTGTATTAACGCGATCTTGAAGTGGTCTTCAATTTCCCCCCCCCCCTGGAAACCCTAAAATTCCCCCTGGGGGGGGGGGGATTCCCACCGGTTGAGAACCACTGTTGTAGTTGTTGTTGTTGTTGTTGTTCTTCTTCTTCTTCTTCTTCTTCTTCTTCTTCTTCTTCTTCTTCTTCTTCTTCTTCTTATTCTTGGTTTTATTCTTATTCTTGGTTTTATTCTTATTCTTGGTTTTATTCTTATTCTTCTGTTGTTGTTCTTTACCCCTCTGTTTTGCTAGTAGTCGCCAAGTTCTCTAATTTATTTCTTCTTATAACGTATCCAAAAAGTCTTGACTGTAAGTCTAATTTCAGTTCATGGTTTTCATTTGTTTCTTGTAGAATTTGCTTATTGGTGTTTTTCTGTGTTACTTAGAAGACAATCCTCATTCGATTAGCAGGTCATTAGAAGACAATCCTCATTCATTGTGCAGTTCATTATGAGACAATCCTCAATAGTTGAGCAGATCATTATTAGACAATCCTCAATAGTTGAGCAGGTCATTAGAAGACAATCCTCAATTGTTGAGCAGATCATTAGAAGACAATCCTTAATTGTTGAGCAGATCATTAGCAGAGCAGATCTGGAATTACTTGTGACAACGGGAAACGGAGGAGAAGAGGAACTATGGGAGATAAAGACAGAACATGTTAGACAGTGTGACACGATGGCACGAAGGACATACTCTATTGAACCTGAATAGCTGTACTAGAGACGAAGGATGGACAGACATAATCACCAAAGCCACATGGATTGATTGATTGATTTAAGAACCGACATCACGGCATTCGGGGCATTCCCATAAGCACTCCGTTCCCATCCTCAGCAGCCAGCGAAGAATTCCAACACCAATAGTGCCAGTAGCAATCTGATTATATGTCCGTCTCGTTTTTCTTCTGAGCGTCGATCGTCGGCCAGATCCCCTCGTCACTCCTCGCTGTCTCATTCTTGCCAGACCCTGGTGATCCATTTGCTCCTCCGAGGTGTACACGTGCTCCCACAAGGCCGCAACCACGTCTGCCTTGTCATGCATCAATACTTCACCAAGTTTTGCAGAGCCAGCCAGTCTGTCCGCCTGTTCATTCCCCAGCACACCGGCATGCCCCAGAGAAAAGATCCAGACGATGCTTGCCACCCGTGTCCTCCGAAGCGAGGCAAGCCACTCTGCACGAAGCATGCCTGTCCTCACCCTACTCAGCATGCTTTCTATGTAAGTTACAGTCACGATGTGTGTGTACCGTATTCTCCATCCAGCGGAGAGCTGCAGTGACTGCCTCTGCCTCCATTCTAAAACTAGATGTTGTGGTATCATATGCCAGGCTCTCCCGCACCAAATGTCGACCATTAGCCTTTGCTACGAACCCCCTGGCACTTCTCCTACCTCTTGACACCGAACCATCTGTGTATATAATCAAATCACCCGGGCGAGCATTATCCTGAATTAGTTGCTGGATTTCCACTTCCGTGGCCACTCCCTGAACTCCCGGTTCAATGTGATTATGACTCTGCACAAGTCTGACTGCTCCGCTGGCACTCTGACCCACTCCTCTCCTAGCCTAATGTTCTCCAAGATGCACACCTGTCTGATCGCATCCTCCACCTGAACCATCCATTATGTCCCTCTTATCAGTCAGCCAGACGGCATGGACTATAAGAAGATTGGCAGTACATGAGACAGAAGGCTGAGGACAGATCACCAACACCACATGGCACGAACTATAAGAAAATCTATTGGAGGTGACTAAACTAATGAAGTGGTTATCTGCGTGACATAATGGTTATAATTTGCATCATCATCATCATCACGTGGCTCAATTCACTGTCTGCCAAAAAGGTTCTCGAGATTAGCATTGCCACGTCACATTTGCGGGTAGACATATTGGGGTTTAACAAGGTCATGCTTCAGCCAGCACCAACGACACTGGTTGGAGTTGCGGCTCGGTTTGTAATGTTTTCTCTTCAAGTTTAATACATTTCACTGTCTAGAAACTTAAACTAAAACCCCTAGCGAGCAGGCCAAATAAACAAGTCGGGGCCAACAGCCGTCATGGGGGCTTGCCTGTTGCAGATGATAAAACAAGTTATCGTCGCTACATACAACTTGTATCAACATTTCCATTCTCATGATACCTGACCGTGGAGTTTAGATTACGATCTAGATAACACAGAGAAGCAAGACAACAAATTAATGTTGTCTCGGCGGTGGGGGAGAGGGGGATGTTGAAGATGGGGGGGGGGGGGGGGGGTATGTAGTAGTATGTGAGTATAAGGAATTGTGTTTTCATGTTAGGAAGTGCAGATTGTGTCGGCAGATTGGTTGTTTGGTTAGTTGTGTGTCTGGCTGGTTGGTTAGCTGTTTTGTTGGTTTGACTGGTTGTTTGGTTGGCAGCCTGACTTGCTGGTTCGTTAGTTAGCTGGCTGGTTGGTTGGTTTGTTGGTTGGGTGGCTGGTTTGTTCGTTTGTTGGTTGGGTGGCTGGTTCGTTCGTTTGTTGGTTGGGTGGCTGGTTGGTTCGTTTGTTGGTTGGGTGGCTGGTTGGTTCGTTTGTTGGTTGGGTGGCTGGTTGGTTGGTTCGTTGGTTGGGTGGCTGGTTGGTTCGTTTGTTGGTTGGGTGGCTGGTTGCTTCGTTTGTTGGTTGGGTGGCTGGTTGCTTCGTTTGTTGGTTGGGTGGCTGGTTGCTTCGTTTGTTGGTTGGGTGGCTGGTTGGTTCGTTTGTTTGTTGGGTGGCTGGTTGCTTCGTTTGTTGGTTGGGTGGCTGGTTGCTTCGTTGGTTGGTTGGGTGGCTGGTTGCTTCGTTGGTTGGTTGGCTGGCTGGTTGCTTCGTTGGTTGGGTGGCTGGCTGGTTGGTTCGTTGGTTGGGTGGCTGGCTGGTTGGTTCGTTGGTTGGGTGGCTGGCTGGTTGGTTCGTTGGTTGGGTGGCTGGCTGGTTGGTTCGTTGGTTGGGTGGCTGGCTGGTTGGTTCGTTGGTTGGGTGGCTGGCTGGTTGGTTCGTTGGTTGGGTGGCTGGCTGGCTGGTTGGTTCGTTGGTTGGGTGGCTGGTTGGTTGGTTCGTTGGTTGGGTGGCTGGTTGGTTGGTTCGTTGGTTGGGTGGCTGGTTGGTTCGTTTGTTGGTTGGGTGGCTGGTTGCTTCGTTTGTTGGTTGGGTGGCTGGTTGCTTCGTTTGTTGGTTGGGTGGCTGGTTGCTTCGTTTGTTGGTTGGGTGGCTGGTTGCTTCGTTTGTTGGTTGGGTGGCTGGTTGCTTCGTTTGTTGGTTGGGTGGCTGGTTGCTTCGTTTGTTGGTTGGGTGGCTGGTTGCTTCGTTTGTTGGTTGGGTGGCTGGTTGCTTCGTTTGTTGGTTGGGTGGCTGGTTGGTTCGTTTGTTGGTTGGGTGGCTGGTTGGTTCGTTTGTTGGTTGGGTGGCTGGTTCGTTCATTTGTTGGTTGGGTGGCTGGTTCGTTCATTTGTTGGTTGGGTGGCTGGTTCGTTCGTTTGTTGGTTGGGTGGCTGGTTGGTTCGTTTGTTGGTTGGGTGGCTGGTTGGTTCGTTTGTTGGTTGGGTGGCTGGTTGGTTCGTTTGTTGGTTGGGTGGCTGGTTGGTTCGTTTGTTGGTTGGGTGGCTGGTTGGTTCGTTTGTTGGTTGGGTGGCTGGTTGCTTCGTTTGTTGGTTGGGTGGCTGGTTGCTTCGTTTGTTGGTTGGGTGGCTGGTTGCTTCGTTTGTTGGTTGGGTGGCTGGTTGCTTCGTTTGTTGGTTGGGTGGCTGGTTGCTTCGTTTGTTGGTTGGGTGGCTGGTTGCTTCGTTTGTTGGTTGGGTGGCTGGTTGCTTCGTTTGTTGGTTGGGTGGCTGGTTGCTTCGTTTGTTGGTTGGGTGGCTGGTTGGTTCGTTTGTTTGTTGGGTGGCTGGTTGCTTCGTTGGTTGGTTGGCTGGCTGGTTGCTTCGTTTGTTGGGTGGCTGGCTGGTTGGTTCGTTGGTTGGGTGGCTGGCTGGTTGGTTCGTTGGTTGGGTGGCTGGCTGGTTGGTTCGTTGGTTGGGTGGCTGGCTGGTTGGTTCGTTGGTTGGGTGGCTGGCTGGTTGGTTCGTTGGTTGGGTGGCTGGCTGGTTGGTTCGTTGGTTGGGTGGCTGGCTGGCTGGTTGGTTCGTTGGTTGGGTGGCTGGCTGGTTGGTTCGTTGGTTGGCTGGCTGGTTGGTTCGTTGGTTGGGTGGCTGGCTGGTTGGTTCGTTGGTTGGGTGGCTGGCTGGTTGGTTCGTTGGTTGGGTGGCTGGTTCGTTGGTTCGTTGGTTGGGTGGCTGGTTGGTTGGTTCGTTGGTTGGGTGGCTGGTTGGTTCGTTTGTTGGTTGGGTGGCTGGTTGGTTCGTTTGTTGGTTGGGTGGCTGGTTGGTTCGTTTGTTGGTTGGGTGGCTGGTTGGTTCGTTTGTTGGTTGGGTGGCTGGTTGGTTCGTTTGTTGGTTGGGTGGCTGGTTGGTTCGTTTGTTGGTTGGGTGGCTGGTTGGTTCGTTTGTTGGTTGGGTGGCTGGTTGGTTCGTTTGTTGGTTGGGTGGCTGGTTGGTTCGTTTGTTGGTTGGGTGGCTGGTTGGTTCGTTTGTTGGTTGGGTGGCTGGTTGGTTCGTTTGTTGGTTGGTTCGTTTGTTGGTTGGGTGGCTGGTTGGTTCGTTTGTTGGTTGGGTGGCTGGTTGGTTCGTTTGTTGGTTGGGTGGCTGGTTGGTTCGTTTGTTGGTTGGGTGGCTGGTTGGTTCGTTTGTTGGTTGGGTGGCTGGTTGGTTCGTTTGTTGGTTGGGTGGCTGGTTGCTTCGTTTGTTGGTTGGGTGGCTGGTTGCTTCGTTTGTTGGTTGGGTGGCTGGTTCGTTTGTTGGTTGGGTGGCTGGTTTTGTTTTATTTTTTTTTATTATTTTTTGTAGACAGCGTTATCTAGCCAGATCTGTGGCGAAGGGGTTACCAATGCAGTTCGTAATCCCGCATACCGGGTTCGAAACATAGTTTCGGGCAGTTTGACAGCTGATCGGTTTGCGTTGGTTTTCATGCAGTGGTATGAGTGCCGGTTGTTCAAAAAGTAATAGCAAACTGCTGAACGTAAACTTGCCATGAAGTCACAAACAGCCAAAAATGGCTGGGGTTGGGGCTGTAAGAACAATAGAGATGACAAATGGTGTCTCCTGTTTTCATTTCAATCGTATCTATTAGTTCCCCCCACCTCCCGCAACTCATTAATCACCCTGTATTTCACATCTGTATGAATTGCCTTTATTAAATTCATTATAACAAATTATCTCATCAATGTCCTAAGAGATTTCCTATAAATATTGTCAAAGACCTATCCATAGTTCATAGATCCACCTTTCCACAGCTCATAAATCCAACGTAAAGTCGCGAATTAAACTCAAAGCCTTTATAATGGAAATTTTTTCCTGCCAATTTTCATTTGCAGAGATGATCTTTATGCTGAAGATTAATTGGACAGCCAAAATGAGCAATCAGGACGTTTTAAGGAAAGCTGAGTCGCAAAGACAACTTATCACAAAGATCAGAAAGAGACGGTCATCATTTTTTGGCCACATTATGAGAAGCCAAAAACTGGAACATGTGACAACCGGGAAGATTTGCGGAAAAAGAAATAGAGGAAGACAGCGTGAGAAGATTATTGACAGTCTTGAGGCACGGCACGGAAGAAAGTCAACACACGAATTGATCCATGGCGTCGGAGATCGTAATTTGTGAAGAGGCATGAACGCCCACGCCAGGCAAGGCACTGGACGATGATGATGATCTTATTTTATTTTATTTATTTTTTTTTTTTTTTTTTGGGGGGGGGGGGGTTTTGTAGATATCACAACAAAATTGCAGTTTTGTTTTTAAAACACAATTTAGCTGTGAAAATCACGTAATCATGTGCGATATCTAATACAGAAATATCACACTTCACATTCATAATTGTTTCCGGCTCTTTCACGTCGAAATTATTCAGCCACGGTATAAACGAACGCCAGGGACACCATCCATTTGGTGAGTATTTTCCCATAAACATTCATAAATTTCATGTTATATCAAGATAAAACTAATTCTTGTTGTTTATTTATAAATGGAGTATTTATTAAAAAATAATAAAATAAAATTATGATTTATTCTTATTTTTATTTGGTTATAAACGTTAATGTTCTGCTTTAATGCGCAATACCCAGCTTTGGTCTGTGGTTGGCCAACCAGTCAACTGGAAGGTAGACCAGAAAAGAACAGGTTCCAGTTGTTTCAGTAGAGACGCAGTTTTTCATCTATTAGGTAATTTGTGTTTACATGGGCTTTTATATTTCACGTACGTGTGTCCCTCAGCTGTGAATTATTTAGGTTGACGCGTTAGTGTTGTATGGTGGTGAAAACGATATGTTATTGTGCGATATAATCTCCGTAAAACACACACAAGACAACGGACAACGTGCCAGTGTTGTTGTTGTGTCAGACTGTCAGCCAGCGATGGATGGACTGATCAGTGACTGACTGAAAAAATCGTCGCTTCTCATGTCTCAATGACTGTACTGTATTTCATTGTTTACCTGCCTTATGACAGTTTCAAGTAATGTTTATGTTATTTCACTGTCCCGAAAATTGGAGGTTATTTAAAACATAATTACATCTTCAGCATCTTGTAAATAATGGAAGTTTATGCATCCTTGCTCACATGTCACCTGCTGACCTACTGTTTTCGTTTCACTTTCATTGATATTGGATATTCTGTTTATAAATAAACACAACACGTGTGTCCCCTTGCTTCACTTTCATTGATATTGGATATTCTGTTTATAAATAAACACAACAACATGTGTGTCCCCTTGCTTCACTTTCATTGATATTGGATATTCTGTTTATAAATAAACACAACAACATGTGTGTCCCCTTGCTTCACTTTCATTGATATTGGATATTCTGTTTATAAATAAACACAACAACATGTGTGTCCCCTTTCTTCACTTTCATTGATATTGGATATTCTGTTTATAAATAAACACAACAACATGTGTGCCCCCTTGCTTCACTTTCATTGATATTGGATATTCTGTTTATAAATAAACACAACAACATGTGATTTGTGTGTCCCCTTACTTCACTTTCATTGATATTGGATATTCTGTTTATAAATAAACACAACAACATGTGTGTCCCCTTGCCTTAGAAAAATGACCTGTTGGTTACATTCAATATATAATTTAAATTGCTGTATTATTGAAAATGTATGTGAAACATGGACAGTAATGTAGTAAAAATAATTTAGTAGTTACGTAGTTAAAATTGCGTATTTACTAATGAGACCACCACAGATAGACAGGCCTTGAAAAACCAAATCTAATGGCACCTCAATGATGCCTGTATGTCAATTCTAAGTGGAGATATTAACATTTTTGTGAAGGTGTTTCAGGCTAAAACATTGATATATTTGCTGTGACTTTGGAACTCTTCGGTGTGGCCCTGGACTCTATTCTACCAGTCCTTGCGAAATTGTCTCACACGGTCTTAGACTGATATGAAAACTGGCCTCAAATATAAGTTGGAAGTGTCTATACCGCGATAGCTCGGAATAGACAGAGTAGTTTATTCCGCGATAGCTCGGAATAGACAGAGTAGTTTATTCCGCGATAGCTCGGGCGGAAACCCCGGTTGGCGATAATTTCCTTCCTTCTTCCTGCGAGAGCGCACTTTCCTGTCCTGCTTTCTGTGAACGATACTTAGCGCACTTTCCTGTCCTGCTTTCGGCGAACGATACTGAGCGCGCGGTACTTAAAAAAAGATGGCGTTAGAAAAAGGAGCCTCATTTGAAAGTTACCAGGAGTTTCAGGTTATTCTTAAGAAGCACGAAGACGAGTGTGGTGTGCTGTGTAACTGTCATATGGCAACTACGATCCATGGCGGTGGCGAGTGTGGCTGGTAAGGCCAATTCTTGCTGCAAATGTTTGCAAATGGTCTACTATCTCCAATTCGGCGTCGTCAATAAAGATTGATGGTACACCATGTGCACCTTGTGACATAATCTGTGTCTTCTTTTTGTTAATTGTTAAACCAAATTCAGAACAAGCATAACAAGAACTGTAAGAAAACCGAGAAAACTTTTTACCAAAACCCAAAACTAATAGTAATTACATTTTTCACATATATCATCATTCCAATGGACTCTTTTATTCCCTCTGTCCATTGTTTACATGGTTCGGAGTCTTTTTCTGTTCTGGCTCTGTTTGGTGTGTATATAATTGCTTATTGACTTATTGTGGTATAATGTCAGTTGGTAGCGTAGTTACGTGGCCGAGGCATTTCACTTACTGTTTTCTAATAAATTCTATCGGTACAATTACCTTCACCTTAAGAAAGATTCAACAGTCCCAAGTGGTCTAGTGGCTAGGATTCCGCGCTCTCACCGCGGCGGCCGGGGTTCGATTCCCCGCTTGGGAATTATTTTTTTTTTTCATATCATTTTTATATCATTGTATAAAACTTGGAACTGCTTCTTCGTAATAAATCATCTCACACTCACGTGGAACACTCAAGGGTAACTGGAAATGGAACCTGTAGAGTAGATAACATCATGGTGAGGGCAACTCAGTCCTGACCGTAATTAGGTGATTGTAGGCCAATAACAGCACTCAGATCTATAACAGAGATCCGATCTCTGTCATACGCGCATCACAATGGTCTTATACATGGCAACACCAGGAAAGAATAAAGGAACGGGTAGAAACCCAGCAGATGCCCTACTGGAAGATCCTACCATTACACATACCTCTTCTCCCTCTCAACCATCCTTAATCAAGAGCGAAGAGTAATCATAACTGAATGCTTCGCGGTCTCCTATAGCCCTGACTGTTAGTTAGTAACTGAGCGTTGAGCGTCGGCCAGATCACCTCGTCACTCCTCGCTGTTTCATTCTTGCCAGACCATGGTAATCCATTTGCTCCTCCGAGGTGTACATGTGCTCCCACAAGGCCGCAACCACGTCTGCCTTGTCATGCATCAATACTCCACCAAGTTTTGCCGAGCCAGCCAATCTGTCCTCTGCAGATACTCTGAGGTATGCCTTCGCTTGCATCACCTTGTGCCTACCAGCAACAGTAGGCAGATGTAGTATGTAACGCATACACACTTTGGTCATTGGTTTTTCTGTCTGTCTATTTGGAGCATTCATGCACAAATAATCCCATATCCCAGAATGGCCCGCATAGCTTCATTCTGTATGCGCTCTAATTTCACCAGCTGACAAGAATATCATCTGCAAATGTTATAATCCTTCCAACCCCTGGTGCTTCTAGGTTTGCAATCTTGCTCGTATACACATTAAAGAGCACCGGTGAGATTGCAGATCCCTGTGGCAGTCCCGGGGTTAAAATATGTGACTCTCAGGTCCATGCGCCCAGACGGAGAGCAACCTGACGAGAATGCAGGACTACTGCTATCCAGTTCACCAACCAGGGATTGACCCCCTTCTCCATAAGTGCAGTCATCAAAATATCATAGCGAACTCTATTGTACGCATCCTCGAGATCAAGCGCTGCCGCCATCGTTTCCTGTCTACTCTGGAAGCCATCATAAACGTCAAAGTTACCAGAAAGTCACCAGAAAGACCTCCTTGACCCGGGTTTTCTCACATGGCTTGGTCTATTAGCCCTGACTGTACTGGGCTTAGGTACCAGTACAGAGCGGGGCAGGTGGTTGCTTCTATAATCCCCAAGGACACCGAGTGTCGCGTTTTCAATGAAAAATGGGGAGTAAAGTACTTCTTTGTGGAAACAAAGAACCAGAAAACCAGTTGTGTAATATGCAGCGAAAAGTATTGCCGTTTTGAAAAAGTACAATCTTCGGCGACACTACGAAACAAAACATCTATAAGTTTTCTGGAAAGGTACGTTCTTCTTCTTCTTCTTCTTCTTCTTCTTCTTCTTCTTCTTCTTCTTCTTCTTCTTCTTCTTCTTCTTCTTCTTCTTCTTCTTCTTCTTTCGTTCGTATGATGGAAGCAGCAAATGACTTGTGTCCTGAGTAAACCGATTTGTTTGGAACTATCAGCCTTTCGACAAGCTCAGTTGTGCGAAGAACAGAACAACTTGGAGAGAACACAGTGCTACAGATACGCCAGCAAACTAGGAACTTGTTGTATTCTCTGGCGCTGAATGAGTCTACTGATCTCTCGAGTGCGCCACAACTTCTCGTGTTCATTCGTTGCGTCAATTTGGACTTTCAGATAACGGAAGAGTTGGCATCCGTTTGCAGCTTGCATGGATCAATAACTAGAGGACAACTTGTTGAATTTTACCGCTACTTACCTGATGTTGAGTTTCCGAAACTGAAGAAATTTGCCGCTTGTATGTCACCAGTGTTTGGAACAACTTATGTCTGTGAGCAAACATTTTTAAAAAAATGAAGTATATGAAGTCAACACATCCAACGAGATTGACTGATGAACATTTGAAAGCAATTCTCTTGATTGGATGCAGCAATTCCAGCCCAAACATTGATGATATCTTGAAAGCCAAATATCAGCTGCCAAATCGCGCTCAGCTGTGTTTTGAACGCGGGTATACGGGATTATGAACCTTCGCCACGGAGGACGGCGCAAGTATTGTAAAGAATGAGTAAGCGGCCCGCGCTCGTCATTATCCAGCCCGCCGTGAAAAAAGTTTGGTGACCCCTGATTTAGACAGACAACATCCGTATCAAGCGAGGCCTCAACAAGAGCAGTGCCCGGTATGTTCTCTCCCGACCTGTCCCATTCGCCAATTGAAGTTGCCACATAACAGATACCTGGTAAATGAAGAAAAAATTTGTTGGTATCAACCAGTACAGGTCTGATGATCGCGCTTTTGGCAGCAAGAGTGTTTCCTAGGGTTTTTGTGTTTTGTGTTGGTCTTTATCTGGCTGCACAAGAACCTGCACACTTGTCTTTCTGTTCTTATCTGTCCTCTACTTTTGTTGTCTTGGGAAAGGCGCTTAGCCAACCGAACACGAGTTCTCACTCTCACTCTCTCTCTCTCTCTATATATATATATATATATATCCCTCTCTCTCTCTCACTTGTCTATATCACTTTGTTATGTCTTTCAACACATCTTTCTCGTATCTCTGTCTCTCACACTATCTTCGTTATCTATCTCCCCCCTCTCTCTTTTCAACCTGCTTCACATATACCAGGTTTTCCTGCACTTTATTTGCGTAGCATTTCCTTGTTTATTTGTTAATTCATCAGGCCAGTAAGTCGGAAGCCTGGTGTTTGAATTGGCTAATCACGTCTTTCTGAAGCAACGCATATTACTGTCAGCTTGGACCGGAATTATGATGACATAAATATCAGGAAATAGTAGGTCGGTAATGTAAACAAAGATGGATGCCTGTAAACAGTAAGAGTACAGAAACGCAAGTTAAGAATTCTTGCATGGGGACACAATTATTTTTATTGGGGATACCAATCTGGAAAATTATTCTTGATATGAAAACAGCTTCATACGCCAGCTCGGTATAAACTACTCTGTCTATTCCGCGCCGGCTTGGAATAAACTACTCTGTCTATTCCGAGCTATCGCGGTATAAACTACTCTGTCTATTCCGAGATATCGCGGTATAAACTCTCCCATATAAGTTCCGTCATGTTAAATGATATAAAAATAGTACAAGTATACAAATTATTTTATTAATAATCTTTAAACTTGTATTCTCTTTAACTTTAGTAGTTCAAATTGCACGTTTTGAGCTGGTCCAATCAATATTTTGCATCGGCCGCCATCTTGGCTTTCCATTCACAAAGTTGAAACATCCCGCAGAAAAGAATTTTTTTTATACCACAGGTGGAAGACGGTTGGCGATGAAACTCCCCAAATATATGTAAAACTGGGTGCAAAATTCGAAAATCCATCTATAAATAAATGCAGATTAATTTATACAAGCTCTAGAAAATAAAATTACTTTCCGTGTGTCAAATAAAGGTATTTATTTAAAAGTCTACATAATTTCAACCAATCGCTATGCACAGAATATTAGACTAACCTTTTCTGCAGAACCTAAGATTCTGTCTGTTATTGTCACTTGATATTTGAATGAATGAATGACATTGAAAGCATGAACGGTTCAATCCGTTAACAGTATCAGTTTAATCATTTAATCAATAAGCAAACACGCTAAGAAACCATGAATATGGCAGTATAAATATGGTTTCCGAGGATAAATAATCAATGCAAAGTCTGGCATGGACCGACAAAAATACAAATCAGATAGTCCTTTAACAAAATTTCAACAAAATGAAAAGTAAATTAAATTGATTGGAGACCGAGATATTTTTGGCATTTCTGAGAAGAAATAAACTACAAAACTTATTAACAACTAACAAACTTGATGGGAAGACAAAGATATACCTGGATGGTAGAGATCAGTGCCATAATCGAAACAAGAACACACAAGAATGGTTCCATGACTGGTGAATGTATGAGATGGAAAACTACAACCGTCCACACATATTGACGTAGCAGATAACGATATTTATTTATTTTTAAAATAAAATAAAGGATTACTTTTGTTTTTCTACTATCTCGGTTATTATTATAATTACCAGCATCAGGTTGAAAACTGTCTGGATTGGGTCGTCGTGTGAGCTGTGCACAAAGAGGGGAGGTAGTCATTACCGGTCTCCCTGGCCAAGGTGTTAGCGACATTGTTCGTAATCCCGTATAACCACGTGGGGAAAAGAGCAGCTGCGAGAATCGGCAGCGGTTCGCACCGTGCTGGTAACTTATGGGGGTATGGGAGCCGGTTGTTCAGAAAGCAATGGCAAACTTCTGAAACTTCCTGTAAAAACTTGCATAGTACATCAATAGCAGCTGAGAAAATGCTGGTGTTGACTGCAACATCCTGTAAGGGATATGCAACATTTTAAAAAAAGTCATTACCACTGCTTTCCCACTGACCCATCTTTTGTGGAGGTTGTTCCTTGTTCCTTGTCAGTGTTGTTTTTGGCATACTGTTCACCATAGTCTTGTTACATGACTGAACCATCTTCTCTTCATACGCCTTCAGACATCAACATGAAGATACTTGTTTTAAAGCATCAGCCACCTTGATATTTGTTGATGTTTCCATTGTTTGCCAACTGGAGTGGGTGATGATGCTTCTCCACATCTTGGGATCTCTTTGAGTCCATGATTGACAGGCTTGCAGTGGTATGGACAGGCAGTTTGTCACATCTTAAAAACTCAATGTTCTGACCGTCAAGCACAGTTATACGTTACATCATCTGGTGGTTATAGAACTCTGCCATTGCTGAGCTTATTCAGCATGCCATCACAGTATGAAACCTGACTCTGTATAATTAGGACATTTTGTGTTTAACCAACATAGCTCATGATGCATAGACTGCATCTAACCTAACCATGAAACAATTGTTCTGTTGTCTGTAAGTTGTTGTTTTACCAGGACAAGTGTCATTACTTTTATTACTGATTCAGTGGTGAAATCTCTGCCACACAGCAAGCAGGACAGGAGGCTACCCATCGTCAGTAGTTCTTCCCTTCTCGGATGTTTCGGCCACTTGACTTTCCTTGTGAATGAAATTACTTAGTAAGATGTATCTTTGAGAAAGATTCTATTGTTAATAAGTGGTGTTATTTCTTCAGAAACCTGTTTCTTTCCAAGACTCGACAAGAAGACTTGGCAACATGATTATCCCCATCAGATGCTTCACATGTGGGAAAGTGATCGGCAACAAGTGGGAGGTGTATATCGGACTCTTGCAAGTAGAATACACAGAGGGGTGAGTTTCACAACACTTTGTGTGTCATTTATTTCATCCTGTGCTTTTGTTAAGTTATCCTGGTTATATTTCTGGACCTTCTACATGGCACTCCCGCTGATCTTGACTGGCAAGTAAATGTGTATGTGGTTGTGACATAAGGCCAGGAATCACGTGGGGCACCTCTAATCCAGGGTTAGCTCAAGTGAAAGTTTGTGGTTGTGATGTGACATAAGGTCAGTAATCACATGGAGCATCTCTAATCCATGGTCAGCTCAAGTAAAAGTATGTGGTTGTGACATACGGTCAGTAATCAGATGGGGCACCTCTAATCCATGGTCACCTCTAATCCAGGGTCAGCTCAAATCCAGGATGCTTGTCCACGTCGTGGGTATATGGTGCCAGCCCTGTATTTGTATAGACTAATCAACAGCACTAGATGGGTGATGTGATCTCTGTCAGCTCCTTGACTTCCCAGGATTTCCCCTGCTACCCATGTTGGGGGGGGGGGGGGGGGGGGGGGGGGGTTTAGCCTGTGTAACACCTTGTGTTAGGTAGGGGCCTGGTAGGTAGGGTTGTGTTAGGTAGGTCACTGCATGGATGGAAAGCTAAAACCAAAACTAACAGTGAACCGTCAGAGAGCTCCTGTTTGCTGATGATTGCACTCCGTATGCCAACTCAGAGGCAGACATGCAACACAATGTTTCAGCTTTCTCATATGCCTGTGCCAACTTTGGGCTCAATATCAACTTGGAGAAGACTGTAGTTATGTACCAGCCAGCTCCAGGGAATAATCACACTCTGCCGAATATCAAAGTGGATGGTCATAGACTAAGTGTTGTGGATAAATTCACCTATCTTGGCAGCACCGTGTCACAAGCTGGGAGACTGCTGCCAAAGACCGAAATTTGTGGCGTACATCTTTACACAAGGGTGCAGTCACTTGTGAAGCAGCCAGGACTGCAAGAGCTGTGAAGAAAAGGCTGGACAGAAAAACCACTGCAGGAAATCCTCCTCCTGGAACATCATGCATCCTTTGCCCACATTGTTAAAGAACATTTTGAGCCAAAATAGGCCTTATCAGCCATCTTAGAACCCACGGCTCCATACTTTCAACCCCACTGGATGAAATGAATGATCATCATCATTCTTGATGGACAAACAACACAGATAGGGGCCACATAGAGCAGCCTGTGTAAAAACACCTTGTGATGTTGCAAATAACTCTGGAACTCAAGGAAGGTGATCAGTCTTAATACACATTTCTGGACATAGCCCAGGAAGATGACAGTGATTGGCTAATATTACCTGTGACAATAGACAATCTTCCTGCCAGCACCGTGTTCACTGCCATATATGGTGGTATTTTTGTATTGTGTTGTCCACTTTATAATCACAGTCAGTCTTCAGTGTAAACATAAGTTAAATTATTTAAATACTTTGCAAACAATAATATTTTGTGGATATAGTGCAATGTGGCCATGGTTGCTGAACATTTTGACAGGACTAGAAGGGAGGAAAATATGAACATAAAACCAAGGGTCAACATTGCTGTCTTTGACATTTCAATGCATGCTTTGCCCTGTCTTCAGTAGCCAGTGAAGAGTTTCTCAGCTGATAGTGCTAGGGGCAGCCGCATGGAATGTATCCCTACACATTGTGTCTTCCATAGTTTCTGCTCACTCTTCTCTGAATTAGCCTCTCCGGATGTGGATCCTGTCTTGTGCTGCACTCTATCCCAGTGTTTCCATCCACTGTGACTTATTGTACCTTGCTGTCAAATACAGCCAATCAGTCTGTTCATTTCCTTGCACACCCGCGTGCCTTGGCAGAAAATCCATGATGTGCTCTTGAGCTTGTCTTTTCTAGTGATGCAAACTACTCAGCGCAAAAGAAAGCAGTTTCTATTCTATATGTGCAGAAATGTGTCGCTGCTGGTTTTTTAGTGACTTTTCTGCTGGTTTTCCGGTGACTTTTCTGCTGGTTTTCAAGCTGGAGCTACATAGTTTGTGCTTTGTGCAGCGCTTTCTGCGGGTAGCCCTGCAGGATAAAACCCGGGTCAGTGAAGTCTTTCTGGTGACTGCCGATTCCATCGACGAACTGTATTTTTCATGGAGGACTTTTGTGTTGTCATTCTGGCAGTGGCATTATGCACAGTGTACCTGTGTGGGCTGTTGGTTTGTTGAGACTCCTGTCTGTTCCACTTTTCACGTGGGACAGTGAGGAGTATTTTGTGATATTCACTGGCACAGGATCAGAGCATAATGGGAACGACCCGTTGGCATGAAGTTGGAACCACGTCTAATGACTATTCTACATGACACGACTGTCGGGGGGAAAAAACAATGATTTTGTACGCACTTCAACCATCGAAATGCCACCATTACAACCTCCACCTCCATTCTCCTACTGAAAGTTGTAATATCATCAGCCCAATTCCTTTATTACACCGCATCCTGAAACCTTTGCAGTGAAATCCCACCCACTACATTTAACCCCACACCACAGATTCCATGATTATCCACACATTACCTGGGCAAATAATATGGTTGATGATAATGAAACTACATCTGTTGTTGCATTTGATAGCGAATGTGAAAATATCACCAACATCTAACTTGTACAGTGTTGTTGTTTCAGTGATGCATTGGATGCTCTCGGACTGAAGCGCTACTGCTGCCGTCGCATGCTCCTGGCACACGTTGATTTGATTGAGAAGCTGTTGAATTATGCACCTCTGGAGAAAAGTGACGCCAAATAAGACGCAGTGTGTGGGAGTGTTTGTGTGGTTGTTAGTGTGAGCTGGGTGTGTGAATACTGGAACGTGACAGGTTTTTGAATGAATGTGAAGCCAGTTGGGTATTTTACTCCAGGTCTCATCTCTACTTGGGTAATTTAACTATTCTGTGGTTTTACTGTTTGCATGGTAATTTGACCATGTCGGTTATATTTTGTCTGTTGATTGCTGTTGGCTTGATGAGGATTGGCTCGTGTTACATGGGAAATTGAACCAGTTGGGTTTCATTCACTGATATTTGCATGATAGGTTTTGTTTTAAATGTTTGAGTTTAATTGTGGTTATGAGTACAAAAGCTGATTGACTGAGCATCTGACATTTTGGTGTGTTTAGGCAAATCCTTATGAATGTTCAACGTCACAAGTTAGCTGTGCTAATGATATTTTCATTATGGTTATGACTGAGTAAAACACAGTGATAATTTCTATAATCTTGATATCAACACTGCAGAATTGTTTGTGAAAGATCAGAGACTGGTCTTTGTTTATAGTACAGCGTTGGCCTGCATGGTGACCCCCTTGCCCAGCTTCGTAATAAATATATATATATATATATATATATATATATATATATATATATATATATATATATATATATATATATATATATATATATATATATATATATATATATATATATATATATATATATATATATATATATATATATATCACGAATGAAATTTCTTCTTTGATACTATTGTTAAACTACGTAAATATGATGCCTAAACAGGTATTAGGTGCCTATACACTGTCCTTCTTCTGCTCTGGGACGTAGAGGTACCTTGGTCTTATTTAATCTTGTCACTTCTACCCTGAGATGTAGAGGTACCTTATAGTCTTGTTTAGTCTGTCCTATATACAATAAACACTTGTAGCATGAAGCTGAATACTCTATTCTAAAATTATGACAACAGAAACCTCACAGAGACGTAGTTGTGCAGTGAATAAATCAGAGTCTTGTCGTTAGTTACGCCAGACTTCTCTTGACGCATGATTTGTGATGGCAGAGCAGAAGTAAATGTGCTTTCAGCCACAGTGTGTACATTATCAAGTCTCGATTATAATTATGTTCATTTCTCAAAAAAAAACATTAAGCTTTTGAGATCCTGAGTTGTTTGTTCTTTTTTCTTAATATGGACCTATGGCTGGCAGTGTTGGGAAATTCCATTATTTCAATCCTTTGTTTTTGTTATTCCGTAAGTCTGACAAATGTCCCATACCCGCAGCATCTACACTGGTGTTGTTCTTCTGCTTGCTTCAGGTTGAGTTTCCTAATACACTTCATTTGCACGAAGATTTTGTTGCCTCTTATACCTGGGTCTTGGCTTCTGTGTTCTTTTACATATATGTAAATGTTTATTTGACAGAACATGTTCATTGACAAATGTCTGTTGTGGTTAATAAATGTTGCTATTGGATTGAAGTGTTGTATTCATTGATTGTTTATTCTGTTGGTGAACCGGCTCATACATCTATAGCGGACTTCTGCCCTGATAGGGCAGTTGTGGTTAGAAAGCTGTCATTATGTCTGTCTATCTGCCTACATCTCTATCTACCTGTTTGTCTGACTACCTGCCTACTTACTTGTCTGTCTACCCCGCCTTTGTATTTCTATATTATCAGACATCCCACCATATACAATAAGTAGATCCACAACAAGAAAGTAGAGTTAGCCACCTTTTTGAGAATAGTCACAAATACCGAAATGGACATTGCAACTAGAAAACCTTCATCAGTGCACGAACAACACAAATAAATTCAAAAACTACAGTCTCAAAGCCGAAGTCCAGGAGATATCTGAATCCTTGGACACCATTGAAGGCTTTCTAGTGGGACCGTCCATTCTAGTGCTTGTGATTGTGTAATCATAAAGAAATTACAAGTACCTCTGAAGTTGGAGTGGGTTCGTTTGATGGCGAGGGGCACTGTTAATAGGAAAAGTAATCCACATGCAAAATTCAGCTCATCACTATTATAAAATAGTGTGTGTGGACTACACTTGAGTTCAAAGTGAGCTGGCGAGCGCAATAAAAAAAAGGCTGATCACCTTTATTGTTGTTGATCTGCTGATTGTATTTGTACAGTTGTAATGCAGGTCAGCCTGTGTAATTTAATCTTTGTGTATATGACTCCATGTAAGACTCCGTCTTGTGTGTGTAAAATGTAGCCATCTGTCTAGTTGTTGAAAGGGTTACAAATGCAGTTCATCGTACCACATTCGAAACACAGCTGAGAGCAAATTGTGTGAGTGCTGGTTCAGAAAGCAGTGGCAAACTACTTAATGTAGACTTATCAAGAAATCACAAACAGCCAAAACATGCTGGGTTTGACTGCGATGTCCTATAAAGATATGCAACAAACTTTCTAGTGATGCTGAAAACCAGAGGGCGTCATTTCTAAAAATCAGAAACATACTCACAATTGAACTAAAATTCTGCTCAAAGTTTCTGCGATCCTTGTTATACTTTTCAGTAATAGATTTAGAAGATTTTTGAGGAGGGCTGCATGCAAGAAATGTTCCTTGGCTGCTGTCCCACTGGTCCATCTTTTGTGGGGTTAGCTAGCTGTTTTTCTCTGACACCCATATGTCTGTTGTCTTCAGAATTTTGTCCGCTGTTGTCTTGTTACATGACTGACCCATGATGATGACAATATAAGCAGCTTGAGATAAAGTGTCACAACAAGGGGTTTCCAAGCATCAGAAGAGGAACTCCTTCGCTGAATGTTTCAGCTCCTTGACTCTCAAGGCCTGGTCCATGAATCTGGTCATGTCTCGGCACATCCAGATGTTTTGTGTACCACACTTATCCCACACTGACACCGCTAGGTGTGTCTGCCCACAAGTTATCCCGCCCTCAGAGAAGTGGGTATTGAGCATCTGCCACCATGCAGTTTACTGTAACATGGTTTGTTATTGTATTGGCCATTAGTTAAGATCATGACCTGTCGCATAAATATTTGTCATATGTGACAGTTGCTGCCTTGACGACTGTCCATACAATGCTTCCTGTACTAGCAACGGTGAAGTTAATCTATTGGTATCATCCTTGCACTCTGGACAAGTCCATAGGTGCTCAGATCCTCCCCCAACATACACATCAGCGTCCGGCGGCTACTAGTGCCAGTTCTGTGTTGGTTGACGAGGCCCCTCATTCTCTCATGTCTGGCTGCCAATTCATACTCCCAAGTCTCTCATTCTGGACAATGTGGATTCACTGGCATCAAATCCTCCACTCTCAACATCTCTCTAAAGGTGCTAATAATGTCGGCACTATTCATGCACAGGGGATGCAGAGCCAGCAAGTTCATCAGCTCGTTCATCTCCCTCACCTCCCACATGTCCTGGAACGAATCTGAAGATGACTGCGATATAAATACATGAATGGCTTGACTGATTGGCACCTTGCCGTCTTTAACAGAAGCTATTGTGTAAGATGGTGTTATACCTCTCCCTAACACAAAGCCTGGGCTAAATTTAGAGATTATGTGTTGCCCATGCAGCATGATCCCTCTCTTAGCCTGTCTAGTTTACTCCAGAGGAAAGGTAACACCAATACGTATGGAACAAGACTAGCTGCCGGATCGACAAAGCAATGGTCACCTGTCGGAGCTTCGATCCTAGACCAGTTGCCGACCAAGGCGTAGGGCCTGATCTGCCCTGTCATGACAGTTAGTCTTTAGGTTTATTTCCTCGCACTAGGGTAAGGCTTGTACCCTGCCAGTTGCATTCACCCGCCCGAGGCCGATGGAGTGTCGGGTTTGGCAAGTGCCGCCCAACATTCGGCGCTAACAGAAAGCAGGTAGTACCGTCTGCTGTCATACGGTAGCTCAGTCATATCTGACTAAGACCTTACACCTATGGCTTGACACGTGGAATAACTGGGACAAGAACGCATCTCTGATCCACGACTCTGGTGATCGTGTGAGATTATAATTCACGATTGCCTATGTCTATCGACATGGCACATGATGATGAGTAGACGCACAGATAAACATTCAGCGACAACGTGTATTTCAGCTATCGGTATTTATATCGCTGAGTGTGTGATTTCACGGACTCGAAAAGTCGGGTCAGGAAACACGTGAATATAGAAGGTCATTGTGAGACATTATCAAGGAGCGATGTTGTGACACCGGCTGGTGTCGTCTCATATATTGGTTCACTTCACACACGCCCCCTTGGGCTTGCCACTGTAACTGCAGCCTGGTGTCACTTTTCAATTGATCAGGAAGAAACGAGACATTTGGGTTTAAACGCTTTCAAACTGTTATTCTACTAATTCAGACTGATCTATTGTCAAATTCTAGTGCGTGAGTATTTGTGCATTAATTTCTTGTCGATTGATTATATAGTTCGTAATTAAACTTTGCCGACTCCCTGGCGAAGGGTTTAGCGACTTTCTCTGTTATCCACATCTTTAATGCAGCTGCGCGAGATTCGGTAGCGGATCGCTTCTCATTGGTTGCCCACGGGGGTATGTGAGCCGGTCGCGCAGAAAGCAATGGCAAACTACTGAGCATAATCTTGCCAAGACATCAACAGCAGCTGAAATATGCTGGTGTTGACTGCAATGTCCCGTAAAGGATATGCGAAAAACAAAATTAAACTTTAGGGTAATCTTCTCATATTCCGTGACGTTTGTGATCATGTCTGTCCACAGCCGCCTGTCTCGTGTACTGCCAATCTTCTTATAGTCCATGCCGTGTGGCGTTGTTGACCATGTCTGTCCACAGCCTTCTGTCTCGTGTGCGGCTAATTATTTCTTAGACCGACGTTCCTCCATGCTATGACGTCAAACTGCCCATCATATTCTCTATTCGTCTCTCCCCCTTCCAACATTCCCGTTATGACGACATACCCCAACTGTCCCCTTCTCATGACATGCCTAAAGAATGTGGATTGTCTACTTCTGGTGCGAGTAAGCATTCCTCTTTGTGAGATCACTTCTTTCAATACATCTTTACTGATCTCTTTATCCGTCGACAGAGTCATCATTATTTTTCTATAAAACTCCAGTTTGCACATAATTCCTCACTCGTCTGCTAGTTGTCCTTGATTCACTTCCATAGATCAAGATTGGCTCAACATAGCTCTTACTAACTCTTGTCCTCATCTCGACAAAGATAAATTGGAGAGAACATGCTCCATCTTGTGAAATGTTGACTTTACTTGAGCTATTCTATATTTAACTTCCTTGTGGTAATCAAGTCTGACCTATTTAGGTAGCAATGCCGACTAAGATTGACGGAACAGATACAGATATATGACAGAAGAACAGATACAGATATATGACAGGAGAACAGATACAGATATATGACAGGAGAACAGATACAGATATATGACAGGAGAACAGATACAGATATATGACAGGAGAACAGATACAGATATATGACAGGAGAACAGATACAGATATATGACAGAAGAACAGATACAGATATATGACAGAAGAACAGATACAGATATATGACAGGAGAACAGATACAGATATATGACAGAAGAACAGACACATATATATGACAGAAGAACAGATACAGATATATGACAGAAGAACAGATACAGATATATGACAGAAGAACACGAGAGAGAGAGAGAGAGAGGAGCAGCTTTCATAGCACTGGGACGTGTGTGGACGTCAACTAACACAAGATTTAGAATATGTCACTCCGACGCTAAGTCACTACTGAAGTATGGATCAGAAACAGGAAAACAAAACAGAAAACTTGAGATCTTAAGTTATCTAAATCCATGGAGACACCGGTAGTTGTAGTGTTTCTTCTTTGTCTTCTTTTGCTATCATCCTACTCCTCTTTCTTTTTCTTCGTCACTGTATCCCGAATCCAATGATTACTTGAGACAGCCCACAAACAGAATACCCTGTGTCCAGGCTACATTAATGGAAGCTCCTTGGATGCGGGTAATGCCCGTGTGCCACCACCTGACCTCCCATGAGAACCGAGTGCCATACACGCCTCCGTTGTGTATGGGATATGGATCTATAGATGCAACGGGCGCAGAACACACAAGCACGCCGAGACAGTAAGAGAGGGCTTAAAATTAAAACCTTAAAAGTGTGATACAGATTACAATAACCATGTCATTGTAACTTGTCAATAGTGTTGTTAGTGGTGTCAAGAGTGCTCATAATGGTGCACGAAGACGGAGACGTCATAAGGAAAGTTTAAAGATGACCGCCCCACTTTTGACATGCACCAAAGAGGAGCAACGTTCTGTTATCCGTTTTTTTTTTTAAATCAGTGAAGGGGTGAAACCTATAGAAATGTATCGGCGATAAAGGTCCAGTATGGTGGTGCATGCCTGTCAATCCAGCAAGTGTAGGTTGGGGGGAGGCGTTTAACCAACAATCAAATTCAATCTACGTAGACTTCTGAGTAAAGGTGTCCTTTGGCAACATGACAATGCTGGACCCCATACTTCCCGTACAACAGTTGAAACCATCAAAGACCTTCTCTTTCAGTGTGTATCACATCCCCCGTACTTGCCAGACTTAGCCCCCAAATGAGTTACACTTGTTTGGACAACTCAAAGAGTAAAAAAAAAAACATTTAAGATTTTCATTTTGGATTTTGAGAAACAGAAAGACATATATTTATGCATCATAGATTGTACTAAGGCATTTGATAAAGTAAAACATGATGAACTGATTAAAATGTTGGAAGATATCAACATTGATGGGAAAGATTTAAGAATAATAAAGAATATTTACTGGAACCAAGTAGCAGCAATTAAAATTGGAAATAAAGAGGGTAGTTACGAACAGATAAAGCTAGGAGTACGACAAGGGTGTGTCTTGTCACCAGATCTTTTCTCCCTGTATAGCGAAGTAATAATGAGAGAGATCAAAGAGATGCCAGGAATACTAGTTGGAGGTTATAATATAAATAATATACGCTATGCAGATGACACAGTATTGGTGGCGGATAATTCAACAGACCTACAACAATTGTTGGACATTGTAGTATCAGAGAGTGCACAGAAAGGACTCTCCTTGAATATCAAGAAAACAGTAACAATGGTGATATCAAAGAAAATGGTGACACCAAAATGGAACATAGAAATAGAAGGACACATTCTTAACCAAGTTGATAATTTTAGATACCTAGGGACATTTATAACATCAGATGGAAGATGTACAACAGAGATTAAGAGCAGAATAGTGCAAGCTAAGGCCGCATTTCAGAAAATGAAGAGTATCTTGTGCAATAGGTCACTATCACTGAGTGTAAGAAAGAAAGTGTTGAAGTGCTATATAGAACCAGTTTTGCTGTATGGCAGTGAATCTTGGAATGTAAATGAACAAATTAAGAAGAAATTAGAAGCAACAGTGATGTGGTTCCTGAGACGAATGTTGCGAATTCCTTGGACTGCCAAAGTAACTAACGACGACTGCCTGAAACAGGCTAATGAAACTAGAACACTATATACAACAATAAGAAAGAGACAAACAACTTTCTTTGGTCATGTAATGAGAAGAGAGGCATTGGAAAACATCGTAACTACTGGAAAGATCGAGGGGAAGAGAGGCAGAGGCAGACCAAGAGAAATGATGCTGGATGGATTGAGACGGTGGCACGGAGGAATATCAACAGCGGAGTGGATCCAGAACACCAAAGACCGAGATCTGTGGAGAGCCATGAACGTCTACGCCAACTGGCAGGGCACTTGATGATGATGATTTTGGATGTGTCGGCCGAGAGGCGCAGATATTGCAGCATAATGTAAACAAGGAAGAAGTAGCCCCGTGTGGGAGTCGTTAAAGCACCATGTTTAAAGTGTTTGTAATCCGATTCGTCTGCTGCTCGTAAGTCCGATATATTTTGTTCTTTACATGAAGGAAAATGGTCGCTGGCATGGTTTGTATTGCATCCAGTCTTGTTCTGCTGGCAGCAATGGTCTCAGGTGTGGCTGCCGCTCCGACACAGTGCTGCTGGCCTCCCCAGTGGGAGGGTATCGTTGTAGAGGTGAGTTCTGCTTGATTTATCCATTTATCTATTTCCAATGGGAAACCTGGTAGGCTTGTTTTATCCATTTATCTCTCCCCAGGTGAGGCTTGTATGTTGTACGTGCCACACATATACCACTTCACAATAATAGTACGGGACAATTCTATACACATTGATTCTATCACTATCTGGGTATAAGGCGCTATTACGTCTTTCATTTTTTGAAATGTGTCTGTATCTGAAATGTTGCCTTTTGTATGAATTTCACTGCTATTCCCTCTGTCCATCGTTTACATGCTCGGGCTCGTCTTCAGCTTCCATTTGGTCTGTACATCATTGTTTGTTGTGGTATACTGTTAGTTGGTAACCTTGTTATATGGCCAAACCATTTAACTTAAATCTAGCGCTGCTCTAACACCCACTTTAGTCCTGATTTCTTCATTTCTGATTTTCTCTCTTCTTGATACATTGAGTATTCTTCTAAGAAATCTCTTTTTTTTTTCCCCCTGCCACTGTCCAGGTTTGGCATTTGTAGCATAGAGTTGGTAGGACGATTATGTTATAGAGTGTTTTCTTAGTATCTATTGATAAATGGTATAGGTAACGGTGATTACTGTAAGACTAAATCTACTTCCCAGAGTAACCATGACTGTATTTGTTCAGAACAGTTAAGACATCAAAAGGGGGTCTCCATTCTCGAAGTGGTTCATCGGAGGATGTGGGTTCACTCTCCTGGGGCGGGGGGTTGTCGCTGGAGCTACGGAGTCCGTGCTGTGTGCGACGCTTTCGACAGACCTCCCTGCGGAAAGAGACCGAGCCATATGGGATAAAACGCAGTGCAATGAAGTCGTTCCTATGGCCTTTCAACTTCTCCCCCCCCCCCGGCCTATTTGTTTAGACATATCAACGTCATCAGATATGCAGATGATACAGTATTGATTGCAGACAATTAACAAGATCTGCACAATCTAGTAGATGTGAGCACAGTGACACAGTGAACAACTTGGGTTAGAATTGAATTGTAAGAAGTCACAGATTATGGTCGTCACTAGGAAGAACCAAATACCACTATGTAATATGAAAGTAAATGTGAATATTCTTAACTGATTTAGTGCCATGGGATGATAAATCGTCTTATTCAATCTTCCCGTTACTGCCATGGGTATATAAACCAAACTGAAGTTAAAATATCAATACAGCATTTTCCCCTATACAACCCCCTTTAATATAATACAACATGTCTGCTACCATATTAACAACTGTTAAATTATAACTGTGACGCATCCATACTTCCCATTTTCCGCCATCATTTTTGTTTGGTACTAAATCATTTAAACAATTGAATTGGTACAACTATATCTGGTCGGTTATAACATCTGATGGGAGATGCCTTGAAGAGATTAGAACAAGAATCACCATAGCGTAGGTAGCCTTTTGCAAGATGAAAAACATTCTCGCCAGTAACAAGCAGTTAAGAGCAATGGAAAAAAAAGAGTGTCGAAGTGATATATAGAAACCCATACTGTTATATGGCTGTAAAACATGGACAATGTGCAGAATATCAACGGGAGAGAAACATCTAATGTGCAGACGGGAGAGAAACATCTAATGGCGGTGAAAATGGGGTTTCTGGGGAAAATGCAAAGAATACCATGGTCAGACAGAAAAACCAACGCGCAAGTCCTACAAGAAACATATGAAAACCGTTAACTGATTCGAGAAATTAGACGTAAACAGTCCAATATTCTTTGGACATGTTATGAAGAGTAATAACCTAAAAATATCTTCATAAAAACTGGTCAACTTCACGGGAAAAGTATGAGGTTGAGAACCATGACCACTCACGCTTAACAGCATGCACATGATGACTGTCTGTCTGTCTTTTGTCTGCCCATCTTTTTTCCTTTCTCCCTCAATCTGCCCCCCCCCCCTCTCCTCCCTCTCTTTCCCTCACTGTATCTCTCCCTCACACACTCTCTCTCTCACTCTCCACCTCACTCTCTCCCGCACTTCCTCTCACTCTCTCCCCCACTCTCTTTCCCTCCCACTCTCTCTCACACACTCTCTATTCCCATGTTCCTATCCTCTCTACTCACCACACAACTAACCCCAACTACAACCACACAACTAACCCCATCTACAACCACACAACTAACCCCAACTACAACCACACAACTAACCCCAACTACAACCGTTCCCGGACATGCAGAAACTGGGCGTGTACAGCGGGATCAACAACTTCGCCTCCATCGCCGACATTGATGACGTCATCCACGTGGACTACAGCAAGAAGATGATCGTCAATGAGATGTCCATCACCAACGGCAGCACCACCACCGTGGTAAACATCATCGAGGACTTCAACCAGGTATCTGTCCTCACCTGTCTCACCCGTCTCGCCCTGGTGTCTTCACCCTGGTGTCTCACCTGTCTCGCCCTGGTGTCTCACCTGTCTCGCCCTGGTGTCTCACCTGTCTCGCCCTGGTGTCTCACCTGTCTCGCCCTGGTGTCTCACCTGTCTCACCCTGGTCTCTCACCTGTCTCGCCCTGGTGTCTCACCTGTCTCGCCCTGGTGTCTCACCTGTCTCGCCCTGGTGTCTCACCTATCTCGCCTTGGTGTCTCACCTGTCTCGCCCTGGTGTCTCACCTGTCTCTCCCTGGTGTCTCACCTGTCTCGCCCTGGTGTCTCACCTGTCTCCCTGTTGTCTCACCTGTCTCGCCCTGGTGTCTCACCTGTCTCACCCTGGTCTCTCACCTGTCTCACCCTGGTCTCTCATCTGTCTCGCCCTGGTGTCTCACCTGTCTCGCCCTGGTGTCTCACCTGTCTCGCTCTGGTGTCTCACCTGTCTCGCCCTGGTGTCTCACCTGTCTCACCCTGGTGTCTCACCTGTCTCTCCCTGGTGTCTCACCTGTCTCGCCCTGGTGTCTCACCTGTCTCCCTGTTGTCTCACCTGTCTCGCCCTGGTGTCTCACCTGTCTCTCACCTGTCTCGCCCTGGTGTCTCACCTGTCTCGCCCTGGTGTCTCACCTGTCTCGCCCTGGTGTCTCACCTGTCTCGCTCTGGTGTCTCACCTGTCTCGCCCTGGTGTCTCACCTGTCTCACCCTGGTGTCTGACCTGTCTCGCCCTGGTGTCTCACCTGTCTCGCCCTGGTGTCTCACCTGTCTCGCCCTGGTGTCTCACCTTTCTCGCCCTGGTGTCTCACCTATCTCGCCTTGGTGTCTCACCTGTCTCTCCCTGGTGTCTCACCTGTCTCGCCCTGGTGTCTCACCTGTCTCCCTGTTGTCTCACCTGTCTCGCCCTGGTGTCTCACCTGTCTCGCCTTGGTGTCTCACCTGTCTCACCCTGGTCTCTCACCTGTCTCGCCCTGGTGTCTCACCTGTCTCGCCCTGGTGTCTCACCTGTCTCGCCCTGGTGTCTCACCTGTCTCACCCTGGTGTCTCACCTGTCTCGCCCTGGTGTCTCACCTGTCTCACCCTGGTGTCTCACCTATCTCGCCTTGGTGTCTCACGTGTCTCGCCCTGGTGTCTCACCTGTCTCTCCCTGGTGTCTCACCTGTCTCGCCCTGGTGTCTCACCTGTCTCCCTGTTGTCTCACCTGTCTCGCCCTGGTGTCTCACCTGTCTCGCCTTAGTGTCTCACCTGTCTCGCCCTGGTGTCTCACCCTGGTGTCTCACCTGTCTCTCCCTGGTGTCTCACCTGTCTCGCCCTGGTGTCTCACCTGTCTCTCCCTGGTGTCTCACCTGTCTCCCTGGTGTCTCACCTGTCTCTCCCTGGTGTCTCACCTGTCTCGCCCTGGTGTCTCACATGTCCGTCTCTGTTGTCTCACCTGTCTCTCCCTGTTGTCTAACCTGTCTCACCTGTCCGTTCCTGTTGTCTCACCTGTCTCGCCCTGGCGTCTCACCTGCCTCGCCCTGGTGTCTCACCTGTCTCGCCCTGGTGTCTCACCTGTCTCTCCGTGGTTTCTCACCTGTCTCGCCTTGGTGTCTCACCTGTCCGTTCCTGTTGTCTCAGCTGTCTCTCCCTGTTGTCTCACCTGTCTCGCCTTGGTGTCTCACCTGTCTCGCCCTGGTGTCTCACCTGTCTCGCCCTGGTGTCTCACCCTGTTGTCTCACCTGTCTCTCCCTGTTGTTTCACCTGTCTATTTGTGTGACCATGGTCAGGGTAACAACACTGTTTTCCCTGTTCACTGCCAGGTGTAAGTTATGCAGTAATGGAGTGTAATGTTGTATCGCGAAATCCCTATATAAACACTGTTTTCTCTCATCTCACCATGACATAAGTTACAGTAGTGGAGTGTAATGTTGTATCGCGATATCCCTGTAAAATAAACACTGTTTTCCCTGTTTCACTGCCAGGGTGTAAGTTATGCAGTCGTGGGTATGTACTGTGTCAAGTCAAACCTGACCCAAGCCATGGGAGGCAACTGTATCCCAGGTATGTAACTCCGTGTTATTGCCCCCCCCCCTTTTTTTTTTTGCATATTCCTTACCTTACATGACGTTGCAGTCAACATCAGTATTTTTTCAGCTGCTGTTGATATATTAGGCAAGATTACGCTCAGTAGTTTGCCATTGATTTCTGAGCGATCGGCTCACATACCCCGTAAGTTACCAATGCGGCGAGAACCGCTACAGATTCTGGCACAGGTTACGTTACTCGCGAGAATATACGGGATTACGGAGAAAGACGTTAAACCCTAGGCCAGGGAGCCGCCCCTACATTAGTTTTATGGCAGCGGCAGTAGAGCCGCTAGTGATAACATTCTAGAGATAATATTCTAGTGATACTATTTTAGAGATAATATTCTAGTGATACTATTTTAGAGATAATATTCTAGTGATACTATTCTACAGACAATATTCCAGAGATACTTTGATAGTTTATAATATTTTAGAGATACTATTCTAGAGATAACATTCTAGAGCCCCGGGAAGGTTAACCCGGTCAACAAATGCCCGCAGGAGTCGGATGTGTCGGTCTAACGGCGCAAGAACGCAGCTCTGCTGTAAACAGGCACAACACAATCGCGCCCGAAAAACTCTCCGGATGAACGCATAAAAAGAAGAAGATATTCTAGAGAAAATATTCTAGGGATACTATTCTAGAGATCATATTTTTAGTGTTACTATTCTAGAGATAACATTCCAGTGATAATATTCGCAGAGAATGCGGACTTCATGTCCTCCAGAGTGGTGGGAGGGGTCTCAGTTGACGTCTGGTTCATCAAGGGCGCCAATTCCACAGCTCGCCTGACGGTGTCCCAGAACGGTTGTATACCCGTACAGGAGATCGGGCTGACACTGGGCCAGGGTAGGTCTCTGTCTGTGATCCTCACAATTTAATTACTGACGTGTGTAGTACCTCATAACAGTTGAGATGTGTACAAGCACACACACAGTTATGACAGTTAAAGTGTGCACCCATACAAGTTTGCGCAGGGGAGACAAGACATATTTCTGTTCCAGTTGATAAATACACACACATTTCTGTTATGCTGATAAATACACACACACACACACATTTCTGTTCTAGTGATAAATTACACGCATATTTCCGTTCTAGTGATAAACACACATACATTTCTGTTCTAGTGATAAACACACATATCTGCTCTAGATGATAAACACACTTATATTCCTGTTCTAGTTGTGTGTGTGTGCGTGGGTTTTTTTTTTAGTTGATAAATTTAGTCAGGCCTTAGTCATGTGATGAGAAGAGAGGCGCTGGAGAACATCGCGACAACTAGAAAGATCGAGGGGAAGAGAGGCAGACCACGAGAAATGATGCTGGATGGATTGCGACGGTGGCATGGAGGAATATCAACGGGAGAGTTGATCCAAAAAACCAAAGACCGAGATCTGTGGAGAGTCATGAACGCCTACACCAGTCAACATGACACTTGATGATGATGATTAGTCAGATATGACTGAGCTACCATATGACAGTAGATAGTACTACCTGCTTTCTGTTAGCGCCGAATGTTGGGCGGCGCTTACCAAACCCGACACATCATATTGTGCCAATGGCTACAGGCGGAGGAGTGCAATTGGGAGGGTACTAGCCTTACCCTGGTGTGAGGAAATGCAGCCTAAAGACAAAATGTCATGGCAGGGCAGACCAGGTCCTAAGCCTTGGTTGGCAGTTGGTCTAGGATGGAAGCTCCGACAGGCGGACAGTTAGAGCATTGCTTTGCTGATCTGGCAGCTTCTGCAGCTGGTCTTGTTCCAGACTTAGTGGTGTTAACTTTCCTCTGGAGTAAACTAAGCAGACCAAGAGAGGGATTATGCTGCATAGGCAACACATGGTCTCTAAATTCAGCCCAGGCTTTGTTATGCAGAGGTATAACTATTTTACAAAATATCGTCTGTCAAGACGGCAAGGTGCCAGTCAGTTGATATATAGACATGTATTTATGTTCAAGCTGACAAATTCACATATATTTGGTTTAACTAATAAATACACATATTTATGCCCCAGTTGATAAATGCATGCATATGTATGCTTCTGTTGATACACACAATATTTATGCCCCAGTTGATAATTACACACATATTTATGTTCCAGTGTCCATGCTCAGCATCATTAATGTACAGAATGTTACAGCCGGTATTGCCAACCCCGCCATATTCAACATCCCAGCTAGTTGTAACCAATCCGCCACATACCACGTACGTATTAACCCAGTTAGTTTTGTCACGTGTTTACTGGTTAATGTTTCTGATACTTGTAACCAGTCCTCTACACCCCAGGGTAGAAGAAAGACTAAACAAGACTGTATGGTTCCTCTACATCCCAGGGTAGAAGAGGAAAGACTAAACAAAACTGTAAGGTATCTTCACACCCCAGGGTAGAAGAGGAAAGACTAAACAAGACTGTAAGGTATCTCTGCATCCCAGGGTAGAAGAGGAAAGACTAAACAAGACTGTAAGGTACCTCTACATCCCAGGGTAGAAGAGGACAGACTAAACAAGGCTGTAAGATACCTCCTTACTGAGGAGTATAAACAAATGATGATAGTGGCCAAGGTTCCTGACATTGTTTCCAAATAAGATCTCACTTTGGTGTAATTTGAAAGAACAGGTTAGTTATGCCACATGTGACAGGTCTGTTTCTTTCCATCCACCCACAGCACACGCTGCCATTTGCGAGGATTCTGTCCATGCCACATTTGGTCAAGCACAAGTCCATGAACAAAATCAGTACCTAAGACACTGGAGGCTGAGACCCAGTTACAAATCAATGGCTGCAAGAAATGACATCATCATAGGCATGGATGATACAGAAATCTGGCAAGTCTGATCTGTATTAAATGGCAGATTTTTTAAAAAATAGTTGCAAACATGTATATACCAGTTTGTCTTTTCCATGTGTTAACTTTTTCAGGGACACCTACTAAATAAAGAAAATTATTTAATGTGCTGTTGTTTGTGTTTTAAAAATAAATATTTTCAATTGCATCCGAGTTCTGTGATTGCATTTGTCTAATTGTGGAGACTCAAACTCAAAATCTCAATCCAAGGTAGCTCGAGGTGTAATTTCAACCGACACTTTGAACTTAGAATTGTCATATAAGGTGCTAGGATTGTCGTGGGCCGGACAACAGGACAACAAACCCAAAACACGTGTGATGATAGGTGGGCATGTGGGTGCTTCACTATACACAACCCACTTTACAGATGTAGAATTATTCACGTTGAAGTAAACTTCACATTTCGTGTAGAGCAGTGGTTCCCACCGCGGGGGAAGGGGATATTAAGATTATTTCAAAATCGCGTTAATGCAAGAACCGATTACTTGATATTGTTTTTCCCTTCATACTTTACAGTTCTGTACGTCTCACCCTTCTAAAATTCATTTTATAAAGTAAGTAGACCCACAAATCACATTTTATGTGGACGTCTAGACTTGTTTTAGTATGTGCTATTAAATTTAGCTTCCATTATTGGGTATACTGTGTAGGGAAGGGGAATTTTTATGTAGGAAATATGAAGGAGGAAATTGGGGGGGGGGGGGGGGGGTGGGAATGACGTTCTGAAAATATGGTGAAGGGGGCCAAAAAAGGTTGTAGAATTATTCACATTGAAGTAAACTTCACATCTCTAGCCGGCTCTGTGGCGAAGGGGTTGCAGACGCAGTTCATAATCTCGCATCCCACGTTCGAAACACAGCAGCAGGCAATTTGGCAGCAGACCGTCTTGCGTTGGGTTTTGTATAAAATGGTTTGGGTGCCGGTCGTTCAGAAAGCAATGGCAAATTACTGAATGTAAACTTGCTAAGAGATCACAAACAGCAAAGAATGCTGGGGTTGACTGCAATGTCCCGTAAAGGATAAGAAACTAACTTTTTGTAAAACTCTTGTAGAATTCTCGACATTGAAGTAAACTTCATTTTCATTGAAGTAAACCGGTAAACTGGAAGTAAACTTTCATTGAAGTAAACCGGTCTCTGTGGCTGAAGGGCTTGCGAACGCGGTTTGTGAGCCTGTATACCCGGGTTCGAAACACGGCGGTGCTGGTTTTTTCGAAAAAGGTATAGAGGCCGGTCGTTCAGAAAGCAATGGAAAACTACTGAACGTAACACTTGCCAAGTACATCAACAGCAGCTGAAAATGCTGGTGTTGACTGCAACGTCCCGTAAGGGATACGCAACACAATTTTTTTTTAAGTAAACTTCACAACTCTTGTAGAGTGTTGTAGAATTTTGTTACATTAATGTAAACTTTGCATCTGTTGTAGAATTCTCAACATTGAAGTAAACTTCACAACTCTTGTACAGTGTTGTAGAATTCATTACATTAATGTAAACTTTGCATCTGTTGTAGAATTCTCAACATTGAAGTAAAGAGTTGTAGAATTCTTTACATTAATGTAAACTTTGCATCTGTTGTAGAATTCTTGACATTGAAGTAAACTTCACAACTCTTGTAGAGGGTTGTAGAATTCCCAACACTGGAGTAAACTTCACAACTCTTGTAGAGGGTTGTAGAATTCTTTACATTAATGTAAACTTTGCATCTGTTTTAGAATTCTCAACATTGAAGTAAAGAGTTGTAGAATTCTTTACATTAATGTAAACTTTGCATCTGTTGTAGAATTCTCAACATTGAAGTAAAGAGTTGTAGAATTCTTTACATTAATGTAAACTTTGCATCTGTTGTAGAATTCTCAACATTGAAGTAAAGAGTTGTAGAATTCTTTACATTAATGTAAACTTTGCATCTGTTGTAGAATTCTTGACATTGAAGTAAACTTCACAACTCTTGTAGAGGGTTGTAGAATTCCCAACACTGGAGTAAACTTCACAACTCTTGTAGAGGGTTGTAGAATTCTTTACATTAATGTAAACTTTGCATCTGTTGTAGAATTCTTGACATTGAAGTAAACTTCACAACTTATGGAGAGCCTGGTGTAAACTTCACATCTCTTGTAGAGGGAAACAGAAGTGAACAGCTGATACTCTGGGATAACACAGACATGTTGATGAAGACATACCACATGATGCTGGGCAGCATGACGACCCACAAACATATGTCGACTGTATACATGATCAGTCTCCTGGCCACCATGGCAACCCATCCAGCAATGTCTCCTTTTGTCTCAAACACGTCAATCTTCCTGGCTGTCACAACCTTCTCGTCGCATAACGTGCCCAAAAAAATCACGACTTCTGAATCCTTGTCACATAACGCACCCAAAATATGACGGCTGCTGTATTCTTTTTGTCACATAAAGCAAAACCCCCCCCCCCCCCCCCCCCCCAAGATGTGGTCAGTGCACCCAGCCACCTCTGCTTCCCAACATCTCCTGGTTCCTATTTCGGTTGGGAAAACCTGGGAGCCTACATCAACATCATCCTCCACTTTTGCCGTTAAGTGTCATGGGGAGGAGTAGCTGACGTTCCACGCCTGATGGGTGACACTGGATAGTGCCATTCGTATCATTGTACAATGTCTTATGTCGTTAATCCATTTTCTTCTCGGGCGTCCTCTTCCTCTTGTACCAGATCTTCTTTGATGTAGCGCCAGTGCTGGTAGTTGACGGTGTTGCATTCTAACCAGATGGCCGACCCACTTGAGCTTCTGCCTGTCAATATATGTGGGCTAGGTCCATTTTTAAAAAATTGCCACTGATTCAACCCCATGACCTACCTCTGAAGCCGGAGTGGGTTCACCTGATGGTGAGGGACACTGTTAATAGAGAAAGCTAATCCACACGCAAAATTCAGTCCAGTGCTACTACAAGTAGTGTGTATGCACTACGCTTGAGTTCAAAGCAAGCACCCCCCCCCCCCCCCCCAAAGAAAAAGAAGGGAAAAAAACATGATCAACAAGTAAGCACCTCACATGTATTAAGAAAATTAAATACAACATTATGCACCTGGTGGCACAGATAGACAGATGTAAAACAAAAAGTAAACAAACTGTCCAACGTTTCAGAAATTGTACGTTTTAATTTCTGAACATCAATAAATTCACTCGGCCACAATAAACTGGCATACAGACATCAAACATTCACACCCACAAGAGACGTATGTTTGTGATGTTGATTTCACAATGTGTGAAGGTATTGGTCAATCTCTGGTATTCTCTTGCACTGTGCTGATGTACACCAACAGAAGAGATTGGATGCAGCCGTTGCCAGGTGCAGACCTGAAAATATATTGATCGAATCGAGCAATCTGGCAAAAAATAAAATAGCATCAGTAGATGGAGATGACTTGTGTTAACATGGAGATGACAGAGTTAAACACTGATTACAAATCATCGCCTAGTAGCAGGCCGTTTGCAGACCATCCTTCTCATCATGCCCTGAGGACAAGTTGCCTGATCTCATCATGCCCTGAGGACAAGCTGCCTGATCTCATCATGCTCCAAGGACCAGCTGCCTGATCTTCAATACGGCCAAATTACTCCAGTTTCTGAGACAAAGTGTTTCTTCAACATTCACCCCCTGTAGAACGTGAGTACGTTTCCTCCTATTGGTCTACAATATTCGAAGAACTGTAACATTTCTGCTCCAAATCCCCAATGTTTTTTCCGTAATGAGTGCACAATAGTTCATGACCCACACTCATAAGTTGCGATAGAAAAGATGCACATTCTCAACAACAACAGCACAACACATAAATATTGAATATAACAAAGGACACCCAATCAAATATTTTGACCAAATACATGACACAGAATCATCTTCTCTTGTTCCTCGCAGTATCAAGGTGAAGCATAAATAAACAGTAGGGGAGAGTGCCCATTTATTTTCATAAATCCACACGCAGACGAGTCCAGTGCTCCTTCCAGTTGTAGTTTGTGTAGGGTCTACGCTGGAGTACAAAGCAAGAGGTAAACTACAAAACTACCACACCCAATGGCTGACATGGACAGGTCACCTTTCCCTGCCTCAGATCAGGACATAACAGAATGACCAAACATGCATAAACTTGGTATCTCTGCTTCACCACATACAGGTATCACCAAAGCAAACAAACCACTGAAACAGTTCTGCAGGGTTGTCTTCTGTACAGCCAGCAAGAAAGAGACAGCCATTAGCATGTTAAAAGATTTCAGTTTAAAAAGAACATGAACATATTCTTACGAAACAAAACAGATCTCGTCATAAACTGCGCCTCAGCTGTAGGCCAGCCTAAAGTTGCGCTCCTGCTCTCGCTTCTCTATGTCCATCTGTCTGGAGATCTCCTCGACCCGACGCTGCAGGTTAGCTGGGGAAGAAGACACGACACATACACATCAATGTACACATTTTACAGTTAGTCGTGTAAAGCTACAGCACAGAAGCAATAAGAAGAGATGGGAAACAAGAAGCTCTACAGAAGATAGGAATAAGAAGAAGCACAGCGAGAACATGACAACATGTTTGTTGACATGATGGTTCCAGTGTCCAGTTATTGTGGTCAAGTTTGTGGACATGATGGTTCTGGAAGTGTCCAGTTATTGTGGTCAAACATCTTGACCGATCATTAAACCATATGCTCACACTTTACCTTAAACAACTGGAACAATTTATATCATCTTCATTTGTAAACTAAACATTCCGTATTTCATTATCTCACTTTTTTTTTTTTTTAAATTTAGATCCCAGCTCCCAGGAATGCTACCTGGTCAAAAAAGCACGCTTTAGTCGGATGTGTTGGCCTATGGGTTTCGGTCCAAGGGCGCGTAACAGACACACCGCAATCACATCTGAAAAAACACTCCGGATGAACGAAAAGAAGAAGAAGAAGATCCCAGCTTAGTTAGTTAGTCTTTCCTCTTGAGCCCAAAGCGGCGCATAGGGCAGAAGTCATGGCTCTCCATGTCTGGCGGTTTGCTGCTACCTGTTGTAGATCTTGGATGTTCACTTGGCCGTTGAATGAGCCTTCTCTGATGATGGTTCTACGCAGGGTCTCTCTTGGTCTTCCCCATTTTATTTTCCCTACCGGTGACCATATGAGGGCTTGGTAGGGGAGTCTTGTCCATTCTGAGTACATGGCCGATGTAGTTCCAACGGCGTTTTCTTATAAAATTGGATACAATATCTTGCTTAGTCTCTTGTCTTAATTGCATATTGGTTCTAACATCTGTCCAGTGGGAGGTTTAGAATTCTTCTAAGACATTTGTTCTCAAAATTGTCTAATTTTTTTATCTAAAGCTACCATTGACTTCCAATTTTCACATCCATACGTTAGCATTGGAATCACACAAGAGTTGAAGATTTTAAGTTTCGTGTGTCTGCTGAGTGTCTTTGACTTCCAGATGTTTGACAGTTTACTGAAGGCACCAGATGCCAGTGCGATTCTAGATGATATTTCTGGTGTTGAGTCCACTGTAGATGTCATTTTACTTCCTAGGTATGTGAAGCTTTTGACTTTTTCAAAAACGTGGTTGTTTAATTTGATGTCGTCTGAACTGTTGGTAAGATCAATAGTTTTTGTTTTGGCGGTGTTCATTTGGAGACCAATTTGTCCTGAAACATTTTGGAGATGGTTTATTTTCTCTTGGGCATCTGGGTCCCAGCTACAGTGCATACATTTCTATGTGAATGTTACATGCACAATAGATAACTGATGTATAAAAGATGACTGGGCTGATTGTAAGATAGGCCTGCGTGCCCAATTTGTGACCCTTTGAATATATAGTTCGTCCCCCAGTATTTTCACGACCCCAGCAACATGAGTCTACAAGAATGAAAGTAAGCTGTACACATTTACAATAATGAACAAAAGCCCCTCCTTAATGTACACGCAAGAATGAATGAAAGCACACACACACGAATGAACATTTAGTTAGCACACAACTGCAAGCAACTGACCTGTGTTTCTGTCGACCCACATCAAGGACACCACATGTGCATTCAAAATCTTTGTGACTTGTTGAACCTGAACAGGAAACAAAACAAAATGTATGAACACATAATATGTACATACTTCATTACAATCATATCTATACCCTGCTGGCTAAATAAAACATAATATGTACATACTTCATGACATTCATATTTATACCCTGTTGGCTAAATAACAGAAACTCAGTATCCATCATCACCATCCCAATGTTCAGCTAGTTGGCAAGCTATACCTGTAGTCGTGTTGCCAGGATGAAGTTCACAGCCATCTCCAGTAGAGACCCTCTTCTGCTTCAGCCCAGCACCCACTAGCTTCCTCTGGCAGTGCAGATCTCTACAAGGGACTGTAGTTAAGGGTGTGTTCAGGGTTGTGGATTTCAGTTCGAAATAAATTAGCAATGGAAGATGGACAGCTACTTCAGCCCGGTATGGACAACCTTTAATGAGGCCAGGAGATTTATAAGAAACAGCCGTAGAAGTGGGAATCAGAGCATACAGGAACAAGAAATATGATGTACATTACCAATCTGATCTGTGAGGTTCAGAGCTACGTGCCACACACTGCCCACAAAGACACATAATGCAGGCTGTAGTCAGACACACTCCCCACAAAACCACACATGTAAGCTGACAAACAAACACACCCAACACACAGCATGTACAACACTCACTGGATCACTGGGGTCTGGAGCAGAATTTGTGGAGTTGAGCCGCTCAATGATCTCCTTCAGGTCCTGCCCCATGCGCTTCAGCTGGGCATCCAAGCTCTCCGCCAGGACGTATCTATTGAGGAAGGAAAAGTCATCAATATAATTGCTTCTGTGAGGATGTTGGGATGGGCTTTTTTCTGCGAGGAGATGTTGGGAGGAACTTGATTCTGTGATTACACGGTGAGAGGGATGTTGATTCTGTGAGAACATCGCAGGAGGGACATAATTTCTGCTAGGACATGCTGTGGGTAAAATAATTCTGTCAGGACATGTCAGGGGAAATACTGACCTCATCAGGACGTGTTGGGGAAATATTGACCTCATCAGGACATGTTGGGGAAATATTGACCTCATCAGGACATGTTGGGGAAATATTGACCTCATCAAGACATGTTGGGGAAATAATGACCTCATCAGGACATATTTCTGAGTACACGTGTCAGGATGTTTCTACTGCCTATTATTGGGTCCAGAGAAAAGAAACCTTTAAGCCACATCTGATCTCCCCCACCTGGTCCCACAGTTCATGTCTGGCCAGTTTGATCTACTTCTAGTGACATTATACTGATGGCCATTTTTACACTAAGGTAAAGGTATCTGGTTTTCCTCTCCTACACTAAATTATAGATACCTGATTATTCCCCTTCTACACTCAAGTATATAAACCTACCTGGTTACTCCCCTTCAACACTAAAATATATAAACCTACCTGGTTATTCTCCTTCTACACTAAAGTGCAGCACCGGCATCATGGCTAAGGGGTTACAGACGCGGATCGCAATCCCGCATACTGCGCCCGAAACACAGCTCCGGGCGATTTGGCAGCAGATCGCCTTGCATTGGTTTTTTTCTTATGAAAATGGTATGAGTGCTGGTCGTTAAGAAAGCAATGGCCAACTACTGAACATAACTTGCCCAGAGATCACATATCTATCTATCTCTCTCTCTCTCTCTCTATATATATATATATATATATATATATATATATATATCCACTAACCAGACATGCAAGCACGCACAGAACTCAGGCCCAAGACTATGCTGGCATACTTACGTGTGTTCCCGCTCGATATCTGCATGCTGCTGGTAGGTGATGGGTGACAGGCTGTCCAGGGTCGTCTCTAAGGGGCTGAGGATGTCCTCCAGCTCCTTCTGCTGTGAGTGGATGAAGTCCAGCTCGTGGTCCAGTTTCTGCTGGTCCAGTTTAACCTTCTCCACGTCTTTGTTGAGTTGGATTATCTGCAACAAACATGGGCAACCACAATAGGATATGTACTCTGTTGAATTCTATTGAATAATGAGAATACAATTAAATTTCTTTCCTTCATTTGTGACATTTGTCAGCTTTAGTTTTTCCCTTCCCTCAAACATAAAATTGCCACATTCAGTCTTTCCCATCCCTCAATCATGAAATCACCACACTGAGTCTTTTCCTTCCCTCAATCATGAAATCACCATATTCAGTCTTTCCCTCAATCGAGAGATTGTTACACTTAGTATTTTATCTCAATCATGAAACTGCCACAATTAGTCTTTCCCTCCACGATGAAACTTGTCACACATAGTCTTTCCCTCAGTCACAAAATTGTTTTATAAATCAAGGTGAAGACACAGGGAGACATAAATTGTCTTATCACACCAACGTGTAGACACAAATTGTCTTATCACACCAAGGTGAAGACACAGGCACACACGTAAATTGTCTTATCACACCAAGGTGAAGACACATAAATTGTCTTATCACACAAAGGTGAAAACACATAAATTGTCTTATCACACCAAGGTGAAGACACATAAATTGTCTTATCACACCAAGGTGAAGACACATAAATTGTCTTATCACACCAAGGTGAAGACATACAACACACAAACAAGAAACAAACCCTGTAACAGGAACCTGTTGTGTCTATGCGAAGTGCTAGGACCAACATATGTTCACAGATCTGAATGAACAGAGCAATAGGTGACAAAACTTTGCCTCCCGCTGCAAAACTTCAGTTCCTCTATTACAACAAGGCAAGGACATGGAGGATATGGCCGGTCTCCCTGGCTTAGGAGTTAACGTCTTTCTCCGTAATCCTGTATATTCTCGTTAGCAACGTAACATGTGCGAGAATCGGAAGCGGTTCTCGCCTCGCTGGTAACTTACGGGGTGTGTGAGCTGGTCGCTCAGAAAGCAATGGCAAACGACTGAGCGCAATCTTGCCTAGTATATCAACAGCTGCCGAAAAATGCTGATGTTGACTGCAACGACCTGTAAGGGATATGCAAAAAAAAACAAAAAACATGGCGACATGCATACATAGCCCAATTTGTGCGCCAGCACATCAAACAGACGTACCTTCTCGCCGTTTTCCATGACGATGCGGTCCCAGGCGTTGACCTGTGTGGCCTGGTCCAGGAAGTACTTCTCCTGGTCCTCCAGCTCCGTGGTCCACTTGTTAATGGTCTCCTCGAGCTGGCGGAAGGTCATTTGTCTCTGGCCGGGCATGCTAGTCCTGAAGGAGATCAACACAACAGGCGTCAGTGGCTGCAGAAAATCTCAACTACAGAAGATGACTCTAGTCAGGTCTTAGCCAGATATGATTGAGCTACTGTATGACAGAAGTCTCTTCTGTTGGTAAACTTAGGGCAGTGTCTTTAAGTCTCTTCTGTTAATAAACTTAGAACTCATCTTTAACTCTCTTCTGCTGGTAAGGGTAAAATTAGACACTGTCTTTAAGTTGAGTTAAGCTAAGAACTGACATCACTACCCTCAGGGCATTCCCATGCGCGTTCCATCCCCTCATTCGACAGCGAAGAGTTATACTACTAATTGTTCCCACCGCTATCTAATTGAAAGTCCTCCTTGTCTTCCCTCTCACGGTCTGTAAGCCTCTTCTGTTGGAAACTTAGGACCAAACTCAAATCCCTGTCGAAAGCTGTACTTTAGTCAAAGGCTTGGTATTATCTGCACTAGTACAGTGACCAGCATGCTGGGTTACAGGCCTAGTGGTGGAATCTACACTAGTACAGAGACTAGCATGGTTACCTTCAGGCCTAGAGGTCTGGGGGCGGAACCTGCATCAAAACAGATTGATTAGTTAGATGCAAGTTCTGTACAGGATGCCACAATAAACTGGCTCTCCCTGAGAGAAATGCCACAAAAGACATGTATGACTTCAGAACATACCCTGAGAGTCATGCCACAAACATGTACAACCACAGAAGCTACAAACACTCACCCTGAGAGTCATGCCACAAACATGTACAACCACAGAAGCTACAAACACTCACCCTGAGAGTCATGCCACAAACATGTACAACCATAGAAGCTACAAACACTCACCCTGAGAGTCATGCCACAAACATGTACAACCACAGAAGCTACAAACACTCACCCTGAGAGTCATGCCACAAACATGTACAACCATAGAAGCTACAAACACTCACCCTGAGAGTCATGCCACAAACATGTACAACCACAGAAGCTACAAACACTCACTCTGAGAGTCATGCCACAAACATGTACAACCACAGAAGCTACAAACACTCACCCTGAGAGAGGTGTGACAGAACTTGTTTGTGGAACACTGGTTGCTACCGACGTGGCCGCCGTGGATGGAGTGCTGAAGACACTACCAAGTGCTATCCCACTTCCTAGAGTAGAAGCTGACGTTGTGGCTGAGGAATCCGCAAAGGAGAAGCCTGAGAAAGAAAAACAATTATATCATTTCACATCATTTGGTGAACTGTGCTGAACATTTTGTCAATCTTGTGGCTCAGTATGGCTGACTTCTACATACATCTTTTCAGGTTTGCCTAGCCTTTGACTGTCTACAGTCTACCGTGATGAAGGGGTTACAGACAAAGTTTGTGATCCTGCATATTCGTTTTCGAAACACAGCTGTGGGCGATTTGGCAGCAGACTGCCTTACGTTGATTTTTTTGTATTAAATGGTATGAGTGCCGGTCGTTCAGAAAGCAATGGCAAACTACTGAACGTAAACTTGCCCAGGAATCACGAACAGCCAAAAAATGTTGGGGTTGCAATTAAATTTTTTTATTTAAAAAGTCTACCTACAAGGCAGCAGGTCTGTGTCTCTCTTCACCTGGTCCCTATCCCTTGACCCATCTGACAAGACAGGCCCAACTAGTAGCTGTGGCACTGCTCTTGATGTCATTAGAATATGCAAACCCATCTACAAGCTGGAGACACGGCACAAGGGAAAATGAACTGTAACATCACCATTCAATGTTTAACTAAATGACATTTCTTTCATTTGCTGCTAAATGACACATTTCTTGTCATTTGGTTTGGCCTCAATCCTGGCTGAAACAACAAATGTAAAGTTCTGAGGGAAAACATACAACCTGGCAATGGTTACAGCAGACACTGCTGTACTGGCGTCTGCAACCAAGGACATGATATACCCATGATCTTTACATGATGAGTTGAAGTCAACATCTGTCCCTGGTGTCCACAACCAAGGACATGATATACCCATGATCTTTACATTATGAGTTGAAGTCAACATCTGTCCCTGGTGTCCACAACCAAGGACGTGATATACCCATGATCTGTACATGATGAGTTGAAGTCAACATCTGTCCCTGGTGTCCACAAGCAAGGACATGATATACCCATGATCTTTACATTATGAGTTGAAGTCAACATCTGTCCCTGGTGTCCACAAGCAAGGACATGATATACCCATGATCTTTACATTATGAGTTGAAGTCAACATCTGTCCCTGGTGTCCACAACCAAGGACATGACATACCCATGATCTGTACATGATGAGTTGAAGTCAACATCTGTCCCTGGTGTCCACAAGCAAGGACATGATATACCCATGATCTTTACATTATGAGTTGAAGTCAACATCTGTCCCTGGTGTCCACAAGCAAGGACATGATATACCCATGATCTTTACATTATGAGTTGAAGTCAACATCTGTCCCTGGTGTCCACAACCAAGGACATGACATACCCATGATCTGTACATGATGAGTTGAAGTCAACATCTGTCCCTGGTGTCCACAAGCAAGGACATGATATACCCATGATCTTTACATTATGAGTTGAAGTCAACATCTGTCCCTGGTGTCCACAAGCAAGGACATGATATACCCATGATCTGTACATGATGAGTTGAAGTCAACATCTGTCCCTGGTGTCCACAAGCAAGGACATGATATACCCATGATCTTTACATTATGAGTTGAAGTCAACATCTGTCCCTGGTGTCCACAAGCAAGGACATGATATACCCATGATCTGTACATGATGAGTTGAAGTCAACATCTGTCCCTGGTGTCCACAACCAAGGACATGACATACCCATGATCTGTACATGATGAGTTGAAGTCAACATCTGTCCCTGGTGTCCACAAGCAAGGACATGATATACCCATGATCTTTACATTATGAGTTGAAGTCAACATCTGTCCCTGGTGTTCACAACCAAGGACATGATATACCCATGATCTTTACATTATGAGTTGAAGTCAACATCTGTCCCTGGTGTCCACAACCAAGGACATGACATACCCATGATCTTTACATGATGAGTTGAAGTCAACATCTGTCCCTGGTGTCCACAAGCAAGGACATGATATACCCATGATCTGTACATGATGAGTTGAAGTCAACATCTGTCCCTGGTGTCCACAACCAAGGACATGACATACCCATGATCTTTACATGATGAGTTGAAGTCAACATCTGTCCCTGGTGTCCACAAGCAAGGACATGATATACCCATGATCTTTACATTATGAGTTGAAGTCAACATCTGTCCCTGGTGTCCACAACCAAGGACATGACATACCCATGATCTGTACATGATGAGTTGAAGTCAACATCTGTCCCTGGTGTCCACAAGCAAGGACATGATATACCCATGATCTGTACATGATGAGTTGAAGTCAACATCTGTCCCTGGTGTCCACAAGCAAGGACATGATATACCCATGATCTTTACATTATGAGTTGAAGTCAACATCTGTCCCTGGTGTCCACAAGCAAGGACATGATATACCCATGATCTTTACATTATGAGTTGAAGTCAACATCTGTCCCTGGTGTCCACAACCAAGGACATGACATACCCATGATCTGTACATTATGAGTTGAAGTCAACATCTGTCCCTGGTGTCCACAAGCAAGGACATGATATACCCATGATCTTTACATTATGAGTTGAAGTCAACATCTGTCCCTGGTGTCCACAAGCAGGGACATGATATACCCATGATCTTTACATTATGAGTTGAAGTCAACATCTGTCCCTGGTGTCCACAAGCAAGGACATGACATACCCATGATCTTTACATTATGAGTTGAAGTCAACATCTGTCCCTGGTGTCCACAACCAAGGACATGATATACCCATGATCTTTACATTATGAGTTGAAGTCAACATCTGTCCCTGGTGTCCACAAGCAAGGACATGACATACCCATGATCTGTACATGATGAGTTGAAGTCAACATCTGTCCCTGGTGTCCACAACCAAGGACATGATATACCCATGATCTGTACATGATGAGTTGAAGTCAACATCTGTCCCTGGTGTCCACAAGCAAGGACGTGACATACCCATGATCTGTACATTATGAGTTGAAGTCAACATCTGTCCCTGGTGTCCACAACCAAGGACATGATATACCCATGATCTTTACATGATGAGTTGAAGTCAACATCTGTCCCTGGTGTCCACAACCAAGGACATGATATACCCATGATCTTTACATGATGAGTTGAAGTCAACATCTGTCCCTGGTGTCTACAACCAAGGACGTGACATACCCATGATCTGTACATGATGAGTTGAAGTCAACGTCTGTCCCTGGTGTCCACAACCAAGGACATGATATACCCATGATCTTTACATTATGAGTTGAAGTCAACATCTGTCCCTGGTGTCCACAAGCAAGGACATGATATACCCATGATCTTTACATTATGAGTTGAAGTCAACATCTGTCCTTGGTGTCCACAACCAAGGACATGATATACCCATGATCTTTACATGATGAGTTGAAGTCAACATCTGTCCCTGGTGTCCACAACCAAGGACGTGACATACCCATGATCTGTACATGATGAGTTGAAGTCAACATCTGTCCCTGGTGTCCACAACCAAGGACATGATATACCCATGATCTTTACATGATGAGTTGAAGTCAACATCTGTCCCTGGTGTTCACAAGCAAGGACATGATATACCCATGATCTTTACATTATGAGTTGAAGTCAACATCTTTCCCTGGTGTTCACAAGCAAGGACATGATATACCCATGATCTTTACATTATGAGTTGAAGTCAACATCTGTCCCTGGTGTTCACAAGCAAGGACATGATATACCCATGATCTTTACATTATGAGTTGAAGTCAACATCTTTCCCTGGTGCAATACCTGACCCCAACCAGTAAGGACCCATTTTCACATGCCCTGAGGCATAAGATGCTTGCCCCATATTTTACAGAATGAGAACTCAAGGAGTCATGTGATCTATATCACACTGACCTACTTTAGCACCTGAGCTATTTCCTGGTCCCCAGGTTAAGTTGGGTCGGCCAGAGAGCCTAGGTCAAATGAATCAATCTGCCTTGATGCAAACTTAAACCCACGACCCTCAGATCGGCAAGTAAGCACACATGCCACCATGCTCCTACAACTACTCAACCAGGGCAAAATCAGATATGTATTTCACAAGTCGGTATGTCATGGGTGCGAACCTGTTACTCCAACCACATATGTTAAACCATTGAGCCCAGTTGCTCCCCTGAGACATTTAATCTGTCTCCCTCCAACGTGTCAATGTAATGTCTCCCTCCACCATGTCAATGTAATGTCTCCCTCCACTGTGTCAATGTAATGTCTCCCTCCACTGTGTCAATGTAATGTCTCCCTCCACTGTGTCAATGTAATGTCTCCCTCCACTGTGTCAATGTAATGTCTCCCTCCACTGTGTCAATGTAATGTCTCCCTCCACTGTGTCAATGTAATGTCTCCCTCCACTGTGTCAATGTAATGTCTCCCTCCAACGTGTCAATGTAATGTCTCCCTCCAACGTGTCAATGTAATGTCTCCCTCCAACGTGTCAATGTAATGTCTCCCTCCACCATGTCAATGTAATGTCTCCCTCCAACGTGTCAATGTAATGTCTCCCTCCACTGTGTCAATGTAATGTCTCCCTCCACTGTGTCAATGTAATGTCTCCCTCCACTGTGTCAATGTAATGTCTCCCTCCACTGTGTCAATGTAATGTCTCCCTCCACTGTGTCAATGTAATGTCTCCCTCCAACGTGTCAATGTAATGTCTCCCTCCACTGTGTCAATGTAATGTCTCCCTCCACCATGTCAATGTAATGTCTCCCTCCACCATGTCAATGTAATGTCTCCCTCCACCATGTCAATGTAATGTCTCCCTCCAACGTGTCAATGTAATGTCTCCCTCCAACGTGTCAATGTAATGTCTCCCTCCACTGTGTCAATGTAATGTCTCCCTCCAACGTGTCAATGTAATGTCTCCCTCCAACGTGTCAATGTAATGTCTCCCTCCACTGTGTCAATGTAATGTCTCCCTCCACTGTGTCAATGTAATGTCTCCCTCCACTGTGTCAATGTAATGTCTCCCTCCACTGTGTCAATGTAATGTCCCCCTCCACTGTGTCAATGTAATGTCTCCCTCCACTGTGTCAATGTAATGTCTCCCTCCACTGTGTCAATGTAATGTCTCCCTCCACTGTGTCAATGTAATGTCTCCCTCCAACGTGTCAATGTAATGTCTCCCTCCACCGTGTCAATGTAATGTCTCCCTCCACCGTGTCAATGTAATGTCTCCCTCCACAGTGTCAATGTAATGTCTCCCTCCACTGTGTCAATGTAATGTCTCCCTCCACTGTGTCAATGTAATGTCTCCCTCCACCGTGTCAATGTAATGTCTCCCTCCACCGTGTCAATGTAATGTCTCCCTCCACTGTGTCAATGTAATGTCTCCCTCCACCGTGTCAATGTAATGTCTCCCTCTACTGTGTCAATGTAATGTCTCCCTCCACTGTGTCAATGTAATGTCTCCCTCCACCGTGTCAATGTAATGTCTCCCTCCAACGTGTCAATGTAATGTCTCCCTCCAACGTGTCAATGTAATGTCTCCCTCCAACGTGTCAATGTAATGTCTCCCTCTACTGTGTCAATGTAATGTCTCCCTCCACTGTGTCAATGTAATGTCTCCCTCCACTGTGTCAATGTAATGTCTCCCTCCACTGTGTCAATGTAATGTCTCCCTCTACTGTGTCAATGTAATGTCTCCCTCCACTGTGTCAATGTAATGTCTCCCTCCAACGTGTCAATGTAATGTCTCCCTCCAACGTGTCAATGTAATGTCTCCCTCCACTGTGTCAATGTAATGTCTCCCTCCAACGTGTCAATGTAATGTCTCCCTCCAACGTGTCAATGTAATGTCTCCCTCTACTGTGTCAATGTAATGTCTCCCTCCACTGTGTCAATGTAATGTCTCCCTCCAACGTGTCAATGTAATGTCTCCCTCCAACGTGTCAATGTAATGTCTCCCTCCACTGTGTCAATGTAATGTCTCCCTCCACCGTGTCAATGTAATGTCTCCCTCCACCGTGTCAATGTAATGTCTCCCTCCAACGTGTCAATGTAATGTCTCCCTCCACTGTGTCAATGTAATGTCTCCCTCCACCGTGTCAATGTAATGTCTCCCTCCAACGTGTCAATGTAATGTCTCCCTCCAACGTGTCAATGTAATGTCTCCCTCTACTGTGTGTCTACTTCTCTTTCTTTGGTGATTCAATCAGATCATGCATCTGACATGCCATCATCCATATTCTGATTGAAGCATTGCCGTTATCTCAGCACTCAGGTATTTCACTTAAAGAAATTACGAACAAACAGAGAGCATCTGTTGCATTTTTCCCCGCAGGACAGGCTGGTGTGGTGAGACACGGGCAGTTGCACAGACTGGCTGTGTCTACAGCGCTTGGTGGGATATTTGTGCATGGTAAGGCAGACGTGGTCGGGGCACTTTGGAATTGTGAGTATAGTACAGAAGAAGAGATAGATCATCAAGGCCTATAGAGAATGGAACTCAGGGCTCCGTCAGAAAGGGCAGACGAACGCATAATCAGACAGCTACTGGTATTATTAGTATTGGGACTCTTCGCTGGCTGCTGAAGATAAAGGCACTACATTATGGGAATGCCCTGCGTGCTGTGGTATGGCTTCTGGACTCAAGTCAAGTTAGAAATTAGCAAAACAAATCCCACAACCATATAGACCCTCCACTCATCCACCTACCTGACGGTTGTGCTGTTGTCACAGCAGCAGCAGTTGTAGTTGCTGGTGCCCCAAAACCAAAGCCGCTAGCAGCTGCTGTAGTCGTGGTTGTCGGCGCCCCAAAACCAAACCCACTGGATGCTGCAGTTGTGGTCGGTGCAGCCCCAAAGCTAAAACCACCGGCCGCTGGTGTGGACGCTGTTGCTGGTGCTGCAGTTAGAGCTGCTGCTGAGGTGGTAGAAGTCAGGAGTCCGCCCAACAAGGACCCTCCGGTTGTTTTAGCTGGGTCCGTACTTCCTATTTATTTAAAAAAATAAAAAACATAAAATACAATGTGAGATAAAGAAACGGATGTAATAAAATGCCTGAATCAACGATTTTACATCGGTGTAACGGGCTGATTATCTAAATTTAGACATAAACAAAGAAGACACACAACATAACAAAATTGAGACAAGCTGCATAACACATAAGAAGCATTTTATAACATACCAGCACCAAAGCATATCTGGCAAGATGCTACAGTGAGTGAGTGTACGATAAAAGTGTGAGCGGGTGAACGAATACACCCATGCATGGGAATATATGGAAGCTAAATGACGAAAAGCTCAAAACTATTTCTTCCTAGCGAACGTAGAGAGGATATTAAACAGCATGAAGAAACCACGACATAAAAGCAACTAACAAGTCATGGTACAACCTTTGAGAATATGCATCTTTCATGTTGCAACGGATGAATGTGGGTCACGAACTGTTTTGTAACTCCCAACAACAAATGGGGATTTCAAGCTCAAATGTTACGACACGTTATTAGAATGACATAGACCTAGAGGAAGACAAATAATGACATCTCACAAGACATGAACACAGAAGAAACATGGCCCATAAAGCGGAACCGTGCCTCAGAATGTAACATACTGTGTCCAGCTCCATTGTGGCTTGGAGAGAACAGTGGTGGGAGGCCTGGGTCCTGGGAAGGGCAGGGATCGACCACCACAGATAGATGCAGGACTTTGCAGACAGCTTTGGCATGACGGTACATGAGGCGGGAGAAATGGCCAGACAGTGAGAGACTTTTTGGTATACTGTGATGAGATGGACGTTCTGCTGCATGATGATAATTGCAGAGAAAAGGACCTGGCTAGCCACTATTGTTGATAGTGTCCAATGTGGCAAGGTGTTAGCTGGATGTTCTAATTGTGAGAATGAATGTTGTTTGTACAAATCTAGTCACATGTCATGAGACTGTAAATGTCTGGCTACTGATGTGAGTTTGTGTAAATGTGTGACAACTGATGTGAGATTGTGTGACAACTGATGTGAGATTGTGTGAATGTGACAACTGATGTGAGATTGTGTGAATGTGACAACTGATGTGAGATTGTGTGAATGTGACAACTGATGTGAGATTGTGCGAATGTGACAACTGATGTGAGATTGTGCAAATGTGTGACTACTGTGAGATTACTGATGTGAGATTGTGCAAATGTGACAACTGATGTGAGATTGTGCGATGTGACAACTGATGTGAGATTTTGCAAATTTGTGACTATTGATGTGAGATTGTGCGAATGTGTGACTACTAGGGGTGTACCGGATTTCGGCTCCAGCTCATCCAGAATCCGGCCATTTTTACAAATCCGGCTTCGGCTCCGGTCGGACTTCATAAATCCGGCCAAATCCGGCCGGATTTCAAAAATTTGAATCCGGTACAGCCCTAGTGAAAACACTCATGGCTTTCCTCCAGAAAGAAGATAGTGATGCTGGGATCAAAGCTATGAAAGCAGCCCTGCTTGAAGCTGTTAGCAGCAGATTTGCGGACATTGAATCCAACAGTATTTACACCTGTGCCACACTACTGGATCCTCGATTCAAGTTGTGCTTCTTCTCCGAACGTGGTAGAAGTGATGCACGAGCCCATCTGCTGTTAGCAGCTAACTCCATTATTGATTCAGCAAACACAGTCAGTCCACAGGATCCATCAGCTACTAGTAGTAGTAGTAGTAGTAGTAGTAGTAGTAGTAGTAGTAGTAGTAGTAGTAGTAGTAGTAGTAGTAGTAGTAGTAGTAGTAGTAGTAGTAGTAGTAGTAGTAGTAGTGTTTTGACTTCTGTGAGCACTGCCACACAGTACGAGTCCAGCCTATGGAGCTGTTTTGACACAATTGTCGAGGAAAATCCCACCACAGATCGTTCTGCAAGTGCCGAAGGCAACAGCATTAACACTGAGGTGACACAGTACCTGTCAGAGCCACTTCAAACTCGACAGTCAGATCCAGTTTCATGGTGGCATGCCAATAAGCATAGATTTCCAAGTATGGCTAGACTGGCGCAGGCATTTCTTGCATCACCACCTACAAGTGTGCCATCGGAAAGGCTGTTCAGTACTGCAGGAGACATTATCACTGACCACTGTAGTAGCCTTTTACCACAAAATGCGGAGACGTTGATTTTCCTGAAATACAACTCGTCCCTTCTTGACTCTGAGAGTTCAACTTCACAGCCATAATGAAGACTGACTGACTGAAATAGTGAAATTACTGAATGAATGTATTTCAATAAATTCAATCTGTTCAATGTACTGTTGTTGTGAGTTGTAACTGAGCTGCCAATTTGCCAACTGAAAACAATGTGAAAACTAAAAACTGAAACTGAAAACTAAAAATTAAAATTTCTAAATTAGCATTATGTGCTTATGTATTATGTTTCATCTTGAACTTATGGAACTTAATATTACTTAATTACTTATTCTAACATAAATGTAATTATTTTACATTTAAATGATTTCATATGAGTATATGTCATCATTGTCATGTCTATAGTAATGAACTGCAGTAATGAACAGTTGAGTGACTCCACTCACCTAAGTCAAGTGATGTAGTACGTTATTTTATTTTTTTTATTTGTAAATCCGGCTCTGGCCGGATCTCACTTCATAAATCTGGCTCCGGCCAGATCTCACTTCATAAATCTGGCCAAATCCGGCTCTGGCCGGATTTTAAAAAATTTGAATCCGGTACAGCCCTAGTGACTACTGATGTGAGATTGTGCGAATGTGTGACTACTGATGTGAGATTGTGCGAATGTGACTACTGATGTGAGATTGTGCGAATGTGATACTGATGTGAGATTGTGCGAATGTGACAACTGATGAGAGATTGTGCAAATGTGTGACTACTGATGTGAGATTGTGCAAATGTGTGACTGCTGATGTGACATTGTGCGAGTGTGACTACTGATGTGAGATTGTGCAAATGTGTGACAAGTGATGTGAGATTGTGCAAATGTGTGGCTACTGGCATGAAATTCCAAAAGTGTGTAGAATCCAGATTCTGACCCTATCTGGCAGCAAAGCAAACTTATTTATTAATACGATTCCATCACAATCGAATAAGGTGTGTAATGGCAGCGCTAAGTTCACCATAAATGTTTGCCCTGGATCAATATGCCAGGCTTGCTGTCCACCCCTTGTACGAGCTTGTCAAAGAAATCAGGCAACATCATAACATTCAATTAATCAAAGCAACTCAGCCTCAGTTTCAAACGAATCAATTATCAAAAGCTAACGCTTTAGCTAGAAAAACTTACCAAACCCAGCAAAGCCAGTGGTGGCAGCAGTCGTTGCTGCTGCTGTTGTTGGGGCCGGCTTCAAACTGCCAAACATTGTGGATCCAGAAGTGGCTGTCCCTAGTGTCAAACCACCAGCACCACCGCTATTGCCGGTAGTGGACCCAAACGAGAAACCCCCGCCTGTTGTGGATGTTTGGGGTGCCTGGGTCGGCTGAGAGCCCCCAAAAGCAAACCCACCAAGACCAGCAGTGGAACCGGTTGCGGAACCGGTTGCGGAACCGGTTGTGGCTGATGTGAGATGAAAATAAACATTCAAAAGAACACAATAAACATTGGATGGATAATGTGAGAACACAATAAACATTGAATGCATGATGTGAGAACAAAATAAACATTAAATGGCTTATGCGAGAATAAAATAAACATTAAATGGGATTATGAGAACAAAATAAACATTAAATTTATTAAAACATTAAATTTCTGCACCAATTTCTTTAAAAATGCACAGCTAGGTTTGATGCATTCCCCTGGCCAGAGGACAAGAAACAAGAATCCTGCAACAGACAGGTGACGGCACAGAGACAGGTGATGGCACAGAGATAGGCAGCGGCACAGAGACAAGGTGGTGCAGAAACATGGTATGGACAATGAACCAACAAAGCAATGGCAGAATGGAAGATTAGGAAATGTAACTGTTAAATGGAAGATTAGGAAATGTAACTGTTAAGACAAATAGGAAGAATTTCTCTACAGGAGGAGAAAATAAGCACAGAGAAATATAATAACTAGGACTGAGTAAAACAAGAATGAGATGAAGGTTGGACAATTGAAGGACTTTGGGCATACAAAGAGACACAGCTGCTGGTGAAAGGAGGCACCGGAGAGAGAAGAGGAGGAAAAGTGTGCTCGAGAAGGATGAGGTTAAATGTGGATAGACAACATCAAGAGATGGATTGGAAGACGAATGAACGAACGAACAAACAAACGAAAATCTTTATTTTCAAAGGGTTAAGAATTGGCCACGCAGGCCCGTCTGACATTCTGCCCTTCTTCTCTATTTCCTCTCATACATTCTTTCATTCAACATCTCTTATGAAGCAATTCTTTGACAACAAAAGAACAATAAGCATTAAAACGCATGAAAAATAATCAAGATAAAGAAGACAACATCAAGAGATGGATTGGGAGACAACATCAAGAGATGGATTGGGAGACATCAAGAGATGGATTGGGAGACTGAAGGATAACATCAAGAGATGGACTGGATAAAGCATTTTTGAATGCACAGTGACGAGACAACAGAAAGATGGTGATTCAGTACAGCTGAGCTTCAATGTGGAGATGGCACTTGAAAATTAATAGATGACTTACAGGTTGTGGCTCATGTCGTTTCGCGGGATTGAGTAAAACCAAACTGTAGAACAACCTCTTTTGTGCAGTGACAGAAAGAAGAGGATGAAGTGCCTCCTCCTAGATGTGGTAAGGGACTTATGTGTTCCAATGACTCCAAGAGCTATGTCGACGGTCGCACAGCTACTGGTAGGGTCTTCCGTGTCGGACAGGTCAAGGGATAGGAGCCAGACGAAGAGATACACAAACCTGCTGCCTTGTAAGTAGACTGGTGACAGTCAAAGGCTAGGGACCAGACTAAGACAAACCTGCTGTCTTGTAGGTAGACTGGGGACAGTCAAAGGCTAGGGACCAGACTAAGAGATACACAAACCTGCTGTCTTGTAGGTAGACTGGGGACAGTCAAAGGCTAGGGACCAGACTAAGAGATACACAAACCTGCTGTCTTGTAGGTAGACTGGGGACAGTCAAAGGCTAGGGACCAGACTAAGAGATACACAAACCTGCTGTCTTGTAGGTAGACTGGTGACAGTCAAAAGCTAGGGACCAGACTAAGAGATACACAAACCTGCTGCCTTGTAGGTAGACTGGTGACAGTCAAAGGCTAGGGGAAGCAAACTCAGAAAAATCCTCGTCGAGGGAGAATGTATTGAGGACAGTCTTGACGAACCTGCAAACTCAATTCCTCGGATGAATTCACATTCTCACTTCCTCTGATGAATTCACATTCTCACTTCCTCTGATGAATTCACATTCTCACTTCCTCTGATGAATTCACATTCTCACTTCCTCTGATGAATTCACATTCTCACTTCCTCTGATGAATTCACATTCTCACTTCCTCTGATGAATTCACATTCTCACTTCCTCGGATGAATTCACATTCTCACTTCCTCTGATGAATTCACATTCTCACTTCCTCTGATGAATTCACATTCTCACTTCCTCTGATGAATTCACATTCTCACTTCCTCTGATGAATTCACATTCTCACTTCCTCTGATGAATTCACATTCTCACTTCCTCGGATGAATTCACATTTACTGAAGGATACCTAAACAGATATGCACTCTTGTGGTGGTACTTACGTTTGGTAGCTGCAGTTGCAAAGTTGAAACCTCCCGGTTGAGCAGCTGCAGTAGTAGTTGCTGGTGTACTTCCTGATGCACCAAAACCAAACATTCCAGCAGTACCAGCACCAGTTGAACCAGCCCCAGCCCCAAACCCAGCACCAGTTGAAACAGTCCCACCACCAAACCCAGTCCCGGTTGAACCAGCCCCACCACCAAACACAGCTCCGGTTGAACCACCCCCACCCCCAAACACAGCTCCGGTTGAACCACCCCCAACCCCAAACGCAGCTCCGGTTGAACCAGCCCCACCCCCAAACCCAGCTCCGGTTGAACCTGCCCCACCCCCAACTCCGGTTGAACCAGCCCCACCAAATGCAGCACCAGACCCACCTCCAAACCCAGTACCAGCTCCAGCTGAACCAGCCCCTCCTCCAAATGTAGCACCAGAGCCACCCCCAAATACAGTCCCAGCTCCGGTTGAACCAGTCCCACCCCCAAATACAGCTCCGGTTGAACCAACTCCACCCCCAAATACAGCTCCAGTTCCACCTGCCCCACTCCCAAAGGAAAACCCTCCAGTGCCAGCACCTGCTTGTCCTCCAGGAGCACCAAAGGCAAAACCTGGACCAGAAAAACAAAGACACAAATTTAGAAAATATCACCAGTTAACAGATTTATAGTTGCCTTTTCAAGGTACTCAACATATGACAGGAGAAAGACATTTGGGAGTCACACCCCAAGTGAGCAGTCTCCACAGAATGTCAAGAAGATTCCAAAACATTACATAATAGGATTTCTGGTGATTAGAACACTCTTGTTCTATATGCCCCAGGATGGGACTGTCAAGTGTCAGAGATGGACAGAAAATATTGAATATTGTAATACCTTTACAGGCATGAACATTTGCGACATTCAGCTACTGTAATAAAATATATCTAACACTTTCAAATTAATTTTAAACAAAGAGTACAACCAAGAGATATTGAAAGTTCTTTTACTTTATTCCCCAAATCGCTGACAATCATATGTGCATAGTTAAAGGGGGAGTAATTACACAGCAAAATCCTCCATATTCCTTTAGTGAACAACAAATGTTAAACACCTCACAAGTATTTATAAAAACCACACCACAGGTTACATTCGTGAATGATTTATAGCATCACCCTTTGATTGATTGATTGATCTAGGAACCGACATCACAGCATTCGGGACATTCCCATAAGCGCTCCGTCCCCATCCTCAGCAACCAGCGAAGAGTTCCAACACTAATAGTTCCAGTAGCAATCTGATTATATGTCCGTCTCGCCTTTCCTCTGAGCGTCGAGCGTCGACCAGATCCCCTCGTCACTCCTCGCTGCCTCATTCTAACCAGACTATGGTGATCCATTTGCTCCTCCGAGGTGTACACGTGCTCCCACAAGGCCGCAACCACATCTGCCTTGTCATGCATCAATACTCCACCAAGTTCTGCCGAGCCAGCCAATCTGTCCGCCTGTTCATTCCCCCGCACACCGGCATGCCCAGGAGAAAAGATCCAGGTGAGCATCACCCTTTGAGACTGTATAATATATTATATAATGTGGAAGAACAGACACAGCATCACATTCACTGCCTGCAGAGAACGGTGCAGCAGAAATAAGTGATTGGTGCTTGCAAGCTCTGGTAACACGTGAATAACTTAAGTGTTCTCATGATATCTTTGACTAGGCTTCCAAATAAAGGATATTTAATGGATCAATTCAAAAATATATAACTTTATCGTAATTTGATTCGTGTTTTTCTTAGCCATGTTTTAAAAAACAAAAATAAACAATGCTGGCTTCTGGGGAAAAGCGAATGGCTCCAGAATCATGGTTAGATTGTTCTACCCCTGTGCTTAAGGATATGCCAAGCTGGAACTCTTGAAACTTCTTTATTTAAACTGGCGTCCAAGTTTTCAATATTCAACATTCTAAGAATTCTTTCTGTGATGACTGGTTCATGCCAGCGAGAATCAATCATAATCAACATCATCATACTCATACTTCGTAGTAGTAGTATCGTAGCTACCTGGCCTCTTATTATCTAATTATTGGCATCGAAAAATCTCAATACGAGCAATCAAAAATAAAGCAAGAGAAGGCACAATTAAATTAGTAACGTGCCCTGAACTGAAACTAAACATGAATTACTGAATCTAATTTTAATTTACTTCAAACAGTCCAGCCATGTTGACGGGACTTTCTTGGCACTCTTCCGAATTGCGGTCCCAAATAGATCCGCAGTGAATAGGTCAGGGGTAAGGGTTAGGGTCAGTGTTTAGTTAACAACTAACCCTAACCCTTAACCCCTGACCTATTCACTGCGGAACTATTTGGGACCGCAATTCGGAAGAGTGCCCACTTCTTCTTAGACTCTGAGATGAAACATTTTAAAATTTCGAAGCCAGTTCTAAGTAGAAAAGGACGCTGATACAAACAATGTTTAGCTTAAACAGAGGCTATAGACGTTACCTGACGTGGTGGGGTTGTTTGATCCAAACATGGCTACGGAATATACAACACAAGATGATTAAACAAGAGGTCTTAATTTGAAGCTCAGATACTCCTGGAATCAACAACCGCCATTCGCTCACACAGCCGGAAGTCTGCTGCTGGGGGAGACAATCTCCCACTCGTGGTTTTCGTGATCCGCTTTTGTTTATTTCATAATTTCATCTCTTTTCTCATCTTCTCATCTCATCTCATATTGTTCCTCTTGTACTTTGCGGTGTCGAGGTGAAGCATATGACAGCAGGAGAGTGCCCGTTTAAGGGTATGGCTTCATATACTGAGATTCCCATGAACTCTGTTATTCCTCTCTGTCCATCGTTTGCATGGTCCGCTTCTTCTGCTTCCATTTGGTCTGTACATCCATAGAGCCTGCACTATTGTATGGATGTGAAGCGTGGACAATGAGCAGACAAGCTGAAAAATATCTGATGGAAATGTGGTTTCTTGAGGAAAATGCAAAGAATACAATAGACAGAAAGAAAAAGCAATGACAAAATCCTACAAGAAACAAATGTAAACAGTAAACTGATTAGAGAAATTAGACGTAGACAATCACGATTTTTTGGAAACGTTACGAGAAGAAATAAATTGGAGAACTTGGTGACGACTGGCAAGATTGAGGGGAAAGCAGAGATATAAATGCCTGGATGGCTTGACCTCGTGGTATGGTCGAGTCAAGAACGTTAGTTAGTCAGTCAGTCAATTAGTCAGTCAGTCAGTCAGTCAGTTAGTCAGTCAGTTAGTTAGTTAGTTAGTTAGTTAGTTAGTTAGTTAGTTAGTTAGTTAGTTAGTCGACAGATCATCCTCATTGCACATCGAACCATTCAGTCCATAAGTACTCGGATCCCCTCCTCAGCAAATCCCGCAGCGTGTAGCGGCTAACGACACCAGTTCTGTGTTGGTTTATCAATCTTCTTTGGCTTCCTGCGTAGTGTTCTTGTTTGGCCACCCCTCTTTTAACTTGCTGTTCTCGCAACCTGACCATGGTTGTAGATTCCCAGTCATCACTTGGTTCACGCAAAAGTCTTACTTCTCGTAGAGCATTCAGAATGTCAGCCTGGTTCATGGCTCGCCCGCTTTCCACGGTAGCCTCACCTGCGAGCTTGTCAGCCCGCTCATTTCCTTGTACTCCCGCATGCCCTGGCACGAAAATGAAACTAATCTTTGCCAACCAAGACCACTCCAGGAACAGCAACCAATCTCTTCGGACCTACGCCATCTCTATCTTCCTAAGCATACACATTGAGTCACTAAGGACACAAGCCCGATTGAATGTCTGTGTCTCGAGCCATGTTACTGCTTTACTTACTGCCATGACTTCCATAGTCGGGCTACTTGTGGTAGCCAAGAACACTGAGCTGATCCACGACTCTGGTGATCGCGTGAGTTGACGAAACCTGACCACCCACGCTTATCGCATGACCAAAAGAGCGCCCCCCCCCCCTCCGGCGAGCCAAAACCCCGTCGGTCCATGACATTGCGGTCATGGTTTCCCAGTCTACACCACTGAGAGGTGGGTTGACTTGTGTAGTCTGCCGGTCATCGACAGGCTACTGATTTTCACTTTTCACTCCTCCCGGGAAAAGGCTAGTCGATCCTAACCCCAGTGGCTGCAGGGCCAGGCGCAGTCCACATCTAGACCAGGGATGTCTAGTTGGTCAAACATCGTAGTACTATTGTTCCTGCAGTGAAGCGCTGTTGTCATATGGTACACAGTACCATACGTTCCAATGTGTTTGTTATTTGACCTATGCTGGTTTAGTATACAATATTGAAACTTGTGGTGCTATTTCAATAGCTAGATACTAATCATGTCCATATTCCATAGTTGTGGGTTCGTGTGGACTATAGACCTGGCAAATAGTTGGTCATGCGTTGAGGTACACTTGTTCCTGCAGCGAGGTGCCGTCGTCATTCAGAGGTGACAGGTTCTAATCCCGGTCGGTAACTATAGCTGTCAATGTTTATGTTGTTTAGTGCGCCTCCTAGTCTCTACTTAACTCTTTTACTCCTGTGAGCGCCAGACAATTCTATCTCTCTGTGGTCTAACGTCTATAATACCTTGCGGTGTAGAACAGGGGAGTCTTGAACCTGAGGAATTCAGCCCGCCTGTCTAGTGCAGTCGCTGCCAACTGCGCAGGTTAGGGTTTTCTATTTACCTCAGAGTATCAGACAGAAAAATAATCCACACCTTACCGAGGATTCTAACCATATGCGTTTATTTATTAAATCTGTTCTCATACGGAGATGACAGGTTCGAATCTCGGTTTCAATGTTTATGTTGTCTAGTGTGTTCTGTGTTTCTACGTGGCTTTCCGCGCCAAACAACACACTCGTGTTTATGAACTCTCTTTGAAAGAGACAGGCTTCTGTGGCGAAGAGAGTACAAATGCAATTCATAATCGCGCTTTCTAAACACAGCTGGAGGAGATTTGGAAAGTGACCGCCTTGCGTTGATTTCCCATACAAAGGTATAAATGTTGGTCTTTCAGAAAACAATGGCAAAATACTGAACGTAAACTTGTCAAGAAATCACAAACAGCCTAAAACGCTGGGATTGACTGCAACGTCCTATATGCAACTAACAACTTTAGTAGATGGATGTAAACTGTTCTGTTCCGTGCTTTAGGTCAAACAGTACTCTTACAGATCTGCAGACACGGAAGCCATAATGGGTGCAGACGATGGCTTCGCATCATTTCTTTAACATTTATCCTCGGGACCTTTTCCATCTCATCCACTAAATGCACTAAAAACTAAGACAGTTACACATATATCCACTCCACCCACGCACAAGATAGTTACACATATATCCACTCCATCTACGCACAAGACAGTTACACATACATCCACTCCATCCACGCACAAGACAGTTACACAAATATCCACTCCATCCACGCAGAAGATAGTTACACATATATCCACTCCATCCACGCACAAGACAGTTACACATATAATGATATATCAACTCCATCCACGCACGAGTTTTAAAAAAAAACTGCCGCCGTACTTGTTTGTTTCGTTCGTTCGGTTTGAACTCAAGCGTAGTCCATACTTGGACTTCTAGTGCACTGGGCGGATGTTTGCGTGTGGATTAGCTTCCCCTATTATCAGTGTCCTTCACCATCAGGCGAATCCACCCCGACTTCTGAGGTACTTGTAATCTACATCCCAAAGTCAAGGACAAGAAGTCAACATTTTAGTCCATCTGACCAGTGTGGGTTTGAACCTACTACCTCGCCATCAACACACCGGAAATTTAACAGACTCAGTGCCAAACCAATAGCAGGTTTGAACCTGATAAAAATGGATGGCGCAAAATGGGAAGTAGGGGTGTGTCATAGTTTATGACTTAAAAGTGGTTAGTATGGTAGCAGACATGTTGGATTATATATCAAATTAAAGGAGGCCGCATAAGGACAACTCCCCCACCCTACCTGTGGCATGTGCATGTGGACATTAGGCTAGAGACTGCTGGCAATGAGATACCTGAACCCCGTGGAGCCAGCATGACCAACACAAGCATCCTCTCATCCAGCCCCTGTGTGCAGCGATGCAGCATGACCAACACAAGCATCCTCTCATCCAGCCCCTGTGTGCAGCATGACCAACACAAGCATCCTCTCATCCAGCCCCTGTGTGCAGCATGACCGACACAAGCATCCTCTCATCCAGCCCCTGTGTGCAGCATGACCAACACAAGCATCCTCTCATCCAGCCCCTGTGTGCAGCATGACCAACACAAGCATCCTCTCATCCAGCCCCTGTGTGCAGCATGACCAACACAAGCATCCTCTCATCCAGCCCCTGTGTGCAGCATGACCAACGCAAGCATCCTCTCATCCAGCCCCTGTGTGCAGCGATGCAGCATGACCAACACAAGCATCCTCTCATCCAGCCCCTGTGTGCAGCATGACCAACACAAGCATCCTCTCATCCAGCCCCTGTGTGCAGCATGACCGACACAAGCATCCTCTCATCCAGCCCCTGTGTGCAGCTATGCAGCATGACCATCGCAAGCATCCTCTCATCCAGCCCCTGTGTGCAGCGATGCAGCATGACCAACACAAGCATCCTCTCATCCAGCCCCTGTGTGCAGCATGACCAACACAAGCATCCTCTCATCCAGCCCCTGTGTGCAGCATGACCAACACAAGCATCCTCTCATCCAGCCCCTGTGTGCAGCATGACCAACACAAGCATCCTCTCATCCAGCCCCTGTGTGCAGCTATGCAGCATGACCAACACAAGCATCCTCTCATCCAGCCCCTGTGTGCAGCGATGCAGCGTGACCAACACAAGCATCCTCTCATCCAGCCCCTGTGTGCAGCGATGCAGCATGACCAACACAAGCATCCTCTCATCCAGCCCCTGTGTGCAGCATGACCAACACAAGCATCCTCTCATCCAGCCCCTGTGTGCAGCATGACCGACACAAGCATCCTCTCATCCAGCCCCTGTGTGCAGCATGACCGACACAAGCATCCTCTCATCCAGCCCCTGTGTGCAGCATGACCGACACAAGCATCCTCTCATCCAGCCCCTGTGTGCAGCGGTGCAGCATGACCGACATAAGCATCCTCTCATCCAGCCCCTGTGTGCAGCATGACCGACACAAGCATCCTCTCATCCAGCCCCTGTGTGCAGCATGACCGACACAAGCATCCTCTCATCCAGCCCCTGTGTGCAGCATGACCAACACAAGCATCCTCTCATCCAGCCCCTGTGTGCAGCATGACCGACACAAGCATCCTCTCATCCAGCCCCTGTGTGCAGCATGACCGACACAAGCATCCTCTCATCCAGCCCCTGTGTGCAGCATGACCGACACAAGCATCCTCTCATCCAGCCCCTGTGTGCAGCATGACCAACACAAGCATCCTCTCATCCAGCCCCTGTGTGCAGCATGACCGACACAAGCATCCTCTCATCCAGCCCCTGTGTGCAGCATGACCAACACAAGCATCCTCTCATCCAGCCCCTGTGTGCAACGATGCAGCGTGGCCAACACAAGCATCCTCTCATCCAGCCCCTGTGTGCAGCATGACCGACACAAGCATCCTCTCATCCAGCCCCTGTGTGCAGCATGACCGACACAAGCATCCTCTCATCCAGCCCCTGTGTGCAGCATGACCGACACAAGCATCCTCTCATCCAGCCCCTGTGTGCAGCATGACCGACACAAGCATCCTCTCATCCAGCCCCTGTGTGCAGCATGACCGACACAAGCATCCTCTCATCCAGCCCCTGTGTGCAGCGATGCTGTATGACCCGGTCACATCATAATTAACCCAACAGGATGTGTAGCTCCAGCATCACCATTTGTAAACAAAGCTGGGTATGTTTTACATGTTGTAAAAGGCTACTTTTATTGTGGCGATTCTCCGTCTAACCTCTTCATGGCACCTCTCATCAGATGTTATGACTGGTTCCGAGATAGTTGTACCGATTCCCTTGTTTAAGAATATTCCCAATTACTGACCCCAAATAGTAATACTGACTCTTCTGCCATTACAGGTTAAACGAGACAAAGATATAAATAAAACATAGTAGATGATGCAAGGAAGCAGGCAACAATATTAGACCCTTCTGAGAAGAGGTATTTGTTGTGGCAGACTGAACATTTATTGGTTTTATCTGAGTGCAGATCTCTGAAGTTGGAGTGGTTTCCCCTGATGGTGAGGGGCAGTGATAATAGGAAAAGCTAATCCACACGCAAAATTCTGTGAAATTAAGACGATATAATTTACCATGGCAGTGAATCAGTTAAGTAACAAGAAAGTTGAATAGAAGCCGCAGAGATGTGGATATACAGAAGAATATGTCGTGTTTCATGGAAACAAAAACAAATAAATACAGAGGTTCTAGAAAAACTGCAAACAGGGTTAATGAAAGAAATAAAAAAGAGGCAAGTGAAATATTTATAACACTCTTATAAAAACCACACAAGAGGGTAAAGTTGAGGGTAAGCGAGCAAGAGGTAGACAATACAAGTGGGAAGATAACATCAAGAGATGGACAAACATCAATCTGACAGAATGTACAGTCCAGGCGAGAGACAGACAGTGTTGGAGATCCATTACAGCCAGCCTTCATTGTGGAGATGGCACCTGATTGGCTGGTTTATATAAAATAAACAAAAATGCGGGACACTTGTACATGCCATGAGATGTGTGTTGGATATATGGTTCTTGCCCCATATTTTATAGACCAAATGGCAATCGATAGAGTGTACGTTCAATATCACATTTTACTTTCCAGGAGATTTTCTGGTTCACATTTTGGCTAAGCTGATCTTGGAGCTCGGGGAAGGTTTAAAAAACACACCGCAATGTGGGGGTTGAATTCATGATTACAAAGCTGGTAGGCATGCGTGCTTGCCACTGTGGTATGACAACTCTCCATCTAAAATAAAGGAATAACTCAAAGAAGAAGATAATCAAATCTTTATTTTGTTCATTAGCTCATACACACGATACGAGGGGAAGTCAATAAGTAAGTCACAAATGGGTGTAGAAAAATAACTAAAAATGATAACACCTTGAAAACAGTTTATTTTTATACATACATTGTCCCTTTATTTCTCAACATAATTTTCACCAACATAGATGCACTTCTCCCATCGTTTTATCAGTCCTCCCAAACCGGCTGCATAGAACTGCGTGCTCTGTTTTCGTACGACTCAATTAACTAAGAACCAACTAAGGTGGGTAGTTCTGGAACATCCACCTTACAACCCTGACTTACTCCCTAGCGATTTCCACCTTTTTGGTCCACTCAAAATCCACCTTGGTGGGAGAAATTTCGCGAATGACACAGAAGTTGAATGTGAAGTGAAAACGTGGTTTAGTAAACAGAGCACGCAGTTCTATGCAGCTGGTTTGGGTAAGTGCATCAATGTTGGTGGAAATTATGTTGGAAATAAAGGGACAATGTATGTATAACAATAAACCGGTTTCAAGTTGTTACCATATTTAGCTATTTTTCCACAGCCATGTGTGACTTACTTATTGACTTCTCCGCATACATATTTTCAACGTAAAAATATCATAACATTGCCAATGTCATTACAAAACATAACAAGAATTAAAAAAAAACACTTACACAATTAAAATATAATTAAAGTTATTTTAAACCAAATATTTACAAAACAGGAATGTTTATCAAACAAAACATATATCACCTTAACAATTATAATAAATATATTAATTGAGAATTCAACACAATGATTAAAAGGGAGATAATCACAGTGAGTGCAGCATGCTGCCTGAGCAGTTAATATGTTCAGTACAAGAAACAATAACAGCAGGAAGAATAACAATATAAACAATAACAGGAACAATGCCATATATTGTGTAGGAAGAAATTCATCACACAGAGGTGAGTACTTGCATTATTGTAACTAAGAAGCAAAATTAGGTACATGCAAATCTTTAGAGGAAGTAATACTAAACTAAGGGAAATAATTTTACTATTGAGCATTGGAGTTACAAAATATCAGGAAGTAACTTTGAAATGCAGGAAATAACTGTACAAATTAAGTGTGATACTTTTTAAACCAGAGAAGATAACTACATAAAATGCATTGTGTCTTAGAAACTGAAGCACTTTGGCCATATTCAACATTGCAATGGAACAATTAAAGGTGGCAAGGAGATAATTATATAAACATCGTGTCTTAGAAACTGAAATATTTGGCAATTGTTCAACATCACAGTAGCTTTTTTTCTTTCTTTGGGGGGAACTCACTTGCTTTTAAACTCAACTCCATCCACATGCTACTACTTCTGGTGCACTGGATTGACTTTTGCGTGTGGATTAGCTTTTCCTATTACCTGTGTCTCTTGCCATCACACGAACCCACTCCAACTTCTGAGTTACTTGTAATTTACTCCCCCAAGTCAAGGAAAAGACATCAACATTTTAGTCCAATTGACTGGTGTCGGGATTGAATCCACTACTTCGACATCGGTGTGTGAGAACGAGACGAGTACTCTTATCCATTCTTAATCCTGTGTTGTAGTCACTTTTTAAAAATTGCATATCCTTTACAGCATGTCTCAGTCAACACCAGCATTTTTTGCTGTTGTGATATCTTGGCAAGTTTACATTCAGTAGTTTGCCATTGCTTTCATAAAAAAACCAATGCAATACGGTTTGCTGCCAAATCGTATGCAGCTGTGTTTCAAATGCGGGTATGCAGGATTGCGCACTGCACCCATAACCCTGCAAAGGACAAAAAAGAAAACAAATAAAAGATAAAAAAGCAAGTAAAGAACAAAGCTAAGGACACAAAAGTAAAAAGAAAGGGACCAAAATAAACAAGTAAGGGGAAAAAAAAATAAAGGACAAAATAACAAGGATGAAAAAAGTAAAAGACAAAAATCAAGTAAAGGAAATATAATAAAATCCAGCAAAGGACAAAAAGATAACAAGTAAAGGACAAAACAAGATACAGGAGAGTTAGAAACAAAGAGAGGAAACTGACAGAACAAATACATGGCCCAATAAATAACAGGGCAACAGGGATATTTTTGTTAATCTTATTTTGGTGCTTGCCTTCATATAAACTCAAAACTTATTTGCATTTAACGTAAACAGAATATTATATGCTGGCTATCTTCATTAACGTTAAGTATGTTAACAGGCATTTCCATAGCAACATGTAACAGCTGCAATGCCTCTGGAATGTTACCATATAGTTGAGAACGATAAAGTCCTGGCCAGTCTTTAATGTACATGCAATCTGGCAATAAGTCACACTGTCTTTGGAATGTTGATGTAGAAGCTGCAAACAATTTAGTCCTGGCCACTCTTGATTCTACATACAATCTGACAATCAGTCACACTGTCTCTGGAATTTCAGTGTATAGTCGAGAACGATAAAGTCCTGGCCATTCTGTCTTGAACATGTTTCATTCTGGTCCTGAAAATTAGTATCAATACATAAACTTAATAATCTCTAGATGATGTTTGTATCAATTACATGGTGAGATATTCATTTAATGTGGCATGTTGGCGCCGTTGGTTTTTATTGTTATTGTTTTAATAATTTCTTTGCCTGTTCTAGGTGGGCCAGCTTGGATAGGGATTACACCACAACAGAAAGAGTCGAGAGAGTGACCCAGAGGCACGAATGGGAATATTTCTTGGCTAGCAAATCAAATTTGTAGAATGTCCAAACTGAAAGCTCGCCGAGTGGATGTTGTCTGCAGACTGACCTCTTCTGGTTGTGTGGGGAGCGGCCTGTGGTGAACGAAATGCCCAATATACGAAAGTGAGGCTAAGCAGCCATGTGCAGGACGTAATGACTCCTTGGGTGAGCACAGCACCAGAGTGCTATGTGTCAGCTCTGCAATTATGGAAGCCTCCTTGGATGGCGAGGAATGCCCATGGTCTGCCCCTGCCTTCCCTTGAGGGTTGACCAGGATGTCTTCGGCGTGCAGACCTGTCTGACATTCAGCCCTTTCAAACACCCATTTTTCACACAGCAATTATCTGTTGTGCATGTTACATTCACACAGAAAAAACTTTGTCAAATGAATGAAGGGAACATAAACAATGCATATCACTATGTTATGAGACAGGTAGGCAGGCAGACACACATACACACTCACATGTGCATAAACACATACATACACCTATATACACACATTTAGACATATACAAATAATTTGGGCTAACACTCACAGTCATACACCTACTCAGTAACACACCAACACACACTCTCACACACACATACCCACTCATAATCATAAACACACTAACTAACATTCAATCATACATTCATATCTCTCTCTCTCTCTCTCTCTCTCTCTCTCTCTCTCTCTCTCTCTCTCTCTCTCTCTCTCTCTCTCTCTCTCTCTCTCTCTCTCTCTCTCTCTCTCTTACATTTATGCACACTCATACATAATACAAAACACAGACTTCTTCACATGCACATGTAATACACAGACATACAGATAGACAGACAGACTTAAACCTTTCAAAATAATTAACTTAAAAAAAATCAATTGCAACTCCATTTTAGATTAATTAACAAATCAACCATCTAAGATGAGTTAACAAATTAACCATTTTAGATAAATTAACAAATTAACCATGTAAGATGCATTAACAAATTAACCATTTTAGATGAATTTAAAAAAAATTAACCATTTTAGATGAATTAACAAAATTAACCATATTAGATTAATTAACAAATTAATCAGTTATCAGAAACTGGAACTTACCACAGGCTTTCCAGTTAAAGAATAGATAACTCTGAAGTAAAGAACAACTCTGTAATAATTTCCAATTTTCACTGTCCAGATTCCATTGGTAATCTGTTGGATATTTTGCGAATATAACATTTATAAATTTGTATGTAAGTGATCATAGAGTTAGAAACTCATACACCTCAAGATATCGCCACACCCAGGGTAGGAGAAGAAAGACTAAACAATATAATCATTATCATGTGCCATGACAGTCATGTTTCTTCACAGACTTATGTTTTTTATGTTCTTGATAAGTTGAGTGGCTAATCATCTTCTCTGACACTCTGTCAACCCATACATCATTTTCTACCTCTGTCAACCCATACATCATTTTCTGCCTCTGTCAACTCATACATCATCTTCCCCCTCTGTCAACTCATACATCATCTTCTCCCTCTATCAACCCATACATCATCTTCTCCCTCTGTCAACCCATACATCATTTTCTCCCTCTGTCAACTTATGCAGCATTTTCTCCCTCTGTTAACCTCTGTCTCAAATATGCTAAATCTCCCCAGTTGACACAACAATCTTCCCAGTTATCATAGCAATCTTCCCAGTTATCATAGCAATCTTCCCAGTTATCACAACCACCTTCCAAGTTATCACAAGAGGGAAGACTAAAGAAGTCAATGAGGTGTTTTTATACTCTACAACACAAGAGGGAAGACTAAACCAGACAATAATGTATTTCTAAATCCCAATGTATAAGAGGAAAGACTAAACAAGACAATACAGTATTTCTAAATCCCAATGTAGAAGAGGGAAAACTAAATAAGACAATGAGGTACTTCTAAATCCCAGCGTAGAAAAAAAAAGACTGTCCTGAATAAGATATGTGATTATTTGGATCTCACTTATGGTAACTGTATTCAATACTGCCTAACCAACGTAATGTGCTACATGACATGTTAGTCATGTGACCGTAAAACATGCAAATAAAGGTAGCAGATGTGGACAGACTATGGCAGCGACGTCACCTGTTGAAGTGCTCCTCCAATTTCATCGTCGTACTGGCCTGACATGGGGCATCTCCACATGAAAATGGAGTTACACAAACCAATGTAGCTGAGTGTCAAAGTTCTGTTGAATACAACATAGAACAATGTAGCTGAGTGTCAAAGTTCTGTAGAATACAACATAGAACAATGTAGCTGAGTGTCAAAGTTCTGTTGAATACCACATAGAACAATGAGAGATAAAGTTCTGTAGAATACAACATAGAACAATGAGAGTTAAAGTTCTGTGGAGTACAACATAGAACAATGAGAGTTAAAGTTCTGTAGAATACAACATAGAACAATGAGAGTTAAAGTTCTGTAGAATACAACATTGAATAATGAGAGTTAAAGTTCTGTAGAATACAACATAGAACAATGAGCGTTAAAGTTCTGTAGAATACAACATAGAATAATGAGAGTTAAAGTTCTGTAGAATAACACATAGAATAATGAGAGTTAAAGTTCTGTAGAATACAACATAGAACAATGAGAGTTAAAGTTCTGTAGAATAGAACATAGAACAATGAGAGTTAAAGTTCTGTAGAATACAACATAGAATAATGAGAGTTAAAGTTCTGTAGAATACAACATAGAACAATGATAGTTAAAGTTCTGTAAAATGCAACACAGAATAATGAGAGTTAAAGTTCTGTGGAGTACAACATAGAACAATGAGAGTTAAAGTTCTGTAGAATACAACATTGAATAATGAGAGTTAAAGTTCTGTAGAATACAACACAGAATAATGAGAGTCAAAGTTCTGTGGAGTACAACATAGAACAATGAGAGTTAAAGTTCTGTAGAATACAACATAGAATAATGAGAGTTAAAGTTCTGTAGAATACAACATAGAACAATGAGAGTTAAAGTTATGTAGAATACAACATAGAACAATGAGAGTTAAAGTTTTGTAGAATACAACATAGAACAATGAGAGTTACAGTTCTGTAGAATACAGCTTAGAATAATGAGAGTTAAAGTTCTGTAGAATACAACATAGAACAATGAGAGTTCAAGTTCTGTAAAATGCAACATAGAATAATGAGAGTCAAAGTTCTGTGGAGTACAACATAGAACAATGAGAGTTACACGTTCTATAGAGTAAAACATAGAACAATGAGAGTTACAGTTATTAGAGTACAACATAGAACAATGAGAGTTACAGTTCTATAGAGTAAAACATAGAACAATGAGAGTTACAGTTCTGTAGAATACAAAATAGAACAATGAGAGTTACAGTTCTGTAGAATACAACATAGACAGATATAGCTTAGCATCTAAGTCCTCTATAATTCAACATAGACCCCACACAGTGTAATATTAAATTTCCCCTAAAGTACAACAATAACCCATATAGCTTGGTATCAAAATCCGTAAAATACAAAATGGACCCACATAAATTAGCATCAAAATCCTCTAAAATACTATAAAAAAGTTAATAAATGAATCGCCAAAAAATGAGAAGTACGCTGTGAGCTTTAATAGAACACAATTAAAAGAAAAAAAATGGATGTTGCGACCAAAGCCTTCGTCAGCACAGAACAAACAAACATAAACCGACACACTACATGAAAATATTAAAGTTACTTATCTGTATCCTTGTATGGTGGCTGCAGTGTTTCATGTAGTGTTTTTCGTGTAGTTGTGTGTCTTTATGTTTGTATGTTCTGTGCTGACGAAGGCTTTAGCCGCAACGTCCATTTTGTTTCTTGTAATTGTGTTCTAGTAAAGCTCACAATCTGCTTCTCGTTTTTTGGTGATTCATTTATTGCCTTTTAAAGCTTTACTGCAGTTCCCCTTATTCTTATAAAAAAACTTAGTTGCATATCATTTACAGGATGTCGCAGTTAAACCCAGCATTTGATGGTTGTGTGTGATTCCTGGGCAAGTTTACGTTCAGTAGTTTGCCATTGCTTTCTGAACGACCGGCACCCATACTATTTCATAAAAAACTAACGTACGGCGGTCTGCTGCCAAATTGCTTACAGCAGTGTTTCGAACGTGGTGTGCGGGATTACGGGTTGTGTGTGTCCGCAACCCCTTTACCACAGAGCATGCCTAAAATGCTACTATACTAAAATACCAATATCCAATTCAGAAGGTCGAAGCTGGATCTGTACGAAGACAGTGGACTGAGTCGCTGCGGAATTCTTTTGTCCATAGAGTCACCTTCATCTTTGTCCCGGGACATGCGGGAGTCGAGGGAAATGAACGAGCTGACAAACTGGCTGGCTCTGCACCCCCTGTAGATGGCCAGCCTATGGATCGTGCCGATGTTATTAACGTCCTCAAAGTTATGGCGAGAACAGAGGACTTTGACGTCAGTGATTCCACATCGCTGTCCAGGATGAAAGACCTGGGAGTAAGAATCGGCACAGCCAGACACGAGAGGTACATCGGGAAAACAAAGCGCCTCGTCAACCAACACAGAACTGGCACTATTAGCCACCGGACGCTGATGCATATGCTGGGGGGAGGATCTGAGCACCTATGGACATGTCCGGAGTGCAATGAAGATACCCCAACTGATAACTGATAACTGATAACTGACCAATATCCACCATGAAAACTCATTACTGCATGACTTTCAAACAGGTTTAATACACAGTGGAAGCAACCTCTGGGAAAGACAGATTTCTTTAGCATGAACTGACCAAATATAAAATTTTATGAACACATGATGCAACAGTTTGGATTCAAGAGGACGAGCCAATCACACATCATACATTTTGGGCAAGTAAAGAGTAACAGCTCTGGTTGCCAGGTAGTATGCCACTTACGAGAATTTCAAAGTCACAGCATGATAGCCAAACGATGAATTGTACGGCAGGAAATATGTGAAGTTGTTTCCCACACACACATTACAGTATTCGTCCGTGATCGTATAGTTGAGTTCCAGGATCTGAACTGTAGGCTTCAGCGCACTCTCTAAACAAGAAAATAAAACTGACAGATTTGAAAATAATTTTTTTTAAATGTTCCTTTATAAAAATCTAGGAGAAGCTTGAATGAAATGGCCAATATCTTAGCTGTCAGTCTGGTAATCCTGGGTTTAAATCTCTCTTGAGGTGGGTATAATTCATAACCACCTGGCGTGGTCACCCGTGTGTTTCTGGGACCTTTAAAGGAAGCAAATAACAACACTGTTACCTGCCATACATGGCACAAGAGGCAACTCAGGAGGGTTGGCATGAGCTGACTACCCTATCCGGTAGAACAGTTAATTGCATATCCTTTACAGGACATCGCAGTGAACGCCAGAATTCTTTTAGCTGTTTGCGATTCCTGGGCAAGTATTCTACATTCAATAGTTTGCCATTGCTTTCTGTATGACATGCACTCATACCATTGTATGGAAACCAACGCAAGGCAGTCTGCTTCCTAATCGCCTGCAGCTGTGTTTTGAACACTGTATGCAGGATTACAAATTACATTCGTAACCTCTTTGCCACACTTTTCCTGTAGAAAACTTAGCTGCAAAATTCAGCCAATCAAAAACAGAAGCAGAATAGGTCTGCTTTACTAGAACATGATCACAAGAGACAAAATGGAAATTACGGATAAAGCTTTCATCAGCAAAGAAACAACAAAAATACAGTGATACAACTACATAAATAAATAAATCTACATCAAAATATATATAAAGGTTACTCATTTGTTTCCCAGTTATGACCTTGAAATGTTTGTAGCTCAAGGCCTCATGTTTTGAAGGTGAAGCTGGGTAACCCACCAACCAAAATTGATAATCCAAAGGGAAGCTTGAGTCAAGGGGCAAAAGGTCAATCAAGCCACCCCATGCATAATCATAGCAAAATAAGAGGAGAATGGAAAGGAGCACAAGGGAAAAGGGCATGTCTGGGTGAGCAAAACATAAAATGCATGAAAGGTGAGGAAATACAAAGAACTTTTAAAACAATAGGGAACAGTTTTTGACTATACTATTGGGAGACCAATTAAATGGAGGATGTAAGGACAGAAATGTTGAAACAAATCTATCGAAGTTGGGAGCAGTTTACAAAAAATAGGTTGGGAGTGGGGGAATTTGTGGAGACATAGGAGAATTGGACATCTCGAGTACACAAATAAGGGAAAAACATAGCTGCAGGCAAACAACAGGACAAACACTAGTGATGTTAAAACGGCCAACAAGAGGCATAATAGGCAAGAACACTGTATGATGAAAGCTTGAAGTAAAACAAGATACAGCTTGCAACATTCGGCCAGGGATGCCTCAACCTTAGAATGAGGGATAATTCTGGCATTGTGTGCACTCATAGAGGATGATTTCTCGATAAAGAAGCCCAATAGGTGGGTCATAGTGGATCAGGACAGATGAGTGATGCATAATATGTGTTATAAACTTGATGAAGAAGGGGTTGAGTGGGGAGTAGCTGTCCCGCTCTAGTTTTGACATAAAGAATTAAACTAGTCAATGTACAAAAACTGCACAAGCCGACCTGCATTTCTACGCCTGCGATAGCCGTCACTGGGAATGACATCACCACTTTGATTTTCTGGATTCACAACTCTGTAGTTTGGAGATTTTTCCAGAACTATGCCATCAATATTATAGTTCACATCATTTGCATCAGTACTGCCTCCTAGTAAATGTATTGCCATGGCCTCTACAGTTGGTTTCTCTGTCGGCTCCTGAATGAAAACACACGTTTCTATTCAGTTAACAACAGCAACAACAACAATAATAATAATAATAACAATAATAATAATAATAATAATACAACACTGAATGTCATATCATCATCATGCCTCTTACCAGCTGGCGTAGGAGTTCATGTCTTTTTACAGATCTCAGTCCTTTGTGTTCTGGATCAACCCTGCTGTTGATATTCCTCCATGCCACCATCATTTCTCTTGGTCTATTTTTACCTATTTTCCTACTATCTTTCCATATAATCTCCAACGCTTTTTTTCTCATCACATGACCAAAGAAAGCTTTTGTCTCTTTCTTATTGTTGTATATATTGTTCTAGTTTCATTAGCCTTTTTCAGGTAATCGTTAGTTACTTTGGCTCGGAAGGGGGGGGGGGGGGGGGGGCGCTGAGTGGTCTCGAGGTATGGTGTCCGTCTGGAGTACTGGAGGTCCCGGGTTCAAGCCCCAGTGAGCACCAGGATTTTTTCATGTGGACTACCAGTAACAAAAATTTCCCCAGGTCACTGGGTAGTGAGATTGGATGCCCATGTGTATTGTTGCGCACGTAAAACATCCCTTGGCAGCTGGAAATTGAAAAAGAGTAGCCTAACGGCACTGCCCGGGCAAAATTTCAAGGTAAAAATCTACCCGACGTAGTTCATGATCCTCGCTGGTGCTACAGAGTTCGTGCACTGAGCTGAGATTCTCCGGACTCAATCTTGACTTTGGAGGAGAACGGAGCACTTATGGGTTACACCCGTGGGTCGTGATGTTGATCCGTCGACTAAACTAAACTAAACTACTCTGGCAGTCCAAGGTATTTGCAACATTCGTCTCAGGAATCAAAAATCCTTTGCTTCCAAGCTATTCCTAATTTGTTCATTAACATTCCATGATTCACTGCCATAGAGCAACACTGGTTCTATATAGCATTTCAGCACTCTCTTTCTTACATTCAATGATAGTGACTTATTGCATAGACTATTTTATATTTTCTGATTTGCAGCTTTTTTCTTTACCTATTCAGCGCTTAATCATGTATTTCATAACAGCAATAATAATAATAATATAAGAATAACAAATTTTATTATTATACTATTGAAGTTTTTGTGAAGTTCTGGCTATGGGAGGACAATCTGGCAATACAGTGTCCCCTATTTATCTCATATCTACTCACATCTAATGTTATTGATGTTATGTACCCCACTGGTGATTCCTCTCATATCTAATGTTATTGATGTTATGTCCCCCAATGATGATTCATCTCATATCTAATGTTATTGATGTTATATTCCCCAATGGTGATTCCTCTCATACCTAATGTTATTGATGTTATGTCCCCCAATGGTGATTCCTCTCATATCTAATGTTATTGATGTTATATTCCCCAATGGTGATTCCTCTCATACCTAATGTTATTGATGTTATATCCCCCATTGGTGATTCCTCTCATATCTAATGTTATTGATGTTATATCCCCATTGGTGATTCCTCTCATATCTAATGTTATTGATGTTAAATCCCCCAGTGGTGATTCCTCTCATATCTAATGTTATTGATGTTATGTCCCCCACTGGTGATTCCTCACATATCCAATGTTATTCATGTAACTTTCCCCATTGGTGATTCCTCTCATATCTAATGTTATTGATGTTATGTAGCCCATTGGTGTTTCCTCTCATACCTAATGTTATTGATGTCATGTACCAAACTTAGAACATTTAACTCTAAGACTAAGTCAGTACTACTGTATGCATCAGAAGTGTGTAGAACAACTGAAACAATGACCAATAAACTACAAACGTTCATCAATTATTGATGCCTGCATTGGACAGAACATACATAGAGAACACCTGGTAATAGTGTAACAAGAAGTCCTTCCTCCGGAACATGCAGGGCAAACAAAATAGCGGAGAATTAAAATAACACACGGAGAAGAGAATTAGAGACAGAGTTCGATAGTCAGGGGAGGAAGCATCTGGCTGAGTGGCTAGAGTGCCGTGCTCCTATTCAAGAGACCTGGGTTAGAATCCTTGGTAAGGTGATGGATTTGTTTTCTGTTGGGGGCTAAAAAGAAAACCTTAACCTGTACAGTTCATGGCAACTGATCTAGCCAGGCGGCCTAAATTCCTCAGGCTCAAGACTCCCCTGTCCGACACTGCAGGTATGACAGTGACAGTATGGAGGGAGTTGCAGGAGATGAGAAAAGATAGGATGGTTTGCCGGGGTAAGTTGAAGGCCTGACTGACATAGCAGCAGGAGCAGTATTGATGGAGAAGGCGAAGAGGGAGGCAGAGATGGAGTTACGTGTAGCAAAGAAAAAAATGACAAACCAGTTTAAGAGGAGATTGAGAACACCAAAGGCAAGGACAAGAACATGCATGCTGTCTTCCCAAAACAACAACTTACTGATGTCTCCTGAACTTCTGACCTCACATCTTCTCCTTGGTCAGGATTTTCTTTTTCTACGCCCTCATTTATTGAGTTGTTATTATCCACAGGAATATCTGGAAGGGAAATTAATCACTAGAATCATTAACACACAGAGTTATCTGCAAGGAACATCACTCATATACATAATTAACACAGAGTTATCTGCAAGGGACATCACTCATATGCATATTTAACACACTGAGTCGTATGTAATTGAATTATTTCACTCATCTCATCTCATCACGTTCCTCTTGTACCTTGTGGTGCCTAGGTGAAGTATAAACAACAGGAGAGTGCCTGCTTATGGGCTTCATGTATCGATATTCCCATGGACTCTGCTATTCCCTCGGTCTATTGTTTACGTGGTTGGCCTCTTCCTCTGCTATATTCCACAGAGGTATGTAATGGAGTGGGTTTGCTTGATGGCAAGGAACACTGGCAATAGGGACAAGCAAAACTCAGTCCAGTGCACTAGAAGTTGTAGCATGTGTACGGATGGTGCTTGAGTTCAATAAGAGCGAACAAAAGAAAAAAAAATATTGTCCCAAAGAGATATGTAATTATATGACGCTGCAGAGGTATGTAGAGGGGCTGCGTGGTCTTGAGGTATGGTGTCCGCCTTGAGTGCTGGAGGTCCCGGGTTCAAGCCCTGGTGAGGACCGTTTTTTTTTTTCACGTGGACTTCTAGTAATAAAATTTCCCCTGGTCTCTGGATAGTGAGATTGGACGCCCGTGTGTATTGTTGCGCACGTAAAAAATCCCTTGGCAGTTGGAAATTGAAAAAGAGTAGCCTAACGGCGCTGCCCGGGCAAAATTTCGAGTTAAAAATCTACCCAAAGTATTTCAGGATCCTCACCGGTGCTACGGAGTTCGTGCACTGAGCTGAGTTTCTCCAGACTCAGGTTTGAATTAGGAGGAAAACGGAGAACTTATGGGTTACACCCGTGTGCCGTGATGTTGATCCATCGACTAAACTAAACTAAACTAAACAGAGGTATGCAATTATATCGTCCCACAGAGGTATGTAATGACATTGTTCCCTACACATCTGTAACTACATCAATTCCTACATGTCAGTCACTGTGTTAACATTATTATAAACACATCACTGTGAACTGTTGAAGAACTTACGATACAACATCAGCAAGCAAAGTCAACATTTCGAGAAATAGTTTCTTTTCTGTGGCAATATACAAATGTCAATCATGGACAATTTCATAAACACTAAAGAAGAAAACTGAGGCTTTAGAACTTTAATGTTCCATAAAAATTGTTTAGAATTCCATGGATCAAGAAGAAAACAAAATAATAACAGCCATTTAACATTGAATAAATCTGGCTCAATGCTATCACGTTTTGGAAACAAGAATGGTTTGGCCATGACAAACATCACAGTGAGGGAGACAGAATAGTAATGGAAGGCATGCTTCTGATAAGACAAGTCAGGGTTGGATTAGCATGATGGTGCACACATGTACATAATAATAGTAATAATAATTGTAATCATCATCTCACTAATGATTAAATAAGGGATGTCCTTTCTATACTACTGTAATATTTGTGAACTTCTGGCTTTGAGTGGACAATCTGGCAACTCAGTGACCCCTATTACATTTTGTATGTGTCTAGCCATGTGCTATCTTCTGGTGTAAAGACATCCTGGGCATAAATTGCATAATCAGAGGAACTGGTACACTGCCTGTGGTGCTATTGACAGAGGAACTGGTACACTGCCTGTGGTACTATTGACAGAGGAACTGGTACACTGCCTGTGGTGCTATTGACAGAGGAACTGGTACACTGCCTGTGGTGCTATTGACAGAGGAACTGGTACACTGCCTGTGGTGCTATTGACAGAGGAACTGGTACACTGCCTGTGGTGCTATTGACAGAGGAACTGGTACACTGCCTGTGGTGCTATTGACAGAGGAACTGGTACAATGCCTGTGGTACTATTGACACATGAAAAATCAGTACTTGAGGCACTCATGTATGTGACAAAACGGACTAGATTCCGTCTGTCCGCATTATTTCCCTTTGGTTGGAATAAGATGGGTTGGTCTCCCTTGAGAAAAGGACCATAGCTAGGGGAATCCCCGGCTAAATTAGTCCCTGACATCATAGTTGGGACGGTTCGAGAAGAATTTAGATCCTTCCAGAACTGAATAGGCGATGTGCGTACGTGATGTTTACTGTCACGGAGGACCCACCATTACAGCAGGGAACACGGGAGTCAGAATTTCTCCGTGACCCATGAGATTCACTAGGCCGAGATGTAATTGTGAGTGCGCACTTAGCTATCGGCCGTCAGTCTATCCAGGCTTTTCAGTCATCCCTCTCTGAGTTACAGGTGACGTATTTAGAAATTAAATTTTGCTTTGTTAGCCATGGCTTTCAGTACTACTAGTATGACTGTTGTCTTGTCCGAGCCCCCTGTGGGTAGGAATACATAAGTGGGGAGGGGAAGGTCAGCTGTCCCGGCTTGTGTGGGGCCTTGTAGATGTAAAGTCCTATTGGGGTGGTCGGAGCAAAGGCTGGGGATTATTAACTATAGTAACATACCTGTCCAAGCCCCGGGGGTCTTGTTACAGTCATGTATTGGAAATTGCCAGTACTAAGGAAACTACTTTTTGAACTTGGCAGCCAGTACAAGGTCACCATACAGTGTCTGTCATCTCACTGTGGAGTACCAAGAAATGAGAGAGCTGATCGATTAGCTAAGGAAGGAGCAATAGAAGAACAACCTTATGTGCTCGTTACATACCACCAAAAGAAAAGAATGATCACATCAGTTAGAAAACCACCATAACCTGCTCAAGATGTTTACCACGTTATGTACAGACCAGAACAAGCCAATATCCTGAGTGTCAGAACAGGACACAATAGTTTACGCAACCACATATATACAAAAATCGGGATTGGTTAATCAGCACGTGTGGATTGGTGTCGCAGACAGCAGATCAAATACTCCAAGACTGCCCAAAATACAACCTATCTAGGCAAACCTTCTGGTCTACAGAAACAACAGTGGAAGATAAACTCTATAGACCAATGAGTGAACTAAAAAAGACAACACATACAGACAAACACATACAAGAGATGACATTGCAGCTAGGGACAAATTTTAAGTGAACAAAATAAAAAGAAGAAGGGGAATTGACAAAGAATTAACTCTTTCTGGCAGGCTGATATGTGAGAGATATTCATTACAACACCTGCTGCATGATGCTGAGCACTTACATGGAGGGTCCTTGTTGTTGTTGATGTTGATGATCGGCTCTAACTCGTGAGGCATTGGACAGCACAGCACCTCGCAGTAGCCAGGAGCACACACAGGGTAAGGCGGGATCACCGGGAGGTTGTTCCAGAAAGGTGACGATGTTTGCACTGTGGATTTCAGAAGAAGAACGTACAATGTAATGTCTTGTTGTATCTATCTTCTCCGGTCTTTATTTACAATATAAATAAAATGGGTTGAAACTGTGGTCTCCCCGGGAAGGTTAACCCGGTCAACAAATGCCCGCAGAAGTCGGATGTGTCGGCCTAACGGCGCAAGAATGCAGCTCTGCTGTGGACAGGCACAACGCAATCACGTCCGAAAAAAAAATCTGAATGAACGAAGAAGAAGAAGAAACTGTGGTCTGTCCCTTAGTTCAACAGCCAGCGAAGCGTCATACTACTAATCGTTCCCACCTCCTTCATGTTACCTTGTCCTGTTTGTCTTGTCTTCTGTCTTGTCTTCTGTCTGTCTGGTTTTGTCACATGCTATCTGTCATTTCTGGTTTTGTCTTGCCTTGTTCTGCCTGTCTTATCTTATGAAGTCTATACACATGTAGTAGCACTAGACACTGTAATCGTCATTCTGTGCAGTTTGATATAAATGATGATAATGTTGAAGATGATAATGATGATAAAGATGATGATGATGATGAAGATTATGATGTTGATAGTGATGATCATTCTTACACACCTTTTGTAGTACTAATCAATGTAGTTGTTGCTGCTGTTGAAGTTGATGTCAATGATGATGAAGATGAAACTGAACTTGACAATAATGTCTCCGATGTTGAAGAGTTCTTAAAACTGGATTCAGTAACCGAGAGGGCATTGCTTCCTGTGTCCGATTTTTGAATTTCCAGAATGTAGAGACAAGCCAGAGACACCAAACTGTGATGGAATACAAGAAACACAATTGTTAAACATGTAAGTAAAGTAAAGTAAATTAAAGTAAAGTAAAGTAAAGTATAGTATAGCATAGCCCGGGAAGGTTAACCCGGTCAACAAATGCCTGCAGAAGTCGGATGTGTCGGCCTAACGGCGCAAGAACGCAGCTCTGCTGTGGACAGGCACAACGCAATCACGTCCAAAAAAAAACTCCGGATGAACGAAGAAGAAGAAGTATAGCATAGTATAGCATAGCATAGCAAAGTACAGTATAGTACAGTACAGCACAGCACAGCACAGCATAGTATAGCATAGCATAACACATCATAGCATAGCCTAGCCTAGCTTAGACAGTAGTACAGTAAAATAACTAAAGTAATTAAAGACACTAGTACAGTAAAGTAAAGAACATGTTTACAAGCTGTGAGGTGTATAGAGTACATGATGCCAGCTCCATATTTTGACAAATTTATCAGCACTCGAACGATGGCTGCTAGCCACTGAGTAATAATCAATAAACCCTGACCCACATGGCATAAACCCTGACATATACAAATGACCTCACTGACCACAATGCCATGATTAGAATCAGTGCAAACACGATGTATCTGAACCAGTCATGGCAGATCTGCTGGCAATGCCGTGGCAAGAAACTATTTGATGTTGATTTGTTGCTGTGGGGATGTTTTCCTTGGTTGTTTTTCACATTGTTGTTGATATGATGATGTGCTTCTTTTCCTGGCGTGAACACGGAAGTGTTGGTTTTTGCTGCCATGGCGCTGGAAAATAAATGCAACAAAATAATATGACGGTTAATGTTCATAACATTTATTAATAATATAATCTGCATCACAACTTTTGCTGTCATTATTACAGTTATCATTAATATCATCAGCATCACAATTGTCATTGTCATTATTACAGTTATAATTAATAATAATATCATCAGCATCACAATTGTCATTGTCATTATTACAGTTATAATTAATAATAATATCATCAGCATCACAATTGTCATTGTCATTATTACAGTTATAATTAATATCATCAGCATCACAATTGTCATTGTCATTATTACAGTTATAATTAATAATAATATCATCAGCATCACAATTGTCATTGTCATTATTACAGTTAAAATTAATAATAATATCATCAGCATCACAATTGTCATTGTCATTATTACAGTTATAATTAATATCATCAGCATCACAAGAAGAAGATGTTAAGTAAATCAACAAATCTGACAGTATATTTATTTTAAAAAAATGCAAGGTATATATATATATATATTTGGTCCTTGTGAAAGTCAGACACTTGTTTAACTTTTTTTTTTTTTAGCATATCCTTTACAGGACTTAGCTGTCAACACCAGCATCTTTCAGCTGTATGTTGATCTCTTGGCAAGATTACGCTCAGTAGTTTGCCATTGCTTTCTGAGCGGCCGGCTCACATACCCCGTAAGTTACCAATGCGATTCGAACCACTGCTGATTTGAACCGTCATCACGTTACCGACGAGAGTATACGAGATTACGGAGAAAAGTCATAACCTCTAAGCCACGAAGCCGGCCTTCTTTAACTAATAAGAATAAATTATCAATTACTATTAATGGGTACTAGAAGACAAGGTGAAAGCAATCTTCTGAGTTTGTGTTGTATTTCAAACTTTCTGTCTTTGGATTAAGTGCTCTATGGTTTCATTTTCCCATAGTTTTGTTCTTATTCACTTGTAAAGACTGATTGAAAATTTCATTCTGTAGGCATGTTTCATGTGTAGCATTCCCTTGTCATAATCTCACGTTCTATGCCCGTAAGCATGGGTGGCCATGTTTCACTATCTCACATGATCACCAGAATCGTGGATCAGCTCTCTTGTCCCAATCATGTTCCATGCCCGTAAGCATGTGTGGCTATGTTTCACCATCTCACATGATCACCAACTCACGTGATCACCAGCTCACGCAATCACCATCTCACGCGATCACCATCTCACATGATCACCATCTCACATGATCACCAGAGTCGTGGATCAGCTCTCTGTTCTTCTCCTGATTATGCCATATTGCCAAGCCATCAAGATATTTATCTGTTTACCTTCCTCTTTTCCCATAATTTTGCAAGTTTTCCTTAAATTTTTAAGTTTATTTCTTCTCATAACGTGCCCAATACAAAAAATTTTTAAATATCTACATCTAATTTATTTACAGTATTCATTTGTTTCTTGTATAGCTTTCTCAATTGTTGTTCTGTCCATCCATGGTATTCTTTGCATTTTCCTCTAAAATCACATTTCCAATGTCATTAAATGTTTATCAGCTTGTCTACTTATTGTTAATGTTTCACATCCATCTAACAGTACAGTTTCTATATGACAATTAAACATTTTCTCTTACCATAAATGACAGCATTTTATTGGACAGTATGATTTTCACCTTGCACAAGGCTACCTTTGCCAAGGTCATATAGTCTGGCCACATTTCACATTCTTTTATTTCCCTACAAAAGTGTATTTTTATTTCTATTTGACCTTCACTCACTTTGAACTCAAGTGTAGTCTATACACACTACTTCTTGTGCACCAGACTGATTTTTGCATGTAGATTATCTATGTCCCTTATAATCAGGTGAACCCACTCCGACTTTCGGGGTACTTGTAATTTATGTCCCCAAGTCCAGGACGAGAAGTCAACTTCTGAGTCCAACTGAACCCCCTACTTCAGCATCAGACAACCGGAAGTTTACAGCAAACACTCTTGTCCATTCAGCCATGCTGACCTTCCAAAAGTGTATGACAATAGAGATTCACATATCTGTAAAAGACAGGAAAGAATAGAACAAATATTGGCAATAGTCGAAGCAACTAACCTTGCATTGCTGGTTGTCGAGGCAGACTTGCAGCTCAGAGTGCTAGTAGTTGACTTCAGACTGTCAAACCTTTTCAATGACCTTAACCTTTTGTTCATCTTCTCCAGCTGATCAATGCGAGTTTCAAGATTGTCGGTTAATTTACAAAGTTCCTTCACTGCCCCGACATTCTCCATGAAGATCCGATCCTAGGAGAAGAAAGTCACACAGTAATGCTTTAATTCAGTTGAAGTGTATTTACTGGCATATTGAGATTTCTCAATAGCTGTTATCTCAAGATTAAAAAAGGAATAAAGACAAGATGCGTGACATCATTGCACCAGGTTTGATCCCATATGGTTGTCTCTCTTTTCGCAAATTGGAAAAAAAGACAATCATTAAACGCCAATCACTTATGTCAAACTATGTCAGCCACCTGCCAGTTTGGTCACTCACAGCCAAAACTTAAACACATCACAGTATTTCCTACATGTAGAATGTTGTTATTGCTAGTGATATAACTTAGTGAATGAGACATTATCTTTGCACAATTGCCAGGTAATACTTACTTTATTAACAACCAAGAAGTTCTCAATTGTTTCCCCATTTGACAAGACAACATCTCCTGAATCCTGGACAGCGTCTGGGAGGACATCTAAAATCTCTTGAGCTAGCACTCCTGAAATAGACCATTGACAGATATTCTAATAATGAGATTGATTAGAGAAAAACATTGTAATGATGAAAATATAAAAATGTTGCTAAGATAGGTTTCACACATACAATGTAATGATGAAAATATAAAAATGTTGATGATAAGATAGGTTTCACACATAAAATGTAATGATGAAAATATAAAAATGTTGCTGAAAAGATAGGTTTCACACACACAATGTAATGATGAAAAGACTGCACACAGATATTCTGATAAACAAACAAACATTATAACATTAAAACAGTTCTGAGGTAAAATAAGTATTGTACATACATCATTCAAAATATTTTTTTTTAAAGAAAATCAATACATTCTACACACAACATAAATGAAAAACAAACAAACAAAGAAAAAGGGGACACAGGAATATCTGGTTTCTCACAAAACATCATTACTATTACTCATCAATAACTGTTCCCAATAGATTATGGTCCAACAGAAAGTGGTACATTTTGTTACTGGTGGAAAGTTACTATTTAGTTCAAAGACAGGAATTTACTTGTGCTGGCTGTTTTCCCTGCATGCTTTCTGATTATTGATGGAATTCATATGTCCAACTTGTTTGTTGAAGAAATTCACATGTCCAACTTTGTTGATAGAATTCTTATGTCCAAATTGTTTATTAACTGATCAAGTGTCATGGGATGATAAATCATTTTATTCAAAATTCTCATAAAAGCCAACAGTTTATAAATCAAACTATAGTTAAAACATCAATACAGTAGTTTTCTATTCACAACCTACTTTAATTTGATAAATACTTCAACATGTTGGCTACCATATAAACAACTTTTAAATCATAACTGTGATACTCTCCTTCTTCCGGTTTTCAGCTTTCAATTTTTGTTTGGCCCAAACCTACTTTTAAATTTGGCACTGAATCTGTTAATAGAATTCACACACCCCACATGAATGATGTGTGTTCACTGTCGGACCATGTCGCTCAGACCATGAGTGCAATTTTCCCAGAAACCCCTGGAAATCATGGCTGTAGCTATGAGGTCCTTGCTTTGTTCAATGTCACCTGCAGGTTGCTTACGTTTCTGCAGCCAGAGACCAAGCCTGCGGGGTAAAACCTGACGCAATGAAGTCGACCCTCTCACCTCTAACCTTTTAACCTCTGGTAATCTATGATTGGACATGTCATGGAATGTTTAACCACAAGTCGATCTGAAGCAATGAGCTTAACATTTCTGTTACCAATCATGACTGGAAATTCACTTTCAAAAGTGAACTTGTAAAAATGTGGGTCTTGAACTTCTGCACTAAGGGTTGGATGTCCTCACCTGTGTCCTCTCGACTGTTTGGGGGAATCCCCACATGAGCAGCGTAGTCTTGCTTGTATGTGTACTTGTATATCCGCAGCTTAGATACATTTCTCAGTTGGTTCTTGGGGTTAATCTGATGGGAAGAAAGTAATAATTTATGGAATCTTGATACATTTCTCAGCTGGTTGTTGGGGTTAATCTTACGGGAAGAAAGTAATAATTGATGGAAACTTGATACATTTCTCAGCTGGTTGTTGGGGTTAATCTTACGGGAAGAAAGTAATAATTAATGCAGAAATATGGAATCTTGATACATTTCTCAGCTGGTTCTTGGAGTTAATCTGATGGGAAGAAAGTAATAATTGATGGAATCTTGATACATTTCTCAGTTGATTCTAGGAGTTAATTTTAAGGGAAGAAAATAATAATTGATGCAGAAATATGGAATCTTGATACATTTCTCAGCTGGTTCTTGGGGTTAATCTGATGGGAAGAAAGTAATAATTGATGGAATCTTTATACATTTCTCAGCTGGTTCTAGGGGTTAATTTTAAGGGAAGAAAGTAATAATTGACGCAGAAACATGGAATCTTGATACATTTCACAGCTGGTTCTAGGGGTTAAACTGATGGGAAGAAACTAATAACTGATGAAATCTTGATACATTTCTCAACTGGTTCTTGGGGTAATTGATGGAAAGAAAGTAATAATTGATGAAATTTTGATACATTTCTCAGATGATTCTTGGGGTTAATCTGATGGGAAGAAAGTAATAAGTGATGCAGAAATATGGAATCTTGATACATTTCTCAGCTGATTCTAAGGGTTTTATATATATATATATATATAAATACCTTGTAAGAAGAACAAATATGCTGTTACATTTATGGATTTATTAAGTATGCTCTGCTCAAACGTACAAGCACACAGACAATGTTGATTGAATCATTTGATGATCAGCCATTCACATGTGGTGTGTGACACAAAATGTGAGACAAACAGATAAAGTGGATGATAGAAAGAGGTAAAGAGCTATGATCGAGAATATCTGCTCTGGACCAAGCAGAAGACGAAGAAGAAAAAGAAGAAGGAGGAGAAGGAGGGGAAGCAGAGAAGAGGAAAATGAAGAAGGTGGAATAGAAACAGATGAAGAGGACGATGAAGAAGAAGAAGAAGAAGAAGAAGAAGAAGAAGAAGAAGAAGAAGAAGAAGAAGAAGAAGAAGAAGAAGAAGAAGAAGAAGAAGGAGGAGGAGGAGGAGGAGGAGGGAGGAGAAGGAACAGAAGAAGAGGAAGAGAAGAAGAAGAGGAAGAAGAAGAAGAAGAAGAAGAAGAAGAAGAAGAAGAAGAAGAAGAAGAAGAAGAAGAAGAAGAAGAAGAAGGAGGAGGAGGAACAGGATGAGAAGCAGAAGGAGGCAGAAGAGAGAAGGACAAAGATAAAAAGAGGAGGAGGGGGAGGAAGAGTGGGGAGGGTGGTAAGTGAAAAATAATAAGACAAAGAAATAGAAGGATGAGGATGGAGAAGGAGCATTAGGATGAGGAGTAAAGGAAGAAGAAGTGCCCACAGTTTGTCAAATCCTAATCTTCAAAACAAGATCTGCCATAAACGAACCAGACACTGGCAATGCTGCACCTACTTCCTGTATATCTTTCTTTGCCCTGGCATCTGAAGGTTGCGTCAGGTGCCCTGTGAGCCTCATGTTTCCGTGGACGGTCAAGGACTCCTCTGGGTGGTCAGTATTCACTCCGACCCTTCCCATGTGGTAGACAGATTCTGAACTCTGACCTTTCTGCCAGATGGCATCGACATCATTCTCAAACTGGCCAGGGTTTGATGCCTGGGGATAGAAGCAGCCAGAGATTTTGTTACAATAAATGTAATAAATAATAAGTAAATTTTTAAAATATTACATGTTCTTGTGCAGGATAAAAAGTCGCTTAAAAGTCGACAGGGTCAACTTCATTGCACCGGGTTTTATCCCACATGGCTCGGTCTCTTTCCGCAGCACGGAAAGCGTCGCACAAAGCACGAACTCCGTAGCTTTTAGCGACGGGCCACAAGAGTCTCCGAAACATTTAACTCATAAACCGAAGGGTGCGGCCCGGAATTGAACCCACAACCTTCGGAGCACGAGTCAAACGGCTTGACCACTTCACCACAGAGATTCCTTAATCTTGTACAGGATATTGCATTCAACCCCATAGTTTTTTTGGCTGCTCATAATTTACTTGGAAGTTTTACGTTCAGTAGTTTGACATTGTGTTCTGAACACGAAGTCAACATTTAAGTACAAACGACCAATGTCTTGAATGAACCCAACACTTCACTGTCAGCGTAGAAAGAATGACCAGTGTCTTGAATGAACCCAACACTTCACTGTCAGCGTAGAAAGAATGACCAGTGTCTTGAATGAACCCAACACTTCACTGTCAGCGTAGAAAGAATGACCAGTGTCTTGAATGAACCCAACACTTCACTGTCAGCGTAGAAAGTTTAAACATCGACACATGAAACCTCTCAGCCAACAATGTGAGAATATAAACTGACCATAAACATAAGTTGAAATTCATTCATTCATTCAGTAGCATGTCCTTTGCAGAACCTCGCTCCCATAACAACCTTCCGGAAAACTTCTCGATCATAAGCAAGATGTCCTGCGCCCTATACACCCATCTGGAGATCAACCTCCACATCCTGCACCCATCTTCTCTTTGGCCTTCCTCTTCCTCTCTTCCCAGGCATATACCTCTCCATTATTGTTCTTTCCAAACTTTCGTGATGTTTCAAATGATCAAAATATTTCAATTTTCTTTGTTTTATCGTCTTTAATAGCCAACCTTCTTAAATATTTAGCTCTTGAAGTATGGATGAATTTGTTCTTTTCTTTATCCAAGATATTCTTAGAACTCATCTATAACATTTATATTCAAAGGCATTTATGCACTGTTCGGCTTGTTCAGTAAGTGTCCAGGTCTCACAGATGTATGTTGCAATCGAAAGATGCATGCCCTTGAAAATTAAATTTTTGTAGTTCTATTTGTCCCATTCCATAATTTATTCAGTTGTTTTAGTCTTTGAAGAGCAATAAATATTTGTCTTTTAATTTCTTTCATTGTGTCACTATTGTGACAATTGCCATAAAAATAAGTTTACACTAATGAGAGAAAATAACAGTTATTGTACATTACGATGACACTAATGACAGAAAATAACACTTACCCTGACAATAATTTTATCAGACATGCTGCCCACCAACAAGTGCTGATTCTGGCCACTTTGTGCTTGGAGACTGACCACCAGCAGAAAGTAACGCTGGTCTGGATTTGGCTTTCCTTTCTTCCTCATATTATTACTGGTAGTTTCACTAAAGTGCAGACGGCCAACTGTCACCTTAGTCTCCTGGTCAGCAGACAGGTCAACTCTGTCAAGGACAATACAGATCAGAAAATAATGGTCACATCAGGATATGCTAATTTGTTTAAAAAACAGTTCGGTATTTGTGATTCCTGCGAAAAAGGCAGAGATAAAAAACGCAGTGTACATACCTTACAATGAACTCAAATCTAGTGTACAGACATTCAACCATTCAACCAACCAAACAACCAACCAATCGACCAACCATGTAATTAATTAAGTAATCAATTAAATAATTCATTGACATATAAATGAATGAGTGGATGAATGAATGAATGGATGCAAACAATTAATGAATAAATGACGGAACAAATATGTAAATTCATACATGGATTAATAAATATATAAATAAAACAATGAGAAAACAAACATATGAGGGAATAAATGTGTGAATGAATACATTTATATCTGACTGCACACATATCTGAAAGCAATTAAAAAATAAATGTATTAATTAATGAATAAATGAGTGTATTAATGAATGGATGAAACTATAATAAATAAAATATATTTATCTTCTTATAAAATAATAAGAAAAATAAATAAATGAATGAATGGCTGAGTGAATGACTGAATGAATGAATCCATCAATCAATCAAACAATCAATCAATAGATACAAATATGAAATCACAAATAAAGCAATTAAAAACAAATTAATATACTAATTAATAAATGAATGTGTTAATGAATGAATGAAAAAACGTATAAAAAGATAAATAAATGAATGATTGAATGAAGGAATGGCCGGTTACAAGGTGTGTCCAGTGAATGGCCAGGCCTGCTGCACTCACCTGACCGGCTGGAAGAGCCTCTTGCTCCGGTCTGACTGGGACTGTTCTACGGTAATGATCTGCTCCTGGGACTCCATCTAGCAGGAAAGAAATCACCCTTTTGTGCACCCAAACTTCCTCAACACACAAGCAGACATCTAGACATCTAGACAGCTACTCAAATCCATCTATCATGAGCCATGCCGGTAAGCGTGGGCGGTCATGATTCGCCAATTCACTTGATCACCCGAGTCGTGGATCAGCTCAGTGTTCCTGTCTCGACCATGCCACGTAGCCAAGCCATCCAGATATTTACTTCTCTGTCTTCCCCTTGATCTCTTTCCCTCTATCTTGCCAGTTGTCACCAAGTTCTGTAATTTATTTCTTCTCATAACATGTCCAAAAAATCTTGACTGTCTATGTCTAATTTCTCTAATTAGTGTCTGATTTTCAATTGTTTCTTGGAGGACTTGTTCATACTCATATACAGACACATAAATAGATATGCAGACATACATACAGATGTACAAGCAGACAGCTGATGTCATGGCCTGGTGTATGTCATGTTGTCATCTTAAATACCATGGATTTGATTTCTCTGCCACATCCCAAACTATGACATCCCTGACTTTGCTGTAACATCCCAAACTATGACCTTCCTGACTTTGCTGTAACATCCCAAACTATGACCTCCCTGACACATCCCAAACTATGACCTCCCTGTCATATCTGAAATCTATGACCTGCCTGTCACATCCCAAACTACAGTATTACCACACTGTCATATACAAAACTATGACCTCTCTGAATTTGCTGTCATATCCCAAACTATGACTTCCCTGTCACACCTCAAACTATGTCCTCTCCCTGTCACATCCCAAACGATGACCTACCTAAAAAATGTCATTCCCTATCTATAATAACAGCAGATGGAAGATGTACGAAAGAGGGTAAATGTAGAATAGTGCAAGAAAAGGCAGTATTTCATAAGATGAAGAATCTCATCTCATCTCATCTCATCATGTTCCTCTTGTACCTTGCGATGTCGAGGCGAAGTATAAATGGTCTTCATGTATCAATATTCCCTTGGACTCTGCTATTCCCTCCATCCATCATTCATGTGGTCGTCCTCTTCATTGCAGATTTGTCATTTATTTGAGGTGACAAAAAGAGTTCTTATACTGTGCCAATCTTGATGTATGGAAACAAATCAATGACAATTAGCATACAAGTGAGGAATTGCATGATAGCTGCTGAGATTTTATTTACTGAAGAATGATGACAACATGGGGAATAGATAGAAAGAACTAAGAAGATATCTTGAAGGAAGTGAACTCACAAAGAGAACTAGTTACTCACATCAGAAAAAGACAGTCTACATACTTTAGGCATGTCATGGGAAGGGGACAGCTGGGGAATGTTGTCACATCAGAAAAAGACAGTCTACATACTTTAGGCATGTCATGGGAAGGGGACAGCTGGGGAATGTTGTCACATCAGAAAAAGACAGTCTACATACTTTAGGCATGTCATGGGAAGGTGACAGCTGGGGAATGTTGTCACATCAGAAAAAGACAGTCTACATACTTTAGGCATGTCATGGGAAGGGGACAGCTGGGGAATGTTGTCACATCAGAAAAAGACAGTCTACATACTTTAGGCATGTCATGGGAAGGGGACAGCTGGGGAATGTTGTCACATCAGAAAAAGACAGTCTACATACTTTAGGCATGTCATGGGAAGGGGACAGCTGGGGAATGTTGTCACATCAGAAAAAGACAGTCTACATACTTTAGGCATGTCATGGGAAGGGGACAGCTGGGGAATGTTGTCACATCAGAAAAAGACAGTCTACATACTTTAGGCATGTCATGGGAAGGGGACAGCTGGGGAATGTTGTCACATCAGAAAAAGACAGTCTACATACTTTAGGCATGTCATGGGAAGGGGACAGCTGGGGAATGTTGTCACAACAGAAGAAGACAGTCTACATACTTTAGGCATGTCATGGGAAGGGGACAGCTGGGGAATGTTGTCACATCAGAAAAAGACAGTCTACATACTTTAGGCATGTCATGGGAAGGGGACAGCTGGGGAATGTTGTCACATCAGAAAAAGACAGTCTACATACTTTAGGCATGTCATGGGAAGGGGACAGCTGGGGAATGTTGTCACATCAGAAAAAGACAGTCTACATACTTTAGGCATGTCATGGGAAGGGGACAGCTGGGGAATGTTGTCACATCAGAAAAAGACAGTCTACATACTTTAGGCATGTCATGGGAAGGGGACAGCTGGGGAATGTTGTCACATCAGAAAAAGACAGTCTACATACTTTAGGCATGTCATGGGAAGGGGACAGCTGGGGAATGTTGTCACAACAGAAAAAGACAGTCTACATACTTTAGGCATGTCATGGGAAGGGGACAGCTGGGGAATGTTGTCACAACAGAAAAAGACAGTCTACATACTTTAGGCATGTCATGGGAAGGGGACAGCTGGGGAATGTTGTCACAACAGAAAAAGACAGTCTACATACTTTAGGCATGTCATGGGAAGGGGACAGCTGGGGAATGTTGTCACAACAGAAGAAGACAGTCTACATACTTTAGGCATGTCATGGGAAGGGGACAGCTGGGGAATGTTGTCACAACAGAAGAAGACAGTCTACATACTTTAGGCATGTCATGGGAAGGGGACAGCTGGGGAATGTTGTCACAACAGAAGAAGACAGTCTACATACTTTAGGCATGTCATGGGAAGGTGACAGCTGGGGAATGTTGTCACAACAGAAGAAGACAGTCTACATACTTTAGGCATGTCATGGGAAGGGGACAGCTGGGGAATGTTGTCACAACAGAAGAAGACAGTCTACATACTTTAGGCATGTCATGGGAAGGGGACAGCTGGGGAATGTTGTCACAACAGAAGAAGACAGTCTACATACTTTAGGCATGTCATGGGAAGGTGACAGCTGGGGAATGTTGTCACAACAGAAGAAGACAGTCTACATACTTTAGGCATGTCATGGGAAGGGAACATCTGGGGAATGTTGTCACAACAGAAGAAGACAGTCTACATACTTTAGGCATGTCATGGGAAGGGGACAGCTGGGGAATGTTGTCACAACAGAAGAAGACAGTCTACATACTTTAGGCATGTCATGGGAAGGTGACAGCTGGGGAATGTTGTCACAACAGAAGAAGACAGTCTACATACTTTAGGCATGTCATGGGAAGGGGACAGCTGGGGAATGTTGTCACAACAGAAGAAGACAGTCTACATACTTTAGGCATGTCATGGGAAGGGGACAGCTGGGGAATGTTGTCACAACAGAAGAAGACAGTCTACATACTTTAGGCATGTCATGGGAAGGGGACAGCTGGGGAATGTTGTCACATCAGAAAAAGACAGTCTACATACTTTAGGCATGTCATGGGAAGGTGACAGCTGGGGAATGTTGTCACAACAGAAGAAGACAGTCTACATACTTTAGGCATGTCATGGGAAGGGGACAGCTGGGGAATGTTGTCACAACAGAAGAAGACAGTCTACATACTTTAGGCATGTCATGGGAAGGTGACAGCTGGGGAATGTTGTCACAACAGAAGAAGACAGTCTACATACTTTAGGCATGTCATGGGAAGGGGACAGCTGGGGAATGTTGTCACATCAGAAAAAGACAGTCTACATACTATAGGCATGTCATGGGAAGGGGACAGCTGGGGAATGTTGTCACATCAGAAAAAGACAGTCTACATACTTTAGGCATGTCATGGGAAGGTGACAGCTGGGGAATGTTGTCACAACAGAAGAAGACAGTCTACATACTTTAGGCATGTCATGGGAAGGGGACAGCTGGGGAATGTTGTCACATCAGAAAAAGACAGTCTACATACTTTAGGCATGTCATGGGAAGGGGACAGCTGGGGAATGTTGTCACAACAGAAGAAGACAGTCTACATACTTTAGGCATGTCATGGGAAGGGGACAGCTGGGGAATGTTGTCACATCAGAAAAAGACAGTCTACATACTTTAGGCATGTCATGGGAAGGGGACAGCTGGGGAATGTTGTCACATCAGAAAAAGACAGTCTACATACTTTAGGCATGTCATGGGAAGGTGACAGCTGGGGAATGTTGTCACAACAGAAGAAGACAGTCTACATACTTTAGGCATGTCATGGGAAGGGGACAGCTGGGGAATGTTGTCACATCAGAAAAAGACAGTCTACATACTTTAGGCATGTCATGGGAAGGGGACAGCTGGGGAATGTTGTCACAACAGAAGAAGACAGTCTACATACTTTAGGCATGTCATGGGAAGGGGACAGCTGGGGAATGTTGTCACATCAGAAAAAGACAGTCTACATACTTTAGGCATGTCATGGGAAGGGGACAGCTGGGGAATGTTGTCACATCAGAAAAAGACAGTCTACATACTTTAGGCATGTCATGGGAAGGGGACAGCTGGGGAATGTTGTCACATCAGAAAAAGACAGTCTACATACTTTAGGCATGTCATGGGAAGGGGACAGCTGGGGAATGTTGTCACATCAGAAAAAGACAGTCTACATACTTTAGGCATGTCATGGGAAGGTGATAGCTGGGGAATGTTGTCACATCAGAAAAAGACAGTCTACATACTTTAGGCATGTCATGGGAAGGTGACAGCTGGGGAATGTTGTCACATCAGAAAAAGACAGTCTACATACTTTAGGCATGTCATGGGAAGGTGACAGCTGGGGAATGTTGTCACATCAGAAAAAGACAGTCTACATACTTTAGGCATGTCATGGGAAGGTGACAGCTGGGGAATGTTGTCACAACAGAAGAAGACAGTCTACATACTTTAGGCATGTCATGGGAAGGGGACAGCTGGGGAATGTTGTCACATCAGAAGAAGACAGTCTACATACTTTAGGCATGTCATGGGAAGGTGACAGCTGGGGAATGTTGTCACAACAGAAGAAGACAGTCTACATACTTTAGGCATGTCATGGGAAGGTGACAGCTGGGGAATGTTGTCACAACAGAAGAAGACAGTCTACATACTTTAGGCATGTCATGGGAAGGGGACAGCTGGGGAATGTTGTCACAACAGAAGAAGACAGTCTACATGCTTTAGGCATGTCATGGGAAGGTGACAGCTGGGGAATGTTGTCACAACAGAAGAAGACAGTCTACATGCTTTAGGCATGTCATGGGAAGGGGACAGCTGGGGAATGTTGTCACAACAGAAGAAGACAGTCTACATGCTTTAGGCATGTCATGGGAAGGGGACAGCTGGGGAATGTTGTCACAACAGAAGAAGACAGTCTACATGCTTTAGGCATGTCATGGGAAGGGGACAGCTGGGGAATGTTGTCACATCAGAAAAGTTGGAGGGGAAGAGATGAAAGGGGAAGCAAAAGATGCTGGACAGTTTGACATCATGCCATGGAGGAACATCAGTTTTAGAAATTATTGCACACGAGAGAGAAGGCTGTGGACAGACATGATCACCAATGTCAAAAGGCATGAACTATAAGAAGATTGGCAGTACACGAGACAGATGACTGGAAAAACATGATAACAGTCGCCATACGGTATGGACTATAAAAAATAAGATCATACAATAGATGTTGACTTCTCTATCACATGTATATCATTTATTGAGAAACAACTTGATTCTGTCTATTACATAGAAGAATAAATTTGCTGTTATAGACTTGATATGAAAATTGATGGTGTATAATCTTACCTTGACACCATAAAAATGAAGTAAGAAGCTCTCAATTTTCATTACCCCTTCTGTGGTTCTGACATATTTGGCGTTGCCATGGAGACACATGTGAACTGTGACCTGAAAGTGGTTCTTTTTCTGGCAAACAAAGGCATCATCTGATACAGAGAAGTTGAAGCCCTTGTCTGCATCCACTCTAAACTGAGGAGCTGGCCTGTGGATATTGTGAGAATCAGTGATGGCAGATCCAAAGTACATGATCAACATAGTTCACTTTTTTATTTATTGTTGGTCTTTCCTCTTTTAACCTGGTGTGTAGAGTTACCTTACAGCCTTGTTAAGTCTGTCCTCTTCTACCTTGGGATGTGGAGGTACCTTACAGTCTTGTTTAGTCTTTCCTATTCTTCCCTGGAGTGTGGAGGTACCTTACAGTCTTGTTTAGTCTTTCCTATTCTTCCCTAGGATGTAGAGGTACCTTACAGTTTTGTTTAGTCTTTCCCCTTCTACCCTGGGATGTAGAGGTACTTTACAGTCTTGTTTAGTCTTTTCCCTTCTACCCTGGGATGTAGAGGTACCTTACAGTCTTGTTTAGTCTTTCCTCTTCTACCCTGGGATGTAGAGGCACCTTACTGTCTTTTTTAGTCTTTCCTCTTCTACCCATGGATGTAGAGGTACCTTACAGTCTTGTTTAGTCTTTCCTCTTCTACCTAGGGATGTAGAGATACCTTACAGACTTGTTTAGTCTTTCCTCTTCTACCCTGGGATGTAGAGGTACCTTACAGACTTGTTTAGTCTTTCCTCTTCTACCCAGGGATGTAGAGGTACCTTACAGTCTTGTTTAGTCTTTTCCCTTCTACCCTGGGATGTAGAGGTACCTTAAAATCTTGCTGTCCCACCTGGCTGCGTAGAAACAATTTCACATGAACATCACCCGCCGCCCCTTCCAACTTCCTGTTTGGGATTCAAACCCCAATCTTCAGCTGGATTACTGGGAAAAGCTAGGTTACCCACTTATGAGCCAGATCAGACTTGGACATGACAGTCTGTGATGTGAAACATTGCAATTTTCATATTTCCCATCATGCCCCATTCATCATTATCTTTCATGCTTGCTGTCAAATTTCTTGAGGAGGAATAGTTGATGTTCCAGCACCCTATGGGTGGCACTGGATAGTGTAATTTCTTTTATCTGCAAGTCCTAATATTTAAATTTTTTTCATGAACTCTACTAGTGCTGGTTCTTGATCTCCTAGTCTACTAACATTCCAGTCCTGAATATCTCCTGTCTGTTTCGTCCTTTAGCTGTTCTTGTTCGCCTGTTCCTTGTGTTTCTGTCAATTTCCTCCATAATTCTTGAGCAATATTACATGAACAAATAAATTCCCTGCCAATTTGCTCGACCTGTTGAAGGTTCATCCTTATTTGAACACTCTGATGTTAGAAAACAAACAAACACAAATTTATGCCCTTTTTGTACCTAGACTGATCTCACTTCCTGCTGAATGAGGAGGAAGACCACTTACAAGTCTCGCAGGTCTGCGTCCGTCAAAATGGCCCATGTGGCTGGGGAATATGGCTGCCATTTAATCAGTTGATATGTGGTGTCGAGTGCTCCATCCGAGTCCACGTCATATGGTGGCGGGTTGCTGAAGTCACATGACTGCTGCATGATGTAGTTGCTGCACTGGGAACCTGGGTGAATATGACATGTTAGAGGTACAGTTTCTGACTGACTGATTGAGTGATGGATGGATGGATTAAAGGACAGGATCATATTCACAGCACAAATATTCTCATCTCAGCTCTGTGCACAAACTCTGTGACACCAGACAAGACCAGAATTAGCCATGTTATAAACATTCTCTTGTAGATCTTGCAGGGTCAACACATACAGACAGGAAAGACTACTATTTTTTGCCTTCATTTTCACGGATATTCGTCAGTGACTTTTGTAGCCGGCTCTGTGGCAAATGTGTTAAGGACACAATTTGCAACCCCACATTCGAAACACAGCTGTCAGCAATTTAGCAGCAGACTGTCTTGTGTTGGTTTTCATACAATGGTATGAGTGCTGGTCTTTCAGAAAGCAATGGGAAACTACTAGATGTAAACTTACCAAGAAATCACAAATAGCCCAAAAATGCTGGGGTTGACTGCAACATACCCACCCACCCACCCACCCACCCACACACACACACACACACACATGTATCCTTTCTGCCCACATATTTGCCTATACTACAATATACTACAATGATTGTAGGGATGCTACAGCAGACTCTATGCATCTCTTCTCCGCCCAAGCTCCACAGTGTCTAGAAATTCTGGTCCACACTTCAGCATCTATTTTCTGAATACACTGGACTGTCTATTCCTGATAAAGATGTCAGATTGTAAGATGGACTTCATTGCACCATGCTTTAACCCAGATGGCACGGTCTTGTTCCACAGAAAGTGTCACACACAGCACGAACTGCATAACTTCAGCGACGACCCCAGGTCTCCTGTTTCAGATCCTGGTGTGTACTCCAGTTTGATGTTGAGTGTGAGTCCTTGCAGTCAGAGCCATGTTCTGATTTATGGGTCGAATCTGAAGTCTTTGCATTGAGCTTGACACCTGTCTCACACATACAATCTGGCATATTTGAGTGGTGGAAGTTTTCTGGTTGTTTTTTGGCGGTCGTTCACTTTGAACTTAAGGGTAGCCAATACACAAGCTACTAGTGGTAGAAAGAGCATCCATGCCCAGTATCCACACTCTACTAATGAAGAATCAGATTCACTGGGCTGGTTACTTAACTCGCATACCAGATCACAGGCTCCTTAAATGAATTTCCTATGGCGAGCTGCGTTGTGGTAAACACTTCAAAGGCGGCCAGAGAAAATGCTTTAAAGACACTCTGAAAACTCACTGAAAGCTTTTGGAATTCATCATGACACCTGGGAGACTGTTGCCAAAGACCGAAATTCATGGCGTACATCATTACGCAAGATTGCAGTCACTTGTGAAGCAACCAGGACTGCAAGAGCTGTGAAGAAAAGGCTGGACAGAAAAACCACTGCAGGAGATCCTCCTCCTGGAACATCAAGCATTCTTTGCCCACATTGTCAAAGAACATTTCGAGCTAAAATAGGCCTTATCAGCCATCTTAGAACTCATGGCTCCATACTTTCAACCCCACTGGATGAAATGAATGATCATCATCATTCTTGATGGAAAAAAACAAACAGTGGTAGCCAATATTGGGGCATGAGCTTGAAACCAGGACCACCAGACAAGCTAGCCACTGGGCTACTGTGATTCTCGACCTATGATATAGTGACATACATTTATACATTAGCATTACCTTTGTACATTTATACATGACGATTACCTTTATACATTTAAACATGAGCTTTACTGCTGTACATTTTTACATGAGCATTAAATTACCTTTATACATTTATACACGAGCATTACCTTTACACATTTATAAACAAACACTGCTGTTATACATTTATAAATGAACATTATCTTTATACATTTATAAACAAGCCTTATCATTAAAAATTTATAAATGAGCATTACCTTTACACATTTGTAAGCATGCATTACCATTTTACATGTATAAACCAGTATTACCATTATACATTTTAATCAACGAGCATTACCGGGTAATTCTTGTTTAATATTCGGAATGCTATTTGTTCCGTGCACGTAGCTGGTTTTGAGTATGCCAGTTGGAGATTCGGAGTATTTGCGTTTTTTGATGACTTGGTTCCTGCTACCTGGCAAGCTGCAGAAGAAACAAGAAACATTTTGTACATGTCTTAGTTAGTTGTGTGTTAATGTAGTTGATAAGGAACTGCACCAATAATATCATTCACTTGGAATTCAACAATGCATGAGTCCAGTCCATAAGAATGAAACAGACGAGTAACTTATAAATAAATATATTTATAGTTTCTGTAGAGTTTTACATGTAGAGTTGTTCATGTAGTTGTATGGGTTCATGTAGTTGTATGGGTTCATGTAGTTGTATGGGTTCATGTAGTTGTATGGGTTCATGTAGTTGTTTGGGTTCATGTAGTTGTATGGGTTCATGTAGTTGTATGGGTGTGTGTTTGTTGTTTGTTGTGATGGAGGATGTAGCCACCATGTCACTTATGATCGTGTGCTAGTATAGCTGACTGATTCTACAGGGTGTATTTGTAATGATTGTGCAGTGTTTGAAAATATTGCCGGTCCAAGTTTTGTATTCACCATCTGTAAAGTTCATGCAACATAATAGGTAAATACAAAACTTGGACTGGCAATATATTCGAACACTGCACAGTCATTAAAAATACACCGTATACTTCTTGTTGTTTGGTGATTCATTCATTGTTAACGCCATGAGAGCAGTCGGACGCAGGTTTGATGCATGCATTCGTCGTCCAATAATGGTGTGGTGTTTGTCCATGATAATGACATTCATTTGAAAGTTTTGAGCCATGAGTTCTAAGATGACTGGCAAAAGACACTCTGAAGTTATCGCTCAAAGCTTTTGGAATTCATCACGACTGCTGCCAAAGACCTAAATTCATAGCATACATCATTACGCAAGGGTGCAGTCACTTGTGAAGTAACCAGGACTGCAAGAGCTGTGACAAAAAGGCTGGACAGAAAAACCACTGCAGGAGATCCTCCTCCCGGAACGTCAAGCATTGTCTGCCCACATTGTCAAAGAACATTTCGAACGTCCGATAATAGAGGAAAAGACTGCATTCAGGCCAGCAAATTGTGACGGCCCTGTCACAACATGGACCTACAAAATGTGATGGCCCTGTCACATCATGGACCTACATAATGTGATGGTCCTGTCACATCATGGACCTACAAAATGTGATGGCCCTGTCACATCATGGACCTACACAATGTGATGGTCCTGTCACATCATGGACCCATGGCAGAAACTGCTTCCAGACAGTTTCTTTAATATGCGTAAGTTGCAGTTACCTGCAGTGGCATGCATTTCAAAGGTCAAACATCTGTTGTAATTCTATTTTCCCGTCCTTGAACCTGATGTTCTTTGTTCAGTAAAGCAATTTTTTGGTCATTAGTTATTGGTTACCGGAAGTGATGTCAGAGCACTAATGTGTGCTCTGTCTACCTCAGCAGTATATAAATGTATGGATGCTGACCACCCTATGAAGTTCCACTGCTGCTCTTGCATATATTGTTGGATTCTTATCTTAAAGAGGGGAGAGAGAACTCTGTGACACAATACCCCGTGGTACTTTGGTATTAGTTAAGTACAGGAGCCTTTCTCTCATGGATATGGTACTTTGGTATTAGTTAAGTACAGGAGCCTTTCTCTCATGGATATGGTACTTTGGTATTAGTTAAGTAAGTACAGGAGCCTTTCTCTCATGGATATGGTACTTGGTATTAGTTAAGTACAGGAGCCTTTCTCTCATGGATATGGTACTTTGGTATTAGTTAAGTAAGTATAGGAGCCTTTCTCTCATGGATATGGTACTTTAGTATTAGTTAAGTAAGTACAAGAGCCTTTCTCTCATGGATATGGTACTTTGGTATTAGTTAAGTAAGTACAGGAGCCTTTCTCTCATGGATATGGTACTTTGATATTAGTTAAGTAAGTACAGGAGCCTTTCTCTCATGGATATTGTATTTTGGTATTAGTTAAGTAAGTACAGGAGCCTTTCTCTCATGGATATGGTACTTTGGTATTAGTTAAGTAAGTACAGGAGCCTTTCTCTCATGGATATGGTACTTTGGTATTAGTTAAGTAAGTACAGGAATCTTTCTCTCATGGATATGGTACTTTGGTATTAGTTAAGTAAGTACAGGAACCTTTCTCTCATGGATATGGTACTTTGGTATTAGTTAAGTAAGTACAGGAGCCTTTCTCTCATGGATATGGTACTTTGGTATTAGTTAAGTAAGTACAGGAACCTTTCTCTAATGGATATGGTACTTTGGTATTAGTTAAGTAAGTACAGGAGCCTTTCTCTCATGAATATGGTACTTTGGTATTAGTTAAGTAAGTACAGGAGCCTTTATCTCATGGATATGGTACTTTGGTATTAGTTAAGTAAGTACAGGAACCTTTCTCTCATGGATATGGTACTTTGGTATTATTTAAGTAAGTACAGGAACCTTTCTCTAATGGATATGGTACTTTGGTATTAGTTAAGTAAGTACAGGAACCTTTCTCTAATGGATATGGTACTTTGGTATTAGTTAAGTAAGTACAGGAGCCTTTCTCTCATGGATATGGTACTTTGGTATTAGTTAAGTAAGTACAGGAGCCTTTCTCTCATGGATATGGTACTTTGGTATTAGTTAAGTAAGTACAGGAGCCTTTCTCTCATGGATATGGTACTTTGGTATTAGTTAAGTAAGTACAGGAACCTTTCTTTCATGGATATGGTACTTTGGTATTAGTTAAGTAAGTACAGGAGCCTTTCTCTCATGGATATGGTACTTTGGTATTAGTTAAGTAAGTACAGGAACCTTTCTCTAATGGATATGGTACTTTGGTATTAGTTAAGTAAGTACAGGAGCCTTTCTCTCATGGATATGGTACTTTGGTATTAGTTAAGTAAGTACAGGAGCCTTTCTCTCATGGATATGGTACTTTGGTATTAGTTAAGTAAGTACAGGAGCCTTTCTCTCATGGATATAGTACTTTGGTATTAGTTAAGTAAGTACATGAGCCTTTCTCTCATGGATATGGTACTTTGGTATTAGTTAAGTAAGTACAGGAGCCTTTCTCTCATGGATATGGTACTTTGGTATTAGTTAAATACAGGAACCTTTCTAAGGCACATTGAGCAAGGCAGGCACATTGGGAACATGGGCAAGATACATGTTTTTATACAGCAGTCAGCACTGGGTAGTTGGTGTACTTTGGTAGATGATGAGATGAGATGATGAGATGAGATGATATGATGAGGTGAGATAATTAGATGAGATGATGAGATGGGAGATGAGATGATATGATGAGATGAGATGATGGGGTGAGATGATAAGGTGATATTATGAGATAAGATGAGGTGACTGCTGTCGAGCTTTTACAGGAGTATGAACAAAAACATAAAATGTAACCCAGAAGCTGGATGAATGAACAAACACACAGTGATATAAGTGAACATGTCCAGTGAAGTCTTCATCAGGGAAACAACAAAAGGGAAACACTAAAAACATACAACGAATGAAAAGAAAGGCTTACTTTCTTGAATAATATCCAATCCAGAAGACTGGGAATGAATAAACCATGGACTGGAATGATCAATCAGATTCACAACCCAAGGGATAAAAATAATTTTATGACTGTAAAAGTAATATTTAGTCCCTAGTTTGAGCATTGTCTGTAACCGTCAAAAACTGATAAATGCACTTCTTTGATTGTTTGCTTTCTTTCACTGTCATAAATTACACCTTCTTGACTATTTTATGACAACCTTCAGGGAATCTGAAACGTACCTCTTACCAGGCAAAGTGCCAAAGCTTGAAATAGACCTCTTACCTGGCCAGTAATGCAATGTGTCGAAGTGCCAAAGATTGAAATGGACTTCTTAACTGGTAAATACAATGTGCCAAAGCTTGAAATGCTTCCAAGGCTTGTCACTCTTGTTAGAAATATCATCTGATCACTTTTATGACTGTTTTGCCATCTTGCAGAAACTTGTATCGAAATTTATAGCGCTATTTAGTGTACACCTGGGGAATGGAAGGGGCCTGGGAGCAAACAATTTAATGCTTAAAGCAGCTAGCTATTCTTGTAGCATTGGGAAAGTTTATATTTGGCTAAATTTAGCTAAACGACAATAGTGTTTCATTCATCCCATGGCATATTCTCTCTATCATAAGTTAGATTATTAGATACCCCATTTCTGTCTGTGCCATAATTAAGTTAGCTATGAAATCTTGAGACCTATTGTATTGTGGTCTTCTCATTCTTTGTATTTATGGGAATTAATGTTGATGATGATTATGGGATGATATATATTCTCGCGCACGTCACATCATGTTTTGAGAGTATACGGGATTTATATATATATATATATATATATACTATCATACAAACAGAAACATTCAAATATATCTATGTCCGCAAAAGGACAGATAATAAATAGCATATAAACACCAACCTATGCTACCGATCTCAAACTTGGACATTATCAAATCACCCTTACGCAAAATCAAAACCTGCAAGATGAGATTCATGAGGAGAGCTGTCAACTTAATCCGAGACCGAGTAAGAAATGCTGTTATCAGATAGACAGTGGGATCAACACCTTGTGCCACAAATATTGCAAGACAGAAGATCAAAAGGTTTGACCATCTCGTTAGAAAACAATACCAGTTGAGTTGAGTCAAGAACCGACATTGCTGCACTCAGGACATTCCTATACGTGCTCAGTCCCCTCGTTCAACAGCCAGCGAAGAGTCATACTACTAATCGTACCCACCGCTATCTGATTAAAAGTTCTCCTGGTCTTCCCTCTCAGTTTTGAGATTCTCCCAGAACCCCTGCCAATTCCCCGCAATCTCATTATTTCCACATATGGGTTCTCAGTCTGTTCCTCCGCCTTCTCCACCTCGTTCCACAAGCGCACGACCACCCCCGACCCCTTGTCCATAGGCAAAATTCCACCAAGAGGTGCATTCCCTGCTAGCCTATCAGCCTGCTAATACCATCAACTACCAGCACTGGTACTCCATCAAAGAAGATCTGCTGCAAGAGCAAGGAAAAGGGATTGTCGGCATCAAAGAAATTATACAGTCACACGGAATGACACTATCTAGTACCACCTGTTGGGTGCTGGAACGACAATTATTCCTCCCTACGATGCTTGACGGCAAAAAAGGAAGATGATGATGACGAATGATTATATGAAGATGAAGACAATGATGATGTTTGCGATGATGATGATAACGGTGGTGGTGATGATGATGATACTGATGATAATGATGAAAATGATAATGATTATTTTATTACTGATGATAATGATGAAGACAATGAAGACATTGACGATAAAAGAATGCCGAACATACCTCCCGCTATGTGCTGCAGGAATGGACTGAGACAGCGGCAAATGATGCATGGGCAGTTGGTGACCCATGACACTGTCTGACCCACATGGTACTGACATCTGCTGTCCTGGATGCTGTCCTGGGTGCTGACTAACAAGCTGCTGCGGTAAATAATATGGCGGGAGACCTTGGTGAAGGCTGTTGACTTTTGTTGACTCAAAGAATGTTGGAGGAACCTTGCCAGGTGCAACCCTGGCCGCAAGTTTAGCATGTGGGTGATGCAGTGATGAGGTGAACGTTGGTATACTGCCTGGGATTGTGGATTTGAGGTCTGCACAAGCATAAGCATAAATTATTCACAGAAAGTGATTATGAATACAGAATACATCACTATACATATTTTTCTTATACTATCTTATGTCACCATCCATGGCTGCATTGGCACTGGATGAATATATTCTTCTTCTTTTAGTTCATGCCGTGTGGCGTTAGTGAGCTTGGTGGACAGACATTATAACCAACACCACACGGCATGGACTATAAGAAAAATGGCAGTACAGGAGACAGAAGGTTGTGGATAGATAGATATGTTAGTTAGTTAGTTAGTCGACAGATCATCCTCATTGCACCTCGAACCATTCAGTCCATAAGTGCTCGGATCCCCTCCTCAGCAAATCCCGCAGCGTGTAGCGGCTAACGACGCCAGTTCTGTGTTGGTTTATCAATCTTCTTTGGCTTCCTGAGTAGTGTTCTTGTTTGGCCACCCCTCTTTTAATTTGCTGCTCTAGCAGTCAGGCCATTGTTGTAGATTCACAGTCATCACTTGGTTCTCGCAAAAGTCTTACTTCTCGTAGAGCATTCAGAATGTTAGCCTGGTCCATGGCGCTTCCGCCCTCCACAGTAACCTCACCTGCGAGCTTGTCAGCCCGCTCATTTCCTTGTACTCCCGCATGCCCTGGCACGAAGATGAAACTAATCTTTGCCAGCCGAGACCGCTCCAGAGGCAGCAACCATTCTCTTCGGATCGACCCCTCCTCTATCCTCTTGATCATGTTCATTGAGTCGCTAAGGAAACAAGCCCAAGTGAATGTCTGTGTCTCGAGCCATGTTATTGCTTTACTTACTGCCATGACTTCCATGGTCAGGCTACTTGTGGTTTCAGTGAAAGCACCAGAGTCCTCCTTCACAATTCTCCCTCCGGCCCGAGCTGTAAAGGCCCATGAGCTTCTCACATGTCGGACGACCAACCCATCTGTGTAGATGACCGCATCACTGTCTAGCGAATTCTCGAAAATCAACGCTTGTACTTCAGCCTCCACAGCAGCCGGATTTTCTTGTCTGCATTTCCTATCTAGTTGGATGCAAACTGAAAAGGATGTGCAGATGTCTGTTGGCACTTGCACCCACTCCTCGCAAGGTTCTAAGTCCTCAAGTGAACACACCTGTTGAAGAATGTCTTCGGCTTGACCCATCCACGACCATCCTCTTTTTAACCTGCTGCCCTTCACCTTCCTAATTTCACTATGCAGTGGATGTTGTGTATTTGTGTTAACCCTGAGGTAGGCGCGTGCCCTGCAAACTTGTATTCTCTCTTCAATGGTTGGAAAATCAAGAAGGTAGCGCATCGCCCTGCATGCTGTATCTCTTGTACATCCAAGAGATAGATACATATGATACGCCACACGACACGGACTATAAGAAGAATGGTTATAGATATTTACTTTGTTGCAGTTGAGTTACTGACATCTGGATTTGTTGAAGTTGCTGTATTGGTTATTGCTACACAGAAAATGATGACGAGAGAAGCAATTGGTCACACGTTACCAACTATGTGTAGATTTAAGATAATATGTCAATTTGGCTTTGTGCACCAAAATTATTCAAATTGCTACGAAAGTAAATTGAAATATAATGTAAACACAATAATTAGGAAAAGAACAAATAAAACAAAATTACACACATTTACAGAGCTGGTTAGGAAAAACAAGTGTACAATTAAATGTGCTTTTGGTGAATAACCCGCCTGTTACAATAAAAAAAAATATTAACCAAAAAGATAACCATTTTAAAATGAAAATGTATAAAGTCTGGCACTCACCAATCATAGCTTGGATGTGCATTTCAACATCTGTGGGAGAGTAAGGCTCAGATCCAGAGTCCGGAGGGCTATCTGGCAGTGATCTATGGAATAATGAAGGAGAGAAATAAGCTCACGACCACCACAAATGTTCATGTGACAGCCTCTCTGCCCACCACACACAACTCTCACTAGCTGTCATTTACTATTTAACCTTGTTTTCATCTTCTTCTGTCTTGTCTCTTATTTATTTCACTCATACTCATTCTAGACATTACTCATTTCCTTGTCTCTTATTTGTTAGCTGATCCATTGCTGAAGTATAATATGTCATCAAATGTGAGCTCTCATTTGTACAGAAGGATGATATATCGCCATACTAAGGTCATTGTGTTATTTGTTTCGTTTTCTGGTTATCTTCTGCATTTTCAATGCTCAGTGAATGGAAATGTATATTATAATTCACGTTGGAATGACTGTGTGCCATGTTTGATCTTAACCTACATTTGTTTTTACACTGAACCAGTTCATCAAAACTTCAACACCCCGACCACCCCACCGATGACTATTTATCTCTTGAATAACTGACTGATGATCTAATTGTCTTAATGACTATTTATCTCTTGACTAACTGACTGATGATCTAATTGTCTTAATGACTATTTATCTCTTGACTAACTGACTGATGATCTAATTGTCTTAATGACTATTTATCTCTTGACTAACTGACTGATGATCTAATTGTCTTAATGACTATTTATCTCTTGACTAACTGACTGATGATCTAATTGTCTTAATGACTATTTATCTCTTGACTAACTGACTGATGATCTAATTGTCTTAATGACTATTTATCTCTTGACTAACTGACTGATGATCTAAATGTCTTAATGACTATTTATCTCTTGACTAACTGACTGATGATCTAATTTTCTGAATGACTATTTATCTCTTGACTAACTGACTGATGATCTAATTGTCTGAATGACTATTTATCTCTTGACTAACTGACTGATGATCTAATTGTCTGAATGACTATTTATCTCTTGACTAACTGACTGATGATCTAATTTTCTGAATGACTATTTATCTCTTGACTAACTGACTGATGATCTAATTTTCTGAATGACTATTTATCTCACTGACTAATTGACTGGTGATATAATTGTCTTAATGACTATTTATCTCTTGACTAACTGACTAATGATCTAATTATCTGAATGATTATATATCTCTTGACTAACTGACTGATGATCTAATTATCTGAAGGACTATTTATCTCTTGACTAACTGACTGATGATCTAATTGTCTTAATGACTATTTATCTCTTGACTAACTGACTGATGATCTAATTTTCTGAATGACTATTTATCCTCTGACTAACTGACTGATGATTTAATTGTCTGAAAGACTATTTATCTCTTGACTAACTGACTGATGATCTAATTGTCTGAATGACTATTTATCTCCTGACTAACTGACTGATGATCTAATTGTCTGAATGACTATTTATCTCCTGACTAACTGACTGATGATCTAATTGTCTGAATGACAATTTATCTCACTGACCAATTGACTAATTCTCTGATTTACAGATTATCTGATTGTCTGATGTATTCTATAACGCACTGATTACCTGACTGATAGTCTCATTACTTAGTGACTGTTTGATTGTCTGACTGATTGTCTAATTATCACCATGCCTGACTGATTGTCTGACTTATTCTTTTATGGGCTGACTGATTAACTGACTATTTGACTGAATGTCTGACTGATTCTGTGGCTGTTTGGTTGATTACTGGCTGATTCTGTGACTGGCTGACTGATTACCTGGGTGACCAATTCTATGATGATCTGACTGATTCACTGACTGACTGATTATATGACAGACTATCTAATTACTTGACTGGTTTATTGATCACATGATGTACTGAGTTATTATATAACCACATGAATGATTTCTTACTTGACTGATTAATTACTGAAACGACTGATTAAATAATTTCTATAGTGACTAATTAGCCAAGTTACTAACTGATTATCTGACTTGACTGATCATGAAAGCTACTTGCTGATTAATTGACTGCACAGTTACGTGTCCCAACCGATTGTATATCCCACTGACTGATGCCATGTAACACTGGCTGCTTCACTGACCGACAGAATAATTTCTCAACTGACTGATTACACAACTCACTGACTAGTTTACCCATTGGTTTATTACATGCCAACTTTATGAGGGAAGTATCTGCCTCACTGAATGATTATATGTCCCAAGAGTGATTACATGTCTCACTGACTGATTACATGTCCCACTGACTGACTACATATCGCACTGACTGATTACATGTCTCACTGACTGGTTACACATCTCACTGACTGATTACATGTCTCACTGACTAACTACATAGCGCACTGACTGATTACATGTCCGACTGACGGATTACATGTCTTACACACCATCTAACTACATGTCCCACTGCCTGATTACATGTCCCACTGATTGATTACATGCTTCACCATCTGAATGCATGTCCCACTAACCTATTACATGTCCCACTGACTGATTAATTTCCCACTGTCTGATTACAAATCCCACTGTTCGAGTACATGTCCCACTGACTGATTACATGTCCCACTGACTGATTACATGTCCCACATGCTGATAACATACTTCTTTGTCTAACTACATGTCCCGCAGACTGATTACATGACCCTCTCTCTAACTACATGTCCTAGTCCTACTGACTGATTAATGTCCCACTGTCTGACTACATACCCCACTGTCTGACTACATGCCCCACTGTCCGAGTACATGTCCCACTGACTGATTATATGTCCCACATGCTGATAACATACTTCTCTGCCTAACTACATGTCCCACTGACTGATAAATGTCCCACTGTCTGACTACAAATCCAACTGTCCAAGTGCATGTCCCACTGACTGATTACATGTCCCACTGTCTAACTACATGTCCCACTGACTGATTACATGTTCCACTGTCTGATTACATGTCCACTGTCCGAGTACATATCCCACTGACTGATTAACATGTCCCACTGACTGATTACATTTCCTGCAGGCTGATTACATACCTCACTAACTACATGTCCCACTGACTGATTACATGACCCTCTCTCTGACTACATTTCCTAGTTCTACTGACTGATTACACTACCCACTGACTGATTACATGATCCACTGACTGATTAGATATCCCACTGACTGATTAACATGATACACTGACTGATTACATGTTCCACTAACTGATTAGCATGTCCAACTGACTGATTACATGTCCCACTGAGTGATTAACATGTCCCACTGACTTATTACATACCACGCTAACTACATGTCCCACTGACTGATTACATGTCCTAGTGACTGATTAACATGACCCACTGACTGATTATATGTCTCACTAACTGATTAACATGTCCCACTGACTGATTACATGTTCCACTGACTGATTACGTACCATGCTAACTACATGTCCCACTGACTGATTACATGTCCCCATTGACTGATTACATATTACGCTGTCTAACTACATGTCCCATTGACTTATTACATGTCCCACTGACTTGTTACATGTCCCACTGACTAATTACATATCCCACTGACTGATTACATATTACGCTGTATAACTACATGTCCCACTGACTGATTAACATGACCCATTAACTGATTACATGTCCTACTAATTTATTAACATGTCCCACTGACTGATTACATGTCCCTCTGGCTGATTAACATTTCCCACTGACTGATTACATACCACGCTAACTACATGTCCCGCTGGCTGATTACATACCTTGATGTCTAACTACATGTCCCACTGATTGATTACATGCCCTACTGACTGATTACATGTCCCACTGACTGATTACATATTATGCTGTCTAATTACTTGTCCGACTGACTAATTACATGTCCCACTGACAGATTAGATGTCCCACTGACTGATTAACATGTCCGACTGACTGATTACATGCCCCACTGACTGATTATATATTACACTGTCTAACTACATGTCCCACTTACTGATTACATGTCTCACTGTATGACTACATGTCCACTGACTGATTACATGTCCCACTCTCTGACTAATTGTCCTACTAACTGATTACATGACTCACTGACTGATTACATGACCCACAGACTAACTACGTGTCCAACAGGCTGATTAACTAACCCACCGACTGTCCCATATTTCACTCACGTGTAATCTGAGTAAGTGCTGACATCGAATGCTGTCTGCAACTGTCCTGAAATGCTGTAGCAGCCAGGTGACTTCTCGTCACGCTGTGGCGGAGGAGGTTGCAGTTGCTGATGCCCCGGCTGTTGCTGACACGAATCGAGGTACAACTGCTGCTGTAGTTGTTGTTGGTGGTCGTAGTACCTCTGCTGCAGTTGTTGCTGGGCACTCCCCTGTCCATTGAAGTGATGATGACCTTGCAAGTCCGTCAATGGTCCATGACCCGTACCTGAACTTTGACAGCGGGTCAGGTGGTCAAGTGTGAAACTTTTGGTAGAGCTGTTGTCGAAGATGCTGTTCTGGAAAACGCCGAGAGTGACGCTGTCTTGAGGAAGGTAACTGTGCAAATAAACCATTATAAACACAGTTCATGTTCAATTTGCTGGACAGCTTGACAAACACAAGACATTCACACAATGTGGTGTTTCCACCCATCATTTCCAACGAATCAATCAATCAGGTGCCGTCTCCACAAGGAAGGTTGGCTGCACTGAATCTCCAACACTGTCTGTCTCTCTCCCTGATTGTACATTCTGTCAGACATCTGTTGATGTTATCTTTCCACTTGTAACGTTGACTACCTCTAGCTTGCTTTCAACCTTACCATCCAGTATGTTTTTTTTGTTTTTTTTTAAACTAAAAGTCTTAAGTCAAAAGTGTGACCACAAACCACAATATTTCATTGCCTCTGTTTTTATTTCTGTCATCAACTCTCTTTTCCGTCCCATATTTTCAAGAACCTTTGTATCTGATTGTTTTTGTTTCCATGAACTACGACGTACAATATTAAACAGATATGGTAAATGTGGAATTGCGAACTTCAAAATATGTCATATTTCACATTTGTTTTTAATGTTCTTGTTCTTTTACTCCTCTCAGACTCCAATAATTTTTGTTGTGGTGTGTAAGGAGGAGGAGAGGTAGGAAAGATGCATACAGGAAGTTATGAACAGAATAAGTACATAGATCCGATCCCAGGCATTGGTGATGGTAGGAGGTGGCCCGGGTTTATCGGTACGGCATAGGTTGATGATGATGATGATGATGATGATGATGATGATGATGATGCTTGCTTGCTTGCGTTCACTGGCTGTGATGATAATGATGATGGATAAGAGATACATAAGTAGACAGACAGATACAAACACACATACATACAAATGGATGGACAAAAGAGACGGTGGAATAGCAGACAGAGAGACAGACAAACGGACATACAGACAGACGGACGGATAGACAGAGGGACGGATGGATGGAGAGAAAGACAGACCTACAGACAGACGGACGGATAGACAGAGGGATGGATGGATGAAGAGAAAGACAGACCTACAGACAGACGGACGGATAGACAGAGGGATGGATGGATGGAGAGAAAGACAGACCTACAGACAGACGGACGGATAGACAGAGGGACGGATGGATGGAGAGAAAGACAGACCTACAGACAGACGGGCGGATAGATAGAGGGACGGATGGATGGAGAGAAAGACAGATCTACAGACAGACGGACGGATAGACAGAGGGACGGATGGATGGAGAGAAAGACATACCTACAGACAGACGGACAGAGGGACTCAGGGGCGAGCAGACAGATGGAGGACGGATGGATGGAGAGAAAGACAGACCTACAGGCGGACGGACAGAGGGACTCAGGGGCGAGCAGACAGATGGAGGACGGATGGATGGAGAGAAAGACAGACCTACAGACAGACGGACGGACATACAGAGGGGCTCAAGGGCAAGGACTCAATGAAGGACGTACGGATGGAGGGAAAGAGAGACAGGCAGAAAGACAGATTGACGGACGGAAAGACAGACAGACAAGCGGAAAGAGGGACGGGAGTTAGGCAGGTCGGTAGGTAGGCAGGCTGTTAGGTAAGTAAGTAGTTTGGTAGACACGAATGAGCAAACAACAGAAACAGGTAGATAAAAAAAGTCTAAGCATGATGGATAAGCACTTGCGAAATAAACACAAAAACAAGCAAAAAAACAAACAAACAGCAATCAAAGAAAGACAATTAGCAGAAGTGACAACACGAAACCAAAAAACCCACATCTGTGACGTAGGGTTATGACACACCAATATACTTGTACCATCATCTCAACCACGGTTTTATCATTTATCACATCCCAGATATCACACACACGTACGAGAGTGTGTATGTGTGCGTGCTTGCGTGTGACACGTCACTAAAATGGGATCGCACCATCGACACACCAACATCTGATAAACAGACACATTGCCAATCACAGATCAGCCGCGTCAACGTAGTTGACAGAGAAATGCGCTGATGTTTGACGCCTGGGCTCGTCGCCTACAAAAGTGAGGGGTCGGTTGGCCACCTACTGTCCCGTGCATTCAGGTAGTGCCACACGTGACCACTCTATCACATCACAGACTTATATCCAGAAACTGCTTCGGGACCAATAACATTAATAATAATAATAATAGTAATAATGATAACAACAATAAAATAATAATAATAGTAATTATGACAACAACAATAATACTAATACTAATAATAATAATAGTAACAATAATAATAGTAATTATGACAACAACAACAATCATAATAACAATAATAATAATACTAACAACAATAACAATAGTAACAATAATCGTAACAATAATAACAACAAAAATAATTATTAAGAATACTAACAGTAACAATAATAACAATAACAACAATAATAATAACAATAATAATAATAATAACCGATGAAGACCGGGTAATTAGAGATACAGTAATACAATGTTCCTCTGCTGTTATTACAGTACCAAATACTTAAATACATTGACTTATTTCAGGTTGGTTCCGTTCTCTTTGATGTTTCAATCGGGAAGACATCGATTCATTATAATTATCGTTACTTCTATTTTCTGTTATTCAGAGCAAGTCCTACGGTTTAACTTTCTGTTACAGTTATATCTATCATTTCTTGTAACTGTGTTTCATTCCAGCGATCAAAAACACATCACCAGCATAATGCAAGGTTGTTTACAATATTTTCTCCAACCGATTCGATTACACCATTGCCCTACCATGAGAGACATATATTATTACAGTTCATCCATGGCTCAGATTAATAATCCAGTGACTGAATCACGGTTTTATCCACACAGGCTATTAATTTGAAGGTGATTGTTGTCCAAGAGGGGTATTTTCGGCATGTTTCTTACAGAAAGAGAATGCGCCTCAAAAGTGGCCGACTAAATTTTACAATTGGACAACCGAAACACACAAGAATATTTATAGAATGTAAGAATGTGTCACTCCGGTATACACGCATTGGAACCTTATTGATGCTTCTGAATTCGTGTACTCGGATGAGCTTCTCATTTGCGATCTACGTGAGGAGACTGCAACATTTATTGAAGTGTCTGTGAGCGCTGAACGAGATCCTTACAATAATAAAATCAAATGACACCGACATTAGCAACGACCAAACAAACTTACGGTGAGTTGCTTCCCTTGAACACGATGTCCTCAAAATCTGATGGCAAGTCAAACGCTGGATTATCTAAGCTCAGATGACCATCTGAAAATATAACATACACTCTTGAAGTTTACCTGGCTCACTTCTAGAACAGTCTATTATTAAATTAAATCTGCTAATGGACTTGACTACCTTTAGCAGCTTCAACGGGCGCTAAAGATTTAGGACGTATTGCAAAATCCTCCAGGACGTGGAAATCCAGGGGAAGCTATCACAGTATTTATTCAAAGTAACTTATGACTGCCGTAAACGAACCCTTGCGAACATGTATCGTTCCTGGGGCAACATATGCACCACTGAAAACTGTTCCGGTGCAATATGGCGGTTAGGCTATTGAGCTGTTAAGGCCTCTGGAGTGTTTTTTGCTTCTGGCTTAGGCATTTTCCTCATTTCGGATTGGTTGTATATGGTTCCGTCACCCAGCTACAGAGTTAGGTGCGTGGAGCGCCACTATGAGCATTGGATTTCATGTGGAATGTTTTTACATCTGTCCGCGGTTGTTTGTGTTGTAAATTGCATGTTCAGAAAAATGTCGGACACCGGTTGCTGAACTAGCTGGTTTTGCCTTATAGAGTAATGTGTGTGCAGCTGCTGATTTTCTAGTGACTGTCGCATCCATTGATGATGAACTGTGTTGGCATTCTGGCAGCGGTCTTATGCATGCATGCCTATGTGAGTTGTTGGTTTGTCGAGACTGCTGCCTGTTCCCCTGTTCACGTGGGGCAGTGAGAGACAGTTTGTGTGTTAATCTCCGGCACAGGAACAGATCATTATGGGGTAACCATTTGCCGTGAAGTTAGAACCGTGAGAGTGTGAGTACGAGGCCATTCCAATCCAATCCAATATTTACGAAACAAAACATACCAATGTTGCAGTCCCGCATACCGCGCTTGACATACACCTGCGAGCGATGTGGAAGCAGACCGCATAGATTTGATTTTCATACAATAATATGAGTACTAACCTAAGGCCTTGTCCACGTCAATATGGAAGCACTAGACTCGAGTTTCGCTCTCGTTTGCGCTCATCAGTAGTGCATATCCCTGACTGGACCCGGGATAAAACCCGGGCCTTATGTGCCTTGCCAGTCGAGAAGACCTGATCATTCGGGGCCACATCGATTGGCAGATGTCAGTCGCGGCGATCGGGCAGATTTTGAGCTGTGGCCTACGATGGGTGACGTTGTGATGTTCTAGTATGATAATTTGGTCGTGTCTAGCGCATGCCGCGTGATTTGGTGGTTACACACCCGCGTCACACGCAAGTGATCCGGGGATTAAACCCGGGTCCAGTCAGGGATATGCACTACTGACGAGCTCAAACGAGAGTGAAACTCGAGTCTAGTGCTTCCAATCTGACGTGAACAAGGCCCAGGGTTAATACCGGAATACGATCAGCGTTGCCAGTATTGGGTTGTGCTCAATGTTTAAATCTCACATCCCGGGGGATTGGGGGGGGGGGGGGGATTTTTTAAAAAATAAATCAATAATATGAATGCTGGCCGTTCAGAAAGCAATGGTAAACTACTGAATATAAACTTGCCAAGAGATCACAAACGGTAAAAAAAATGCCGGGGTTGACTGCGACGTCCTATAAAGGATGTGCAACTAACTTTAACATGTCATTATGGCGGCTATCATGGCCGAGAGGGTTAGACGCTCGCGTGTAAACTTCCTGTGCGCTAATGACAGGGCAGTGGGTTTATTCCCCACACCGGTTAGTGGGACTTGAATGCTGACTTCTCGTTGAGAAAGCAATGGCAAACTACTGAACATACAACAGATCAGAGAAACTCCGGCTGCAGCAGGATATAACAATACAAAAGGAAAACAGGCACGTGAGGAGGCTGCCTAGATGTGTTAAGTTGTTATCAGGTATGTACACGGTACTGTGTTCGGTTTATCTCACTTGTTCGCTGGGGTCAGATATACCTATTGTCACAGGACGCAACCTCGTCACCCCAATGTGACTCAGTTGCAGTGACATGGGTGTAAAAGGAAAAACTCCCAACGGCCAAATCGTATGTAGTGGAGGGATATAGCATCCTCTTCCAGTTCGCTTGTGCGTTCGCAAAATACTTCAATACCAACAAAATCAAAATTGTATAAACTTGTGAGAAAGCCAACAAGACCTTGTCCCACCTTTTATAGTCCTTCGTTTATTTGCTTTTCGGGGTCCATTATTTGCATATTGACGGGATTTTAAAAAATAAAACGATTATCATTGAGCTCATATTAGGAAAATAAAATGGTTGAAAGATACATAATGTTTTGGTTGTCTGAATTTGCATGTTTTCGTTATATCTCTTTATTAAGACAAGCCAGTTATAAATCTTCTCTTCTTGATGCTTGCATTATGCTTTCCATTACTAAATCAAACAAACGGTCCATGATGAAATACTTTTCTTCTTAGATAACTATACTGAACATGTCCACTCAGGTTGGACTTCAGACGTTTTACTCAAATCTCTCTTACGTTAATTCCGTGCGTTTTGTGCGATTTATTCTAACTTATTTTATTTTAAAAATCCAATGAATCTTTCTGCATTTATCAAACTGAACTTGCTAACCGAGCCTCGTCGTGTTTACATTATAACAGTTACAGTTGGTCTTAAATGTTGATTTCTCGTTGAGAAAGCAATGGCAACCTACTGAACGTACAACATATCAAAGAAGTTACGGCTGCAGCGGAATATAACAATTCAAAATGAAAACAGGCACGTGAGAAGGCTGCTTAGATGTGTTAAGGTATTGTCGGTATGCATACGGTGTTTGTGTTTGGTGTGTCTCACTTGTTCGCTGGAGTCAGACATCCTTTCAGTGCGTTCACAAATGTTTGCCCCAGTTTGAAAAATCCACAACTCAGTAACCAAAATGAGGGAAAATTATGAGATTTAGCATATAACTTTATCATTATGTACACCCAACAATTTTTTTGTTGTTCTGGTGATTGTACAGCAGATCTCAATGTTTATTTATGTGCAGTATATCTGAGATGAAGCGCATATTATGAAATAAATTACATTTCCACACGGAAACATCAGTGTTCAATAATGAATATTCCAGTATTTTGTCTTGCCACTTAATACCAAGTATTCTTCGCAGATACCGCATATGAACGCTGTTTAAACGTTTCTCTTGGTGTGAGTAAGTTGACCAGGCTTCACTGCCATAAAGAAGAGTACTAAGGACACAGCTTAATAGACAAGGACTTTTGTCTTGGCTTCCTGATCTCCCAGACTCTTTTTGTTAGCCTGCTCATTGTTGTTGCTGCCAATCCTGATGTTGATTTCCTGATCTAGGGATAATTTACTATTTAGTCCAGTATTGAAGGATCCTAGCCGGTGCTACGGAGTTCGCGCATTGAGCTGAGACTCTCCGGACTCAGGCTTGAGTTAGGAGTATAACGGAGCACTTATGAGTTACACCCGTGTGCCGTGATGTTGATCCGCCGACTAAACTAAACTAATGAATATTCTCCGTTGTGCGGGGGAATTTCCTTATGAGAAAGAAGCACGCCACATAGTGGAATGGAAATGTTCAGAGGTGACGTCAACAATTATGTAAAACAAAGTTTGATAGCGTGAATTCAATACATTTTTGACAAAATATCACAGAAATTTCGCCGCTTTCCATGATTTCAGTTGCCAGTGGACCTATCAAAGATACCTTCCTTGGGTAGGAGTAAATATAAGACAGCAGGAAAAACTTCATAACGATGCAACAGATACTTTTCAAACAACTTGAACATGAACAACGGCAAACATTTGTGAACGCACTGTAACTGTTTTAATTTTGTTTAGTTAGTTGCGCACCTTTACAGGACGTCGCAGTCAACCCCAGTATTTTTTTTTTTTTTTTTTGGGGGGGGGCTATTTGTAATTTCTTACTAAGTTTACGTTCAGTAGTTTACCATTGCTTTCTAAACGACCGACACTCATACCATTGTATGAAAACCAACGCAAGGCGGTCTGCTGCCACATCGCCTGCTGCTGTGTTTTGAAAGTGGTATACAGGGTGACGAAACTGTTTATGCTTCACATCGACACCGCAAGGCACAAGAGGAATAATATGACATTGTGTGTGTGTGTGGAGAGTGTGTGTGTGTGTGTGCGTGCGTGCGTGCGTGTGTGTGTGTGTGTGTGTGTACAGGGTGTTTGTAAAGTCTCACTACACTTTGTATGTAGTCCAGTTTGGAGAGTATGTTTCCCGTTTGCAAGACGTAAAACATACTCTCCAAGAAACAGCTGGTCTATTTATAAAGTGTAGTGGGACTTTACACACACACACACACACACACACACACACACACACATACACACACACACATACACACACACACACACATACGCACACACACACACACACTGGCACCTTGCCGTCTTGACAGATGATAGTTTGTTACATTGTGCTTCAAAATGGCACACACACACACACACACACACACACACACACACACACACACACACACACACACACACACAACACACACAAAACTACAACCCATGGCGGTAGCGAATGTGACTGATAAGGCCAATTTGCGCTGTAAATGTTCGGCCAAAGTGGATGCATGTGAACACGTGGTCATTTCCACCATCATGCACCATCTTACGTCTCTCACGTTCTGTGTGTGCTTTATCTGCAATAATTTTCTTCTTTGTCTTTATTCCATTTCTGATAGTTGCCCTCCATGCAACACGTTCAGCGGCGACTTGCTGCCAATGTGCATTATCAATGCCTGTATCAATCATGTCCCGCTTACACACATCTTTGTATCGTAGTAGAGGCCGACCCTGAGATCTCTTACCCATCTGTAATTCATCAGAAAAGATGTCCTTTGGTATTCTACCATCATCCATCCTCCTAAGATGTCCTATCCATCTTAGTCTACGAAGACTGAGCATGGAATAAACCGTCATACAACCTGATCTTTCCAATACTTCAGTATTTGTGATTTTGTCTTGCCACTTAATACCAAGTATTCTTTTAAGACACTGCACATGTAAGCTGTTTAAACGTTTCTTTTGGTGTGAGTAAATTGACCAGGCTTCATTGCCATAAAGAAGAGTACTAAGGATACAGACTTGATAGACAAGGACTTTTATCTTGACGGTAAGCTTCCTGTTCTCCCAGACTCTTTTTGTCAGCCTGTTCATTGTTGTTGCTGGCAATCCTGATGTTGATTTCGTGATCTAGGGATAATTTGCTATTTACCTCTGATCCTAGATATGTAAAATAGTCTACTATCTCCAGTTCGGCGTCGTCAATAATGATTGATGACACCCCATGTGCACCTTGTGAGATAATCTGTGTCTTCGTTTTGCTAATTATTAAACCAAATTCAGAACAAGCATTGGAGAATACAGATAGTAGACCTTATAATTCTTCCTCAGAGTGTGTCGTAATTGCAGCGTCATCTGCATAAAGCAACTCTCTTATCAGTACACTCCTAATTTTAGTCTTGGCCTTCAATTTCTGAGCATTCTAGAGGCCGCCATCTGAGCGTGAGTAAAGACCAAGGATGGAGTTATACCTCTCCATAGCACAAAGCATGGTTTGCATTGTAGAGACTATGAGTTGCAATTGCAACATGATCCCTCTTTCAGCCTGCTTAGTTCACTTCAGAGGAAAGGTAACAAATATATCTGGAACAAGACAAGCTGCAGAAACTGCCGGAGCAGCAAAGCAATGCTCTAACTTTCCGCCTCTCGGAGCTTCGATCCTAGACCAGATGCCAACGAAGGCTTAGGGCGTGGTCTCTCAATACATTTAGTCTTTACGTTGCATTTCATCGCACCAGGATAAGGCTTGTACCTTCCCATTTCCGCTCCTTTACCCGAATCCATTGGCACAATGTGGGGTGTCGGGTTTGGTGAGCGCCGCTCAATATTCGGCGCCAACAGAAATCAGGTAGTACCGTCTACTGTCGTAAGGTAGCTCAGGCATATCTGGCTAAGACATGACTAACGTATATATAATCATAAAGGTTGCACTACAACATTATACTATTTGGGCAGCAATACCCTTCAAATTGCGGGGTGTTTGTAAAGTATCACTACACTTTATACGTAGGACAATTTTGAAAAATGAAATACATGACGTCATCAAAAAATGTGCTCCACAGTCTGTAATGAAGCAATATGCTGGGGTAATTCTTTGCACTCCAAACAGAATGGTGTTATCAACGGAAGAAAGAACTTTTTTTGATTGAAAAAGTGTTTCGAAATGGTTGTCGATACACACGGATGGTTGTCGATACACACGGATGGTTGTCGATACACACGGATGGTTGTCGATACACACGGATGGTTGTCGATACACACGGATGGTTGTCGATACACACGGATGGTTGTCGATACACACGGATGGTTGTCGATACACATGGATGGTTGTCGATACACACGGATGGTTGTCGATACACACAGATGGTTGTCGATACACACGGATGGTTGTCGATACACACAGATGGTTGTCGATACACACGGATGGTTGTCGATACACACGGATAGTTGTCGATACACACGGATGGTTGTTCAAAGATATATATCAAGATGTCCTGGTAAACAACATCCTTCTCGCAATACGGTTTGAAATATGTTGAGTAAGTTATAATGAAAACTTCATTGGTACATTCCACCTTCCCCAAAACATGGTTAGACCACAGCAGTAACTTGGTTTTTGTTTGCATATCCTATTTACAGGACATTGCTGTTGCACTGCTGTTGTTGATGTCTTGGCAAGTTTACGTTCAGTAGTTTGCCATTTAGCAGTAACTACTGTAACTAATTTAATTAATCTTTAAGCACACTTTTTGATGACGTCATGTACTTAATGTTTCAAAAATGGTTCTACACACAAAGTGGAGTGGGACTTTACAAACACCATAGTTAATTAGTTAGTTAGTCGACAGATCATCCTCATTGCACATCAAACCATTCAGTTCATAAGTGCTCGGATCCCCACCGCAGTAAATCCCGCAGCGTTTATCGGATAACGACACCAGTTCTGTGTTGGTTTATTAATCCGTCTTTGGCTTCCTGCGTAGTGTTTTTGTTTGGCCACACCTCTTTTAACTTGCTTTTCTCGCAGTCTGACCATAGATGTAGATTCATAGCCATCACCTGGTTCTCACAAACGACTTACTTCTCGTAGAGCAGTGGGGGGGGGGGGGGGGGGGGAGAGAATTTTAGGTTTTCCAGGTGAAGAATAAAGATTAATTCAAGATCGTGTTAATACAAGAACGTTTACTTGATATTGTTTTTCCCTCCATACTTTACGGTTCTGCACTTCTCGCCCTTCTGATATTCGTCTTAAAACGTAAGTAGACCCGCAAATCACGTTTTATGTAGACGTCTAAACTTGTTCTAGTATGTATTATTAAAGTTAGCTTCTATTTTTACGTATACTATGTAGGGGCAGGGTGGGGGAGGGGAGAATTTATAGGGAGGAAATACGAAAGGGGAGGAATGACATTCTCAACATATGGGCCAAAAAAAGGTTGATAACTACTGTCGTAGAGCATTCAGTATATCAGCCTGGTCCATGGCTCGTCCGCCCACCACAGTAGCCTTACATGCAAGCTTACTCATTTCCTTGGACACAAACACTCTATAATATCCGAAATGTCACTGATTCGGTCCCATGATTATTAATCCGACGGTGGAATGGGCCCTAATTGTAACTTCTCTTCTGAGGTTGAATAGGGTAGGGGTCAAAGACACAGAAAAGAATGAACGTGTTTAAATATCAAACTGAAAAACAAAATATCCACAGGATTTAAGATTTCAACGAAAACACCCACAGAAGGTCAAGAAGATGGTGGCAGTCAAATGAAGAAGCGCAGTTTCTCAAACAGCCGGAAGTAACGGCTAGACAGACGCTGCACGGCCGGAAACCGGAGCTATCGCCAGAGGCGCAATGTGGTTTCTGATGAAATCTACTTTTGATGTAAACAGAAAACACACAATTATAAACAGACAGAAAACATACAACCACACGGTTAGAACTGACTTCGAGAAAGGCAGATGGCGTAACTAGACGAGATTCTTGGCTTTAAGAGTTGATGCCATAGTTTCTTATTCTTATAGCCCATGCCTTGTGGCGTTGGTGATCATGTCTGTCCACAGCCTTCTGTCTCGTGTACTGCCAATCTTCTTATAGTCCCTGCCGAGTGGCGTTGGTGATCATGTCTGTCCACAGCCTTCTGTCTCGTGTACTGCCAATCTTCTTATAGTCCCTGCCGAGTGGCGTTGGTGATCATGTCTGTCCACAGCCTTCTGTCTCGTGTACTGCCAATCTTCTTATAGTCCCTGCCGAGTGGCGTTGGTGATCATGTCTGTCCACAGCCTTCTGTCTCGTGTACTGCCAATCTTCTTATAGTCCCTGCCGAGTGGCGTTGGTGATCATGTCTGTCCACAGCCCTCTGTCTCGTGTACTGCCAATCTCCTTACAGTCCATGTCGTGTGGCGTTGGTAATCATGTATGTCCACAGCCTTCTGTCTCGTGTACTGTCAGTCTTCTTATAGTCCATGCCGTGTGGCGTTGGTGATCATGTCTGTCCACAACCTTCTGTCTCGTGTACTGCCAATCTCCTTACAGTCCATGTCGTCTGGCGTTGGTAATCATGTATGTCCACAGCCTTCTGTCTCGTGTACTGCCAATCTTCTTATAGTCCATGCCGTGTGGCGCTGGTGATCATGTCTGTCCACAGCCTTCTGTCTCGTGTACTGTCAGTCTTCTTATAGTCCATGCCGTGTGGTGTTGGTGATCATGTCTGTCCACAGCCTTCTGTCTCGTGTACTGCCAATCTTCTTATAGTCCATGCCGTGTGGCGTTGGTGATCATGTCTGTCCACAGCCTTCTGTCTCGTGTACTGCCAATCTTCTTATAGTCCATGCCGTGTGGCGTTGATGATCATGTCTGTCCACAGCCTTCTGTCTCGTGTACTGCCAATCTTCTTATAGTCCATGCCGTGTGGCGTTGGTGATAACGTCTATCCGCAGCCTTCTGTTTCGTGTACTGTATAGTTTGCAATTGTTTTCTGAAAAAAAAGTGAACGTTTAAGCCCAACTGACCGGTGTCTGGAATAACCCACTACCTTGCCACCAGCGCACAGGTAATTTAAGCGCGAGCGCGACAAACCTCTCGACCGCACTAACGTCTCTTCGTTCCTGTAACACACTGGTTATACACACCTCGGGCCCGTCGTCTCAGGCGCCCCTCCTTGCTGTAAAGACACTCACACCTACACTCAGTTTTGTGATTGTCCTTGACAGAACTATGCGGGATTGTGATACGCGTTCAATATTCCTTAGCCACACAGGCCATCGTGATATACGTTGTCTCATCTGTTATTATGTCTTCGACACAAGATATTCAACCATCATCATCATCATCATCATCATCATCATCATCATCATCATCATCATCATCATCATCATCATCATCATCATCATCATAAACGTACCGTGACAGACACCTGATGTGACGTATTAGAGCCGTCACATGTACGTCTGGACACACGGAGGAATCGGTGGCCAATCCTTGCCTCCCGTGGCGGACGACGAGACCTGGCAAGGAACTTCTTCCCTATCGTGCACATGCCAGTGTCAGGGTTCTAACCATACCCGTACAATGATAGTCTTCAAACGCAGGCCTTGTCCATCATGAGCTGTCCATCATGAAGTGTCCTTCATGAGTTGTCCACCATGAGTTGTCCACCATGAGTTGTCCATCATGAAGTGCCAACCATGAGTTGTCCACCATGAGTTGTCCACCATGAGTTGTCCACCACGAGTTGTCCACCATGAGTTGTCCCACTACTGACACCACTGATGCCAACAGACCCGCTCGCTTATCAAATTCCCCTCTAGTACCACCCGGACATTATAGTCAACAAAGTCCACACGAGAGAGAAGTCAGTCCCCACGCCCGGCACCCGCTCTTGCCTCGTGTCTTGATTTGAACTAATCGTAAGTAAAGATATCCACAATATTGACAACCAATCATGAAATCACACGTTTTATGTTGCAACAAAAGGTTCCACATCTAGCAGTTATATCACCCACCTAAAATTTACTGATCAAGTGCAACAGGATAATATATCGCCAAATGTGACCTACCAATTCGACAGAAGGACGGTATATCGCCATAATAGGGCCATCGTGTTATTTATTTTGTTTCGTGGTATCTTTCGCCATTTTAACTCTCAGTGAACTGACATTTACATGATAATATTTGTTCATTTGATTGTGTACCAAGCCTGGTGCAAACCTGGGTTTTGTTCGGCACTCAATCAGTTCAGGAAAATGTGCAGATGTAGGACCCAGCCATGTTACTGAACTACCTCTCTCAGATGGAGCCTCGGTGCTGCAGCACGCTTACCCGCCAGTGCGGTGGTCGTGGTTCGAATCCATTTGGAGGCTGGAATGTATTTTGAACTGATTTGTGCTGCCTGGTTGACCGCGGCTGAAGTGAGCACCAAGACATTTTGTGGGAAGCAAATGCAACCGGCGAGATGGCGAACACGCAAGTCAGTGAGTGCCGATTAGTCTCAAAGTGTGTGAGTAAACACAAGCGGCGAGATGGCGAACACGCAACTCAGGGAGTGCCGATTAGTGTCAAAGTGTGTGAGTAAACACTCATGTATTGCTTGGGGCTCATATCAGTAGGGGAAAGAAGTCAAGACTAGAGGAGGCACTAGACAACATAAAAGTTGAAAGCTATATTTCATATCAGAGGTTCCCAAAACACGGCCCGCGGGCCACTTGTGGCCCGCGAGCTGTTAGTAAGTGGCACGCGAGGCCTCGTTATTTAAAATAGTATATTTTAATAATTTCAAACAAATGCACTGGGAGCGCCCCGTCAGCGTGCGATAATTTACGCTGTTCGTGGTTGTTATATTCAGATATTATCGAATGCGCCTGTTCAGTTCGCAACCTTCAGCTGATCATACGATTTCATTCTGGCGACTATTGTAAGTAAAACAATTTGAACACTTGCGTTCATTCGCCCAGAGATACATTTGTCGTTTTGGTTCGACTTACAGATGCGAGCAGTCATTTTCCGCAATGGCTGTTATAAAACATAAGCTACGTTTCAGACTCACCGACAGTAACCTAGCTGCGCTTATGACTTTGGGCACGACAGATTTGTGCCCAGACATCGATAAACTGGCATCTTAACTTAAGTAACTGGTTATGAAGAACAGTTACAATTGTAAATTAATTATATTCATAGCGATTTTCTGAACTGATTTTAAAATATATTGTTAAATGAACTTTTGATTTTAAACCACAAAATGACCGCAGAGTAGTACTGACACTGACTGCTTTTAAAGTTTTAGAATGTTTTTGACGAAAGTTATGAAAGGTAAGAATGATATTGCACGACGTTTATAATTTTATAACGTTGTGGCCCGCTTAACTACCGAAAATAGTAGATTTGGCCCTGTGCTTGAAAAGCTTGGGAACCACTGGTTCATATGTTCTCTAGTGCCTCTTCTAGTCTCTACTTATACCTTCTACTTCTATGAGTGTTTATTTATGAACTGCCTTAGTGGCCTCAAAGGTTTCTCCAAATGAAATAAAAATATGTGGCCAGATTCACATACCCAGTTATGTTATGTTATGTTACTTTATGTTATGTTATGATATGTTATGATATGATATGTTATGTTAGTTATGCTATGTTATATCAAACGACGTCACCGCACACCGGACATTCCCATACGTGCCGAGTCCTCCGATGCAGCAACCATATCTAAGTATCTCTACTCACTGTTTGCCTACAGAGTTGGTTATGGTATCTCCTCTATTCCCCACGAAGGCAGCAGAGACATGCTGGACCAGGTTTTACTCCCAGCTCAGGCAGTCGGGCTAGAGTCGGTGTCTCGTCAGCATCCGCCAAACACGTCCGTAGTGCACTCATTATATCATAGTATACTAGTACCCCACAAGTATTGTTCACGGATAATGCAAACCATCTACAACAATTGTTCGACAGTGTAGTAACAGAGAGTGCAAACAAAGGACTCTCTGAATATCAAGAAAGCAGTAACAATTGTGATATCAAAGAAAAGGTGACACCCAAATGTGAAATGGAAATAGGAGGGGGCATTCTTAACCCCTAGATACCTACGGACATTTATAACATCAGATGGAAGATGTACAACAGAGATTAAGAGCAGAATAGGGCAGGCAAAAGCCGCATTTCAGAAAATGAAGAGTACCTTGTGCAATAGGTCACTATCAATGAATGTAAGAAAGAGAGTGCTGAAATGCTATGGCGAACCAGTTTTGCTGTATGGCAGTTCTTCTTCTTCTTTCGTTCGCTTGAAATATGTCTATATCTGCAATGTCGTCTCTTGCATGAATTGAACTGTTTTTTTCAGTTCACACAGTGGTCCATAGAGTTTATCTTCCACTGTCGTCTCTCTAGGCCAGAAGGTTTGCCTAGATATGTTATATTTTGGGCAGTCTTGGAGTATGTGCTCTGCTGTCTGCGACGCCAATCCACATGTGCACATGGCTGTTTCACCAATCTTGAATTTTGTATACATGTGGTTGCGTAATCTATTGTGTCCTGTTCTGAGGCGCAGAATAATGACTTGTTCTGGTCTGTCCATAATGTGGTAGTCATCTTGAGCAGGTTTTGGTGGCTTTCTGACTGATTTGATCATTCTTTTCTTTTGGTGGTATGTAACGGGCACATCAGGCTGTTCCTCTTTGGCTCCTTCCTTAGCCAATTGATCAGCTCTGTCGTTTCCGGGTACTCCACAGTGGGATGGTATCCACTGTATGGTGACTTTATGCTGACTGCTAAGTTCAGAAAGTAGTGTCCTTAGTACTGGCAATTTCCCAGAGAGGAGCGCCTCGAGTACTGATTTTGCATCTGTTAGTAGCACCACAGGTTGTGTACCATTGCTGTTATTTAGTAATTTCTCTGTTGCTATCTTGATTGCCTCAATTTCGGCATCATAGTTATGGCAGTACTTTCCTGTCGGTACTCTGGCTGTGTCCCTTGTATTATTTGGGTATTCTATGTACACTCCCGCTCCTCCATTTCGAACAGCATTTTGTGCTGACCCATCTGTGTAGACTCGGATCCAGAGGTCCTGTGGGTATTCTTCATCAAGGAAGCTGAGAGTGGCTGTTCTGCGCTGCACACTGTTCTGTTCTTCCTTGTCAAATATTCCTCTCACTTTTGTCTGGATTTGTAACGATAGTCTATGCTCATCTTTCCATGGGGTTCGCTCTGGAATAGTTGTTAGGGGGATACCAACTGTGGGCAGATCAGTGGTTTCTCTGCAGAGTCGTTTGGCCTGGTGGATAAAACTACTTCTTTTCAACCGCCCCATAGCTAGGTTTTCAAATCTGTTCTTCATAGGGTGGCCTGGCAAGCTGAGGAACTTTTCTGCTTGTATTAGCGTTTTCGTATCTCTGCGCTCACTCAGTGCCTGTGTCCTCCCCATCTTCTCCATTTCCACTATAGGGGTTGATCTCATCCCTCCTGTGGTGACTCTAAGTGCTTGATTTTGCACCTTGTCCAGCTCTTGTAGTGTGGTATTTGATGCTGAACACCACGCAGTTGACCCATATTCCAGGTGTGGTCGTATGCTCTGTTGGTAAACTTTGCTAAGTATTTTCGTACTGGCTCCCCATGTGGTTCCACTTAGCTTTCTCAGGATGGCTATTTTCCTTCTGGCTTTTGCTACTGCTTTGTTGATGTGCTTTCTCCATGTCAGCTTGCCATCAAATGTTACTCCAAGGTATGTTGGTTCTTTATCTTCTCTTAGGGGTGTTCCATTTATCTGGATGATCCCTGCCTTTTGTTTTGGAGAGAGGGTAAATAGGGTGGTGCTGCACTTGTCAGTGTTTATGCTGACACACCATCTATTTGCCCATGCAGCAAATGTATCTACAGCTCTTTGTAGCAATCTGGTGGCCACTGATGCATATTCATTTGTGCTCCATAGAACCAGGTCATCGGCGTACATTGCCGCTTTAATTCCATGCGGTAGGTGAGCAACAAGATCATTGATGAAGATTAGAAAAAGTGTGGGGGACAAGACTCCGCCCTGGGGGACACCGTGACGCAGTAGTACTTTCTTGCTCTTGAGCCCGTCTATCTGTACTCGGGCTCTTCTGTTGTGCAAGTATGCTTTCACCCATTTGTACATTCTTCCGTTGACTTTGCAGTTTCTCAGTTTCTTCATCAGACCTTCTTTCCAGACTTTGTCAAAGGCTTTCTTCAGATCTATCCATGCCGCGAGCACCAGCTTCTTCTCTTGGATTGCATCCTCAATTTCTTGAGAGAGGTAGGTTGTCTGATCTTCCGTAGAGTAGCACTGCCTAAAGCCAGCCTGCTGTGGCACAAGGATGTTTTTACTTTCAATGTACCACTGCAGTCTGTGATTGATGATGCGCTCCAGTGTTTTGCAGAGACAGCTGGTGAGGCTAATTGGTCTGTAGCTAGAGGCAATGGAACCATCTTTCCCTGATTTTAGGAGGGGTATCATGATTGCTTCTCTCCAGGCTTGTGGAACACTGCCTAAGGTCCAGCTGTTATTGAAGATCTGCAACAGCTTTGTTTTGGCCTCTGTTCCTAGGTTCCTGATCATTTCATTGGAGATACCATCAGCTCCTGGTGACTTTCTCATTTTCAGTTTTGATATGGCTAGCTCCAGTTCGCTGATTGTGATGGGTGCCTCCAGAACCTCATGTACTATTTCCTTCTGTCCTGTATGTTGTCGTTTCTCTCGAATCTCTTGTTGTTTCTCTGGACTAATTTTGATATTGCTATCTTGTGCGAACGAGTCCGCAAAATGGTCAGCTGCTTGCTTTCTTGTTAAGATTTTTCCATCTTTATGTAGTGCAATTTTTGAGTTTCTCCCTGTGCCCTCGTCATTAAGCTGTTTTATTAGCTTCCACAATTTCCTTGTGTCTCTTTCAAAGTTCAGAGACTCTGTTTTCTCCTGCCAGCTTTTCCGTCTAGCCTGCAGCTTGGCCCTTTGAAATTTGGCTTTTGCATGCTGGAATTTATTGTGGTGCTCTTGGCTGGGTGTGGCCTCTGCTTGCTTTCTACACACTTCAACATCATTATGCAACTGTTCCAGTTCACTACTCCAGTAGGGTTTATATTGTTTACGGGCTCCTCTTGGTACTGTTTCTCGCGCTGCCTGTAGTATGCATTTCCCAAACTCTTCAACTGCTTTATTTATGTCTTTCTCAGTGTTCAGGTTTCTAACCAGTATGCTGGTGCGATGCTTGTACATTGCCCAGTCTGCTTTCTTGTAGTTCCACCTCGAGAGGGTGCTGCTTTCACTTACAAGCTCATTTTCTACGGTTAGAAAGACTGGCCGATGGTCACTGCCACCAAGTTGTTTCCCAACAGTTCGTGTAATGTTCCACTCCAGGTCTGGTGAATGAAAAGCCAGGTCAGGTGTAGTTGTAGAGTGCCATGATCTCGAGTAGAAAGTCTGTGGGTCGGACGGCTTGTTAATCAACATGAATCTATTCTCATCCTGCCAGTCTTCCAGTCTCTCTCCTCTCTGGTCCATGTGATCATAGCCCCAGCTCTGCGAGTGGCTGTTGAAATCGCCACACACAATCATTTTTTCTTTTAGTGGTAGAGTGTTCAGTGCCTGTGGGCGGTCACTTGGACAGTAGTAATTGATCAGATGTAGATCTGTATTACCTGTCTTAAGTTTAAGTGTCTGATACTCAGCCCCTTCCATGTAGACTTTGATTTGGGAAGCCATGATGTTGTTTCTTACAAGGGTCAGTATCCCACCTTTTCGCCTGTTCTTTCGGTCAGATCGGTAACACTGGTAGCCTCTGATTTTGAAGGCTATATTTTCATTGAGGTGAGTTTCTTGCAAGCAACATATGCTTACTTTTTCTTGGTCCAAGATTTTTTCTAATTCTATTTTTTTGTTGCTGACTCCCTCCGCATTCCAGTGCATTATTTTAAGTCTTCGTTTAGTATGGCCAGTCGTCCTATTCTCATGTCCCCTGGCTCCACAGGACATCTGAGAAGGACCTCCAGTAGTTGGGGTTGGACCCTTTCGAGACATAGGGCCCGGCACTGCACCTGCCTGGGGGTCCAAAGCAGGGCGAGCACCATAACGATTAGCAGTAGTCGACATATTCCATTTTGCGTGATTGCGTGGCATCCTGATTTCTGTGGTGCGCCTCTTGGCTGGTTGCCTCCGTCTTCAGCACCTTTCTTTGCTAGAGCAGACTGTGGTCTCACTCGAGTGTAGATGTGTATGCGCGCACATACCTGTCTGCGCATGCATGTACGTGCATACACATCTAGAGCATACTGGTTATTTTCCGGCGCCAGAGACTCGCCGTCGCCCCTTCTCCTGTTAGTTTAAACAGGTCCGCCACGTGAAGGCCAGGAGTTGGACTTTTGCTGCATAGGTTATGTATTCACGAGCCATTGAGGTATTTGAGCAATGTTGGGCGCTCACCCCAACACCGCGCCTCGGCTACATACAGCAACATTTGGAACCCGCTGTATGGCAGTGAATCTTGGAATGTAAATGAACAAATTAGGAAGAGATTGGAAGCAACAGAGATGTGGTTCCTGTGACGAATATTGCGAATTCCTTGGACTGCCAGAGTAACTAACAACGATTGCCTGAAAGAGGCTAATGAAACTATAATATTATATACAACAAAAAGAAAGAGATAAACATATTTATGTGGTCATGTGACGAGAAGAGTGGCATTCGAGAACACCGTGACAACTGGAAAGATCGAGGGGAAGAGAAGCAGAGGCAGACCAAAAGAAATGATGCTGGATGGATTGAGACGGTGGCATGGAGGAATATCAGCAGCAGAGTTGATGCATTCCGAGATCTGTGGAGAGACACGAACGCCCACGCCAGCTGAGAGGGGACTTGATGATGATGATGATGACCCCTCAATATGTGTATGTGTTTGTTATTTAGCGTATGCTGGTCGACGATACATTAATGTTTCGTAAAATGACGTAAACAGCTGGGATTTCCTTTCACTCAATTTAGCATATTTGTAATATGATCACTAAAGTGGAGGACCCGGCATATATCTCGCCATTGATTCCTATTTCATCCAGGATAGCTTCAGTAGTTTGCCATTTCACTAAAGTGGAGGACCCGTCATATATCTCACCATTGATTCCTATTCATCCAGGATAGCTTCAGTAGTTTGCCATTTCACTAAAGTGGAGGACCTGTCATATATCTCACCATTGATTCCTATTCATCCAGGATAGCTTCTGTAGTTTGCCATTTCACTAAAGTGGAGGACCCGTCATATATCTCACCATTGATTCCTATTCATCCAGGATAGCTTCTGTAGTTTGCCATTTTACTAAAGTGGAGGACCTGTCATATATCTCGCCATTGATTCCTATTCATCCAGGATAGCTTCAGTAGTTTGCCATTTCACTAAAGTGGAGGACCCGTCATATATCTCGCCATTGATTCATATTTCATCCAGGCTAGCTTCAGTAGTTTGCCACTGCTGTCTGAACGACAAGTCAACATATAAACCCAACTTGTTGCCGAAGTTGGAGTTGAACAGCCTCCATCGACATTAGCGCATCGGCAGTTTCAGAGCGAGATAACGTACTAAAAGGCTAAACGCGAAAAGATCAACTTCACAGCACCGGTTTTATTCAACGAGGCTCAGTCTCTCCGCAAAACGGCAAGCCGGCAACCGAGAGCATCGCACAGAGCACGAATTTTATAGCTCCAGCGAAGACCCCCAGGAAAGTCTACTCGTGGTCGGAACGAGACAGTCTAGAACTAAAACATGACTTTCAGGGCACGAGACAGACGGCTGATCCACTTAGTTACGGAGACGGCACTGAATTAATTAGTCATGGATAACTCCATGGAATGCCTTGTGATAGTCCACGAGCCATTTATAAATACCCTTGTCGCCCTCTATAAATTGTTCTGCCAGTGTGTTCAAACTAAATATTGCTTCTCGGGTACTACTTTTTTATTTTCCTCGTAAACCAAACTGTTTTTTTCTGAAACTTCAATATCTATCGTATCTGATTCAGCGTCGAAGGATAATATATCGCCGAACGTGACCACACATTTGAACAGAAGGACGATACATCACATTGTACGGTGATATTTTAAAATGTCTTTTCTTCGTGGTATCGTTCCAACTGTCAATGCTCGGTGAATTTAAATTTACTTTATAATACTCGTTAATCTGATTGTCACCAAGTAGTGCACCTTTACAGAACAGAATTACGAAAAATACAGGACGTTGTGGCGGCTAGCCTTCATTAGCAAACAAATACATACACAACACAACATATAATCACGGAGAAGACCCTCCTGTAACTACGTTAAGGCATAAGAACGGGATGAGAAGAATGAAAAGGTGAAAAAATTAGAACTGTGAAGAGAAAAATTAAAATTTGGAAGGAAAAAATAAATGTGTTTACCATGTTTGGTCCAAAGGTATTGTTTGTTCGGCACTGAATCAGTTCGAGTATTTAATATCTTCTACAGCACTAAAACAATCTATCAGGACAATTTGAAGGAACAAAAACAAAAACTGCAAACCAGAGTACGACCGCATAAATGGGCAGAATTGACCAATCAAGGCGAGAGACGGTGTTGGAGATCCACAACAGCCGTCCTTCTTTGTGGGGACGGCACCTGATTGATTGAGACTCATAGCACACCTCTACCAACTGCCCTGACTGGGCCGAGCTGAGGGGGGGGGGGGGGATCTGGCCGACTGGAGCGACCCTGCAAGAGAGTCTCTAGGGGAGCAGTGGAGACTTCAAACGGACAACCCCATTTGTGACTCCTGCCTGAATATACGCAGAGCAATAGTTGTTGGCAGAAGAAGCAGATGAATATATCCTCTCATGTACGATCTTGTGAAATACTTTGAGTATGTGGCTCTAATTTCGTTATCTTGCCAAATTGTATCGCAGATATCTCACATCTTGATCATTCTTCTTTTTCATCTGTTATTCCACGGCTTTTGCCGTGAAGCGACGCGGATATGAGGCGGATGTCATTTTCTGTGTTTCACTTGTCTTGTTATTTGTACCAACGTCATATTTGATTTCTTCAATGTCTCCTGTACTCCATCTAGCCAACGCTTCCCGTGTCGCCCTCTTGCCTTGTATCCCGATGTTCTCACGAAGAACGCTCTAGCAGCTGGTAGATCTTGTTCCATTCTAACTAAATGTCCGAATCATTTCATTCTTTGCTGTTCCAAAAGTCAGAAATAGGTGTTATCACTACACTTGTTCTAAGTTTCTCATTTGTCTCTCTATCTCTTCTTGTTTTGTTTTGCAGGTGTGTTTCTTATACATTTCATCTCACATAATGTGACGATACGTCTGTGTGTTCTGACATTGGTAGCACAGCATTGGGACGAATAAAGCGTATATCAGCTTCTTCTTCTTCTTCTTCTTCTTCTTCTTCTTCTTCTTCTTCTTCTTCTTCTTCTTCTTCTTCTTCTTCTTCTTCTTCTTCGTGTATGCATGTTACTATTTGGATGCTTTAAGATGAGAGCAATTTGATAATGATATTATCTGCTATAAGGAGGTCGGCATGGCTGAATGGATAAAATCTCTCGCTCTTAAACTTCCGGAGTGTTGATGACTAGGTAGCGGGTTCAACCCCTACACATGCTGACTAAATTGTTAACTTCTCGTCCTTGACTTTGGGACGTAAATTACATGCACCTCAGAAGTCGGGGTGGATTTGCCTGATGGCGAGGGACACTGGTAATAGGGAAAGCTAATTGACATACAAAAATCAGTCCAGTGCACTTAAAGAATTAGCACGTTTATGGAATACGCGTGAGATGAGTTCACAGCGAGGGAACGTTAAAAAAAACAAAAACAACCTGCAATAAATGTTGAACACTGGAGTAGTTCTGAATTTCTGAAGTCGCAAGACAAAGAAGTATTGATTCACACACATATGAGACGAAGGAGTCAAAGCAAATATGAGAAGACACAGCAGATAATCACACACCTGAAAGCTATAGTCTCAGTATGGAAGTCTACTTCAGCGAACTGCTATCTTTATTATTTTATGGCGCCTAGGCATGCTTGTGTGTGTGTAGCTTTCAATCTTCCTGTTATTAAATTTGTGCCATGGAATCTACTTAATCCCCGAAACACTACGTTCCGAGTGTCTTCTTTCTGTATGGGTGCATGATAAGGCAGACATGGTCGGGATCATGTGTCTAGTGCAGAAGAACAGATAGATAATTACGACCTCGAGAGAATGATGCTGCTGGGAGTGACCAGAGGATCTGGCCGACACTCAAGGCTCCGAGGCAAGTCCAGACGGACAAATAATTAGACAGCTACTGTAACATTAGTATTGGGACTCTTCGCTGGCTGTTTATGATGAGGACGGAGCACGTATGTCAATGTCCCGAGTGATGTGATGTCTCTCTTTCTGTTTCAAAACCTAAGAGATTTACTTCCAAGAACACGCTCTCTGAATTGCATTTCTGGTTCTGCTCCAGGATGAGGGAAGTTCTACAATTAAGGCTTCAGAGTGGCGACGCAGTGATGTAGGCAGCGTGGAAGACGCGCAGGGAGAAAGAAGCAAGGTAAGCGTGGTGGTTTGAGACGTTTTAGACTCAAGTGTCACCGTCTAGGACTCAGGAATATCCGTATTCTATATTGGAACTGTGCCAGTGTAAAACAACGGGGCTCTATTTTAGAAACCCTAGTTTATAGGAACGACATTATAGCACTCCAGGAGACGAGACTGGGCGATCAGCTACTCCGAATTGCCGGCTTCAAATGTTTCTACAACAGACGACATCTGGGAATGGCGATTCTCGTTCGCGACAGCATGGTGGCGTCAGAGCTAGACATGTCCAGTTGGGACAGTGATGATATACAAATACAGGCGTTGAGAGTTCATTCCAGTATACCATTCTTGTTGGTTAATGTTTATGCCCGCAATGGGAGTATGGACGCCCAGAAGTGGCAGTGCTTAAGTGGCATATTAGGCCACGAGAGAAATGTTATTTTCTGTGGTGACTTCAACGCTAAAGGCAGATCATGGGGAAACATTTCCTCCAATACACAAGGGGAGGAGCTCGAGACTGCACTTGAAACCATTGACCTGGTTTGTATCAACAGTGGCTGTGTCACCAGGACAGCAAGCCGTCCAGGCGATGAGGACAGTGCTATTGATCTGGCGCTAGTTTCACTTTCACTCACTACAGTGTGGTGATGGGGTGTCCTAGGACACCACGGCAGCGACCACCACCCTTGCATCATATTGGTGGAGAAAGGCAGAACCAGGCAGCACAAGCTAAAGGTAAAGACTTTCCATATGACAGTACAGGGCAAGATGTGGTGAGTAAAATAAGACGTGACAAGCGCAGAAAGTTTCAGGGCAGGAAAAAAAGCTGGGAGCAGCCACCGTGGTGGAGTTTCGAGGTGGAGAAGGCTTGGATGGATAAGCGTAGTGCTGTAAGGAAATGGCAAAACGCCAAGAAGAACAGAGTTGCCCATCCTGGTCCCTACATGCACTTAGAAAGAGAGATGCACACAAAAGTAAGCTATTTCAAGAAACTGGTCAAGGTGGTTAAAAGCGAAAAATGGGCAGAGGTGTGTCAAAGAGTAAGCACAGACAAGTCACTGAAATTGTTCTGGCGAATACATAAAAGCATGAGTGGTATAGTCAAGAATAAGAGCATTTCTGACTTCCAAGGTGCTGACCTCATCTGGCAGAGGACTGATGAGGACAAGGGCAAAGCCCTCTTTGAACGCTATCTAGAGCAGAGCAACCAGACAGACATGGGAGGCCGAAATCTGGCCAAGGAGGTCACCTCAGACAGATGCAAGGCCCAGAACACTTCGGATGAAGACACAGTGACAGTGAAAGAAATCAAGGCTGTACTTCGAAGATAAAAAAACAGCGCTCCAGGTCCTGATGGCATAAGATACGACGACATCAATAAGTGTACCGACAATGAGCTAGAGAAACTAGCAGACATGTACAACAACAGTATAGGGAGTGCTAGCATCAAGGAGGAATGGTTGCACAGCTATCTGATTCCCTTGCCGAAGTCTGACAAAGACCACACAAAAATTCAGGGATATCGAATTATACCCATGCAGAATACAATAGGCAAGCTGCTGGAGAAGGTAATTGCCAGGAAGATATCAAGCCAGCTAGAGAGGCAAGGTGTTTTCCCACCTACCCTGGGTGAGTACCGTCCAAAAAGAGAAACCTGGACCAATGCAGCAGTCTTTGCCCATGATGTCTATGAAGGTTTCCACTCAGGCATTGAAACCTTTGCTGCAGCGATTGATCTTGAGGACGCATACAACAGAGTACCATTGGATTTTTTTAATGTTTCAGCTTCTTGAACTAAAAGTAAGTCCATTCCTCCTTAGTTGGATCGCTGCAGCCCTCTTCCAATGGAAAGTAGTTTTTAGATGTGGCAGTTGGACTTCGGAACCAACAACAATATATCCTGGCCTACCACAGGGATCACCATTATCTCCGGTACTGTTCAACGCCTACACAGTGAGAATCACCAGTGAGCAGATCACTGGACCTGGCAGGACATTGTCATATGCCGATGATGTTTTAGTGTATCGTCAGGGTAAGGATAGAGAGCAGGTTGCTGTGGAACTACAAACCGAACTCAATCGCATAAGTACTTGGTGTGATGAAGCTGGGGCAATGGTCAACCCAACAAAGGCAACAGTGACTTGGTTCTCGTTGAATAATCATATTGTCAACACTCCAACACCAACTGTAATGCTGTGTTCAGAGACGGTGGAAAGAACACAGGCA